>OX637476.1:20402353-21636353 GCA_951800055.1 Cenopis cana | reverse complement strand
AGACTCGCCTTCGGCCTACAGGCCGATAGTGTTGCTGGATGAGGCCAGCAAATTGTTGGAGCGAGTTGTGGCTGCTCGTCTCAACCGGCATCTGGAGGGGGTAGGTCCGGACCTCAGCGAACACCAGTTCGGATTCCGCCGGGGCAGGTCCACCATTGACGCGATTGCGCGTGTGAGGGCCCTGGCGGACGAAGCAGTGGCCCGGGGAGAGGTGGTATTGGCGGTGTCCCTCGACATCGCCAACGCGTTCAACTCCCTGCCCTGGGCCTGCATCACGGCGGCACTGAGGCGCCATGCCGTGCCTGAGTACCTGAGGAAGACGGTTGAGGACTATCTCACCGATAGAGCCGTCAGGTATCCAACGCGCGAGGAGTGGCAGGAGAAGGGGTTGTCGTGCGGTGTTCCGCAGGGGTCGGTTCTTGGCCCACTCCTGTGGAACATCGGGTACGACTGGGTGCTGAGGGGAGGAAATTTGCCGGGGGTCAAGGTGACGTGCTACGCCGACGACACCCTGGTGACAGCACGTGGAAGCACGTTCCGGGAGGCGGCGATGCGGGCCACGGCAGGCGTCGCAACGGTGGTGACCCGTATTAGAAGGTTGGGGCTAGAGGTTGCCCTAAATAAATCCGAGGCCCTGTGTTTTCATGGGCCCCGAAGGGCTCCTCCGGCGGGTTCCAGCCTGGTAGTGGGAGGAGCGTCCATCGCTGTCAAGTCGACAATGCGGTACCTAGGCATAGTCCTTGACAGTCGTTGGACGTTCACGGAGCACTTTAGATGCCTTGCTCCGAAGCTTATTGGGACGGCGTCGGCACTCAGTCGGCTGTTACCCAATGTGAACGGGCCAAACGCGAGCTGCCGAAGACTGTACGCAGGAGTGGTGAGGTCGATGGCTCTGTACGGGGCGCCCATTTGGGCCGGATCCTTGAACACGAAGAACCAAGCCCAACTGCGAAGGCCACAGAGGGTCATGGCGGTCAGGATGGCGAGGGCATACCGCACCGTCTCCCATGAGGCGGCCTGTGTGTTGGCGGGGACCCCGCCCTGGGATCTTGACGCCTCGGTTCTGGCCGATGTTTATTGGCGTGTCACCGAGGCGCGGGCTAGGGGGGTCCAACCACTTTTGGAGGAGATCAGGCGGTGGAGACTCGACTCCCGCCGTGTCCTCATCCAGAAGTGGAAGGAAAGGCTGGAGGTGCCGAGTGCTGGCCACTGGACCATCGGGGCGATCCGGCCCGTCCTGGAGAAATGGGTCGGAAGAAATGGGGGGTTTCTCTCCTTCCACCTTGTGCAGATCCTATCAGGGCATGGCTGCTTCGGGAGATATCTGTGCAGGGTGGCGGGACGGGAACCGACGATGGAATGCCACGCGTGCGGCGATGCCGAAGACACGGCTCAACACACGCTGGCAGTGTGCCCAACTTGGGCGGAGCAGCGGGCCGCACTCGTGGCGGTAGTGGGACGCGACCTCTCCCTGCCTGCCGTGGTAGAAGCCATGGTCGGCAGCGACAGGTCGTGGAAGGCGGTGGCCTCCTTCTGTGAGGACGTGATGGCGCAGAAGGAGGCGGCGGAGCGCGGAAGGGAGGAAGACCCGGCCTCCCAACCAATGCGCCGCAAACGCGTGGGGCGACGGCGGTTGGCCTACGACCGCCGAATTCCCCCTTAAGGGTACCTGTGGGCGGCAGGCACGGGGACGTCTGTCGCCTACATAAAGGCTCCCCGAGTGGCGGGCATGCCGCTAGACAGGCAGGCCCTTTGAGAAGAAGCCGGGGGAATATTTCTCCCTGGAGACGAGTCCGGAGCTCCGGACAGCCGCTGGCGAGGTTGTGGTAGAGTACAAGTTAGTTCCCAGGACCTCGCCCTATAGCACGGAGGCGGCAGATAGAGGGGTTTTTAGTGGGTATACCATAGGTCTCATTAGCCGACATGGGAGTCCCACATAACCACCAGGGTCCGTCCCCGCACCCTGGTGGTATGCGTAACGCATTTTCCCCTCTTAAAAAAAAAAAAAAAAGGTTAGGTTAGGTCTAGTTAGCCCTAGTCTGTTATTTGGTAAGGAGAATGATTGTTACATGTTATTGATACCTAATAATCGTCATGAGGATAAATAACTTTTATATTACTCAGTAACGTGTGTTAACGTGAATAAAATTTTAAAATAAAGGCATATATTTAACATTTTTAATGTGTGGGTGTAATGTGGGTCGTGTCGTGAGCACTGACATGTGCTCTCATTCCATTGTATATTCTTCTTTAATACAAATGTAATAGAGTTTCTATTACATACACACTGTCTAAAAATCGTATTATGTGAGAAATTAATTTACATTCTATAGCTGTTATGATTTCTGAACGGGTAAAGATTTGTCTTTATGTGAAATTGGTTGTATACGAAACATATAAGTAAATTTTGATACTCAAGTATGCCGTACAGCAAATCGATAAATTATCTACGTCTAAATTTTATCTGATACTGTTAGGCTCGGTTATTAAGACGTTATGTCCAAAAATTTACAAAATTTGCTCTGATATTTATTTTGTTCTAACGGATCAAAAATTGTTGGTATAATTTGACTTACGCCTTAATCCTCTCCATAATTAGATCAACAGTCGAACGTGAATCATACACGTTTTAGTCTTAACTCTGAATATTGGGCAGTAGGCCGCGGTGGCACACGGTTCGTGAACCTTTGTATGTAAACTTTGTATCCGGGAATAAGTATGTGTTACGGTTTCTTTTATGCAGTTATTCTATGGTGGGAGAAGGTACCTGGCGAGATGATTGGCGCTTCTAAACTCTATAAGAGAATGATTCCTTAGGAAGGAAGATCAGGACAATCTCTAGGACACCTCATTGAAGACAGTCCTGAGGTCCGCGAAGCTCTTGGGTCGAGGGAACCCGCAGTGCTCCCTCCACATGGGGTAGGACGGGAGGCCGTGGTCCCTCCCTCGCTGGATGTTGAGGGAGACGAGGTCGAGGGCGCAAGTATGAGAGGGGAGGGACGAGAGACTGATGCTGCTGTTGGTGGTGCCAATCTCTAGGAGCACTCACCTGTAGATAGTGCTGATCCTTGTCCACGACACCTCATTGAAGACAGTCCTGAGGTCCGCGAAGCTCTTGGGTCGAGGGAACCCGCAGTGCTCCCTCCACATGGGATAGGGCGGGAGGCCGTGGTCCCTCCCTCGCTGGATGTTGAGGGAGACGAGGTCGAGGCCGCAAGGGTGAGAGGGGAGGGACGAGAGACTGATGCTGCTGTTGGTGGTGGCAATCTCTAGGAGCACTCACCTGTAGATAGTGCTGATCCTTGTCCACGACACCTCATTGAAGACAGTCCTGAGGTCCGCGAAGCTCTTGGGTCGAGGGAACCCGCAGTGCTCCCTCCACATGGGGTAGGGCGGGAGGCCGTGGTCCCTCCCTCGCTGGATGTTGAGGGAGACGAGGTCGAGGCCGCAAGGGTGGGAGGGGAGGGACGAGTTGGTCATACTGCTGTTGGTGGTGGGACCTTCGAAGAGATGGTTGCTTAACTGAAAAAGAAAAAGTTTTTGGAAGAACTCTCAGAAGAACGAATAATTGCAATTGATGTTCGTCAGTTGCAAATTAGTGGCTCTGTAATGTACAGAATAAACACACTTCACTGTCTATATAGAACAAGAACATTCAATTAAACTAAACGATGGATTGCTCTTCGAGCCTTTATATCAATTAACGATTGCGAAAAGCATTTGGACATTCTGGGTAAAGTAGAAGCAAGGACGTAAATCAAAAGTCAGCAAACTTGTTTCGTGATCAATCGGTGAGCTGATAGTGGACAGTCTCATATTATCGACCTATCCTATACAGGGTGTACAATCCAAATGGGTCAGTATGGTGAAGTCGGAAACTATGAGAGATAGCGAGATCTGTTCTTAGGAACCATGACGTCGATTTTAGATTTAATAATAATCTACCTACAAAGCCGGTGGTCCTGGGTTCCAATACCCGCAACGCAAGGGCATTTAGTATTTATGTGATGAGACTGATGAGCACAAACATTTTGTATATGTTCATCTATGTAGAGGTAAGTAGGTACAAACGTCGTCTAGTAGTACCCATAGCACAAGCTTTAGGACTAGGTCGATTTGTGTAAGATTGTCTCTCGATATTTTTTTAGGCGGGTGACACCAGCCTACGTAGGAATCTTGTCAGCAAGAATAGGACATGATGTCACGATCCTCAGCATCGTGGGAACGACTGATGATGATTTTGTATACTCACCTCGTCAGTGACGTGTGGGTCCACGCTATGGACTGGAGTGTTTATAGCGGAGCGGACGGAACCCCTTGCGCCGGCCTCCACGTAAAGCGCGTACGGATTGAACAGCATCTCGTGCAGGTGCACGTAGTCCACTGTCCCGGTGTCGGCGTCGAAAGTGTGGATCAGACCCTGCGACATTGAGGACAGTTTGGAGGCCCGGGAAATCAGATGGCACTTTTTAAGACTGTTAATTGAGCGTGAAAGTTCTAAAGTGTCATCATGTTTTTACCCAACTTACCGGTAGCAGAGTGTGAGCGAATCTGAAGGCCGCTGCAGAGAAATGGTTGGCCATGGAGGCGTCCACCCGCACACTGTAAGACTTGGAGTGGCCCGTCTCCAGGAGAGACAGGTTCAGGGCCCACATCACGTCACTGCCTGAAACAGAATGGAGAACTTGACCAGAGGGAGACAGGCCCAGCAGATTAAGAAAACAGAGACTCTTCTGTATTATAGGATAAGAAAGTGGAATTTCGGAGCGTTTGTACTTACCTAGAACGAGTGGCAGAAACTCATTATACGTGATATGCTGCATCTGAGCACCCACGATCTTCCTGGCCTCCTGGTATAGGCGCTCGTCGTTCCACTGAGGGTTGAGGGAAGCCAGGATCCTGGCCAGCTGGTTGTGCTGTCGCGCCAGCAGGAGGTGCATCGTGGTGAGGTGGAGGTTCTCGTTGGCTCGGTCGTCTCCTGGAAGTGCAGGGCAGAGAATATTATATGTAGTAAATCGATAGCTTACTAATCTCGAAGCAGTACCGATGCCTAGCTTTAGTCTCACCGGTATTGCAATTTGCATCCATCTTCACATCATAAGGGTCCGTGGAATGCGGCAGCAGACCTCTACCTTCCCACTAAGCACTCGCAGTAGACCTCAATACCCAGGCTGTAGCTTTTAGTCATTATTAAATCTTACCAGGCAGAAAGCAGTACTGCCTCATAGTGTTCATTTCATTGGTATTGCATCCATCGTTAGGATCCATCAAACTATAAAGGTAATAACTCTCATCCTTCTATCATCAGCATTCGCATTAAAATTAAGTTTCAGGGACTGCACAAATCTACCGATTGAGCCTATTATCCTACCACCAGACCTCCTAATATCCTAGACCAGCGCTGGCCCTGCCAGCATAACAGCATAATATATTTATCTACACCCATACAGTAAATCCTCTTTTATAAGTTCAAATACCGTAGATAAGACCCCGCTTTATGATATACTGTGCGGCTGTTGCGTGCGTCCCCTATTAGATCACGAAATATAACACTTTAACGAGATCACGTACAAAATTAAGACACAGCTGCGGGCTGGCGGCGGAGGCGCGGGCCGGCCTGTCGACGCAAACATGGCGCACGCCGGCGAGAAGTGCCCACACGAAACACATGAAAGAGGATTTAATATATGGATGTAGATAAAGTAGTGTATGCAACTGTACATAATTAGGCATTAAAACACTCGTGTGACCTTATTATGAAACTCGCCTTCGGCTCGTTTCATAAAACACACTCGTGTTTTAATGCCCCTCATTATGTACCAGTTGCATAAACTACTATTGTAATGTCCTGTTTGTAATTGTTTTGTGGTTGTCACGAATAAATTATATTTCTTTTCTTTTCGTTTTCTTTTTTCTTACCAGACAAAAAGCAGTATCGTCCCTTAGCGTTCATCGCCTCGGTATTGCACCCATCGTCTGGGTCCATGGACTGGGGGAGCAGCTCTCGTCCTTCGATGATCAGCATCCGGAGTAGACCCCCCGAGAATTCTCGGAGCTGGGCGGCGCGGGTGGGAGAGTAGCCGTACACTACGGAACCGTCTAGGTAGGCTGTGGCTTGGTTCATCTGTTCCCGAGGACCTAGGGCATACAAAATTATGGATAAAGTGAGTTGAAAAGTGTTTTCGTATCCAAATGTTTATGGAGGGGACGGGGGCCAAAGATGTTACAGTTGGAAACAGATGTCAATTTTTCTGGGCAACACTGGCCACTAAAATGGCAAGGCTATTACCACTAAAATCTTAGTAGTAACTACATTTAGTACTAGCAGCTGGAATCACCCGGCCTGTGGTTCGATTCAGTTTATTATTTAACCTAAAGTGGCGCTGCTCCTGGTGGCAGTTAAAAAAAAACAGATCGAATTTATTAATCGTTCTTGGCTTCATTGGGTGACAAATAACTGCGATTGAAGATCACTTCACTTTTGAATACCTACCGGAATATGTAGGCAAATAATATCAAATTATTTTCTACAGAGTTACCGTCTTAAGGATGATTCACGCTAGACCGTTCCGTGTCCGGGCCGGCCCGTTTTCTAGTACAAACAATCGACGGCCGTCGCGTGTTCTGTATTGAAAAACGGGCCGGGCCGGACACGGAACGGTCTACTGTGAATCATCCTTTAGCGTGGACGGCCTCTACTAGGGTTGCCAACCGTCCCGCCTCAGGCGGGACGTCCCGTTTCCAGCACGCTACAGGATGCGTCCCGCAAGGGATGCGTGCGGGACGCCGATTGTCCCGTTTTCAGACCTCGGCAGAATTATAAGAACTGGAGCGAACATTTTGTGCCATGAATTTCAGCAAAGGCAAATTCGATAAATGAAAATAAGTAATTTGTATCCCGCTCCCGGAAGGGGAAGACCGTATGTAGGTACTCGTAGAGGACAATTTTAGCTCCGAAATCGTCGAGTAAGAAGGTATATAGCGCGGGAATAAATAATATATCGTACATCACAATTGGCATCAGGGATTGGTCGCTTTTATACTTATGCTTTAATGACCATAGAGTGCGCGAGCCCCGCATTTTTTAGCGAAGTCCCGCAATTCTATTACAAATGTCCCGCAAATCGGAGCACATAAGTTGGCAACCCTGGTCTCTACTCTAGGTAGACCGCAACGCCTGTATATGTTACCACAGCAAACTCACCGAAGTGACACGTCGGCGCTGGGGCAGAGCGCACGAACTCCATACAAGTGACGTGGTATTGCTGGTAGAACGGATCCTCCACGTCGAGGGGTACGGGGAAGCACGCGGGGTGCGGAGGCTGCGAGGGGTCACAGCACGAGAGCGCCGAGCCGTTCTGACCTGACAAACGAGAAGCGTTGGTATAAGTAGCTAGGTTGTTTGACAGTATAGGTTAGAATAGTTTGCTTCTCTTC
Organism: Cenopis cana; assembly: GCA_951800055.1. Classification (NCBI taxonomy): domain Eukaryota; kingdom Metazoa; phylum Arthropoda; class Insecta; order Lepidoptera; family Tortricidae; genus Cenopis; species Cenopis cana. Next base: position 21,628,916 of record OX637476.1, on the reverse strand, counting down.
TCTTTTTTGGACCTTACAGCGAGAGAGATGGCAGATGTTGAGTCCGATATTTGAACAAAAGCCTTCCGGCTCGTCACGACTTTGCGCGAATTGCGGCGCGGCAAGCGTTTTATCTACAGGATAGATTTTCTTTTTGGGTCAGTGAGGGCAGCTACCAGAACCCGTGCTGCTACGCGAAAATGGTCTTAGAAGATCTTCCCTTAGGGTCAGTTGCACCAACATACGAACACAGGCCGGTCATCGTCAAATATGGCGCCGGCAGCTGTTATTCCATAGAAACTTGTCAAACTTTCCATACAATCAGATTTGACGAACACCGCTTACGATTACAGACGGTTTGGTGCAACCCAGCCTTAATTTCGAATTAATGAAGATTGGCGTTTTCAGATTTTGGAAAAAACATACAGGGTGCGAGAAAAAGGTCATTTTAAACAAACTTTTTTTTTATGTCAATCGATCCCATTCCTTTCCAGGAACACACAACAACAGAACAGGTTTCTTTTCTTTCTTTTCATTGCTTTCCAGGGTGCTGTGGAACTGGCCACCCCGGTGCAGCTCGCCTCGGATCCTACTACACCGATATCGGATCGGATAGTGTTTGTAATGCTATACATTTTTATCGGTGTCAGATCCTACACCGATATCGTATTGGATAGTGAGAACAGAACCTTAAATATGTGCTCGTAGCTTCATGGCTCTGATGTTAGATCAAACAGGAACCAGGGTTATTAAGTGCCTACCTTTGCTGAGAGCTGTGGCGGTTATATCGTGGTCTATAAACTGCCCCCAGACGGCCAGCATCACCGTAAACGAGATGTCATGTGCGTAGCTGGGCCGGTGCACTGTGATGCTGACATCACGCGCGCTCGGAAGCGCGCTGCCGTTCAAGCCTCTACGTGGAGAGCTTATACCTAGAACAACAATAATCGTTTTGTATTTTTCTCGTATTATATGATATAGAGAACAAATACGAAGGAAAAATTAACCGTGATCACGCACGCAGCCTCAGACGGGAATCAAAGCCGTGGCTCTGGTTTGCCGGACCAGCGTGCTTACCTTTACACTACCGAGATCACTACGTCATGAAGCGAATCTTTGCCTTGCATTCTTAAGCCACTACTAGCGACCTCTCTGTATTTTCTTCAAAGGCTCACAGCCTTTCGCCACTTTAATGGGTAATTATTAGCTTGACCTCTTTCCAATTGGAGCACCTCTGGTAGTCTCTAATTGGCGAGAGAGGTGGCGCTGCTTTATACTACAATTTAACAAAATAATTTGATCTGTAACAAGACTAGTAGTATTTTTCTCCTGTTTTCGGCTGCTCCTGCGCCGATATACTAATGCACAATAGTAGATTGTGTCGTAATGGAGCAAAATGATACATTCTCGGCGAGAGCGCGGTATATTGAATCCAGAGTGCAGCGAAAAATTCTACAATAGAATCCTGAGCGTAGCGAGGGACGCGACTAAGTTGCCGGCAAAAGCTAGTAGGTTATAAGTAATAGCTTACCATTTATTTTACTAAACGATTAAAACTCACGTATTGATTGTCACTTCGGGCGAAATGTTTCGAACTCTTCGGGAGTTCTTCCTCAGGATGAGTGCGTCTGCGACCCGCGCCGATTGCACACTGTCGGACTACCCGCCGCCCGCCGCAAAGCCGCAAGTTATAACATGTCTCACGAAAGCTTAAATTCAAGAATAGCTTACCATCTCCATAATCAGCTGGCAACACCCTTCTAAACGGCGTCCTCGAGACACCCCATCGCAGCGGCTGCGCCAGGTTGTTACAGGTGCCATCCTGGCTTCTGTACTTGCTGGCTGGGCAGATGGGTGTGGTGTCGCTACAGTATGGTGGTTCCTGGAACTGCCCCTTGGTAGCCGGGCCCACGCCGATGCTGCCGCTGCGAGGAGACCTGGAATGAGGATTGTGAGTCTGATGAACATCACTTTTTTATGCAAAAGCACAGAATAGTACTATAATAGTATTGCATACAGAACGGACACGAACCCCCCGCACTTACCTCGTCCCTGACAGGCCCAGGCTAATAGCCCGGGTTACCGTCGCGTCTCGCGATACGTCCGCGCCACGCGCTACGCACTCGCGCAAACAATTGACGCGTGTACCGACAGCGCACGCACACATACTTACCCCACAGCGCGCTTACTTTCCTTCGCGTGTCACTCCCGTGGCAAAAGTTAGATGTTTGTTACTCAACCACGCAAAAACGGCTGAACGCATTATGACAATACTTGGTATACAACGAGTTGATAGCCTCGATTAGCATATAAAATAGGAAATGGAATTTTACGCGGACTAAGTCGTGGACAAGAGCTAAACGCTAATAATGTATAAATGTCCCAGTGCTCGACAATGACACATTGTTAGCACCATCAATCTAAATCGAAAAAATAAATAGTAAGTATAATTGTCAACCATTACATTTACATGAATAAACATTAAACACTCCTGCCTGAACAAAGCCATTACATTTGTGTTGTTGTGACGCCTGTAATACTGTAATACTAACGTGGCCGAAGACTTCTTAGACTGTTTATTGCTTTTGTTTTTGATCAGGCGTTTTTATATTTTTGAAGCGAGGTTGAGTTTGTTGGTTCAATGTTTTATCAGACCACTTTAAAATAGCCGATTCGGAAAACGAGTCCATTTCCCATCTTTTATTTGCTTTGTCTCTTTAATTTAGCTTTGTGTACTTCTCTGTATTGTGATTTATCGAGAGATTCGAGAGGAATCCCAACAGGGTCCAGTTTTCCGGAAAATCAGCAGCAGTTGGTTTCGTAAAACTAGTTCCTACGCCAAATCTTGGGATTAGGTGTCAAAGCGTAGCGGGCTCCTTAGGACATAGGGCATAATCGGGATAATCGCTAGGAGAAGGAGTCTTTTGTGTATTTCGGTTTTGCTCTAGGTAAGTTAGACACCATTTTAAATACCTAGCTGTGTTCTTTATATATCCGTTAGTGTATAAATCCAAAAGTAACTATATAGTCTGTCTGTTACCTTTTCAAGCTTAAACTACAGAGCTGATTGTGACGAAATAATGGCATTCAGTATGTTTAAGCCCTACGGTTGGGCACAGGTCACTTTAATTTTTGAGATTCACTCCAATGAGAAAGACAGAATAAGAATAAAGCCCGAAACGCACTGACAGCGGTAGCGGGGTGGGGCGTCGCGGTGCGGAGGCGGTACCGGTTGTAATATTCGAACTAATATGAAAGGGTCCGCACAGAAAACCGGCCGGGAAAAAAGCGTTCTGTGCGGACCCTTTCATATTACCTAGTTCGAATTACAACCGGTACCGCCTCTGCACCGCGACGCCCCGCCCCGCTACCGCTGTCAGTGCGTTTCGGGCTTAATTTATTTCCATTCAACCTTATGTGGTATGTAATAATGTACATTGTGGTTGAGCTCTTCTATTAGGTATTATTGTATTTGTAGATACCTGTGTCTCGCTGAGACAGAATCTCGTATATTGTTTCAATACCCAAGGTAGACCTTTACCTCGTTCCAATTATGCAAACTTGCGTTTATGACAGTATTATTGATTGTATATTGGTATTAGTATCTAACCACTGTTACCAATTCCGAAACGCTAGACTTCCTCATCGGTAACGAATCCGTATTGCCACGAAACCCGATAGGGCTTCGCCAAGTAGAGTGTGAACGGACGGCGGCGGCTCGGCGCTGACATTTAGTAACCTTGCGGTACAAAAATAGAAAAAAAGAAAAATTTAGGCACCGAGCAGAATTTTAACCTGCGACCTTCCGGCACTTGCGGCAGTCGCTCTAGCCAACTGAGCTATAGATGCAACTACCACCCGGCCCCAAATTCTTCAACTGTTACGGCGTTTGTATAAATGAAGGAACGGTTGAAGAATTCGGGGTCGGGTGGTAGTTGCACTTATAGCTCAGTTGGCTAGAGCGACTGGTTGCGAGTGCCGGGAGGTCGCAGGGTCAACTCCTGCTCGGTGCCAAAATTTTTCCTTTATTTCTAAATTGGTAGTATGCCAAAATTAACCATTCGGTAACTTGTAATCGGTATTAATTAAGAGTTATAGTGGGTGTCTTCCACCGCGCGGTCGCGACAACACAGGGGTGATGCATAGAATAGCATAGCATCTAGGTATATATAGTATTTTGGTAGTGCAAATGAGCAGTTTTAGGTTGTTAGGTTTTTTTATGTGCCTGTAAGTAAATAATAGTTAGGTGAACTAACAACATAAAACCCTAGTATAGTAGCCGGCAAACATCTTGAACCTGATTGACCTGCGCAGTAGCGTGATTCCTACGTAAATCGGCTACTGCACAGGTCTGCGCAGATTCAAGAAGTTTGCCGGCAACGGCCGGCAACTATAAGTATGTATATCCTTAAGGATGATTCACGCTAGACCGCTCCGTGTCCGTCGATTTCTTGTACTACAAAACGGGCCGGCCCGGACACGGAGCGGTCTATAACACCCTACGTAACCGATTTTGGAAAACAAGGAATAAGGATTTTGCCTCAATGCATCTACCGATTCCAGCATTTTCAGGGCTCCATTACCAAAATGTATTATAATATAATTTAGGTTCGCGTCTTTCCTGTGGACATATCAAAAGTTAAGGGCTGCAAAGCTTAATTTTGGATTGGTCTAGTAACCCGCATAAACGGCGTCTCCGCCTCCGGTTCTATAAATCCATGTAATAAAATCATAACTCACATGCTCATAAGCCGTTAACTATTGACCACAGGAGAGACGACTTTTGTTTTTGCAAGTGTTTATGACCCAGATATGGTTTCATTTTGTCTTTCCGTCTGCCACATCGATAAAAATCTCAAGAACTAGGTACAGTAGGTACCTACTTGACTTGATGTTATCGAAGCTGTTTTTTCGGGTACAGAACCCTAAAATAGTAAATGATAAGCATCCTTTTATTCTATAAAATCCAGTAATTTACAAAGTTTCCAACCCTTGATTAACGATAACTACTATATTGTTTTAAGCCTAATAGAGGTGAGACGTACTAGGCAAAACGCGTACTGAGTCTTGCGAGTACCCGTCCACAAAAAGACTAGATCCAAAGACTAGGTCCAAATACGCGCTAAACCGACCCCGACCCGAAGTGCCCCAAAAGAATCCGAACGCGCAGACGAATACGAATAGCGCGGAACGTAAAGACTCTTAAGCGGGTATTACACTGTCCTGAATCAGGCGTCGTAACTAGTGGCTAGTGGAGGGGAGTTGAAGCATCTCGCTCTAACGTATAGGTCGGAACCCTTCTAAGTGTCCTGAATTCAGGACAGTGTAATACCCGCTTTAGACGTTTTGAGTCTTCAGAGTCGTCGTACGCCTAGTACTCGATACGCTAAAAGACGCGCGAGCGGGATCGCGTACTTACGCGTCCATGCCAAAACCCACAGACTTAGTATATTTATCCTCTAAGCCAAAACCTATTCCAAAAACCTGTTCCCGTAAATACGTCTCACCTCTAAAGCCTATCATAAGTCGTTTTGATAACAATGTTGGCTCATGGCTGTGTGGTTCATTTACCTTGTCTATTTAGTGAAATGTCACATGGTAGCCGTTTGAGCGAAATGAAGCCGAACAGTGTCGAATTGCGTGGTCGGTGGTGTCGCGTTACTCGGTGAGGCCTATCTCATTTCACGATAGCCTGACTTCATGTCTGCTTTAATTGACTTAGGGTGTTTGTTTTCAGACTTATTAGGAAACAATTCTAGTACCTAATAGCCATTAAAGTCTTTCAACCGTCATCACAAAACCTCACGATTTTTTTGTAATAAAAGTTTGAATCTAGTGACTAAGTTTAAGCCCCTTATTCACTTCACTTCACTCTTTAAAAAAAGGCTTTCCATCAAATTTATGATGATTTCGCCAAAAAATACTTGTTCAAAGACGTTGTTCGGTAACGACGCCATGACAGTAGGCAACTGGTTTTGTTCGGTAGTGGATTCAGCCCGTCCTCGCGAAGAGCATACCGTACCGTGTGTTCACCAACGCGGCGACGGGCAAAATCCGACCCCCTTATTCATAAAACTTAACACCTCTGCTAACTACAAGCACATGTGTCAAAGTGAGAGATAAGAACAAATGAACTTTTGCGGCTTATTAGCTAACATAGGTTTGATGGACGTCTAGTGAGTTTGTCCCTAGTTTCACTTGATGGAGTTGATGGTAAGTGCTGGCAGGACCTTCGATGGAGCTCACTGTTCCAATAATAGCCTATTCATTCCAGATGAAAAGGGACAGACGAAATTCCTTTAGCATGCGAATTTTAGACATAATCTTGTGGGTCTGCACACTTAGATTTTTGTGTGCGTGAGCGGAAAAGCACTGAATTGACACTTGTCACAGCACGAAGACGTCTCCAGAACAAAAAAGGTTTTCAGAAGTTAAAGAAAAACAAGACCTACCGTTCCGTACACTGTAGTACCGTAGAATAGTGATAATACTAATATGATGCTATTGGAATTAAGGCGTTTAAGGTAAAAATATGGGTGCATACAACTTGCTCAAAAATATGCTCTTATGTCGGTGAATTAAGGTTTTAGTACCATATTTATGAAAGGATACACTCGATACATATTTTTGCACTTGACTGTACAACGTTTACCTTACCCGGCGAGCTATCTCGCCGCGAGATACACTATAGTACCTGTTTCTTTGTGTACTAATTTTAATAATACGGATAGTCTATGGGATCGTCCTAATACAACGCGACTACGCGATGATCGCAAGTTCGCGCGAATTATACTCGCGCGAACTTGCGATTATCGCGAAGTCGCGTTGTATTAGGACGATCCCTATCTCGCAGCGAGATAGCTCGCGCGCGCTGAAGGCATGCATTCTCCGCACAGTAACTTTCCTCTTGTCCTATCGTTTGTCCTATGTGATATATCGTTGTACTGTGCCCTTTATCTATCAGCGATGGCTGACATCCGCTCGATTAGGCCAATTGAAGATGGCAGTCAATTACAATACTAAACTAGATCACAGTTCTCGTAATGCTCCTTTTATTAACGTCCTTAGTATAGGGTTGCCATAAATATGGGGACGAAGACCGGGACAATTAAAGAAAACGTAGTGTAGGTCAAAGAGAAAAATTAAAAGGACATCAGCGCTTGCCTCGCTCGTCCTCAAAGTCAAAGGGTTGCACACGTGGAAAGCAGGGTGCCGTGCCTGCCGTCAGACGGCATCCTTCATGCGCTGCGCGCCGCGCAGGCACGGTCTTTGTAAGCGGTAGGTTTATAGTCGTCCGTACTATTACGTACATGCATACTTAGGCTGGGTTGCACCAAACCGTCTGTAATCATAAGCGGTGTTCGTCAAATCTGATTGTATGGAAAGATTGACAAGTTTCTATGGCATGACAGCTGCCGGCGCCGTATTTGACGATGACCGTTGGTGCAACTGGCACTTATTCAAACATTTATTCTGCAAGTAGGCCTCAAGGGCTCTTTAATCTAGCTGAGTGGTCCCTACTAATAAACTATTCTTTAGAAACCGGGACAGTTTGCTTAATGGCCGGGACACCGATACCGGAACATCACGCTTCAAACCGGGACATGTCCCAGCGTACCGGGACGTAGGGCAACCCTATTTTAGTACGACGATTTGTTTAGGAACGAAAATTTAAATGGATTGTAAAATGATGTATGATGTAGGTATGATACGAAGCCGGGTGGTCTTGGGTTCGAATCCCGATCGGGACATAACATCAACAATACATTTTTAACAATTAGTGTCATATATTCGCTCATTAAAAAAAATTTACTAGGCCCAATGGACCTATTCATTAATGAAATATGCTAGGATCTTTAATTAACATCAGTTAGCACTGGTTGTCACTAGTGTTTGTTCGTTTATTTCAATTTTTTTAAACTTAAACTGCTATGATCATTATTAAAATCTGCGATGATGACGTGAATGAGGTATGCTGGAAGATTTAAGAGGTTACGAATAATCACGAGCGCCACTCCTGATAATTGTGATTATTTAAATTTTACGACAGATGTTTAAAAAAAGGCGCTGACAGACAGGATACAAAATCCAATACATTCGCCTTTTTTAAATACAATATTACATACATACAATTATTGAGTGGCGCTAGTGGACTCGCTCCGCTCGTAAATGTTCGTACAGCCCTAAAATAATGACGTTGTTCAAAAGCCCTAAGACAAACAAGGTAGCTAACGTTTTCCTAAGCCATACCTTTTTGACATTTTAAGTAGGAAAACGAATAGACATTTGGCCATACATAACGATAATCGATAAGCTTCAAACGGTACTACTATAGTGCAAGTTAAGTTTTAAGGTGTGTTCCCGCAGGCGACAACAAAGGACAACTGGTGTTTACATGTGATTCGATTGTTGATTACAAAGTCAGACGAACCAAACTCGACATCAAATTCATGCCATTTCGTGGCAAAATTCGGTTTTGTAATGTCCTGTTCGTAAGTGTTTTGTTTGTCACGAATAAATGTTTCTTTTCTTTTTTTTTTCAAATATACGCAGTTCGTACCTATTCGGTTTTCGGGTCACGCTTTCTGTAAACTTCTGCGGTTGTCGTTTGTTCAATCGTAGCTTTATTATTTCATCAGAAAAAGTGCAGTAAAACAGCATAGGTAATTAGGTATTATTATCATATTATTATACGTGAGCGCAAGGAGGAGAGGAGAAATCATACAGTGCATATTAAATAAAACGTGTATTGAAGCATACAGTACAACAAAAGCTTAGTTAGTACTTATAGGCTTTTGAACACTTGCAGGATTCGTCTTTTCTTGCTATGAGAATCTACGTTAGGAAATATGAGGCTTGTTTTAGGGCTGAACGTTTCAAATCACCTGACTTATAAAGGTTAATTGGGAAGATTTATGAAACATCAAAACATTTTTTCCTTTCTTTTAGCCAAAGATGGGGCGAATGAGTTTGGTAGTTTTGTAGTAGGTAACGTTTGAAAAGTGCACGGAAACGCCAGTGGGTAGGTATTCGAATTTTAAACCATAAACTGTCTCAGTTACGGTTAAAAAGCGATGACCTTGAGCCTCACTGAGGAAGAGTTAAAGTGCTAATGATGAGACGAATAATGGGAGTGATCAAAAGCCCCAACCATTGTAATTCGAGCGAGCACTACACAAGACATATACAATACAAAACAACAACAACATTTACAATTACATATTGTACACACTCACAAACTAGGTAATCTACAAGTGCAACATGTACTATTGTGCAAATATTATAACAGTGCAACTTATATGTACTAACTTACATACATATATTGTGTGCAACATTACAGGATATCCTTAAACACCAAAGTCAAAACAGAGTATTCCCGATTATTTCGAAAACCATTCTGTTGAAGCATAAACAGTAGGTATCCTTTTGTTGAAAATCTATTTGAGTAGAAAATACCTTGCGAAAACTGATGAAAAGCCTTTTGGAATTTGGGTATTCTAGCAGGAAAGATACTAGGAGCACACAATACAGTAGGAGTTAATTTACCCGTTAACAAGCACTCTAGTGGCTTCCTCAGCAGCATAGGCTGCATCAGCCATCGGCTTGACATCAGCTGCGGTGGCGGCGGCGCGCTGCGCGCGGTGCGCGGGAGTGTCCCGACCGAGAGCCGTGCGCGCAGCCTCCGCGTGCTGTTGCTCAGCTAGAGCTGCCTTGCCGCGCGTCACGGCATCCGTGATGGTGGTGGTGGATGGTGTGGTCGACCAGGGGGTTGAGGGCTTTTCTGCGGGAAGACGTCGATATTTGAGGCCCGATTCGCAAACCGAGCGGTCAAACCCGATAAATCGAGATGATATGTTTTTTGAAATGAGAACTCAATATACGTTGCGCATAGTTCTATTTTCAAAAACCTCTTATGAGACTTATCGGGTTTTACCACTCGCATAGTCTAGGCCTACGAAAGGCCTAAAAGTGCGTTCAGAGCTATGCTATGCTACGTTGCTACGTATGCGTTGATATCCATATCCACCAACCACCAATCATATTCATTGGTTCACATAGCATATATATAGCACTGGTGAAAACGGAAAGCTATCAAATCCTCGCAGCATAGCTGCACAGTACACCTCTGGTGGAAGGCTGCCTTAATTTATAATTTAATTTAATTTATTTAATGGGAAACATACAGCAAGTAATAATACAGAACATGATAAACATCTGAATGATAACAATAGCCCAAAACAGTTTCCACCAGAAATTAAGCGTGGGTAAGATAACAAAGAAACACTTATAGTGTGCAAGAATGACAAATGATTCATCGAATATATATATGAAATCGTAATGCCGCTTTATATACGTTTGATTCGTTAAAGAATACTTGGTTTACCAAGATACAAACTCCATGTTTCGTAAAAGGCTACTGCCCCTCTAGCACAACATGCATTCCGTCTCTACTCGCGCGCGAGATAAGCTACCTGTCACTTTTTGTCAGCATTAATCAGACAGTGACAGGTAGCCTATCTCGCGCGCGAGTAGAGACAAGATGCGTGTTATGCTAGCCCCCCTGAATTAGCAGGCAAAATGATATAAAAAAATAAACCACATAGTTCTTGTCTTAGGCTGCCTTTCCACCAGAGATGTGCGAGGAGATGCGTTTTCATACATTTGACACCTCGCAACGCGCCGAACGAGGTGTCAAATATATGAAAACCCATCCTCGCACATCTCTGGTGGAAACGCAGCCTTATTCGATGAACTCACTTTACAAAACTACGTGAAGCTTAAGGTACTATTCCTCGCTAGACTACACAACGCTAATCAAATTAGACTATTAAAATAAGGCCAAACGAACAAATTGCATAACAGCACGTGTGAGCCGTTTTTATATAAAATCTAAAATAGTAAGTTCATGGACTTTTTAAACAAACAAGTTCGGTGATTTGGAGAGAGACTGGTTCCATTAATGATATACAAAAATATAAATTCCGTAACAACTTTTCAACTGGTTGGAAATGGAAACCGCAGAAACCAACACTTAATTATCTAGTTACTATTATAGTATAATATTATTATACTACTTTATTCTTTGTTTCGCAATTAAATGTAAATTTGTGAATTTTAGATGACTGGTGACCTTTCAGTAATACCTTAGAAATGTTTTAAAGTGGTTGAGATCTGGTTTGATGACTTAGGTGGTTTTTATGATGCTGTAAAATATGTAGTAGTTTATGTAAATAATTTACGTTGGTTTCTGGATTAGGTAAATATATCAGTGTCCGACATTGACACTTTTAAGAGTTCCGTAGTAAACAGGAGGAACCCTTTAAAATAGTTTTGCCATGTCCGTCCGACCGTCCCCAGCTTTGCTCAGTAACCGTAACCGTTAGTACTAGAAAGATGTAATTTGGCACGAGTATACCATCAATGATGCCGACAAAAACGTACAATAAAATATTGAAAATACATTTTTTTAGTGTAGGTACTCAAAAGATTTGTTTTAAGAGGAGGGGTAGGGCAAGCTCTCTGCATACAAACTTTGTGTAGGATTTTCTTCGTTTGTGTTTGCATTAACCTTAAACTCTCCACGAAAATAGGTATTTACATGGCTGTCGTGCTGCCAAATCTTTTGTACTCGTCTGAGACATGGGTCCTCTACCGCAAGCACATCCGCACACTCGACAGATTCCACCTCAAATGCCTCCGAGACATCATGAGCATCAAGTGGTCGGACCGCGTTAGGAATACCAATGTCCTCAGGCGCGCAAATATCGGAGGCATTGAGGTGTACCTGATGAGGCGACAGCTGCGGTGGTGTGGACACGTGTCCCGCATGTCGGATGAGAGAGTGCCGAAGCGCATTTTCTTTTCAGAACTCCAAAATGGCAAGCGTAAGATAGGTGGTCAGTCAGTACTTTCGCTACAAGGATTTTCTGAAAAGACATATGAAAAAATGCAAGTTGGAGCCTTCTCGGTGGGAAAGGAAAGCAGCACGACGTCCCGAATGGCGACGACTCATTCATGGAGCAGGTTAACTCCATCGAAACTGAGCGTTGTAACGAGCTCGATAGAAAAAGAGGAGCTGAAGGCGCGTCCACCAGCAGCCATCTGTTACAATTACGTCGGCGGGGTGTTAACCTGCTCAAAATGTGCTCGTACCTTTACAATAACGGTTACTGAGAAAAACGGGGGTCGGACGGACGGACGGACGGACATGGCGAAACTATAAGGGTTCCTTGTTTACTACGGAACCCTAAAAAAGATCGGGTACATAAGTCACCTAAGAGCGCACCAAAGAGTGGAACAACGGCACTCCAGTACCTAAGTAACGCATATTAACCAAAACCTAGAATATACAGTCGCTGAGGCCGAAATCGGTCAGGAGCTCATCATCATCATGATTTTTGGTCAGTATGCTTATTTTTCTGTTAGCTATTTCGTGATGTAATTTTGTTTTCATTGATATATATATATATATATATTTTTTTGAAATATTTGATAATTTCCACATCACTTTTTCCGCATATCTAATACCTATTTACATCCAAAAAAAAAATTACATTCATTAGTGCCAAAACCTACGAATAAAACGTGCACAGGGTTTGTATGGAGAATGCCTTGCCCACCCCTGCGGCGCCTTAACGGGGAGACCCGTTAAAATAAATCTTTCAAGTTACCTATGGTGGTGAAAAAAAATTTTTTTCCACAAAACTGAGAAATATTGTATGGAAAATCAAGGATATTTTCTTTCTTCATCAGAATCAATAGTACTCGTGATTCTGAGCCAGAGTTAGAGGTAAGTACCTACACTGGAAATCGAAAATGCCCAAATAGGTAATTCAAACCTAATACAACAAAGATCGAGTATGTTGATTATATCCTTGACAGTATTTTTACTTAATTTATGAAAATTTAGTTAAAATTTAAAACTTCATTTCTAGATGTGGTTGCTCAAGCTCATACAACCCGAGTATATGCTAGGGGATAAGTACTCGAGTAGGGTGAGTGAGGAGGGGTGGTGGATGAGGAATGAGTGGGTGAGGGGGGTGGAGAGTGAGAGAAGATTGGGGAAATTGCGGAGTGGTTGTGGGGGGAGAGGGGGATTGAGGGGGAATACTTTAACCACAAAACAACTTACACTCCAACGGCCATTTTTTAATTAAAATCGGCATCAGATTCGGCTCTATCGACGTCAGATTGTGCACGGTGCGGTTGCCAAAGCTGCCCATGGTCAGTTTACCGGCTATGGTCAGTTTACCGGCCATTGTCAGGTTCGTCACGGGAATCGGCGTGATGTCATCGACGTTGTCTCCGTCGAGATCGTAGGCGAGACTGTCACGAGAAGAATTGTTATTATGGCTTACCTTCCAACGGCCATTTTTTATTGAAAATCGGCATCAGATTCGGCTCTATCGACGTCAAATTGTGCACGGTGCGGTTGCCGAACTTGCCGAAGCCTGCCATGGTCAGTTTACCGGCCATGGTCAGGTTGGTCACAGGAATGGATGTGGAGTCGTCAACGTCGTCTCCGTCGAGATCTTTGGCGAGATGTATGAGACTGTCACGAGAAGAATTGTTATTATGGCTTACCTTCCAACGGCCATTTTTTATTGAAAATCGGCATCAGATTCGGCTCTATCGACGTCAGATTGTGCACGGCGCGGTTGCCGAACTTGCCGAAGCCTGCCATGGTCAGGTTACCGGCCATGGTCAGGTTCGTCACGGGAATGGGCGTGGTGTCGTCGACGTCGTCTCCGTCGAGTTCGTTAGCGAGATTGTACGAGACTGTCACGAGAAGGATCACGCTGAAGAGAACTCTGTGGAGAAAAGGGGTTATTATTGTTATAGTTTGATACTACAGTAGAATCCGGATACAGCGACCGTCAAGGGACCAGCGATATCACGTCACACTAACAGGACGCCGTACAAAACTGACTGATTTTCTTTGAAAATGTTTGGTATGAATCCTAAGGTCGGTGATTTAGCAGTCGTTAAAAGCGGTCAAATGTTATAAGCGGATTCTACTGTATAATGCTTTTTGCTAGGTTATTATCACTATCTATAATAATAGTAAATGAGAAAGTTTGCATTATTGTTATTACTATTTATTTATTAGCAAAACATAGAGTACAAGAGGAGAGGATTTACGGAAATGAATAATACTCGTGATTCTGAGTCAGAAAATCCAAAATTACCTGGATGCGAAATAAAGTAGGGGGTACACCGGAAAGTGAAATGTCCAAACACTTATTTCTACCTCATAACTCTTTTTATATACTACATTCCAACCGAGTACCTGTGTTTAATTAGAGATGTTTATACTATACCTAAGGTGTCACATTTCAGCATTCATTTCATTACATTCCACATACATCCACGATAAGATAAGAATAAGTCCCTCTGTGTCCTGGTCCGTAAAAATGTGTAGCGCTTAGCGCCGTAATATATTGCCTTATCTACGGGTAGGGCTGCCATCTCGAATTTCGCCAAACCCGGACAAAGATTCAAAAAACCCGGACATTTGGCGTAAATCGCATTTTTTTCCCGGACGAGTCCGAAAATAATATTTTAAACAAACAAGACCTTTAAATTCAATGAGGTGCTTCCTTACATGAAAAGTGTCCGGGACACTTCTTGACCCCCCCCCCCCCCCCCGGACGGCCCCCGGACGGCCTCCAAACTAGGACAAATCCGGGAAAACCCGGACGTATGGCAGCCCTATCTACGGGTATAAATAAGTACCTGTATTTTGTATCTATTATACTTACTACGAATATGATAAGTTACTGTAGCCATGCAAATGTCACCGTATTACCACTTTCGAGTTTTTTAAAACCATCTGAGACATAGAATATAGTGTCCTTAATACATATATATAGGTATATATATATATAGGTATATATATATATAGGTATTAAAATTAAAGGTAACCTAGAAACTAAAATCTAATTATAAAACTAAATTACATAATTAAAAATAAAATCTATATACATGCTACGTCCGGCTCAGACCTGGTCCAAAAGTGCCAAGTACGCTGGCTGCGTTGCCACGCTGTATGGCGACAGAAATTTGTTGGACCAGTTATGAGCCGGAACGTGGGTCACAGCCCCTGTCCGTCATGCGCCTCCCTACATTTTTAATAAGGTTCCTTGCCTCGGCACCCCAAGGTCCCGCCGTTTGGACGGCGACCGGAACAAAATCATACGCTGGTGTTAGGGTTGCATATTTGCTATGCTTTAATTTAGCAGCGTTTTCAGCGGCTGCGCCTGCAACTCTACTTGTGTGAGTAAGGTGGGAGGGTGCAAAAGTACTCACACAAGTAGCGTCCCATAGCAGGCTGCGCCCTTTGGTCCAGGGTACCAGCGTAAGACCGTCCGGTCTCTTGCCATCGGTTCGGCTTAAACCTTGAGGTTCCAGAACGCAAGGAACATTAGCGGAGGACATGGCGCGGCGGATGATCTCATTAATTGCGAGATGCCTCGGGATACGCCCTGCACACCGCAGACAACTTAGGCCATGGTGTCCGTTCGCCTCGACCATTGCTCCACAGATACAGCGGTGTGGCTCGCACACCTTACACCCTACTCTTAAGGCTACCCCGATTCTCAAGCTATCATTGTCTAGAAGGGTTCCCAAGTTTGGTGAAGGCAAGGCATGTAACCATGCTCCAGACTCGGGAACCCTTGCAGCTTTTAGACGGGCCACGTCTACCGCATTATTAGCATTATTTAATAAATGCGTATAAACAGCCTGGCAAGAGATGTCGTCCCAGAGCCTTTGTGACGCACGGTTCTCTGGTTCTGTTGCTCCAGGAAAGCGGGATGACCACCACCATATATATATGTGTGTGTTAATAAGGATCTTATCTAGTCAAAATCGCAGGGTCAATTACACGACCTGATGAATTTCACTCGATAGAAAAAAATCGCAAAGTGGATTTTGGAATGTTTGCCAATATTACGGCTATATTACTGATATTTTTTACATTTAATTTTTGTACTCAATTAAAGATCAGATAGACAAGAAGACATCGATAGACAAATTCGCAGGGTTTGCTTTGATAAAATGATTGGCTTAATGACTATTAGCTAAATATTTACGAAAACTACGCGCAGAGCTTAGAGAGCGGGATGGTTAATTACAAACTCACGCGTGTTAGAGTGGGACATTTGCAATTTTGCATTCGGGATACCTCCCCTTACTGCTTTTGGCCAGCATCTAACCAGGGGGCAAAGATGAAGCCGATGGCCGCATGGTGCTTTCGTTAAAGTAGCAGTCAGTTTTTTTTCTATATATAGCTAAGAATTGGTAGCTAAGAATTGGTGGCCGAACCGAATATCATCGGCGAAACAAAGTCACACAGACTTCGCTGGTTCGGCCACCTACTGAGATTGGGAGAGGATCGAGCCGTCAAGAAAGCATACTTGGGGCGACCAAGTGGGCGCCGCCCGGTTGGTCGACCCAGGTATCGCTGGGAAGACAGTGTGGAGGCGGATCTGCGGCAGCTTCAGGTCGAAGACTGGCAGGAGGCTGCGCAGGATCGGGAAAGGTGGCGTGCTCTCGTTTCGGAGGCTAAGATCCTCTTTGGGTCGCTACGCCGTTAAAGAAAGTAAGTAAGTAGAATAGGCTAAGCCCAATAAAGCGATAGGAGTGCGCGGTTCGAGAGTGGCCTGGGGGAAACCCAGGGGAAACCTCCGACACGAAGTGGTCAGGCCAGTGGAGCATATGTTCCATAATCATTGCGCTCGCCATTTCTGACACCACCTTCAGTCATAATGCGTTGTCTGTTCTCGTCAGAACACATTTCTAAGCAAAGGAAAAATTCGCAAATGTAGGTTTCGAGTAGGATTCTAACCTGCGAGCTACAGGAGTAATCGAGCTCATCCCCCAAATTCCTCAACCATTCCCTCATACAGCATACAGCGCCTTGATTTTCCCTTATTTAGAAATTCGTAGTTTGTGTTAGCATTCAAAATTAATTCAAAATGACATTTACAGCAAGTTTTTTTTTATTATTAATATTGGGATTGCTCTTGGCCAGCATCTAGCCAGGGGGTAAAGATGACATCGACGATGAAGCGAGCTCACCCAGAAAATGTCTCTCTTGCCTTAAATAGGTCCAGGTTATATGAACTCGGAGATACAGATGCCGGCAGGGCATTCCAAACCTTAGCCGTGCGCATTATAAAAGATGACGAAAAGCGCTTGGTTCGGGTAAGGGGAATCTCAACCAGGTAAGGATGGTAACCTGCCGTACGTCTGGAAGTCCGATGGGAGAAGGGGGAAGGGGGGATGGAAGTACTTCTTCTTCTTTAAAAAAGGCTTTCATCAATTCTATGATGGTTTCGCCAATCAATACTTGTTCAAAGACGTTGTTCAGTAACGACGCCATGACAGTAGGCAACTGGTTTTGTTCGGTAGTGGATTATCGCCGCCGCGCACGTGTGTTCACCAACGCGGCGACGAGCAACATCCATGGAAGTACTCACAGTAAGGCGACGCAGACAGCACACTGACAGTTGCGTAGCCGCTTGCGGTAACGACGCGTCAAACTTGACTCGAACACATATGTGGGTTGCACTAGAGGGGTACGCTCGCCGCTTGTGCCGGCCCGCTCCATCTTCAAACCTGTGAAAATAAGAGATAATGTTCATTCATCATCATCCTCATATCAACCGAAAGACGTCCACTGCTGGATATAGGGATCGTCCTAACCTAACTTTAACTTAGAATATTTACTAGTAAAAGTCGCGAATTTACGCTATAATCGCGTAGTCGCGTTTGATTTAGGACGATCCCTTAAGGCCTTGGTCGTTCTGACGCCGTCGCCGGCTGCGTGCAGCGGCCCGTCGCACGCGGCGTCTGAATGGTATGTTCGACAATGTTCGGGCGCGGTCGTTCTCGCCCGTCGCGACCGACGTCCAAACGCGAACATTTTACAGACGTCGCGTGCGACGGACCGCTGTTCGCAGCCGGCGACGGCGTCAGAACGACCAAGGCCTTAGGACACCTATTCGAGTTCAATATATTCGCGAATTTCACTTGCGCGATCGCGCGATCCCTAATACAACGCGATCACGCGATGATCGCAAGTTCGTATGCGTAGTGGCTAGTAGTAACAGGTGTCCTAATTGACAATCGCGCGACGCGGTCGCGCGACGCGATTGCCAAATAGGACACCTGTTCGCGTTGAATACGTTTGATCGCAAGTTCGCGCGAGTTTTGCTCTTGCGATGATCGCGTAGTCGCGTTGTATTAGGACGATCCCATAGGCTTTGCCGAAAGGGGGCCACAAGGACCGGTCACTGCGCTACCCGCATCCAGCGGACTCCCGCGTCTTTTTTGTCCCGAAGAGTGCCATGCTGGCGGCCCTGCGCGACCGACCCTTACCAGCTATTATCAGTCCACCTTGTAAACACCCGTTCTTCTACCCCAGTGTTTTTCAACCTTTTTCATGACACGACCCCCCTAGGACCAAAAAATTATTCGCGACCCCCCTACCCTTGGGTATTTTTCGTATATGGTATTTTACGTTACAGTCGTTACACATATTCAATCCATAAAAATATTTTTATACGTTTACAATTTTACATAATT
Source organism: Cenopis cana (assembly GCA_951800055.1). NCBI lineage: Eukaryota > Metazoa > Arthropoda > Insecta > Lepidoptera > Tortricidae > Cenopis > Cenopis cana. The sequence continues at coordinate 21,610,346 of OX637476.1, read as the reverse complement.
CGAATTGGGATCGAATACGTCGCCAATTGACAACTAACAAAATTTTCGCGCGGTAAGTACTCTACGCACGACACGACCAAGGCCTAGAAGTGTTTGATTCCATTTGCTACCTCGTACTTGTGTGAGTTGACGTTTTCATCAAAGGCCCAAATAAAAAGTAAGCAAAGAAATCGCTTAAATCTGGAAAACGATTTAATTCTTAATGTAGCAAAAACAGATCCACGATCGGAGAAATTGATTAGTCAAAAACAAGCGCAGCCTTCGCATTAATATGGATAGTTTAGTGCAGTGTCGAAAGCTCGTTTAGTTTCTTGAAAAGAAATGTAATATGGACAAGTTAATATGAATAAGATTTATTTTCTTGCTAACATACAAATGTTCAATTGTTCTGTTAATATTTTTTTACTAAATCTATCCTTTCAAACATTATTGTTTTTTTTTACTGAGGTAGTTCGTTCAACCTCTCGCGACCCCCCGCGACCCCCCTGCAGAGGCTTCGCGGCCCCCCAGGGGGTCGCGACCCACACGTTGAAAAACACTGTTCTACCCCTTCGAGCAACACATGCTTCCGAACTTCGTAGGAACCCATCCACGCTGACCACGCTCTGCCTTCCTTTACGTGTTAAATTTTCGGGTAGAGTAACGTGTTCATTTGTAAGCAGTTTCTTGAATAAACTTTTTTTTTATTAATCTTTTTTTTTATCAAATTATAATTAAGTAAGATAAGGTTCACAAATGGTTTCACAATTCGTTTAAAGATATAAATTCCCGGTCATGAGACCTAGCTAGATCGATTGCTCGTCCCCGAAAACCCCCACATACCAAATTTCATCAAAATCGTTAGAGCGTTTCCGAGATCCCCGAAATAAATATATATATAAAAATTATTATATGTATAGATAAATAAATATTAAAGGTACAAATTTTAGAAATAAACCCCCCTCCCCGCCTGCCATAAGGCGTTGTATAAATGAAGGAAGGATTGACGAATTTCAAGCCGGGTAGTAATCGCACCTACAGCTCAGTTGGCTAAGAGCGACTGGCCGCGAGTGCCGGGAGGTCGCAGGTTCGAATCCTGCTCGGTGCCTAAGTTTTTCAATTTTTCCTTTATTTCTAAAATTTGTAGTTTGCGTTAGGAGCGTTACTGCTTAATACAAAATTAAATATTAAAGGTACCTGCTTAAAATATAATTTATGTCACACCTGGCCATAAAGTGGCCATTATCGCACGCTCCGCCCGCGAAAAAACCCACTTCCTGGCCAGGGGGTGGTATAAAATTTTGTACTCACCACGGGATAATAAAGAAAGCCTCAGATCGCATATTTATCGCCCTTGCCTTCGGCTCGGGCGTAAAATACCTGCGATCTGAGGCATTCTTTGTTTTATCGCCCTTGGTAAGTAATGTGGGTACTATTTAACTCATTGTCAGTGAGCTACCACCAAATTACCACCACAACCACCAAACCACCAAATTACCATCAAATTAATGAACATAATACTTTATTGTCCTCTATAATAGTCCTTTGTCTTTTATCTCAGGATGTGTACACCCAAGTTAAAGTTTTATCTTAATTTAAACTCTTGGCCAAGATGGCCGATAAGAGATTAGAGAAGTAACGTAGGTTTCATAAGCTTAATTACTGTAATAACATATGTCAATAACTCAGCTAATTAAGGGACTTTATCACAACATTTTTGGCGCCATTTTTTTATTTTGTTTTGTTGTGTTTAGGTCTACTTTGTTCTATTTACCATCTTCTTTAACTGTTATCTTCAAGTAGAATTGTAAAACAATTACCTACGCAAATGGCTATTGTTTAAATCTGTTAACCAGAGGTGGGCACCGTTAATCAAATCATCATCATCATCATCATCATATCAGCCGAAAGGCGTCCACTGCTGGACATAGGCCTCCCCCAAAGAGTGCCACAATGACCGGTCTTGCGCCACCCGCATCCAGCGGACTCCCGCGACCTTTACCAGGTCATCAGTCCACCTTGTGGGGGGTCTACCCACGCTGCGCCTTCCGGCCCGTGGTCGCCACTCGAGAACCTTTCGGCCCCAACGGCCATCGGTTCTACGTGCAATGTGCCCCGCCCACTGCCACTAATCAAATAGTTAATCGCTAATTCGTTAAAAAAAGTTAACTTCGTTAAACGTTAAAGCTTTACATTTTTAATAAAGATTTAATTATATATGATAATTTAATAGAAGTTAACGTTAATCTTTTAACTCGTTATTGAAATATCATTTTACAGGTCCGCCTCTGGGTTACTAGGTAACTAATTTACTTATGGCGTAGGCACTAGCTTTTGGCGAAGTACCTAACTGTCATAATATCCCTCCAACCTAAAGAAGAAACTGTTGTTTATGATAAAGTACCTATTTATTTTACTGGCATGCGATTTCCCCGAATCGCAGTTTTTCCTAGATATCGCTAATTTCATCCAAATCGTTACAAGGAAAAAACCTGTGGAAAAAACGATTTTGGGAAAGAATTCTAACAAAACAGTTCACAATTATTCAAGAAATATAAGTACATACGTACATAATATAGATACAACGTTTCGAAGCTATCTAAATTTGAGCTCGTCCACAAAGCTGATGAACCACCAATGAACCAAACGAACCGAACCAATATAGGTACAGATTTCTCAAAACTATAAACACTACCTACTAGCCTCGTTCCCAAAACAAGATAATCAAAAACGAAAAACTTACTTGCCGGGTGAGCTTCAAGTTAAATTTCAAATAATTTGTTACACTTGAGTTGAATATTAACTTTATTTAATTAGTTACTTCACATCACTTTTTGAAACTATAATTTCGGCAAAAAATTACGGCCCGTTATTAATTTGTTTTTTTTTTTTATATACTTTTTTTTACGCGCGTTTAAACGACCGATGGCGTAGGCGAGCGTGCTCGGACTGCCAGTAAACAGTAAACTGGTATTTGTTACGCAAGGGGTCCATTACTGCCGGTTGACGGAAAGTCAAGAACAATTGTTATTTTATTGGGGTATAGGTATACATTAACACTTACTCTTAGCTATTAAAAGTTAATTAACCTTTCTAAGAGTGAATAGATTGTGTGTAATATCGGAAATGGACCTAGGTCGGGCCTTGCTGAGTTTTTTGCTGGACTCTTCTCAGCTAGACTGGGTATAGTGAACCAGCGACAAAACTCCCAGTAGCTCGATTCCACTGACACCTTAGAGTCGGTTGAAGCCGCTCAACCAATCTCACTGGAGCGCAAACTCTTCATAGTACCAATTCCAGTGTTCAAACCGCCCGCTTGGTCATATCGGAAGTTTCACCTGGATTTCCCCTAGGCCACTCTCCAACCGCGCACTTCTATCGGTTTATTGGGCTCGGCCTATAAAGCCACAGTCAGGCTAAAAAAAAACAAGTCCTTTTTTGGGCTAAGGGGCTAAAGGGCTACTTAGAATAGTACATTACTTACCAAGGGCGATAAAACAAAGAATGTCTCCAGATCGCAGGTATTTTACGCCCGAGCCGAAGGCAAGGGCGATAAATATGCGATCTGAGGCTTTCTTTATTATCGCCCGTGGTAAGTACAAAATTTTATGTCACCCCCTGGCCAGGAAGTGGGTTTTTTCGCGCGCGGAGCGTGCGATAATGGCCACTTTATGGCTAGGTGTGACATAAAATATTTTACTAAATTCTCTTATACTATCCATGAATAATAAAGTTAAATTCTAATTTCTAGGACGGCTGTTTGTTTTGGCATTCGCGGCAAGTAGCAGTAATAAAAGTTCTATAATATTCAAATCGATAATGTGTGAATGAAGCCCTATCACTGTGGAGTCAAAACGGTCAGTCAGTTCCTCCTTGCGGGGGTAAAGTAACCGTATACTGGAAACATTGATGTGGCTTCTCGAATCAATCTGCTATCCATAGAAAGAAGTTTGAAAAGTAGTATTAGTAGGTAGTAGTAGTGGTAGTTCTAGTTTTCGATAATGTAGTGCAGTACTTATGAATGTCCACGAGGAAATATTGAAAAAGCTTGGTAAACAAATAATAATAAAAGACTTTTGCAGCGCATTCCTATACTATAACTACCTATACGATGCTTTTTTTTATTCGGGTTTTCCCTCGTTTACAAGTGGGTTGCCACTTTCACAACAATGTATACCTACTGTAGTCTGTAGTTATGCTTTTGTATTTGGAAACACTATGACCTCTTATATTTTTAACTAGCTTCAAAAATGGAAAAGAGTCTTTTTTATGTCGGGTTGTTGTTTGGAATCAGTTTCTTAAGAGTATATGACCAGATTGACCAAGGCCAAATTTAATTTGCTTTTAAACGCCACAGAATAAGATAAAACGGAACGCATTGTATACCGTGGCAAATAAACTGTCAACTTGACGCTTCACTTGACAACTCAGCTAGCGCTAGCCAGCTGGGTAGTTATTCTCGATAGTTTTTGTGAAGAATTAAAAGGTTTTCACTGAAAAATGTCTACTGTAGAAGAATTACAGAAGAAAGTGCATGAATTGGAGGCCAAACTGGCGGCCGTCCAAGGGACCGCGGGCCCAGTACGGCAGAAAATTGACGTTATGTCGTCTGAAGTTGTCGATTCCAATCCCTACAGGTATTTAACTCCGAATATGTGTTGAAATCCATAGAAATAAGTTTTATTCTTCGTACAAAAAAGCCATTGATGGTATGTAAGCTATAATTACACGTTAAAATGTTGAACTGGCGGGCAGAAGATGTTTAAAAAATGACTCATATTTGGGTAATTTTTCGATTCTTTGCTTGAGTTTATTTTAATGTTTATTTTACGAAACGACGAATATAAATAAAAAATGCTGCGCAACAAAAAATCTAAATGTCGCAACTGACACTTAGTTTTTTTTAATTAATCTCTGTGATGTTTCATTGTTTATGATTATGAAATAAAAAAAATGTGATGTTTCAGTCGGTTGATGGCGCTGAAAAGGATGGGAATAGTGGACAACTACGAGAAGATTCGTGAGTTGTCAGTGGCTGTGGTGGGTGTGGGTGGTGTTGGCAGTGTCACCGCTGAGATGCTCACCCGTTGCGGGATTGGCAAGGTAAGCAGGTTAGGTTTATTGCCAAAAAAATTTGCATAAAAAAAAGGTTGTAGCTACATAGCGACCAAATAGTTTTTGTCATTAAAGAAATCTGTTCTAAGAACTACATATTTCAAATTTTAATTTTTGTGATTTGTGCATGATTCTGAATAGAGCACTTCTGATAAAAAAGAAAAACTAAATGAATTTGTAAGTACCTAATCTATTTTATAAAAATTTTTGCTACACATAAAGTGTAAAAAGCTTTTCTGTTTGCCATTATTGACATAACATTGAATTTCACCTTTGGACCTGAGTGTGTTAATATTGTATTAAGCAGTAACGCTGCTAACGCAAACTACATCATCATCCTCCTAGCGTTATCCCAGTACAGTTGCATCCTGAAGGATGCCTGGGGTCCGCTACCTAATCCCAAGATTTGGCGTAGGCACTAGTTTTTACGAAAGCGACTGCCATCTGACCTTCCAACCCCAAGGGGAAACTAGACCTTATTGGGATTAGGCTTTGTCAAGTGAGTGGGCAACTTGACTGTTAGAAGTTCTCAAGCCGCCCGAAGGCCTCCAACTCGGCTTAACGACTGCTGCCATAGACAGCAACCGGGATCAGCGGCTTAACGTGCCATCCAAAGCACGGGAGCGCTCAGTTAGTAACCACTCAAAGCGGTCACCCATCCAAGTACTGACCGCTGCCCACGTTGCTTAACCTTAGCAAGCGCAAGCGGTGCGCAAGCGCCGCTGGGCCACGAGCGCTCCTCGACTACAAATTTAGATATAAGGGAAAAATTGAAAAGCTTAGGCACCAGCCAGGATTCGAACCTGTGACCTCCCGGCACTCGCGGACAGTCGTGGGCAGTATGGGCAGTTGCGGGTCATCATAATTATTTAAGAGTTTCACTCTTGTTGGTGCAGTTATCTCCAGTCCGTTCTACTTAACGCCAGTTCTTTGACTTCTCTTGTTGCGGGTAGTCGTTCTAAATTTGACCTGAATGTAGCCAATGAAGCAACAAAAAGAGTGTGTGGGTGAGCGGTTGAATTTAAACTAATCTCTTACAATAATGATTGTTTCAGCTGATCCTCTTCGACTATGATAAGGTGGAGCTGGCCAACATGAACCGGCTGTTCTTCCAACCGCACCAGGCCGGGCTCAGCAAGGTCGCCGCCGCCGCTGCCACCCTCCAGAACATCAACCCTGATGTCACGATCGATGCATACAACTATAATATCACTACGGTGGAGAATTTCCAGAAGTTCTGCGATGCTATTAGGTTTGTTTTAATGGGATTGCTCTTGGCCAGCATCTAGCCAGGGGGCAACGATGAGGCCGACAATGAAGTGAGCTCACCCAGAAAATGCCTATTCACTCTCGCCTTTAATAGGTTCAGGTTATATTATAAACTCGGAAATACAGACGCCAGCAGGGAATTCCAAACCTTAGCAGTGCGCATTATAAAAGATGACGATAAGCGCTTGGTTCGAGTAAGGGGAATCTCAACCAGGTAAGAAGGGTACCTGCCGTATGTCTGGGTGTCCGATGGAAGAACGGGGAAGGCGGTATGAGCTCATGGAGCTCCTGAGCACACTCGCCAAAGTACAATTTGTAGAAGACGCATAGACACGCTACTTTACGTCTATGTGTGCTAGGCTCTGCAGCTTTGAAAACAGCTGAAGTTTAAAAAATGTGACAGTTCAAAACTCAAACATTTTATGTAAGTGCCCTTGCGAGCTATTTGCACAATCTTCTCTTCTAGATTGTTCCCTCACTGCTGAGATTTATCAATTTAATTGGTTCCGTTCAGATGCCCTGTTGGTCTGCCATGAATTATGAACATGATTTAAGAAGTCTGCTACATGTTTTGAAATGATTTCCCATCTGAAACAGAGGTCCAACTGGTTGATGTCAAAATTAAATATGTTTGTATTATGTTCCTACAGCTGCTTTCATTTTGGTAAAATATGTGATTCGATTTTGACATTGACTGCAACATGATTCTAATTTTAACATATCAACAGAACTGGTAGTTTCATTCCAATTTTAATTTCAGCATCTCAACAGCACTGGTAGTCTCATTCTAAATTTAATTTCAAAATATCAACAGCACTGGTAGTCTCATTCTAATTTTAATTTCAACATCTCAACAGCACTGGTAGTCTCATTCTAATTTTAATTTCAACATCTCAACAGCAAAGGTAGTCTCATTCTAATTTTAATTTTAACATCTCAACAGCACTGGTAGCCTCACCGGCGGGCCGGTGGACCTTGTGCTGAGCTGTGTGGACAACTTCGAAGCCCGCATGGCAATCAATACTGCTTGCAACGAGCTAAACCAGAAGTGGTTTGAGAGCGGAGTTAGTGAGAATGCTGTGTCTGGGCATATACAGTTCATCATACCCGGAGTTACTGCTTGTTTTGCTGTAAGTATTATAAACTTTCAAATGTATAGTTGAAATTATTTGACATCATTTTAACATGTCCGATATTTCACAAAAGTGTCATTACATTTTGTCCCTTAGGGTTGGACGCTAAAGTCCCTTTTTGAATGGACTAATTTGGTATTACTCGGCCAGTTCAAATGCTTTTGAGTATACTTACTTACACACAGCCTTTTTAATCTTGCTATACTTAGTATAGACGTGGTGCTTTTGTATGGCAATTATTTAGAACCGTGACATCTTCAAGAAGACAGTAGTACGGTTTGCCAGTTTTTGTTTTTTGTTGCACTTTTAGCACCACCCAGGGGTCACGTGTAGGGTAGCGGTGGGAACTTTCCCTACGGACTAGTGCTAAGTTGTGTTTACAACTTTGAAGCCTTTACTGCCTGCAATATCTTATAACAGAAGTGGGTGATGGTGCCAGCAGTGAGAGCTGTGTTCAAACTAGTGTTGTGAGATAGAGCTTCACCGAGCCTTATAGACTTGAGCCGTAAGGACTAACGTGAGTCTTTTTAGTACTTACGGTAAAAGGCTAGCTTGGACGACTCGAGTCTTTAAGGCTCGACTGAGCTCTAAATCACAACACTGGTCCAAAACCTCAGACTAGTCGTGTTATGGGCGTTATGGATGTTTTAACATTCTCATATGAATACACCGCAGAAGTTGAGACTTTATAATATTGTGCGTGTCAAACATAATATGTAATGGATTGTGCCATAGTAGTTTCATTAAAATGAAGTAATAAAGCTATCATGCGATTGCGAATTTACAAATAATTTCTATGTCCTATTACAATTTTGCAGAGCGGTGTAAAAACAGGTCAGATTGAAATGGCCATTTGCGGTTTTAAGTTATTATGATGAATTTCTTGAATTTTAATTAATGATTTTATAAATGATAAATTAATTGTGTCCGAAGTGTTACATCGATAGTATCGACACCTATAGCTTGAGTATTATATTCTTTATAGCTAAAGAAATTTTTGTTAGTGGCAACTTTAAAGTAAATTATTGAGTTTTCTAAACCTACACAAACGCCCGAACGTCAAACGTCATTCAGTGTTGTCAACATAGCATATTTTCTGCTAAAGTTAGCATATTTTCGACTTATTTAGCAGTAAAAGTTTTACATTTAACACTTAACAGATGGCAGTCGCTTCCGTAAAAACTAGTACCGTTCCGTAAATCTTGGGATTAGATTAGGTAGCGGAACTGGGAATTCTTCAAGATGCAACTGTACTGTTAGAAGGATGATAATATGTAACGGAAATTGATGACTTAATACACCTAAAAATAATCTGAAGATAGATTTTTTATGCAACAGCCGGTAATTTAATGATTAGGTAGATTAAATTCAAAAACAGGTCATTTCACTAGATATTCGTATATATCTAGTTTTAGCACTAAACGAAATTTCGAGTTGGCAACACTGGCCACTGTTCGTTCAATGTCAACGTCCAAATAATAACCTTAAAGTTACAGATAGAAAGCGTACGAAAATATTGTTGAAATTTAAGTACAACAATTAACAATACAATCAAGATAAATAAAATATCCATACCTAATCAATATTGTGTTTATCTCAACATATCAAAAGACAGCATTAAAACGTAAGTATTTGAACATTGAAGTTATAGTGAAATGTTATCGTTGACGTGATGTCAATTTGTCACTTTGATAATTGTGATCAAGGATTGATGAAAGAGAATTCATTGAAACATAATTTGAAGGTGTAAAAAACCCCGTCTTCTCGAACTTAAGTTTAAGTTTTCAGCCTTGTAGGTGTACAAGCAAACCAAAATGAATAAACTTAACCCAGAAGACAACGAATTTATATCAGAGTTCATAAAATATTACAAGTTGTTACCAGCTTTATGGAACAAAAAATGCAAGTATTATCACCACCCGACCATCAAGCAGAAATCCTATTTGTTATTATTGAAGAAATACAGAGAACATTATCCGACATCTAGTTTGGATAATATGAAAAAGAAACTGAGCAATATGAGGACGAGTTTCCGACGGTGCTATCAAAAGAAAAATACGCATGAGCCCGTATTATACTGGTATAAAGACATGAGCTTTATACTTGGTGATGAGCCGGTGGAATATCAGATAGATGTAGAATCAAGTTACGCTGAGATGATGAATGAGGAAGAATCGGAAAGAAGTATAACTAAGGCTAGTCACGAATCTGAGGAGGTGAGACTTTTTTGAATTACACTTTTTTTATGCATTGGTCCATTAACATGACACCTCCCGGTGTTGCCGATGTACGGGATCATAACAAAAACAACCTTTTGTTTGTTTTTTCGCCGGGAGACCCCAGGTTAACTTTTTTTAACTCAAACTTTAAACTATATGCAATATTTTGCAACTATAAAATTGAAGGATGTAAATGAAATCTAATAATTGGCATCCAGCCTCTCTTATTTACTAAGGGTCGGTTGCACCAAACCGTCTGTAATCGTAAGCGGTGCTGTCAAATCTGATTGTATGGAAAGTTTGACAAGTTTCTATGGGATGACAGCTGCCGGCGCCATATTTGACGATGACCGGTCTGTGTTCGTACATTGGTGCAACTGGCACTAAGAGTACATATAATAATATTTTTCTACTTGACTACTATAATCTTTAAATTAGAACTTCATAGACCATTGCACAATGACATATACTTTTAAAGCTAAACCAAAAGTCTATGCTCTATGGAGTAATGAAATAATTGATTGTACAACTGCGTGCAGTATAAAATACTATTATTCCATGAAACTCACTTAACAACAAGAAAAATTGAAGTAGTCAAATACTACTCTTGGTTTATAAAAACTTTTGTAAATCTAATATATACATTTATATCATTAATTCTATGACAGGATGGTCAGGATGCATCAGGCACAGAGGATGCAGAGTACTTGGATGTAGAGTACATCACGTCTGATATTGATAATGAACCTTGCTCACCGATACTGTCAGCGTGGGTCAATGGCAAAGAACAGAATGCAAGAGACACATCAACACCAGTAATTCACAAAACCAGATCACAAGCTAATTCATCAAAGGCTGCGGAAGATGAATTTGACAGCTGGGGGAAGGTGATGGCAGCTGAATTGCGGAAGCTGGATAAGAAGCAACAAGTCTTTGCCAAGAAAGCTATCACGGATATCCTTATGGAAGGACAGTTGGGGTTGCTTAACAAGGATTCTGTACAGATAAATAAAAGAACTGAAGAGGGTACTGAAATATAATATTAGAATATGTCTAATTACTTATTTATTTTCTTACCAACCTAATATTAGCCTTATTTATGCTGCTGTTAAAAGTATTTATCTACACACATATCATAAATCCTCTAATATGCGTTCGGAAACCGTAGAAAATGACTCTCATTTCAACATTCAATGAATTCATGGCAATTTTCTTATCTGTGGCTAAGGCTACAGCAGTAATAAAATATTTCATTTTAATCTCATATATGATGTTAAAATATTACGTCAAACAAAACTGTCAAAATTTAAATGTCAAAGTTGACATGTCCCTATTCTAGTATCACTGAAAATTCAAATTCAGTCGATGCGAAATGTCAGCTCGATGTTTTTTTAGTATATATCGAACGAAATTTGAGCTAGAACGACATGATAACATCAGAATAAGGACTCTTTACTTTTTAAAATAACATTCAGGTATCTGTTGCCAGTTCTGATTTCGATATTTCCGCAACCGTGCAAAAAAGGTTGTATTAACACAATTATTGTATACTACGGTTTCTGAACCCATCTTAGAGTAATTATAATATGTGTGTAGATAAAGTAATGTATGCAACTGTACATAATTAGGCATTAAAACACTCGTGTGACCTTATTATGAAACTCGCCTTCGGCTCGTTTCATAAAACACACTCGTGTTTTAATGCCCCTCATTATGTACCAGTTGCATAAACTACTATTGTCTATCAATTCGTTTATCAGTTACAAAAAATCAGATTTTAATGTGGTGTTTTAATTAGAAAACTGAAGGATAGAAAGAGTTTACAGTAAAAGGATCAAATTTAGATTGATTCCATACAATAATCAATTATCATTGAAGTTAACAATACTACAAATACTCTTGAAAGATGCAGAATCATCTAAAAATAGGTTTAGCACTAGGCACTTACTTTAGGCTTATTTAGTCCGCATCAATATTTTCGATAGTAGAGTAAATAGATAAATTTAGATTGCCCGATGAGTTTACACACTCGTCACAATGACTACCCGTTTTGTGGGGAGACTATGGCTGGGTTGCACCAAACCGTCTGTAATCGTATGCGGTGTTCGTCAAATCTGATTGTATGGAAAGTTTGACAACTTTCTATGGGATGACAGCTGCCGGCGCCATATTTGACGATGACCGGTCTCTGCACCTGTGTTCGTACGTTGGTGCAAATGGCACTTGGTAAAATCAAAAAGCTGTTGTTGACCTTTGACAATAAAACTACGTCACACATTATCTTAATCTCAAACAATGTACTGAAAAGGGAGTAATAAATATGTAAAAAAAAACTTCAGATTCAATCTCCGTGCCTGCCTTCAATCAATCTCCGTGGTTGAAACTTGAAACCAATTGATTTAAACAAAAATAAAAAAAATAAACGTTTGAAAAAGACTATTTTAAATTAATGAATAACTCAATATTTGGAAAGACGATTGAAAACGTAGAGAAGAGGGTTGATGTCAAGTTATGCAATCATTGGCATGACGTAAAAACACGAAAGAAATGTAGATATGGGCTCGAACGTTATATTTCAAAACCTTTCCATAGCATTATATTCTCCGAAGAGTTAGCCGCAGTTCAGCTAAACAAATCAAAAATCGTCTACGGTAAAGCCCATCTATGCAGGTTTCGTTGTTCTAGAATACGATCATATGTATCTTATATCTTTAAACGAGCAATTCTTGTATATTTATTTATTTCGGGGATCTCGGAAACAGCTCTAATGATTTTGATCAAATTTTGTATGTGTTTCGGGGACGAGCAATCAATCTCGCTAGATCTCATACCAGGGAAAATGCCGAGCAAAGCTCGGTCGCCCAGATATTAACCTAATTAACGTATATGTATAAGCATAAAGTGTATAGGTACTCAAATAAAGAGAAAGAAAATTCTATGTGGAAAGGATGAAAAACGAAGTATTTTACTAAATGGGACTGACACTGGCGTGGGGTCATTGTATGATTAGTCAATAAAAAAAGTAAGATAAGAACTTTTGTGTTTTTTATTTATTTATCACACCTGCTATGTTACCTTTTATATTACACCATCATATTGTTCCTATAACCGCAACAATTTTAAGGAACCTGAGCAACTAGTCATAGATAACAAGATAACGAATGAGTCATGTGCTCCGAATGAAATAAAATAATACTTAACAAAGTTAATTTATTTATTTTGCAGTTGGTTTTCCGACCTAGTCATACACCATCCATACACATTGGTTTTCACTAGCTACAAAGCACATGATCCGTATGCTTGTTTACCTCACACTGTCCATAGGCTACGGTAATTTATACCTACCACTGACGTCGTAATCGTCGATAGGCTATGGTAACCTTGAGTCATATTATGCTTGTTTACATCTCACACTCAACTCACCATAGGCTACGGTAACCATACCTACGTAACATACACTACACTAGATATTTATCAGAGACTAGGAATTATATAGACTGCCAATGCCTATATACAGTGTGGCGTAATTTTAAAATAATGGGCCTGCTGTAGCTAGTTTCACTATGGAGAGATGACTTTACTATTCAATTCGTATGCCACTAAGACCTCTGCTTAACACAATAGCGCCATCTATGAACACAACGAAGAAGCTCCCAACAGATGGCGCTATTGTGTTAAGCAGAGGTCTTAGTGGCATACGAATTGAATAGTAAAGTCATCTCTCCATAGTGAAACTAGCTACAGCAGGCCCATTATTTTAAAATTACGCCACAATGTATAGGTATTGGCAGTCTATATAATTCCTAGTCTCTGATATTTATCGAGATTTGTCTAAAAAAGTCATTCCCGAAGAGTGTTGTATCCTGTTTTGCCGTCTCTCTTTCACGGGGGGCGCGGCTTACCGAATCGATATAAGTATCCCCTTAAATGCCGATCAACAATTTTTCTTGCTGGTGGTTGGATGGTGTAGCCACAGAATAAGTAATAGTACTACGTACAGAAGTTGCAATGTTAACAAATCGTCAACTTACAACCCCAAATTATAATAGGTAAATAACAAATGTTGACCACACCAAGCGAATGACGAGACGACGCGTCCGTCGGGTAGCAATTCGCGGCCGCCACTGAATGAGAAGGTACCCCCTGTACTTGCAGCGGCGCGGCGAACTGACGGAGTGAAAGCCCCCTGGTGTAGCGCCGGGAGAGATGAGAGGTGCTGAGGAGTAAACACAATGGACGTCTGCCTAATAGAACTGTCTCAGATGTTTATTTCCGGCAGATGGTAACTCGCGCACTGCTAAATGGGCTCCTTTAAAATAGTAAACCCCGCTATACATGTTGGCCCAACGTCGGCCAATCTGCGGGACGCAGCTATACGATAGAAGGAGATGGGATCGTAATACACCGTGCTCCCTCTAACGTATAGCTGCGTCCCGTAGATTGGCCGACGTTGGGCCAACATGTAGAGCGGACATAACATTATGTTTTAAGCACAGAATAAGTAATAGTACAAGTACAGAAGCTTCACTTTCTAACAAAAACGGCGTTTAGGCATAAAAAACATGCCTACTCTGTGCATCTCTGTCTATTGTATAACTTGTATTCATTCACACGCGGCACGTGTAGCGCTAGGGCTATCGACTCGTCGCTCGTCGCGTTCTAGTCTGCGGCGGCAGCGGTAACGTGCATATAGACGCGTTCGCGCGGCGGCGGGCGGCCCTCGACTGACGGCCGGCCCCGGGCCGAGCGAGCGGTAGGCATTAAAGCGACGCGCGCCTCCCACTGCAAGCCCCTTGTTTTAAGTACTTTTATATATTTATTAATAGAAAGCGTGGATTGTTCCAGTGCGCGCCTCCTTTAGTGGTGGCGTCTAAGATCGACGAGCGCACACTCAAGCGAGAGGGTGTGTGCGCGGCCAGCCTCCCCACCACCATGGGCATCGTCGCCGGCTTCCTTGGTATATATGATATTTATTCTGTTTAACCCTTTCCCCCACCCCCGCATAACCTAACCTAACCTAACCTAACTCGCAGCGAGCGAGAGACCGTGCCGCCGAGCAGACCGCAGAGAGCAGGACCTCGAGTGCGCCCCCCCGCCCCCCGCCCGCACGCCGTGAATAGGCCGACACTACCCCCACGACCGAGCCGTCTTAACGGCTCGCAGGGATCGACCCCGATCATGGGCGAAAGCCCGACATCGGTTCCCCCAATCTGCCGGCAACGGGCAGACCTGGGAAGTTCTTCGAACGAAACCCTTTCACCGCCGCTGTCAGTCTACCTTTGTGTGTGGTTTCGTTTCGTTTAGGGGTCCACCTCTTTTCTTGCTTCTCTAAGTGTGCCAAAGAGACCTCTGATCATTTCTCCATTTCCACCTCTGATCATGTGACCAGACTACTTGCACAAAAAACCGGTAGTAATAAATAATAATCATCACTACCTACATAGTATAAAACAAAGTTGCTTCCTCCTGTCTGTCTGTCCCTATGTATGCTTCATCATCATCAGCCTATATATGTCCCACTGCTGGGCACAGGCCTCCTCTCATAGATGAGAGGGATTGGGCAGTAGTCCCCACGCTGGCCCAGAGCGGGTTGGGGACTTCACATACAACTTTGAATTTCTTCGCGGATGTATGCAGGTTTCCTCACGATGTTTTTCCTTCACCGAAAAGCTAACGGTAAATATCAAATGATATTCCGTACATAAGTTCCGAAAAACTCATTGGTACGAGCTGGGATTCGAACCCACGACCGCCGCTTGACAGCCGCATGCTTGAACCACTGGGCTACCGTAGCTTTGGGCTATGTATGCTTAGATCTTTAAAACTACGCAACGGATTTTGATGCGGTTTTTTAAAATAGATAGAGTGATTCAAGAGGGTGGTTTATATGTATAATTTGCACAACATCTTTTTTTTTCAGTTCAGAACACATTGAAGCAGCTGCTTGGGTTCGGAACAGTCAGCCACTACCTCGGCTACAGCGCATTGACAGACTTCTTCCCCATGATGAGCTTGAAGGTAATTCGAAGGTTTTTGAAGAAAAAACATTTGGACCAATGACGCTTTTGAGTTTATCTTTGACAATACCTACCACATAAGTATTCCTAAATAAATTATTCTTACATTATCCATTAAAAAACTTCGGCAAACATTACGCTCCGACTTATTTTTGATAAGATCACAGAATAATATAATAGTATTGCATACAGAACGGACACGAACCCCCCCGCACCGAGGTCAGTTACCTCGTCCCTGACAGGCCAGGATGACATGCCGGGTTACGATCGGGTTACCGTCGCGGCTCGCGATTCGTCCGCGCCACGCGCTACGCACTCGCGCAAACAATTGACGCGTGTACCGACAGCGCACGCACACATACTTACCCACAGCGCTTGCTTTCCTTCGCGTGTCAATAAGATTTAAAAACCCAGATGAAAAAATGGACGCTGTTTGACTATCAAAAATCGTGACGTCACTTTATTGTATTTCCCAACAAACTTCATACAAGCTTCATACCTGTATGTATGTATGTAAGCACTTTATTGCACACAATAACAAGTTAAAACATGTACATGTCACAAAAGACCTGTTTGCGTTTTTGACGTTTTTCAATATTATGAACTTTAGTGTAAAGCACAATGTCTCAGATCGCAGGTATTTGACGCCCGAGCCTAAGCAAGGACGATAAATATGCGATCTTACGCTTTCTTTATTACCGCCCGTGTTAAGTACAAAATTTTATGTCACCCCCTGGCCAGGAAGTGGGATTTCCCGTGCGCGGAGCGTGCGGTAATTGCCGCTTTATGGCCAGGTGTGACATAAAAAAAATTGCCGGCGTTATTGGCGCCGTAGGCACCAGTAGGCAATACATCTACAACATGCGATACCACTACCATTTTAGGGTGTTCTGGGCGATCAAAGTTGCCTTCAAAAAAGGAGGAGATTCTATTGTTCCACTGTATTTTATTAAAATGTACGTTCACCAATTTGTCTGTTTGTTGTTGTGCAGCCCAACACTCAATGCGACGACAACCACTGTCGCACGCGACAAATCGAGGCTCGCGCGCGGCCGCAGGTCGAAGTAGCCACGGAGGTGACCGAGGACAGCGCGCCCGTGCACGCGGATAACGAGTGGGGTGAGGGGCTCTAACATAACAAACCTAATGAGCAGGGGTCGGACAAAACGTGCGGATGACGTAAAAATGACGTAATCTTGCACACAGTATGATGTTTGCATTTAAACTTCCGTGTGACATGTAGTAACAAAGTAGGATTAATGAAGTAACAAAATAATCGTAAATAAATCCATGGAATTAATAATAGGGTGATGTAGTGAATAAAAAAATAAATTTCACGAAACTTGTTACCGTAAGGTACGATTATTTGAAATTACATTTTACAGCGTTTTTTTTATACATTAGTAAATATAAATTTTAGCTAAATATAATCGTGAAGATACAATAGCTAAACAATAACGAAGTCAATTTATTGTTCATCTGATTGACAATGTGTCAGTCAAAAACGTACTTACTCATTTCAAGTGGCGATATCGATTAATAAATGATAAGTGATAATTGTTTATGAAAATCAAAAATACTATTTGAAATCATCCTTTAAGAGCGTATTCGCTGGAAACGCCGTGTTTCCGCGTTTTACCACGTATTCATTACAGAAAATCTCAAAAACGGTATAGTTTTTTGTAACACTGTTTACAGACCCGTGAAGGACAACTTATCGACTACGGGAGCTACAGTCAAAACATTTTTTACAAACATTTATTAAAGAAACTCGAGCACTTTTCTCACACTCGATTTCGAAATATTCGAAACCATGTCGTCATTCAAACCTGTTTATTCTGTAACCAATTGAAACTAAAATATGTAATACATACAGTTAGATGCACCGAAAGACGGTCTCTTTCGCCTACTGTCTGAAAATACACAATTTAAAATTTGGTTTAACTAAAAGAGCCACGGAAAACTCCATATTTTTGGCAAACTTCGCTGCGTCATATTGTCACTTTAAAGCTAATAAAAAGGTTTTTAACTATGCTATTAGGGTAAAATAACTTCTATTCTACGATATTAAATAATAAAAAGTAACAAATAGGATATAAAAATATTAATTTTAATCGATTTAAAACAGACCTTTTTCTCATAGACTCGCTTGCTGTGACTCAGTACCGGCCCAGCGGCCATCGGAGGAGGACGTATATATCGTTTTTTTGTGGCTCTTCACAAAGCTACCGTAATTACTCTCAGGAAACCAATAAAACATGTGACCTCCGAATAGGCGTATTTATTAAGAACGACACAGTCAGATTATACTGGGGACTAATCGTGACCTAAATTGAGACAAGTTATGAATGGTACGCAACCGTCAATTGATTGTCGACTAACAACTTTGATACTTGGTTGATTTCATATATTTATTATTGTATTTGGACTAGAGTTTTTTTAACTATAATGCTTTATTTTGATAAGCAATTATGTATGAATATAGCCAGCTACCAGAACTAGTGGTACAACCTGGAAAGTAGCAATAGCAACTAGAAGTTAATAAAAGTATAATAACTATAATAATGTAGTGACTCATGGTAAATACAAATACAAAGTACAAATACAAATGCGTTTAATTTTCATACATATGAAACAATGTTTTTATAAACATGGTATATTATTGTGTATAATATCCCTTTTAATACATGGTATTAATAGCAAATCTGGCGCAAATGAACAATGCTAGCTTGAAATTGAAATATGTGCTTGGAAATTCTTTTTTAACCTGGCTGTGCCCATTAAAGCGATAGGAGTGCACTGTTTGAGGGTGTCCTGGGGAAAGAGCAGAGGAAATCTCCGATACTACCACGCGGGCGGCTTAAACATAGAAATACTCTGAGAGTTTGCGCTCCAGTTAGCTTGGTTGAGCGGTTTCAACCGAATCTGAAGTGTGGCTTGGAGAAACATAGTGTAGACCGGGAATGAGTTACCATTACAAATACAGATAGTTAAAGAACCGGCCAAGTCATTGTCGAAAAACGCACATTTAGGACCACGCAATCACGAATTAGAAAATTCAGATAAAATATGTCGACGAGTATCCGTACTTGGGCCAATAAGCTTCTTTCAGCCAAAGACAGGACAAGGAAGTTGAAAGACGGATCCAAAATGCTTGGAAGAGCTATTGGGCTTTGAAAGATTTACTGAAGGGAGGCCTTCCGGTAGCTCTGAAGCGGAGGCTCGTCGGCATGTGCATTCTGCCTGTTCTAACCTACGGTGCACAAACATGGTCACTCACCGAGACCAAATTGAAGGTTTACCAACGGGCAATAGAGTGCAGCATGCTGGGAGTCAAAATGATCGACCGTGTTCGGAACTCTGTGCTGCGCTTCAAAACTGGTATTGCAGATGTTAGAGCTGGAGGATGTTGGAGCAAGACTGCCAGGCTGCAATGGAACTGGGCCGGCCACGTCTGCCGTATGCATCCACGGAGGTGGGCAAAATTAGCAACAGAGTGGGTTTCGCAATATGCTCGGAGACGACGTGGCAAGCCGAGGCAGAGGTGGCGGGATAACCTAGACACATTTCTAAACGACTGGCCCGAAACAGCTCAAAGCCGGAACGAGTGGAAGTCGAGGGGAGAGGCCTTTGCCCAATAGTGGGACACCTTTATAGGCTTAGGAAAAAAAAGTAAACATTTCATCGCCAAATTTCAGGTTCATATGTGATTTATGTCCACAAAAATCACCTTTTTCCTTTGATGCAATTTTTAACTTCCTATTCTTCATATACTTCTTTTATTTTAATATACGATGTTTATCTACACAATAACGGTAGTTTTATCCTTTACCGTGGACTTTCACGGCACTTAAGTCGAGGGTCTTATGTTTAGATTAAAGTTTCTCCGAATTGAAATCATCATCATCATCAGCCTATCTACGTCCCACAGGTGGGCACTGGCCACCTTTCATAGATGAGAGGGATTGGGCAGTAGTCCCCACGCTGGCCCAGAGCGGGTTGGGGACTTCAAATACAACTTTGAATTTCTTCGCGGATGTATGCAGGTTTCCTCACGATGTTTTCCTTCACCGAAAAGCTAACGGTAAATATCAAATGATATTCCGTGCTCAAATTCCGTAAAAATCTCATTGGTACGAGCTGGGATTCGAACCCACGACCGCCGCTTGACAGCCGCATGCTTGAACCACTGGGCTACCGTAACTTGAACTAATAAATTGCTTGAAATTATAAAGCCGAATTGAAATACACACACAAGGGGCTCCTGCGGATGCTCTAAGGAAGCGTCCTTTTATATATTTGCTCCTGTTACTGGCTACACCTTGAATATCATTTCCGATTGCAGTTCTCTTGCTAACGGCAAGCATGCACTCGCGTAGGCATAACTTGGTAGCCAGGGTTACACACCTACCACTACTGACAGATCGATCAAAACGCTCGATGACATCATTATCCCCAATGGCGAGAACCTTGTAAAGGGCCGAGAAGGACATAGTTAGCAAGACTAAGATAGCCTTTCCACCAGAGCTATGCTATGCAGCTATGCTGCGAGGATGTTATAGTTTTCCGTTTAAACCAATGCTATGTTATGTGTGTGTCATATGATTGGTGGATATCAACGCATTCATAGCAATGACACAACTTTGATGGAAAGGCACCCTAAAACTTGAAAGCCGCCGCCATGTTCTTCACGTTGTCTCTTGAAAAGATTCGATCAAGACGCCTCAAGACACTCTCGTTAGATAGCTGGTCAAATACGAAGTATTGATGAATCATAGGTATAAGTAGGTAGGTACGAGAATATACTTATTTCATTGACTTGTATTTTCCTTCAATATTACAAAACGCATGTGGATGATTTTCCCACTAATTTATCTTCAACTGATTATATTTTGACATTCAATAGTAAGTCTGATACAAAAAAGATAATAATATGAATGTAGTTGTATATCCCTAAACACATCATTTTCGCTGCAAAAGTATCAAGGCTCATACACACACTATACGGCAACTTGTTACAGCATACGAAGATACATGACAGATATCATTGTATACCTTATTGCACTATATAAGGGTTTAAATTTAAATGAAAAGTTATGTGCGATAGTGTTGTTACGAACACATTGGAACGCACCGTGTACAGTGCTCGTTTGTGTGCAGCGAAAAACGTCAAAAAATACCTAGATTTGACTTGTGCCCGGCAACGAAAGCACTCTTAAGTGGTTTGACGTCATCCGCACTTTTTGTCCGACCCCTGCTAATGAGCTAAACCTGAGACAGGTAGGGCACAGCAAAATGACATCTTGCTCGAATTTGCAGCAGACCAACTGGGGAAGTACCGCCTTGCAGAGGACCACAGCCATAATAACATTAATTACTGTATAAGTATGTAGTGTTGTGTTCATGGAGGTGAGCAAGGTTGCCAGAGCTCCCGAGGATGCACTGTGTTGAGGGCGAGGGGTCTAAATTTGTCCCTTCTGCTGTCAATAAAATGAATAGGTAGTCGAAAAGGGTCGGCAACGTACACGTCACTGCTTTGGAGTTGCGGGCGTTTAGATAGGCTGCGGTGTCCACTTAACATCAGGTTGACCGTACGCTTCTTTGACACCGTCGTTGTATAAAAAAAAGAGTAGTCACAGAATAATAATAGTACAAGTACAGAAGTTTCTCTGTTAACAAATCGTCCGTTTAGGTATGCCAAACGTGCCTAAACGTGGCCATCTCTTTCTATCGCACGCATTGCGCTCTTTCGAGGCCCCGCCCTCAGCGCTAGGGTTACCACCAGCCAAAACAACACTACTAATATATTATTAGTAGTGTTGTTTACAATACAATTACGAATAGTATTTTTAAGGTTCCGCAAAATGTTCAAAACGGAACCCGCCCGTCCGTCTTTTCGTCTGTATGTGACAGCCGATGTACTCGGAGACTATAAGCACTACAAATACAATTAAAACATTTAGCAAAAAGGTGTGTTCTACTCGTATGAACCGCTACATAAAAGTGATGTGAAATGACGAAAAAATATTAAAGTAGGGGCAGGGGGGCACTCCATATATGTAATCGGGGATACAAAGTTTTATATAATATTTAAAGGTCCGAGTGTTTATTATAATTGATGTCACACCTGGCCATATAGTGGCCATTATCGCACGCTCCGCGCGCAAAAAAACCCACTTCCTGGCCAGGGGGTGACATAAAATTTTGTACTTACCACGGGCGATAATAAAGAAAGCCTCAGATCGGCTCGGTCGTAAAATACCTGCGTTCTGAGACATTCTTTGTTTTATCGCCCTTGGTAAGTAATGTACTATTTTGTAACCTGCTGTAATGCAATAATGTTTTGGTTTTTGCATTATTATTTATACACGACAGTTCACGACACGAATTATGATTGTACAGCGGTACAGCAGCGCGCGCGATGCGATCCGTATCGTTGCGCAGCGCAGCAACCATTAGATAGTCCTAAGACTGGGGACCCGTCCCGCTGCATGTACTTTGAGCGGCGCGATGACGTCACGGTAGTGTGCCACTCTTGGTAGAGTTTGTTTTGTGATGGCCAGCTATATGCTGTAAAGATGGATGCCTAATACGATTCACTATATTTATTGTGTATTTGTTTTTACAGGAATCAGTTTGGTCGACGAGAATTGCCCTGAAGAGGAAGACGTGTCTAATTTGAAACTAGTTGACGGTGTTCAGGTAACTATTTCATGATAATAACTATCGCCCTTATTCATAATGGTTTATCAAACTTGTCTTGAGCTAAATTGCCGCTAATATTCTTTTGTCCTTTATGGGCATTTTCACTAGTGTACGTGTACCCCCTACTTTTTTTCGGATCTCGGTGATTTTGGGTATTCTGACTCAGAATCACGTGACATCATTAGCCCGTGCCAATTTTTGACAGCCGCTAGCGTCGAGCTTGGTTCGTCCCTAATTTTTGCCCTTTATGGTTTTTGCCCTTTGTAGTCGGTGCCATAGAGACATTTGATCGTCTATGAAAACTGGTTCGAATGGCACCATAAAAATAAAATAGTCAAATAGCGAATTTCTCTGACTGTACTGTTTGCAGGTGGCGTACAGCATACCGGTTGACAACAGCACGCCAGAATCCAGCACGGGCGGCGCCGTGGCCGCCTCGGAGCTCTCGCTAGAAGATCTGATGCAGCAGATGAAGAACATCTAAACCGGTACCTAAATAGTACATTAAATAGTACACCTTGCCTTCGGCTCGGGCGTCAAATACCTGCGATCTGAGACATTCTTTGTTTTACCGCCCTTGTTAAGTACAAAATTTTATGTCACCCCCCTGGCCAGGAAGTGGGTTTTTTCGCGCGCGGAGCGTGCGATAATGGCCGCTTTATGGCCAGGTGTGACATAAAACCTTTTCACCGCCATTGACCTGATATAAAGTCAGGACATTAGGTGCCCCACACGCCAATGACTTCATATCGAGTCGATCAAGCCGATTGTAAAGGCAAGCTATAGAGTAGGGTTGATTTTCAGTCTTTTGCTACAAAGATTTTGGCGTATGAGGCACAATTTACAGAATCTACTGTGGCGGTGTAAAGTTAAAAATGTGGATATGCGAGTTCAAAAATGATGCTTTTCGGACTATGGCGCTTTCTGTATTCATCTAATACTTTCGATAGACCAACGTTTATAAGGGAATTACTTTAACATGACAAAAAATCAAACCTTTCAATTATTCTCGCTGTTATGTCTCAATTATTGAGATTATTCTTTGTTGAGATTGGGTAAAAAAATCTGTATAGGTACCTAATTGAATACACTAATGAAAAAAATCTACTGTGCTTGGGTTCTGTGACTTTGACTGTTCATAGTAAACAGTTTTGTACGTATGATTCAATGAGTTTATGGCACAATAATGCATTTGAAAACAAAATAATTTATATTACAGACGTGTATCAGAAATAGGGATGTCGACTCAAACATTTTTATGACTTCAATAGAAAGAAGACATAAAACTCTGCCAAATAGTGAAAATCCTATTCAAATATCTCAAAAAATAACGAAGCTACAACGGTTAGAATGTTCGTGTTAGAGAGAGAAAATGCTACCTAACCGTGACGTCACTGTTAAGTAGCGCCATAGTAAATGACGATCGTTCAAGACAAAGGTGCGTTTTGCGGAAAGGGGACAGAACATACCCACTCTTAAAACTTTGAAAACTTATAATTACGTAATTATTTATTTTATTGAATTACTTTTTTCGCCATTTGATTGAGAATTTGAGCCTTTATGTAGAAAATTTGGATTTATTGATTATCTTTCATAGTGTCGTCATCCCTATTAAATACACTGATGAAAAAAAGATATCTACTGTGCTTCGGTTATGTGAATGTGATTTTGACTGTTCATAGTAAACCTTTCTGTATGTATGATGGATGAGTTTATGGCACAATAATGCATTTGAAAACAAAAAAAAAACAAATTAGGTGATTGTTATATTACAGACATGTATTTATTACTGATACATTCACAACCAAAACATTATTAAATGTTTAACTATGCGTTTACGTTCACTCACATAAGTGCTGTCACAAAACCATTATATGGTAAAACGTATTGGAAATAATGAAATAAATAACCTTTTTGCTTTTCTATACCTAAAGAAAGTCTTCAATATCAAGCAAAAGTGCCAAGCTTTCAGTGGCGGCGCGTCAAAAACATTCTTAGGTAAGCCGGAAATAATTTGCCTTTCTTATACTTCATGAGCCATAGTAAAAGAACTGGACTGGCTGAAAATTAGGCAAGCCGGTGGGAATCGAGTTGTATGGACGCTCCGCCACTGCAAGCTTTTAGGTTTCCATGCAAAATGCAGCAATCATGTTAGGTAAAATTACTTTGAAATACCTAATGTTGCTTTCTGGCAGCATAGTCGTTAATTTATCCGTCAATTTTAATATTCTATGTCAACACTTCTTGTGTTGAATTGTGTGAAACATTCCAGAAGCGAAGATAAGTATTTGTCATATCATATCATATATGTATGTGTTGTATGTGTTTATATAGCAGCCCAGTCAATGATAAAATAAAAAAAAATAAGAGGGAAAAGGAGGGAAATACTATTAACAATGGATCAGACAAGAACAGAGTTTATTTTCTTCTTATTGGCTGTTTTCACTCCATAAAAGTAGTCTATGAAATGTACGGTACATTATGTTGTGATTATTTTAGTATTTGAAGATTTTTATAAATATATTGTTATTAGTTGCTAAGCTATGATGAATATCAATGTTTGTATGCAAATTTTTATTATATTAAATGTCTTCGGCGAGATCCGATTTTATTATTTCTGTGAATGCCTTCAGTCTAGCTGTGATTTTCTTGTGAGGCGGTGGGAGAGTGTTTTTCTGAAAAATAACATTATTTAAAAATACATCAGACATCGTACAGTTAGCACCAATGGTTGCTACGCGGGCGAAGTGCTCAAAATGATCTTCACACATCTTTATTATAAGGGAATAAGAGCGTGTGTAGATCATTTTGAACACCTCGCCCGCGTAGCAACCACTGCTGCTGACTGTACGTATGTGTACATCACATGGATCGGTAAAATCTATGGGTAAAATAAATATGACTTAGATGATCTAAGTCATCTTTATTTTACCCATATTATTCGTAAATTTCGTAATAGGGTTGTTGAATCAAATTAGTGTATTAACCGTGGTACCACGGCTTTTGTACCACGGGGGACCACGGGTAATTTTTTTCCCCGTAGACCCCTCTGCTCCAGTTTTAAGTTATCTTTTTGAATACGAAACTTTCCGTGGGCCCACGGGTCATTCCTCGGAGAAAAAAAATCCCCGTAGCTCCACTGCAATAGACATGTCAATATAGAGAACGGAATTCGTGATCATGGACGTTTTAAAGAAATAAGGACTCAAACGCAAAGAAATTGTCTTAGAGGGTCACCCTAAGGCAGGTCGGTGTAGGTACGACGACGAGCGAAGCGAGGAGGAGTGTTAGTAGTATTGCGACCCAAGCGCGCGAGCCGAGCGAGCGAAGCGAGCGTGCCGCGGCAGCGGCCGGCGAAGCGCCAGAAACGAACTTTTTTTTAACCCATAATCTTCTAATCTGCAAAATATGACAGCGGTGGTCAACGGGTAAAACATAGTTCTTTTCAATTACCCGTGGTCCCATTTTGGTGCAGTGGGTCTACGGGGAAAAAAAATTACCCGTGGTCCCCCGTGGTACAAAAGCCGTGGTACCACGGGTAATACACGATTTTATTATTAATTTAAATAAAGCAATACAAGTACTAAAAATATGCCATTTGGCATCATTTAATGGCAGGCCTAAAATCTCAAAAAGTTAAGTTATGGCTGTGTTAATGATAAATAGAGAGAGAAAGCGCTGCAGGTGTGCCAATGCCAATCGTTCCAGACGAAGGTATAGTTGACGAAATATAAGCTGCACCGATTCCTCGAACAACTTGTATGGCGAATCGGTGCAGCTTATATTTCGTCAACCATACGTTTTGCACAAAAGGGATAGGAGATGCCCCCTCCTAAAACTTTGAACATTTATAACTTTGCGGTTATTTATCTAAGACTGCATTTCTTGAACCATTTCATTCGAATTTTCATACTACGAGAAAATAAATAATAAATAAATATTTGTGGACAATCTTACACAAATCAACCTACCTAGTCCCAAATTAAGCAAAGCTTGTACTATGGGTACTAAGCGACGATATATATACTTATATAGATAAATAGATACTTAAATACATAGAAAACATCCAAGACCCAAGAACAAATATTCGTGCTCATCACACAAATAAATACCCTGGTCGGGATTCGAACCGATAACCCGCTTAACCTTACAGCATTAGATAAGGGAACGGGTAAGCTATGCAAGTACTGGGGACCGATTTTTGAGTGTCGAACGCTCGAATTTACACTCGACATCTGTCGAAACGTCATAGTTTTTTGACAGATCTCGAGTGAAAAGTCGAGCGTTCGACACTCAAAAATCGGCCCCCTGATCTTACTTTCATGGTATCGGCGATGTGGCTCGCCCTGTCCAGTACCGCGCCCTCGACGCCGCTGGCGCGACCCACTTGCAGCGCGAAGCTGCTGTCGACGCAGCCCTCCGTCACGCGGAACAGAAACACTGGCTCGTCTCCGTCCATTACGTGTTCGAAACGCTGGAAGGAACGTTCATCCGTATTTAAGGTCAATAGTACGTTTCCCCGAATAAAAACGAAAATTAGGACCTGGATATATTGAGTACCTACGTTTATATTTTTAATAAGGTCTTGGATTGTTATTCGATTATGATCAATAGTAAACTAGCAACTTAGATACATTTGTCATTTGTGTGTGTCAATGATGAGTCATCGAATTTCCCTACCAACTGACCCGAACTGGTCCTAAGTGCGTTTTGAAGTTTTTTTTGGGCTATGCTGGGAGTTTCTCTGCGTGATCGCATCAGAAATGAGGCCATCCGTAGCAGAACCAAAGTAACCGATATAGCCTTTCGAATCGCTAAACTTAAGTGGCAGTGGGCGGGGCACATTGCACGTAGAACCGATGGCCGTTGGGGCCGAAAGGTTCTCGAGTGGCGACCACGGACCGGAAGGCGCAGCGTGGGAAGACCCCCCACAAGGTGGACTGATGACCTGGTAAAGGTCGCGGGAGTCCGCTGGATGCGGGTGGGGCAGGACCGGTCATTGTGGCACTCTTTGGGGGAGGCCTATGTCCAGCAGTGGACGTCTTTCGGCTGATATGATGATGATGATGACCGAAGTAGGAAACGTGAATTGCTCAAAATACCGAACCGGCGTGCCACTTCACCACATAATTCGGCATCCAATAGTCTTCTTACACGTATTAGTATACTTACCTACTTTATGTTAAGGAAGTTTCTGGACGTGCGGGCACGTGTCTCCTATGACCAGAAACGTATTGAGACAGCCCGCTAGGATAGGTGCTACTTTGAAGCTCCCTTTTTGTCATCTAAAATTGGTTCTTCGAACCAGATATTCCTGGCTTACCAGAAACTTGACGAGCGGCGTGTCGAGAATATACTCCTTCATGTTCAGATGCCACGTGATAGATGACACCAAGGTACTTCGAACGTGCCTTTGTGCCAACTAAAATTGGTCCTTCCAACCAGATATTTCTGACTTACCAGAAACTTGACGAGCGGTGTGTCGATAATAGACAATAATGGTAAGTAATATACTTCTTGATGGTCAGATGTCACGTGATAGAGGACACCTAGGAACTTTGATGGTGCCTTTGTGCCGGCTAAAATTAGTCCTTCCAACCAGATATTCTTGACTTACCAGAAACTTGACGAGCGGCGTGTCGACAATATACTCCTTGATGTTGAGGAAGTGTGTCGATAGGAACACGTGAGGGCACGCGTCTCCTTGGAATAGGAATGTGTTGAGACACGCCGCGAGCAGGGAGAGGCCGTCCACCTCGGAGGTGCCCTTGCCGAACTCGTCGATTAGGATGAGGGAGTCAGAGGTGGACTCTTGGAGGGCTAGCTCCATCTAGAGAGATGATCATTTCGCAATGTTATTGGATTTTGATGTGTGTGTTCACTTGTATGTCACCTTGAATGTCACCTTTTATGTCACACCTGGGGGCCGATTTTTGAATGTCGGACGCCCGACTTCTCACTCGACATCTGTCAAAACATCATAGTTTTTTGACAGATTTCGAGGGAAAAAAATCAAGCGTTGGACACTCAAAAATCGGCCCCTTGGAAAATCCCACTTCCTGGCCACGTGGCCTGGCTTTGTACTTACCACGGGCGGTAATAAAGAAAGCCTCAGATCGCAGGTATTTGACGCCCGAGCCGAAGGCTTTGTTTTGCCGCCCTTGGTAAGTAATGTACTATTTTTACACAACGACGGTGAAAAACTAGCGTACGGTCTTTGGTTGTTGAGCGGACACCTCCCGCTTCAGTAGGCCTAGCACGTGTTGTGCTCGTGAGTATGTCGGCGTATCTCGAGCTATCCGTCAGTTTCTAACAGCGCTAATCAGAAAAAGACGCGTAGCTCGAGATAAGCCGAGATACTCTCGAGCGCAACATGTGCTACGAGCGCTGGATAGCTCAGTTCGTAAGTACCTGTTTGAGATCGATGAGGAAGGCAGACATGTGACCGGCGACGCACTCTGCGGTTTGTAGGCGTGAGCGCACGTGGCGAATGACGCCGATGGTCGCCGCGCGCGCAGGTACGAAGCTACCGATGTGTGCCAAGTATACGATGAGACCTAAAAAAGATTTGCCAGTGTAAGGTCTTGTAACCTAGTGGACTGCCTGGTCGATAACAGGCGAAACGTTGACGTGACTGGGTCCCTGATAAGGGCAGATTTTTGTATGGACGGGTAAATTAGGGACCCCTCCCTAATGTGTTATCTGTATTGCAGTGGCGGCGCGTCAAAAATATTCCTAGGGAAGCCGGAAATAGTTTGCCTTTCTTATTCTTCATAAGACATACTAAAAGAATTGGTGTGGGTGAAAATTAGGCAAGCCGGTGGGAATCGAGTTGTATGGACGCTCCGCCACTGCTGTATTCTCTTTAAAGCTCTAATGGATAAGATATGCTCTTAAAGGCGATGTCTGTAAGGCGACAAACCAGACCCGATGCGGCCCTGATAGAATATAGGATGAAGTCTACTATAGGATTATGAAGAAGCAGTCTCACCGATCATCTCATCATAGTCACATCATCAAGTCATAGACGGACATGCCGCTGGCGTTGGGCCCGGTGAGCGTGGGGTTACTTAGTCCAAAAATTGGTCCTTCCTTACCCATTACCCATCTGTTTCGCTGTGATGACGTGGTGGTCTGGGTAGGCTATTGGTAAAGTCGTTGGTCCGACAATAGGGTGTTTCATCTTTGTATGGAGAAAAAAAAATGTATTATTTTTCCAGACTTTGCTTACCCCCTGGATTTCACTTATTTAAAAAGCTTATATACCAAATTTCAAGAAGATTGGAACATATTTAGAGGTTGCACACAACGAGTAGTAAGTAGATATAAGTTCTTCACTACATAATGACTACATAGTATAAAACAAAGTCGCTTCCTGCTGTCTGTCCCGTTGTATGCTTAGATCCTTAAAACTACGCAACGGATTTTCATGCGGTTTTTTGTAATAGATAAGAGTGATTCAAGATGAAGGTTTATGTGTAAAATTTGCACCCGTGCGAAGCCGGGGCGGGTCGCTAGTTCAATATAAGTTCATGGGTGTGATGACGGCAGGCTAATCAAAACAAACTTCTATTTCAATTAATTCTATTTCAATTCGGATACAATATACTCCTTGAATGATCTCTGAATTAGATGCCGTAGTGTCAAAACATATACCAATGATATGGCCACGCAGATTAAATTAGCTAAGTAAGTTAGTCTTCTTTGTCACTTGGAGACGATGGAGAAGAATTACCTCCCAGCGTCTCTACTATTTTCTTCAATCTATTTTCTTGTAATTTTTGAGCAAAACAATTTGTCGACACCACTCATTGACGAACTCATGCGATCCTCTCTCTGTATCATAAGGAAGTCTTTATCTTTATCAAACAGGTCTTCCAGATCACCCTCCTAGACTTGCCGTATCTGTGTTCCTAAATTTCTCTGTACCCAAAGTCTGATATGTATACAGTAGTATTATTCCAGCTCGGATACACTTAACAGGAATATTGGCCTTCCGCCATAGCACTAGTTGATTTAGCAGCATCGGAAAGTGTTTCTTTGTGATACTAATAACACTTGTCCCCTGGAGGGGAGCCGAGCTCCTAAAAGTTCATCGCAAGGAACTTTTTCAAGCGTCGTATTAGCATCTATTACTCATTTTTAGGGTAGAATACCAACAATAAATTATACAATATACACTCATAGCCCTTTTGTCTACCTACTATCCACATTTAAATACCGTAAGTAGGCAAATTTGGAACCACTTATTAGCTTTCTTAGCCTCCACTGTAAAAAAATAGCTGCTCGAGAAGAAACGTGTCAAAGTGTGCAACCTCTAAATATTCACCGATTTTCACGAATTTTGGAATATAAATCTTTTAGGTAAGTGAGATCAAGAAACCAAGCAAAGTCAAATGAAAATTGAAAATTTGGAAAAATGAAACACCCTATCCGACAAACCAGAGGCGAGGCTCCGATAGTATCTAGGAGAACACATAATCGAAGTTCAGGACTATAAAGAGGCAGCCTCACCAATCATCTTCATATAGACGGACTTGCCGCTGGCATTGGGCCCGGTGAGCACGGCGGCGCAGGCGGGCGCGACGCTGCGCGCGTCGTTGGGCACGAGCTGGTCGCACGCCAGCGCGTGCAGCGGGTGCCGACCGTCTTTGATGTCGATGACCTTGTCGGGGGTCATCGTGGGTCGCACGAAGTTGTGCTCTTTGGCGACCTTGGCCATCGCTATGAGGCTGTGTGCTTTAGGTTAGTTTTGGGTGGAAATATTGACAGGAATTTGTAAGTATGTGTGAATCTTAGCAGCCACTGTGGCCGAACGCGTTTGACAGTCGTGAGTTCGAACGGCTCGTACAACTCCCTTTTCCATAAACTTAGGCATGTGCCTATGAAATTTCATTGTGCTGAAGGAAAACGATGTAAGGAAGCCGGTCTAAACCCAGCAAGGATTGGGTTTCCGTCTGGGTTGGAAGGTCAGATGGCACTGTTTTCGTAAAACTAGTTTCTACGCCAAATTTTGAGATAGGGTGCCAAAGCGGACCCGGTCCCTTAGGGTACCTACAACCGTGAACACGCTAGGAGGATTAAGAGGGCGCCGAGCATATTTAGCAAAAACAGCCTTCACCTCTCAATCTGTGGAGGTCACGATTCTCTACAAAAATATATAAAATATATGTAATTATTATCACAAAGAGTGTGTTTACAAGTTATCACTAATAATAATCTATAATAAATTACACTTTAATAAATACAATACCGTAAAGTTGCACTAAAAATGAGAAGAACGCGTGTCGGCGTTTAGGCAAAATTGAATTGAAAAATCTATTATTTCGTTTCAAAATCACACTCAAACAAATCTCAAAAGTATTCACTATAAGTTATCACACTTTTCACATTTTTCCTCGCAAAGATCAATGAGAATTTCAAACGTAAATCTAAACTTTAGTGACTTTTCCATACATTTTCCCTGCCACCATACTTTCGAAAAATCGACAGATGGGCATTGGCCCTCGGTGAGAGCAGACGCATGCTCCTTTTTTCGCTTTGACAGCTCTGTTTTTGACATTTGGCCCGTATACGAATACAATATGTATACCACACACAAAGATTGTATTAATTAAAGTAGGGTAAATAAACATTGACGTGTGGCGTTTTAAGAACCTTTTAACATGGAATTTTTGGTATTAGCCTTTTATTTTTTAGAGAACATACAGTGTTTGGTCCCGAAAGTTTACTTTTGCGTTCAAATTATAATGTTTTCCTTCCCGAAAACGCATTCTAGACGCAAAAAGGTTGCCGATGCGTTTCATTACAATGGAAATTAATTTCAATGAACGGTCACCCTGACGGAACATCTTTATAACGTAATGACATTTGTCACTTACTTCAAATGAAAATTTGTGTACATTTTTCTTTCTTTATATTTCAATAATTTTACGTATCTAATGTTGATACCGAACACCAAATACGCATACACACACGCCTCTCGACAGTTTGCCAACGACGCATACTTATCTACTGGCATTTTTTGGACATATCGCGCGTCGTCCCTATTAGCCTCGAGTACATCATGATGACGGGAAAGGTGGGCGATAGACGAGCTCGGGCCAGCCAGGTGGATTGAAAAAATCTCCAAATTCGCCGGACTCCGAGAACACCAGGTGCTGCATGCAGCGCATCATCGGAACCACTGGCGAGCCATCTGCACTCCCCGCCAGAGACATAGCGGTCACGATCCTCAGCATTGAAGAACCCACTGATTGGATTGATTGGATTGGAATACTTATTGAAATTTGTGTGGATATTCACGCTTTCTCGTCAAATAGGAATACATTTAATGGTTAAATATATATCTCAGATGTCGTGATATAACTTCAGGAATCGTGGATTATCAATCTGCAGTGTCACACAACAAAGAAAGTAATAAGCAGCAGAAGATTGTACTGTCGAAGCCGCATGGTCATACTAATTATAGAATGAAAATATAAATGTGTTTTTTTTATCTTAGTTATATCTCTAACGACGACGTATAATCTGAGTCTTATACAAAATATATGTATAGTAGTCCTACTTATTTCTGCAGGTCTGTAAGTACGGTTTCTAATTTCTATTTGATTGTTTTTTATGGTTTGAAATTATTTGGTTCACTGCTTTGATTTTGGATATACGGATATACGTACTTTAGTATATACATTGTAGTCTTTGGATATACGTAAGTACGTCACACCGGGTAGAGTCAGTCCGACCCAGGTCGGGCCTAGTAGAGTTTAGTGAACCAGCGACAAAACTCCCAGTAAGTAGCTCGATTCCACTCACAACTCAGATTCGGTAGAAGCCGCGTAACCAATCTCACTGGAGCGCAAACTCTTAGAGTATCCCACTGTTTAAACCTCCCGCGTGGTCATGTCGGAGGTTTCCCCTCGATTTTCCCCAGGCCACTTTCCAACCGCGCACTCCTATCGATTTATTGGGCCCGACCTATAAGGCCACAATCAGGTTGAAAAAACAAAAAAAGTACGTCGCAATAATTGTTTGGACGTTACGTAAACGTAGTAAATAATAGTAAGATTGCAATTTCAATTGCATATATTATAAGTATTATAACTGTTACATTACAGCATGTATGCAGCATGTACATGGATTTAGCTATACGCAACCATTGTCCAAGTAGTGTTAAAAGTTCAGTAAAATTTACTCCACTAATTATTGTATTCAATTATCGTTCTTATAAGAAGGAACATGAGAGCTAATTTGTCATAACATAACTATGGACTCGTACATTCATCCATGCACACGAAAGCGCGTCCGACCGGCCAAGTTCCAATTACAGATAGTGACAATGATTTACTAAATCCTACTTGATCATATTTTGTCCTACTTATTTCATTATCATTAGGTTTTAAGAATACTTAACAAACTTATTTCATTACATAATATATATCGAAATGAAACAACCGCATCTTCGCTTAAAACTCGCATTACCTATAAAAGCCGCTTTAGCTTAGTTGGTAGTGACCCTGCCTGCAGAAGGATTACACATTCTTAAGTTTTATTCACCATTTATTCAATTAAATATAATTTAACAACATAACAGCTTAAGCCATGGCATTGATACACTTAAATATAGGTATTTTAATCTATTTGTATATGAATAATTAGGAGCGTTTTACTAAAATCAAATCCCAATTTTCAGAAGTAAGGTTTTGGTGACAGATCAGAATTCAGAACTTGACTTTTATTTTTACATTTTTGTCATGCCTCAATAAATCATCAAATATTGTAAATCAAAACTTTGTATTCCTTACAGAAATTGACAGAGCATTGTCATTGTACAGTGACAAGTTATGACAATTTCGATTTCTCTAAGGAGTTTTTAACTCTGATTAACTGGTGGCAATACACAACCGAAAATACCTATTAAAAAAAATGTATGTCAATGACCCGGGCCAACAAAATGAAGTAGTGTGTGTGAAATATGTATGTGTGAGTTACTGGGGAAAATAATTTAAAAAAAAAGAAATTTGACAGGCGCTGATAATTTACCCTGCACGACGCAGTCTTAAGGTATAAATGCAAAAATTACAGGTTTTTATTGTTCACAACATTCATAATATGGCATGGCGAGTTGTATGTGCGTAAAGAGAGCACATTGGATTGTCAACCTGCGACCGAGTTGTGAAGGAGTTTAATGTTGAATTTACCAGTCTAGCTCTGCGCACGCGTCCACGCAAGCGGCCAGCGCGTGCAGATTATCGAGTATGACTGCAGTCAGACGCATCATTATACGCGTCTCGTGGGCCACGATCTCGGGGTACGTGTCTCCTATCATTACGTCTAGCTCTGAGGATCACACAACAATAATAATGTAAAGTTTACCAACACTATGTCCAATACAAAAGCTGTCACTCAGACGCCATGATATCTGAAATGAATTTCAAACGGGAGGTGAACCCTGTTGTCGTGTTGTCTTGTGTTTTGTCTGTGTAGAAATGCATGTAAGTTGATATTGCGCTGCACGCTGTGACGGATATATCCGTCGTTGGCGTCGAATAGGTTAACCTTAGATTAGTAGTACAAACCTTCACAACCCTTGCTTTTGTAGTGGATGTAGTCATTGTTTTGAAACTGAAACAGAGAAATAAACATGAAGCTATACTTACTAATACCAACTAATACGTTACATGAACTTGTTAAAGAAATGCCTGTACCTATTTGCTTATTATTATTTCTAGGCACAAAAAAATAAAATATTACACAGTATATTAGTACATCAACTACTTAATACAAGTAGGTAGTGCAAAGATGTGAGTGGCACTACGAACTTGAAGAAACATTGTCAAAAGATCCATTCATAAGGTATAGACTAATGACAATCAGCTGTTGGTTCGGACTTAAGGATCTGTTGTGTCGAGAGCTAGAGACAAAGGAGGTCTCTCAACATGGCGCACCCTCGGGAATTCAGGCGGCCTTACTCAATACACGCCCCTCCACAGCCCAATATGTACAATTGCGCATAGATTAGAATGAAATTCGCTGTGGAGGGGCGCGTCGTCGTGGATGACGCACTATATGGTGGGTAGACCCTTTTTTTCTGGCTAATTGACTCGGGTCTCGGGTGTTACCATAAATTTCATATCTGGCAGCTGCTTCTCTTCCATTGTCAGTCCCTCAGCCCAGATCTTCACTCCTAGCAGGTATCCCAGATGCGGCATGTAGAGCATGGTGCATTCTTCCACGAATGGTGGCAGCCGCTCCAGCTCCACCTTGGCCGTCTCTGACATTAGGCCATGCAGGCTCGCCATGGTTTGCTTTTCTGTTTAACGGATGAACCGCATTTAACAAACCCGTTATTGTTATGTATATCGCCAGTTAAGCGATACAACTGGTATATAGATATGCCTATTAGTTGTACGGAAGATAAAGAAAGATCTACCGACATATTTATTTAGCAGTTCTCTCGCGGTTTACTCGTACAAAATCAATCTATCCGACGCAAGTCTTCAAAGAGTTTACATAGACTTCAGATTTCAAAAAACTGGGGGTCCTAAATAAAACACGATAGATATAAATGACTCACTCATGTCGAGTTCTTGATCAACCCCAGCTTTCACTGTAAACTTGCGTTCTGTTTTCGATAATTCAAAATCTATTATTCTGTTCATGTATAACGCCATCTACAAAAAAAAATCCCATGTATATTAAAACAGAAATATAAATTATAATATAACTTAAATAAGTATACAGAATATATTGTATCCATACTTCGTAAAGTTTGTTGTTGTCGAAGGATGCGAGTTGTTCCAGAAACTCGCTGGATTTTCCAGCGTTTTCGCACATTTCACAAATCAAGACTGCGTTGTACAGAGTCTGAAAGCATATAAAAGCTGTAAATATTTGACCACAAATAGAATTTAGGATTTCGGTTTAGTTACAACTCGTAACTTACGTTGTAGAGAGACTTCCACTGGTAGGGTTTTGCCGATAACTCTTTTATTTTCACCAAGATGCCCTGAAATGTAAATAAATCTATCAGAACGACGATTGATCTTGCTGATTGATGATTACATAGCCACGTAAGTTTGTTTTCTTTTCGGATATATGAAATAGGTAGATGCTTAATGCTTCAATTGGTCTTTATTTTCTTCTAATCTTCGTCTATAAATGCAGCCATGGATACAGTTTCTAAGATGGACGCTGAAAAGTCGATCAGTTCACTTACATTGACATTCTTGATGAATCTCAGCGAAGCGCACATATTCCTAAGGATGGTGTCGCTTTGCGGTTTCAGGAAAAACTCAATGGCGTCCTGACGACGTTTTATCGTCGCCAGGTCCGTGGTTGGGTGCTGCATAAATACTCTACAGAATCATCATTATATGGATTAGTGTTTGAATTTTATTGAATATAGTTGCAGATACTCTTGCCATCTTGATTATTAACGAGGTTTATGCCTTATTTATTTGGATATTCATACCTACTAAGATATAATGCGGAAGTAACTTTGCTTGTCTGATACTTTTTGCACGCTTAACCACTGAACCGATTAAGATTAAATTTGGTGCGGTAATAGTTTTGAATCCCGGGGAAGGACTAAGGATAGTCTTTATTCCGTAAATCATCTCGTAAGGAGGTGAAATCTGGGCCGGATGCTATTTCAATATCATCATTAACTTTGCCTTTATTCGCTTTTTCTTGTAGTTGACGCAGCTTGTTATTTTTTCCATACTTCTCTATCTTCATCCCGTCACTCATTTCCGTCCTCTCCACAGTCCATCCACCTTTTCCGTAGCCTACCTCGCCTTAAATCCATATTCATGTCCAACTCTTCAGGTGATATGACTTCATCGTCATCAAGTGTCTCAGTATAATGGACTTACCTCATCATCTTCTGCCCAACTTTACTGGAGCACTTGCTGAACAAGTGGAAGAGACTGAGTCCTTCCCTATTGCTGCCCTGGACGCCTTTTTTGAAATTGCTGGGGTGTGATATGGTGTTAAATATCTGAAGGCCACGATAGGTATCTTCGTCTATTGTTACTATATCTTTCCTATACAATAAATAACTGTGTTTTATGTCTCTACAAGTCCTTAGAACGTAATAATAAATCATAATATTTGAGTTTTTTATAACCTACTTCAACGGGTTAACGTGTAATTACTTACAAAGAAATCCTTCTCAAACTTAGAAACTGAGGCTTGCTCTGTAGATCCAAGTTCAAATTAGACCAGTTTAGATCCAAATATTTGAGCAGGGCCCCAAGGGCATGGACTGCCTGAGTCTGGTTGAAGTCTATTACAGTTCTAAGGAACAGTGTCCTCTCTTCATCAGTGCAGTTCCTTGGTTCAGTGGGGAGGGATAGTGAGTAGATACGACGTTTGCAACCTTCGAAACCTGAAAGTGTGTTTCATGTATTTGTATTCAAAGTAAAGCGATACATCTGGTACAACTAAATGGGACCGATACTGCTACATTATGTACATATAGGCAAAGATAATTTTGGCAAGGTGTAATTTATCAACGTAGGTACTTCCAAGAATTACCCTGTCCTCTCCATCATTGTATACTTACCTATTCATAAAGGCGATTAGAATCATTCTTTAAAGGATGAATTGACACATTTTATCGAAGAGGAATTTTGGCACATGATCATGCAGGGCTGGTATACGATACGAGTATCTCTTGGAACAAGTTTTAAACATTAAAAACTAGGAACACCATCTCACACTTTTTTCTCCGTCTTGGAGGACTATTTTCTTCACAGGACTGACTGTCTTCCCATCGATAAGTGCTTAGACAATACAAATTGTCGGAACATAAGGAATTCTGTCCCCTGTCTGATAGCTCCTGCACGTCGGGAACTGAACTATATGTTTAGTGAATATCTATAGCTTTTAAACTCACTGTATTCCTTGGAAGCTAGGAATACCAGCTTGCACCTTCCCCCATTCTCTCCATTATCGAAGACTCTCCTCTTCACAGCACTGACGAAGGCGCTCTGAGTCCTCCCATCGAGGAGGACTTGGAGGGGTTCGACTTGTTGGAACAGGTTTCGAAACATGAGGAATTCTGGTGCTCGGTCGGGTAGCTCCTCTAGAATGTGCAGCTAAGGGGATTGGTTCCATTATGACTTGACTCATTTGTGATGTGTGGTTTAGGAAGACTTCGGCAGATTTAACAATGATAAAACCGATCACGACTTCACGACCGATCATAATTAGGTATATCGCGTGTTATTCACGACGATGCGCCCCTCCAAAGCGAATCTCATACTAATCAATGCGCAATTGTACGGATTGGGCTGTGGAGGGGCGCGTCTTTATGGATGACACACACTATACATTGTTCGAGTTACCTAGTACAGAAAGAAGAGTAGATTTATGAATCAGTATCTTTGTTTAATTTAAATTGGTACCTACTCAAAAGTCACAAGAAAAAATGCTGTTGGAACGGTCTAGGGATTATCTTGGGTATCAAACCTAGCGTCTGATGGTTAAACCTATCATCTGGGGGTCAAACTGGGGATCTGGCGTATCGAGTAATTAAACAAAATGATTAACGGAACTCTTAGACATATTGATTGTACTACACTGTGTGCTTATGGTTAGGTAGTATTTCTTTTCAGCAATTCCTATTAGTAAAGAGACTGGTATAGTCCAGGGCAATGAAACGAGCACATATGGTATCGATTTTCCATTGCTATTTGCACCTGAGTGTGGTTAATGCCGAATTTCGTGCTAAAACGATTTTCATTCAATTTTCTATCAAGGAGGTAGGTATTTTACTTATACTTACACCCGATCTAAAACCTATAGGCAATGAATCTACTAACAAACTACTAATGCTAATAAGCAGACTTTAAACTAGTTACTAGGACGTTGGTGGGAATGAGCAGGGGTTAGGCTGATTTTCTTATGTTGTAGGTATTGTAACTCAATGAACTCAATTAAGAAGCGTTGCGTGAGTACCTACGCACTAGTCGATCAACCCACTGACCTCAAAACTAAGAAACGTAGGTACTAAAAGCTTTACTTTGAAGAAAGTTTTCTGAATAATGTGCCTATATGTTTTCTTTTTCATTATGAGTACCTAGATTTCGGCAGGTATGGATTTTTAAGAAATACGTGTTTTAAAAACTGCCTACTACGGGCACATAAAAAACAATGTTGATTTTTTCGCCGGGAGGAAACAGGACGTTATAGTAGGGTAAAATTAATTTTAAAATAAACGCCTCTCCTAAGTCATTGTATCAATGTGCGAGTTTTTTTTATTGTAACTACCTGTATGCTTGACGTCAGATGTGAGCGTAAACGTACTGGTGTTGGGTTCATTTTAAGAATTCAGTTTAATTCATTCGCTACCATTCATTAGCCTAGCCGAGATTTCAATTTTATTTTAAAGTCTCCCTATGTTTAACGATGTTAGGTAGGTACTCGTCAAATCCAGAGTTAGTAAAATAATATAAGGGTTCCGCTTGAGCCATTCTGGCTACGGAACTCTAGAAATCGAGAAACTAACCTCTCCAGTCTGTATGGTCAAAGAATATTAGAAAGCTAAGAACGCTAACTCTTTGGAAGTATCATAGCAGGTCAGAAAGCACTAGCGAGATGACGCTACCAGGCTGAAAATGAAAAACGTATTGTTGATTTCGCCAAAATGTTGCATTTTAACATTCTAAATCGACATATTTAGACATTATAAAGCATAAAATATAATTTGATACAGTGTGTCACAATATAACACGAAAATAATAAAATAAAAAATAGCCCTTTTCTAACAGTTGATTTGCTTCAACTGATCGTAAGTTTTCGTGAACTACATGGCCAAGTGTCTGTATTGTATTCCGGCAGATGGCGCAAATTTTAACAATCATGTAATGAAGTTGCCAGGCTATTGAAAAAGGGTAAACTTCTGGGATAAACTACATTCATGATGAAAGAATAAATTGCGTTTAGATTTACGTTATTAATAGTATAACTTATTTTACTTAGAAGTGGTTACTATTCCAAGATATTCCTATTTGTGTTATACTTTAACTATGAATTTAAATAATACTAAACTTGTTTGTTTGTTCTATTACTTTTATGTATGAATTGGCAACACTGGTGAATGACACATACCAGCCACTCCAGCCAGTGGTGGATCAAATATATTATATTAGATTTTAGGGTTCCGTAGCCATCATGGCTAAAACAGAAACCTTATATTATAATTTCATCATGTCTGTCTGTCCGTCCGTATGTCACAATCAATTTAGTCTGAGAAGTAAGT
Source organism: Cenopis cana (assembly GCA_951800055.1). Lineage (NCBI taxonomy): Eukaryota > Metazoa > Arthropoda > Insecta > Lepidoptera > Tortricidae > Cenopis > Cenopis cana. Next base: position 21,569,644 of record OX637476.1, on the reverse strand, counting down.
ATGAGTAGTACAATTATGAAATTTGGTAGGACATTATATTATGAACCACTACAAAGGTGATGTAAAAGTACGAAAAAATTATATATTAGGGGGCACTCCACATAATTTCAAATATTACAATGCACATTGTCGTGTTGAATATTTATCGATTAACCTTTAAAAATGAAATAGAGGTTATTAAACAAGATTTCGATCCAAGTCAATTATTGGTGAAATATTAGCTGTCAAAGTCGTAAATAAATAAAAATTGTTTATTTAAAAAAGTGTGCCCATTAATTAATACTTTCAACGATTTTTGGTTTGAACAAGATGGATGTAAGGGTGTTTGAGAACTGTCTTGCTCAAATAACTTTTTTTGATTCAAGTTGTTGGATAGTGTGCTTTAAAAGCGGAGGTGAGACGTATTTACGGGATTGGTTTTTGGAATAGGTTTGGGCATGGACGCGTAAGTACGCGATCCCGCCCGCGCGTCTTTTAGCGTATCGAGTACTAGGCGTACGACGACTCTGAAGACTCGAAACGTCTAAGGGTCTTAATGTTCCGCGCTATTCGTATTCGGTCGGGGTCGGTTTAGCACGTCTTTGGACCTAGTCTTTGGATCTAATCTTTTTGTGGACGCGTACTCGCAAAACTCAGTACGCGTTTTGCCTAGTACGTCTCACCTCTAAAGCGGATTTCGACTAATTCAGGGGTAAGGATTTCAAATTTGACATTTAATTTGAAGTTTAAGCCAAAAAATTTTTTTTGCGAAAAATTGTCATTATACTCGATTTCGACTAATTCAGGGGTAAGAATTTCAAATTTGACATTTATTTTGAATTTTAAGCCAAATATTTTTTTTTTTGCGAAACAACGTCATTATACTCGATTTCGACTAATTCAGGGGTAAGGATTTGAAATCTGACATTTATTTTGAATTTTAAGCCAAAAAAAGATTTTATTGCGTAAAATCGTCATTATACTTTTACGACCACGACGACTTTTTTGACGACCGCTTTAGCTTAGTTGGTAGTGACCCTGCCTACGAAGCTGGAGGTCCCGGGTTCGAATCCCGGCCGGGGCATTTATTTGTGTGATGAGCACGAATATTTGTTCTTGGGTCTTGGATGTCTTCTATGTATTTAAGTATTTATTTATCTATATAAGTATGTATATCGTCGCTTAGTACCCATAGTACAAGCTTTGCTTAGTTTGGGACTAGGTTGATTTGTGTAAGATTGTCCACAAATATATACTCGATTTCGACTAATTCAGGGGTAAGGATTTCAAATTTGACATTGATTTTGAATTTTGAGCCAAAAAAAATTTTTTTTTGTTAAGATCGTCATTATACTTGATTTCGACTAATTCAGGGATAAGGATTTCAAATTTGACATTTATTTTGAATTTTAAGCCAGAAAAATATTTTTTTGCGTTAATTCGTCATTATACTCGATTTCGACTAATTCAGGGGTAAGGATTTCAAATTTGACATTTATTTTGAATTTTAACCCAAAAAATATTTTTTTTTTGCGAAAATCGTCATTATACTCGATTTTGACTAATTCAGGGGTAAGAATTTCAAATTTGACATTTATTTTGAATTTTAAGCCAAATATTTTTTTTTGCGAAAAAACGTCATTATACTCGATTTCGACTAATTCAGGGGTAAGGATTTCAAATCTGACATTTATTTTGAATTTTAAGCCAAAAAAAGATTTTATTGCGTAAAATCGTCATTATACTCGATTTCGACTAATTCAGGGGTAAGGATTTCAAATTTGACATTGATTTTGAATTTTGAGCCAAAAAAAATTTTTTTTTGTGAAGATCGTCATTATACTTGATTTCGACTAATTCAGGGATAAGGATTTCAAATTTGACATTTATTTTGAATTTTAAGCCAGAAAAATATTTTTTTGCGTTAATTCGTCATTATACTCGATTTCGACTAATTCAGGGGTAAGGATTTCAAATTTGACATTTATTTTGAATTTTAACCCAAAAAATATTTTTTTTTTGCGAAAATCGTCATTATACTCGATTTCGACTAATTCAGGGGCATGAATTTAAAAATTTATGTTTATTTTGAATTTTAAGTGAAAAAAGTTTTTTTTTTAGTGTAATACGTCATTATACTCGATTTCGACTAATGCAGGAGTAAGTATTTCAGATTTTATATTAATTTTGAATTTTAATGACGTTTTTTTAAAAAACATTTTTTACTTAAAAATCAAATAAATATAAAATTTGAAATCCGAGTATAATGACATTAATGACGTTTTCTAGCAACAAAAAAATTTTTTTGGCTTAAAATTCAAAATGTCAAATTTGAAATTCTTACCCCTGAATTAGTCGAAATCGAGTATAATGATAATTTTTCTAAAAAAAATTTTTTTTGTCTTAAAATTCAAAATAAATGTCAAATTTGAAATCCTTACCCCTGAATTAGTTGTAATCGAGTATAATGACGATTTTTCGCAAAAAAAATTTTATTTTTTGCTTTAAATTTAAATTAAATGTCAGATTTGACATCCTTATCCCTGAATTAGTCAAAATCGAGTAAAATGACGTTTTTCGCAAAAAAAATTTTTTTTGTCTTAAAATTCAAAATAAATGTCAAATTTGAAATCCTTACCCCTGAATTAGTTGTAATCGAGTATAATGACGATTTTTCGCAAAAAATTTTTTTTTTGCTTAAAATTTAAAATAAATGTCAGATTTGACATCCTTATCCCTGAATTAGTCAAAATCGAGTAAAATGACGTTTTTTCGCAAAAAAAAATATTTTTGGCTTAAAATTCAAAATAAATGTCAAATTTGAAATCCTTACCCCTGAATTAGTTGAAATCGAGGATAATGACGATTTTTCGCAAAAAAATATTTTTTTTGCTTTAAATTCAATATAAATGTCAGATTTGAAATCCTTATCCCTGAATTAGTTGAAATCCAGTATAATGACGATTTTTTGAAAAAATATATTTTTTTTTGCTTATAATTCAAAATAAATGTCAGATTTGAACTCCTTATCCCTGAATTAGTCGAAATCGAGTATAATGTGTATGACATGTTTATCTTTTAGTCACCCTAACTCTAGTATATAAGTAGTTATGTAAGACATGCTAACAAACTATGGATCGTTTTGGTCTGCAATAAAGATGATTGATTGAATTCTAGTGACGTTTTTTCGCAAAAAAAAAACTTTTTTTGGCTTAAAATTCAAAATAAATTTCAAATTTGAAATTCTTACCCCTGAATTAGTCGAAATCGAGTAAAAGGACTATTTTTCGCAAAAAAAAAATTTTTGGCTTAAAATTCAAAATAAATGTCAAATTTGAAATCCTTACCCCTGAATTAGTTGAAATCGAGTATAATGACGATTTTTCGCAAAAAAATATTTTTTTGGCTTAAAATTCAAAATAAATGTCAAATTTGAAATTCTTACCCCTGAATTAGTCGAAATCGAGTCTAATGACGATTTTTCGCAAAAAAATTTTTTTTTTGCTTTAAATTTAAAATAAACGTCAGATTTGACATCCTTATCCCTGAATTAGTCAAAATCGAGTAAAATGACGTTTTTTCGCAAAAAAAAAATTTTTTTGGCTTAAAATTCAAAATAAATGTCAAATTTGAAATCCTTACCCCTGAATTAGTTGTAATCGAGTATAATGACGATTTTTCGCAAAATTTTTTTTTTTGCTTTAAATTTAAAATAAATGTCAGATTTGACATCCTTATCCCTGAATTAGTCAAAATCGAGTAAAATGACGTTTTTTCGCAAAAAAAAACTTTTTTGGCTTAAAATTCAAAATAAATGCCAAATTTGAAATTCTTACCCCTGAATTAGTACAGTCGTCCAGCAATCCCTTACTTCACGGCCTCTGCAGTAATGTACTATTAAGGCCAATTTTTTTGGCGTTGTAGTTTTTTTTATTTCTTAGAATTGCATGAAAATTGGTATGTTGGAACAGCTCCTGATTTTGTACAAGTAAAAAAAATATGACAACAAGGCGTCAAAAAAATTTTTTTCCCATCCATTTTTTCCCATACATTTTTTCCACTGAGTTACGAAAATCTCATACGTTTTGTCACTCAATGGAAAAAAATTGTGGGACAGTGTAGGAAATCGCGCACATATTGTTCAGAATCAGGAGCTCTCCCAAGTCTCCCAACCTACCAATTTTCATGCAATTCTGAGAAATAAAAAAAAACTACAACGCCAAAAAAATTGGCCCATTAATGAATGCTAGGTAATTACTCGTAGGTACTCGTATCGTAGTATCTAAAGTAATTTCTCAAAAATGGGGGAAATACGACAAAAATTTAATTAAGATTTGAAAAACATAACCTTAAAACGTCAAAAACATCATGCTTTCCCGCCGTTTATTTTTTTTTAACAGAATTGCAAGTGTATTTTTCCGCCGAAAAACGCAAATTATTCGAGACATAAAAAAACGTCGCGTTTCTAACAGAAAAATACGAGCTGAATTGGCTGAATTAGACCTGTGCCTCCTTTTATATGACAGTTTCTACTTTTTAAAAAGTTCATAACTCGACAAATAAAGGAATTTATATGTGACATTGCAGGCCGACTGCAACTCGCCTGCAATGCTTTTTACTTTTTAATTTGGATCTGACCTTAAACTATACACTTTACCTTCCAATATGTAGCGAAACGACTAAAGTCCAGTTTGCGGGCCATTTTTGAGAAAAGTAATATGCGTATTGCGCGCGTAAACATATAAATGTGGAATGAATTAGACGACCGCAACGCGTGCGCGGCAGGCGGGAGGCGAGGTACCGCTCGCTTAGTTCCCGTTCCCGTGCGCCGTGCGCCGGCGGCGCGGCGCGCGGCGCCTCGACGGCCCGGGAGGGCGGCGTAGTTATGAATTTCGCGCCTTTTTTAATGTTTATTCTGTTAAAACACAATCTATACATGTCTTACTTTTTGTAATATGACTGCATAACCTTTTTATATTTGTAGACTTATCTAATTACATACTAATTATAATTAGGAACTTATATTAGATCATTCACGACGAAAAATGCACGCTTATGATTTTAAAATTGTGGCTTGACTATTAATTAATTAATTTAGAATTATCGAAAGCTTCAGGTCGATAATTCGGTCCCACTACATACCTAACTTATATTGGTACTTTTGGTACTCGTATAGTGTACTCGTGTCGTGAGTACATGAGGCTTTCTAGCAAATAAATTTTTGAAGGGGTTTACCTACGAAATTATTAAAAACTACTTACTCATTTTAAAACACTAACCATAACCAGTAATAGTAACTAAAAAAAAGAAGCACACTTCGTACCTACAGAAAAAATAAAAATCCAAATGTCTGGAGACAGGGTTTGAACCCGAGTACTCAGGATTTGAAATCAACTACTCGAACCACTCGACCAAAACAAAATGGACTCGCGCGCCGAAATTTGGTGTATACTAAGAACAAACTACTGATAGCACCTGCGCCGCAGCGCTGCTGCGTCTGTTTCGCCGCTAGAACACGAGTTTAGATTGAAAACAACGCCATCTGTAATAATAAGTTGAACTACGAGGTACCAGCGACGATAATAAGTTTTAAGCGAGATAACTAGCAATGTACAGAGTTAGCGTTCTTAGTTTTCTATATTCTTTGGTATGGTGTAGTAGGCGGCTCCCAGCTTGCCCGCCCGGCAATACACAGTCAGCAATTTCTGCACGAAGTAACACCAATATTGCGTAGGTTGGCAACCAAAACTCACAGTAACAAATACCTACTTAAAGTTAAGGATGATTCACGCTAGACCGTTCCGTGTCCGGGCCGGCCCGTTTTGTAGTACCTACAAGAAATCGACGGACGCGCGACGACCGTCAATTTCTTGTACCTACTAGAAAACGGGCCGGCCCGGACACGGAACGGTCTAGCATGAATCATCCTTTAAGGCGATATATCGATTGAAAGAGACACCCTTTGTTTTTCGCTCACGACAAAACGGGATGCAACCCTCTCCGAGAATGGCTTATTAGACAAATCTCGTTAAATATCTGACTGTGTGCAGGTTTATTAAATTTCCTCTTGTCACTACCTAGATGAGGTAAAATACCATCATATTAAATTAATCGTGTCTTTTAATAATGCGTTGTTTTAGTAGGCTGAGGAAAAAAAGGAAAATATAGACTCAACTTTGGATTTATTTTCTATCGAGAAAATTTTAAGCAATCATGTGTCGCTATTGTCATATAGTCGACAATCAGATATCTGAAAATCAGCCCCTACTGTTTGCTAGTCTGGGCAGGACAGCGTTTAAGTCTCCAAATTTCTCAGTGTAGCGCCTTAATGGTATACTTACTGATGCATGCACGCAAGAAGTCCGTACCTACTTATGCTTAAAATTCTTCAAATTACAGTTGCGTCATTGTAAAACTACTTAAGCAAATAATCCATTAATTATGTACTTTTGCAACTAATTCGACATTCGTAGTAACTATAACTACACTCTAGACTAAATTTTAGTAACAGGGGTCAGGGGGCCGATTTTTGAGTGTCGAGCGCTCGACTTTTCACTCGAGATCTATCAAAAAACTATGATGTTTTGACAGATGTCGAGTGAAAAGTCTAGCGTTTAACACTCAAAAATCGGCCCCCAGTTCGCAACAATCGCAAGGTTTACGAGTTTGTAACATTTTGTATAGTAGAAATTATTTAAAATGTCCGACATTTTATAAAACTTGTCACTGGACTTTGAATCTTCACGCTTGGACAGTAACGTCACTTTTTGAACGGCCTAATTTGATACAACTCGGACATTTCAAATAATTTTAAGTACCTATACAGGAAGCGCTATATACTTACATCCTCCAAGTCGGATTCTTCGCTGGATTCATTGTTGTTATCGACTGTGTGTCGTGTATTTAATGTTACTTCAGTGTTTCTACAACAACAATAAACAAATTGGTGCAATGTAGTATCATTCATGAAGCATTAGCAGAGTAAGATAATATTACTTAAATACATTGTTAAAATGGACGTCCCTTTGCAAGTGTTTGCAATTTTGTTTCAATTTGTGAGTTTCTACTTAGGTCAAGAGCAAATTGTATTAGCATATTTTAATACGGAGCCCTAAAAAATGGTTTTAGTCTCACATACTTTTTACAATTCGCTTACCGGAAAAAGGTATTTGGTGTGGAGGTGCTTTGAAAGTTTAGTGACCAGTTGTTTCTAACTACGTAACTATTTAGGTACTAATCTTTCTTGATAATTTTTTGATTCAATTAAATTTACCCAAAATAAAACTCGTCAATATTATGCAAAAAATACTGCGGTTATTTTATTACCTGCGACACCTTGATATAACGAATGGATCTCTCTGATTACTTTCACTACTGCTTGCCCGTGGCGCGTTTGTCGAAGCATCATTAGAACTCCCATTTATCATTGTCACGACACAAAAGACTCACTTATTTCAGGGTATTTCCTACGACTCACTTATATTTCAGATTCGTTCGATGTCCGAGTCATCGACAAAATTGTGGTTAGAATATCGTTGCAGTTTTCGTTTCCCGCCACCCCGCAAGTGATAATTTTTTTTTATCTGGTTCGGCAAGGCGTTTGGTCATACTGCCAGTTTTTTTACAACCAGCCAGTGTGTTCGTGATGGTGAGTTTAAGTAGACGCATAAATTCAAAGTTGTATTTATAATAGTGTTTAACCGAGAAGAAAAAGCATAGTGTCTCAGCTACTATGTCTTTTTACATACATACATATAATATGTTGCCTATTGCTTTGTAACTTCAATCCACTTCAATCGGAACGTTAGTATTGTAGGTATCGGTTACACGGTGATTATTACTTACAAGTTACTCATAAATCTCATAATACTGGTGTGTCGATATTATCGCGGTATTCAAAAATGTATGGACATTGCTTCAATATCATCAATAACAACGTGATATGATATGAGTGTAGGTATATAATTATTGATAATGATTCGCCGGCATAATCAGTTGAACTAGTCATCACCAACAATCAATATTTAATTAAATTACGTAAAAAAATTCAAATTTGGAACATCATACAAAACCTTTTCTAGTATCACTGAAAATTCAAATGGATTCGATACGAAACGTCAGCTCGGTATGTTTTTTTTAATAGCTGCCAGTAATTTCACCGAAAAAAAATCAAATGTTGTTGTACAACACGGTGAAACTTTGCCTATCTCATTCTCCCACTTTTCCACTCAATCCTTCAAAGGTTAGCTGGAAGATCAGAGAGATCCCTCACAGGTATAAGTTCGCCATTGTAATTTAATCTTATGTGACATGTATATTGTTTTAACCTGTTTTTCTATACATTAAAGTGCTTGCATAGGTACATAATGTAGGGTGAATCACAACAAGCGACACAGAGGTAATTAAAAAATCCATATTAAACAGTGGCGTGTTATGCCGCCATTCTACCCTTTAATACGGGGTGAAGGACCTAATCAGCTGCCAGATTAGATAGCCCAAATAGCTACTTGAACTGGATATTTAATTCTTTTTCAACTTGAGGATGGTCATGCAATGGTGTCGGTTACGCGGTGATATCACAATACGTATCACGTGGGATAAATATTGAAGAAAAATCCAAAGGATTATATTGACAACCCAGTACTGTGGTAATATATTGTATGGGTGAAATGGATATTTGGATAAGCATGAGTATTAAGTTTGATCGAATTGCTTGCTATAAGTATTTAATTTTCCGGCTTTTAGGAAAACAAGCTGTACCTACCTTTCTTTTAAAGTGGAGTTTACTCGTGGTGTCTGTTTTTTTTACTGACCCGCTAGAAACGAGCATTGGGAATATTTGTCTATTCATTCACCCTCTTTAACGCATATATAGTTAGGTACATCTTGAGAAAATAAACTTTAATGATTGTATAAGAAACTTTATTAGTCAGACATAGATATTCTTCATAATCAAATAGCTCGTAACATAACTAGGTACTTATTTTATTTTTATTTACTATTAAATATAATGTAATTATTATGAAAGTGTTTCCTTTAAACATTATTCAATATATTTAATTGCATTTATTATTGTATTTATACACACAACAATCAAACAACAATACATCAAGACATACAAAACAAAGTTTGCTGAATTTTTTTTTATGACCTTATGTATTACAATTTGTGATATAATATCTTGTATTACTTAAATTAAGGCAGATTACTTAGTTACGGGATTCGTTGTTTTACAGTGCAGTCAATATAAACATATAAATAGGTAGGTACCTACTTAATAGTAAAAAGTGGACTCGTTTTAAGGAAAACTGTAGGTACAGTCGACGTCATAGATACAAATACACCTTTGTACCTTATTCCATTGTAATAAGGTCCAAAAGTGTAAATGTATCTTTGACGTCCACTGTACATAATCAGTTATGGTCTTAATTCGACTACTTTTTAATTGGTTCTTTTATCACGTATGACAAATTTTCGTAAAGAAAATAATTGACCCCGCTGAGCAGTGTTGAAGGAAATGGTTATTATCGAATAACTAGGTTTTTAGGATTCCTTAGTAAATAAAAAAACCCTTAAGAATGTCCGTCTGTCTGTCGGCGGCTCAATTATTATTTAATGTTCCCTTAATGTTCCACTAACTTTAAACTCCGTCATAAACATGTAGTAGACAAATTTTCCAACTGCCGTGTGTTTGTGATCTTATCAAAGTATGGCAATTGTATACACGTAGGGCCGATTTTTCAATGCCCAGATAAAAAGTTATTAGCTCTGTGTTTTTCTTTCATATTATTTCAGAAAAAGACAGTTATAGTTTTAACCTGGGGTTGAAAAAACGGCCCTTATACTTTATTTTTTATCATAATTAAAGATAAGGTACATTAAAAGGCACGTTCGGCATACACCAAAGTTTAAGAAACAATTAACTAATCCAATTAAGTTACTAACGTACGAGTATTAAGTTATTGTAATAGTACATTACTTAACAAGGGCGGTAAAACAAAGAATGTCTCAGATCGCAGGTATTTGACGCCCGAGCCGAAGGCAAGGGCGATAAATATGCGATCTGAGGCTTTCTTTATTACCGCCCGTGTTAAGTACAAAATTTTATGTCACCCCCTGGCCAGGAAGGGGGATTACCCGCGCGCGGAGCGTGCGGTAATTGCCGCTTTATGGCCAGGTGTGACATAAAATTTATTATTATTTTATTATTAATGGTTTTCATTCAGACGTCCTTTTATATATCACACTAGCTTTTTCCTGCGACTACGTCCGCGTAAACTTCCATTCCATTTCACCCCTTCAAAGGATGGGATATTCGGGATATAAAGTATCCTATATTTTAATCCAGGCTATAAACTTGTTGTACACCAAGTTCCATCATAATCCGTTTAGCAGTTTTTGGGTGATTGAGTAACAAAACATCCAATCATCTAAACTTTCGCGTTAATAATATTAATGGGATATTGTGGTCGCATTTTAACATCGGTGGTATAACATATCCCCTACGGATACTTGCGAGGCTAGCACAACTGCCGCTGCGACGCGACGCGAGTAGAGAAAAAGTGTACCTTCCTCTTTCTAATTCGCACAGTTCAAGTGAGTCGCTGAGTCGCGCGAGGTGCTAGCCCACCTGCAGGCCCGGACATGGAGACTCAGGGCCCCTAAGCACTTGGCATTTGGGGCCTCTTCCCCCTCGAAACCATTCCATTTTGCAAAATTTACGCCACCGGACCCCAAGAGCTGAATGGGTACCTATGGCTTTATCTTGTCGTTTGTCACACTATCACGCGACCATTACAGACCCCCCCCCCCCCCCCCCCCGGAGCGTCTGGATCTCAACACGTCTGTCTGGAGTCATACATGATGTTGGACAGTGAATGTACATAATAAAGGCGCCACTAAACGACCAGCATGTCTCGCTCGTCGGGTGCCTCTTTCCTGAAGTTGACACGGATGTGCCGGCAGACGTGGCCGATGGCTTCGCAGGTTGGCACCACTGTGGCCGCCATACATGACTGCACGATGGTTCGGAAGGACGCGAAGTAGATCTTCACGCAGCGGAGGCACGGTCCTGTGCACCAGATTTGCTGGAATACGAGAAACGTGTGAATGTCAGTAGGTACCTAAATGTTATAAGGTGGAAGGGTAAACCCACGGTAAACCACTCTTTCATAGGAACTAAAGCAAGTTTTTATAAGATTATCAGCATTATTTGCCTTGAAGGATGAAAGTGTCCACGATTGCTAGAGTTGGTGATGGCCTTTTAAACGGTGTGAGGAGCAAGAACAGAAACATCAATACGTACAGTGATTCACCTCACATAACTTAAATTTGTGTAGGGATCAGTGACGGCGCCTCATAAATATTCTTAGGAAAGCCGGCAATAATTTTCCTTTCTTATTCTTCATGAGCCGTTATAGTAAAAGAAATACGGCTCATGAAGGGGAATCGAAACGGCAATCGAGTTGTATGGACGCTCCGCCACTGGTAGGGATAGAGACGAAGACCCTTAAAGACCTAGACTTACTTCAAAAGTCTAGCGCCAGTTGAAAAAGGTGTCTCCTGAGCGTTGAGACTTCTCGCGGATACAGAGAGATACGAAAAGAGACGGAAAGGGAAAGGCATAAGAAAGAATCAGACAGAGACATACCTCAAAAGCCAAACAGGCGAACCCGCAACCGAGCAGCAACGCACGAGGTGGTACCAGTTGCAAGTCTACTTGAAGCAGGCGTTTTCGAACCACGAAGCGGGATAAGAAGAAGAAGAAGAGAGTATCTCTTCAGGCTCAAGACATAGAGACGAAGATGACTAGATAAATACTTACCCTCAAAAGTGTAGCGCAAGTATTATTGAAACGGGTGTTGCTGAGTCTTCACGGGAATACGAAGAGGGACAGGAGCGGAGAGGGGTAGAAAGCATCAGACAGAAGCGGAAAGGAATAGTAAAGGAACAGAGATTTACCTCAAAAGCCAAACAGGCGAACCCACAACCGAGCAGCAGCGCACAAGGCGGTGCTATAATCACGGCCAGGACTGTATAGCACCAGTTGCGAGTGTATTTGAAGCAGACGTTGCTCAGTCTCCATGCGCACTCCGGGCTGCGTGCGCCTTCTGGCTCGCCGATTATATCGTCCCATACTATCTGTGGGACAATAGAATTAGGGTGAATAGCGTATACGAAAAACTTTTTCCAGCTAATCCAGGGTGTGGTAAGTTAAGGGTAATCCAATATAACCAAGGAGCCAAATAGAGGTTTACGCTAACGTGAGACATAATCACACTTAATAAGAGAATAAATAACGGTTGACTTTTCCAAGTGAGTGTCGTTATTCCCTTATTAAAATAGAGGTTAGTTTTTCCTTGAAATAGAAAGTGGTTTGGTGTCTAAAGTTTTCATGACCGCCTGCGGTCAAAGGAAATATCATTAGAACCCAATTTCTAAACTGGGTAGCCACCGTAGATTGGGCGAAGTAGCGAAGCGTAGGTTAGGCCGTAGATTATGGTCGTTTACGAGTACAAAATCTGAATCAAATACATTGTTGTTAAGTTGTTCTGAAGTTTGTTGATCAAGCATGAAAGAAAAATGTTACGCATGAGCCCAACATGCTTTGAAAAATTCGTTCACATTTACTAGAAAATGTATTTTCCCAGCCGTGACCAAACACATTACATGCTTAACAACCTCTCTCTATAAGCAGGTCACTTGAACTCATTTTTCAGCACCACATTCAATAACCAAAAGTCAACGGCCGCGATCATGTACACCCATCCCACAAATTTACATTTTGGTGTTTAAGGCCGAGGAATAGGGTTCACAGTCTTATGTTATTATTACTCCGTGTATGCCGTGTGCTGAAGCCTGGGTCGCGTGACCAGCCTCAGGCTGGGAATTATGGCATTATTTTTACAATGGGTCATCCATGTGGAAAAGTTCGATAGGTATTCGGGAAAATAAAGTATACTCCTACTTTTTATTACTTACATTATCGTGGCTTTTATTTCAAACAGAAAACATACCTAATCCGCTGTCATTTCTGGGGAGAGTTTATTATACCAAAAGGCATACAGTAAAACCCAAACAAGCCTTCGCCCAACAATTTATAATGAACTCAGTCGATAAATTAAACATAATACAAATGAAAACATGCAATCAAGAAACATACATGTAAAGTTGAAAGCGTCCTTGACTTGTACGGAAATAGCAAGTTTTCATTACCAGAGGACAATCGTTATTATTTAATACCGATACACCTTGAAAAGCCATCAAATATTCTTTGACAATGACACACTTGTCGAATTGAAATGAAACTAGACAGGCCGATTGAAAATTAATCAATGACGCGACCGACGTCTTTAGAGTCCTTGGTCAGGCTATTGCCACTGGTCAGTAGACAAGGTCCTGAGATAAGGTCTGCAAACTTTTATTTACTATATATGCATGTAGAGGCTCTCGAGGATGCACTGTCAACTGTGTTGATAGCCAGGGACCTAAATTTGTAACTTCTGCTGCCAACACGGTGAATCCTCATATTTTATAAAGGGTCGGAGTGGACACCTGGTGGTGTCCACTCCGCAGCCGCAGCATAGGTTACCATCAGGTGGACCGTACGTTAATTTGCCACCGTCGTTGTATAAAAAATAATAATAATATGGGCACAATATGCCACTTCCACTGGAGTACTAATATTGTGCTACGCCACGTCACGTATTGACGCCCTTGACGAATTCTTAGTCTTAGGCAAAAATTCCATATCGTATACGATAATTGTTAGTGGTAATGGTAATGATATTATTAGCAATTTGTGTACACGAATGATAGTTTGACGAATAACTACTGTATGAAAAATATGAAAATATGGCCTCCAAATGATTTTTATACACGAGCTTTGTGACCTTTGTGTTATCGTTTATCAATTGTTACCATTGATAAAATTGCGACTAATTTTATGATTGAAGGCGAAACAAATTAATTCGTTTCTACTCGTAATACAGAAATCCAAGGAAATGCGTCTTTTTCCTACGTACGTAGCGAAGGTAATACCTGTACTGTACGTCGACATTATTTCTTGCATGTTCAGATTTGTGTATAAATTTAAATAAATATAGACCACAATTCGGTTCAGCGCTTTCCAACATGTTTCGCGAACCGCGAACTCATTAAAATGGGAAGTGATGAATAAAAATAGGCCTCTTGAATAAAAGTTTTTAGCACGCACAAGGCAGTGGCACTTCGTAGGTCATTCAAGAAGTCTTACCATTATTCATTAGGCGCTTATTCAATTGGTCATGTTCCATTAAAATAATCTAATAAACTACACTTAACTCATTAAGTACAGACCTATATTATAAAAAGCGATTTACTTCGCAAAATTGCCCACTGTAGAAGATGAAATTATCGGTTTTCCTATGCGTTGTTCTAGCAGGTAATTTAGCCTCCATCGTGCTCTAATCCATTTAATACATTAGGTTTTCTGGTAGGTTATATTTGTAATATCACTGTTAAATCTCATAAACGTATTTTAATATGTATATTATAATTTATAAATTGACATAATGATATAGCCTATTACAATTTATAGAATAACTTGTCATACCGTGTAAATGACGTGTAAAAGTTTCTTTTATGAATAAATGATTGAATTGAATTGAATTGAATATTCAAAAACCACGACCTATCATTATATTCTGCTATAGTTATTATTCTTATGCTTATAGCTGTGTGTGCAGACTTTACAACCCCGAAGCTAGAAGACTGGACTTACAAAGAAGGAGATAGACACTTCTATTTCCCCGGAGACGACGGTTACATATACCGGGTGGAAGTTGAGGATGGACTCGATAAACTTGCCACCGGCAACTATACTTTAAGCGGGAACATGACTTTAAGCAGTTACTGGCTCTATACGAGGTGAGGTGTATAACGTAGAAGAAAAAAAAACGCCAACGCCGCTTAAAGATATGAGCTACGTATATATGTCATAGTGCTTGTGGTAGATGTAGGTCAAAGATATGTCGGAGGAGATTATTGGATTAGCACAAGAACAACCATTTCATTGATAAATTCCAGAACTTCAGTTCCAATATTGCATAAAACATGGCGTATATATATATTTTGGTTTCGTGTATGATATGAGACGTATATATGTAAAAGGAAGCCTTAAAGTAGCACCCATAGTTGATAAGTTGAGAGCTCATAGACTACGGTGGTATGGTTTTGCGGAGGGAAGATAGTCATGTAACAAGAAGGATATTTAGGTATGAATATAGAGGGATGTAAGAGCAGGGATAGGTCAAGGAAAAGGTGGATGGACTGCGTGAAAGACGACATGGAGAGGAAAGATGTGAGTGCCGAGACGACGAGCGATAAGAGAGGTATGGAAGAAAAAAACATGCTGGGCGACCCCAATTAAATGGGATAAGGGCAAGCGAATGATGATATGATATGAGACGTATCACGTAATGGGTTTGTAATAATAAACAGGGCGAGTATTCCACTAATTGGAAGATCGCGACATCTCTATAGCGATTTCTTATTTAGACAGACATACATAAAAGTGGGGATATGTCCTTTTCTGTCATCATCGTGGATGGACTAATCTACCAGCCCTGACTTAATTTATTATATTTAACAGGTGTAATCCCAATGATACACAAGTGCTCATGATGGGAGATCACAGAAGTGTTTGGCAGTCTTATTTTAATCCGAACAAAATTACAGTCTTCATATCACATGGATGGAAGAGTGATGGTAATTCCGAAATTAACCTCCTGCTGAAAAAAGGTAAACCTATATTCTATTAGGCCTTTTTCATCTATGAGACAAGATAAGATAACATCATTAGCGAACCCCGGGCTCGCTGGAGATGCAACCGGGATAAAACTAAAATAAGGAGGAGTAGGTGGCCCTCCCTATTAGCAATGGCTTTCTGTGCCTCAAATACAGAACTTGTTTCTTCTTTCTTGTTTGGAATTAATTCATGCTATCGATTTTAAGTTAGTGCAGAATCAGAAGAGCGATAAAATTACATTAGATTTTCATCATTATCATCATCATTATCATCATCATCATCATCATCATCATCATCAGCTGTCCGCTGCTGCTGCTGGACACACGCCTCCTCTTAAGACGTCATCTACCAGACCATCGCAATTTGATGATAATGATTGGATTTGCAATATGATAGCCTAAAAGCATGATGTACTATTCTCGCATTTTGGTGGAGGTAATCCCAGCCGCCCGGATCGTTCGTTCTTGGCTTGGCAACGCTGCCAGTATTGTATGTATGTATGTAAGCACTTTATTGTACACAAAACAGGACAGGAGGAGTATTATGGGAACCTTTGAGCCATCCTCGATCCGGTGCGGTCCTTTGTGGTAAGTTGATTTGACGAAGCCGGTTGCGGATTTCATCTGTGATCTCTCTGATTTGTGACCGTTATATAGGTATGTAGGTATGTCTCTGTGCGCTCCTGATCAAATCTACGTTGCGGATTACCATTTGTGGATTATATGCACTTATTTATAACTATAGGAAAATTTTAAATATTTCAGTATTCCTTAACGACGCTGACGTTAACGTCATAGTCCTAGACTGGGGTGAAGTGGCGAGAAAAAACTATGTCGCTGCGAAATCTGCAGTCGGTGAAATTGGCACAGAACTGGGACTGTTCATAGACTGGCTCCGCCGCTATTTTCATTTGTCATTGGAGAAGGTACACCTGGTTGGCCACAGCCTGGGAGCCCACTTAGTGGGTAATGCGGGGAAGGCGCTTAATGGAGACGTCAAGAGAATAACAGGTAATTGATATCCTTCCTTGTCATAAATTGTAAACAAAATTATATCTATTGTATTTTTTCCCTACATACAAAATATTTTAAGACTTGTAAAGCCTCTTAAGATGTTATTACGGCGGGTGGCAACCAGTATGCGAGGCCGGTACTCTCAGATATCCGGTCATCATCAGGCACGCTTGTTTGTTACTACTGTGGGATATTTTCGGTACATCATCTGCATTATTACATACCCCAGCCCTCGACCCAGCCGGCCCCCTTTGGTACCACGACCACAAGCACCGCGTATCCTCCGCCGACGCGCGCTACGTCGAAGTCATCCACACCAACGCCTTCCAATGCGGCTACCCGTTACCCAGCGGACATGCCGACTTCTACCCTAATGGTGGCAGAGCCATGCCCGGTTGCGGTGCTTCAAACTTCTTCTGCCACCATGCGATGTCTTGGAGATATCTGGCGGCCAGTGTTGAGCGGAATGTGTTCAGAGCTCACCGGTGTAACGATATCGCTGAGGCGTTGGAGGATAAGTGCGTTGGAGCTGAAGTAATGATGGGAAACAGCGATATTAATAAGGAACAGTAAGTGTTATCAGCCTAACTACGTCCCACAGTGGGGTGCAGGCATCGCTTGTTTTAAATTTCACTATAATTAAAATACGAGAAAGTTGTAGAGGGCAAGCACACTGCCCTAACGGGGGTAATCCATGACAATTGCCTCGGATATTGTGTCATGTTACTCATCATGCATAATTGTGGAGATATCTGGCGGCTAGTGATGAAAATAACCGAATCAGAGTTCATAAACTGTAGACATAACGTATATAATGATAATACTCCGATATTATAAATTCAAATATTACCTAAATGCTTTATTTATTTACAGGTATGGACTGTATAGAGGGAACACAAAGGCAAACTACCCGTACATATAAATTAACAACAACAACAACAATAGTAGATACACCAAGGGGATAAAACACTGTTTTATGTCACGGGTGCGATATTGAATCCCGAACGTAAGGAAGGACTCCAAATTTTACTCCCGAGCGGAGCGAGGGAGTAATGACTTAATTCCTGAGCGAAGCGAGGGAATTAAGACTGAGTCCTGAGTGTAGTGAGGGATTTAAGCGCTCCCAAGACAAAAACAGCTTTATCCCCGAGGAGTATACTCTACTTTTCTCACCTCTTGCGAGGCAATAAAAAAAACCAAGGCTACTAAAGACAGAATTAAATCAGTCAATCGCAGCAAAATTTAGTATATATTTTAATAAAATCTGTTTTACTCCGTATAATTAAGCTTCTTGTAACTCACGCGGATCTTGTTTTTGGTATTTAATACCTAGTACATCGACGACTGCTTGCATTCATTTGTGTGGTGAGCACAAGTATTTTGTTCCTGAATCTTAGATGTTTTCTATGTATTTTAAGCATATATTTATCTTTATAGGTATATGTATATGGTCGACTAGTACCCATAGTACAAGCTTTGATTAGTTTGGGACTAGGTAGATTTGTGTAAGACTGTCCACAAATATGTAAGTATGTATTTATTTACATTGCTGCAACTGCTGCGAAGGGAGGAAGGCCAGCCCTAGCTACGTCCGAGGCACGGATATTACATAGTGATTTTATTTAAAAATGTAATAAAATATGACAATAATGTATAAAAAAACTCCAAAAAGTAATTCTACAAATATTCAGGACTAAAACCACACGCTTGACGCGCTACAGGCGGCGGCCGACGACGCAGTCTTTTGTTTCGAACACGACGTTCCAAACAAAAAACGGAGCTGGTGTGCCGCCTCCTCGCCGCTTAGTGGACTTCACGACATTAGACTTTAATGACAGAACTATAAGAACTATGAAAAGTTAAATCACATTATTACCCGGCGGGTTATAATGAGATTCAGTACGATATTACTACCCGGCTTAAGCCAAGGGTTATAATGATTTGCTTTCGGTAAGGTTTGCATGATATATAATTGGGCATTGACGAGCAGGTGGTGTGAAAATACTCTTTATGGCACACCTCACATAAACACACATACAAAAGAAAAACAAAGAAACAGGGATACAGAGGTAGAACAAAAGGCAAAAGGAATTAAGTGTAGAAAATGTAATTAATGTAATGTATTGTGTGTAATTAAGTGTATATATTTAATATTTACTTATGCCACAAATAAGTCAAGTAGACGTGATTTGTTCTCACTGAAAATTTTTCAATAGGGACCATTACTGTTAAAGAGCTGTTTTTGGGACTACTTATGGAAAATTACCAAGTGTGCGTTGAAGCTAAAACAGTGACGTAAGTTAATCCTGCTGTTCTTTTGTTTTCCTGTGCCCTTACCATGAGTTTGCAATGTTTGCATGACCGTACTCGCTAGCGACTGCGTAAACGATTTAGTGTGGACAAAAGTACAGCGCCTCTGGCGGTTACGCAATAGAACTAAAGGAATCGGCATACTAAATGAAAAAGAAAATGAAATAATTTATCTTACTAAATCGTGTACGCAGTCGCTAGCGAGTACGGTTATGCAAACATTGCAAACTCATGGTAAGGGCTCTAGTATACAGTGCAATACAGTTTATACAATGTGAGTTGAATGCGTGGTTGAACGTAAAACGGTGACGTGAGTTAATTACGTATGTTTCTTTTATTTTCCTGCCTACTATTCATTTTTGCGTGCCAGTAATTGGGGCTGTTGTGGCCAAGTTGTGGCCGAGTTCTTTTACGGTTAAGTTGAAGGGAAAATAGTACTGTTTATTATTAAGGAACAAGTGGAGTGTAATTCTAATTAAATACCTACTGCCTCGAAGGGGTTATTTGGAACTGTTTAATTTAATGTATGTTAGATAAGGTTAAGTAAATGCAGGGAAAAACATTTAATAAATGCATTTCATTATTGGTTCTCGAATTAAGATAGGTAGGGCACAGTAAAATGTCATCTTGCTCGAATTTGGAGCAGCCCAACTGGGAAGCACCTCCGCCTTGCAGAAGACCACAGCCATAATAACATAATTTAATATACAATTATGCGTGTTGTGTTCCTAGAGGTGAGCAAGGTTGCCAGAGCTCCCGAGGATGCACTGTGTTGAGAGTGAGGAACCTAAGTTTTTCCCTTCTGCTGATGCTGTCAACACAGTGAATCCTCAAATTTTATAAAAGGTTGGCAACGCGCCTTTGGAGTTGCGAGCGTTGATGAAAAAGTTAATACGATACGATGGTTTTCAACAATCCCTTTTAGTAAATTAAATCCGGGAATGTTCCGCTCACGTCATATTAGACCCTTATCTGACAGGGATTGGCTTAGTGTTCCATTAGTAAATTGTACTATTTTAGTATAATTTAATGAAAAATTAACGTTTCTATCATCTGATGATAAATGACGACAGGAAGTAATAAAAAACTAAATAACAAAAACTTGCAATAAATTCATATAGATACCAAACCCATTCTAGAAATTAACAGCTTAATTTTTTACTACGCCTTTATCATTTTTTACGAAGCTCACTGATGCAGTAATATCCTATTCAGAATTGCTTTGAAGACACTTTTTTTTAACGTGACGGTGGCATTATTGACCGGTCCCAATAAAGCGTTAAGAGTGCGCGGTTGGAGGGTGGCCTGGGGAAAATCAAGGGGAAACCTCCGCCATGAACACGGGGGCGGTTTACCTAAACACTGGAAAACCTACTCTGCGCTCCAGTGAGATTGGTTGAGAGGCTACAACCAACTGAGGTGTCGACGGAATCGAGCTACTTACTGGGAGTTTTGTCGCTGCTTCGAACCGGGACACCCATCTAACAAAGCACCTAGCCTAGTTGAGTTAAATTACGCGGCCTGCGTTAGTTTGCGTATGCATTTTAATTGGTAGCTATTTAATGGAATATATTTAAAAAAAAACGAAAATATCCTTTCAGTTCAACGCTCATCGAAGATCGAAGTGGCCGACAAACGGCGCATCAAGTTAGCTGGCGGCAAATCTACCTCATGTCATAGCTGTGCAGGTCCGAATCTAGCTCCGAAAAGTAGATCTAGAATTGAATAAAAATAAAAACACGCATAATGTTAGGTCCTACGGCGACCTTTGAGGCCGACCTTGCTAACAGCTTTGTAGGCAGATGCAAATTACAGTCCTTGGCGAAATAGTCTAGCTAGGGAGTGCGTGAGCCAAGTAGTAGAAGATGTCTTGGGGTATTTTCGAATGTGGGGTAATTCCATAGATATAGTATATACAAGTATACTGACGAGCAAAAATAACGGGTACACTTTCTATGGAACTTCCATACAAAGTGTACCGTTATTGTTGCTCGTCAGTATAGGTATAGATGCGCCACCGAGCGACCGGGGTGAGATAAAGAATATTCATATAAAATGTATACTTCGCAATTTGACAGGTTTGCATGTCCAATGTATTGCTTATGGAATGGAAGTGTGCCTGTGCCTATAACCAGACCATGAAAAAATGCTCTGTCGGTGATAGAGACAAAACATGGAACTCTTTTCTATTTTTCTAAGTCTTTATTTAACAAAGCGTGCCAGGACCTTGGGTAATTCTGAAAATGACTTTCTGTCAAACTGAATAGTTTTTGTAAATAAATAATTCAACTTTCTTTATTTAGGTATTAACCCATCGATTTACAAGTACGTTTTTTTACACTCATTTAAATAGCAACAAAAATACTATGTTAAAAATTGACACAGCGATGTTTTTAAAAATATTGCCCTTTTTGGGAGTCAAATATAATAAGATTGAACCTTTGTTATAATGTTACATGTTTTTTCCCCGTTTATATACAACGACTGTGGCAAACAAGCTTACGGCCTTCCTGATGGTAAGCAGACACTGCAGCCTATGAACGCCTGTGTCTTCAGAAGAAGTACTTACAAGCACGTTGCCAATCCTTTGTTGACTTGAGAATTTTGTGGTTTAAGAATCTTTTGAGGTTAAAGAAGTTTTAGGAACGGTCACTTATTAAACTGTCGCTAAGAGTGACATGTTTCTAACCTTTCGGGAGTGCTACAGGATAAGTGTACTTGCGGTGCTATTGCTCTGTGCATCGCAGCACGATATTATCAATATTACTGCTATTCCCGCATACGACATTATACCTACACATTTGCGCACTTGGCCGTGTATTCACAAACACACATTTGTAGAGCTATTTCGAGGGTTGTATTTACATACTCTTTAATAATTCAAAGTGGCTGTGGAAGGGGTTTTCAGGAATTCACACTTTGCTTGAATGACGTGTTTTCTTAGACGCAAGTTATTAATTTGCATCTGCTTGACAGGGTGGAATTAAGTTATTAGCATGATGTAGACGTTTACATGCCTATTAAATGAAGGGTTAATGTTTGTGAGTATCCATGTTGGAAAAATGCTATTTCTTCATACTTGAGACGGGAACCTTTTCATCTGCGTAGAATCGTAATTCCATATTAACTTTCACCTTTTATCCTCCATTTGAACTATAAGGGGATTTTGCAGGACCAAACGCATCCTTTTTTATTGCTTTCTTTACCATGTAAAATTTGAGATAATAAAGCAGGCCCTATGTACATCTTCATAGACATTTAAGGGTGTATGTGACGCTACCTTTACAACGCTCTTTTATCAGATGTCTTTGTTCACCTGAATTGGTGGCGCAATTAAATTTAAATCATGTTTTTTTTTCTAAGGGTTTGCGCTCCATTGAGATTGGTTGAGCGGTTTCAACCGAATCTGAGGTGTCAATGGAATCGAGTTAGTTACTGGGAAGTTTTGTTGTGTAAACCTAGCCTAGCTGAAAAGAGTCCAGCAAGAAACTCAGCTAGGCCCGACCTGGGTCAGACTGGCTCTACCCGGTATGCGGCGGTACCGGGACCGATGTTCCAAACTTAAATAGAACCTACCTGCACATGTTGATTCAAGTTATTCGGGTCCCGATCCTCCAAAGTCTCCCGAACCGCGCTGTCTGGTTTCGTCACAGCCATGATCCTTTCCGACTCCACTTCTAAAACCGCCGGACCACCCAACTCAGTCTGACAACCCGCCTCCACAGTGCCCGACCACTCTCTCCCCTTAAACTTTTTTTTCTCTGAGTCACTCTCTGACTCTTTCAACTTAGGGTCCAAGATCGCGGGATCCAATTTTATTTCAACAGGGGCCGTTCCAGACCTTAGCTTAGCTTTATGGGCACATGCTAGACACTGCCGTGCAGTTGTGGCTTGCAGCAAGCAAGGCCCGCTGCTTAGCGGCGCGTCGTCAAATGCCACGGTGAACGTAAGCCGCGCGCGTTTTTATTCTGTGGTACCTATTTTCAATTTTAAAAAGTTCGTATCATTCGCGGGTCATATAACCTTCCAATTTTAATAATTTCAGATTTTTTTATAGCAATGCTTAGTCACGAAATTAACGAATAAATTATTATTTTATTTTCCGACGTAATTACGTAAACTTTCACCGAATAGAAGTATACTCCGCTGAAAATCGCCGTTGAAACTAAATTCCCTCCAAAAGGCTTCTACTAATGTCTTTTGCGCATGTCTGAAGTCGTTTGGCGGCGGAAATTTCCATAATAACCGTACATTGATGGTTTTATACTAGATTTATACAACTGTTTCAGTTGAAATGTTGTGTTGGATATCATGTCGCGGGTGTGGATCGTAGTTTTGTTTTATTATTTATTGTTTTTAGGGCATTGGCCGTTTCTTATTTAATGGTAATGATGCTTAATGGGTTCAGAACGAGGTTTATACAGCTTTTATAATTCTTTTGCTTCCTTGGAAGGAATGATAAAGAACGTATGAACGAGTAAATACACTCACCGGCAGAAAATTTTCGTGATTTCAAACTATAAATTGAATAAATTAAATAATGTTTAACCAAGTGTCACGTACTTACTGCTTTTCACACCTATGAGGTATATCGTATCGTAGGAAATGGTCATGAAAGTGTAATAAAAAATCAATTTTAAATACAAAAGTTTATTTCTTCCATTAAGTAGGTACATCCTTGTCTATGTACAATACGCATGCACCATCGTTATGTACTACATTATATACAAACTTACGTTATGTGAGTATATATTAGTATTTATATAAAGGGTAAATAACATGTAACTATGTTTAGAATAAGACTAATAAGTATTAACACGATGTGATTGTTTAATTTCATAATATATTATGCCTCGCGAGTTTCACAAAAAAAGATTAAAGCCAGTTTCACAGAAACTGCTCTCCAGATTTAGCGAATCTGCTTCTAGAAGTGTACCTACAACATTTGGCAGTCTTTAAAAATCCATTAAGATGGCATTCTGAGGACCGCTTATATGAACGTATACTGTATGTTATTCTAATTACATGTATGCCTTATTAATATACAATATGTAAATTGAGCGATTTTAGAACACGATTATACTAACTTCATGATATAACTTACATTTTATTACTGTATTTGTATATTGCACCGTATTATTTCTTACAATTATTATTGTATTATATAAGGATAATCTATTGGGGTATATAATTATTATGTACTCTTTATTAGTTAAGTAACGTAAATAACATGCCGGTCAAAAAGTCACCGAAAGAAATATGACTTAAATAGGTAGGTATTTGTAGTAAAATAGTGAATGTAAAAGTAGAAATTTGTTATTTTTGCATTGAACAGGTAAGAATAATAAAAATTACTAAAAGAAACTCAATTTCCAATAATATACTTAATGCCACTTATCACAGCAGTCCTGCTTTAAAAAAATCCTAAAACATATCTCACGTTTTACGAAAAGTCATTAGATATATTTCGACTGAAAAAAATCATAGGAAATGTAGTGCATACATACATTTTATTGTCCATCCATCGACCAGCCGAATGACAGGAAGTGTCGATTAACTGACCATATTATACATCTAGTCAAGTGAGAATTGTACAGATTTGTAATTTTTTTATATACTCGTATTTATATTATTTTTGATATATATAAACTACAATAAGGGCTGATTTCTTGGCAAGGACTTGTATAGTTCGTATTTTTCGTTTCTGTTGTCATTTCAAGTCTCCACTTCAAAATAAAAACGGAATGTTATGGAACAAACAATATCAATTAACATTTAAAATTCCTCCATTTTTTAAATGTCGCCATAAAAGTCTAGCTTTCTACGGAATTAGTACAGCTTCTCAAAGTCATATATCTTTTACATACTATATTATTCAATGTGACCTTATTGTCGTCTTAATAAAGTGTTTTTTTCTTTGATGTTGATAAATGAGAGCTTGTCAAAATAACTAGTGTAATATTTTAGGGTGGTTCAACCTCGTCGTATGATTGATCGTGAGGTAAAGGTTACAGTGGGAATAGAGACCTTTATAACGTATTCATTAAGTACCTAAACGACTAGGTACGAAAATGTAAACTTTGTCCTAATAGACTTTAAGCAAATGTCAGTAACACGTTATGAATGAAATTTATGTTTTAAAATGATATGGTTTTAACTTCGCTCAGCATTTTCAAGAGTCGACTGTTTACTGCCTTATTTTTAAAGGGCAAACAGCACATTGAAATGTCAAAGCTATTGTTTTCTTTCTAAAGCACTTGGACTCATTTTGCCCCGTTTTGCCCTTATTGAAGGGGCACTTTGTAACGCTTTTAGCAGTTTTACAACTTTTATGACAAGTGACATTTTATATTTTGTATTTAGCTTTCCATTTATTTACGATCATCATCCTCCTAGCATTATACCAGTACAGTTGCATCCTGAAGGATGCCTGGGGTCCGCTACCTAATCCCAAGATTTGGCGTAGGCACCAGTTTTTACGGAAGCGACTGCCATCTGACCTTCCAACTCCGAGGGGAAACTAGACCTTATCCATTTATTTACGATATTAAACAAAATTAGGTAATTACGATGATTATAATAGAAAACTAAAACGAAAGGTAAATGGAAATATTAGCACCAGATCTTAAAACTAAATCTAGTCTAAGTTATTAGGTATAGTTTATTATACAGTATTAAAGCTTCAGTATTCGCTTACAATGGAAGACAATATTTATTCACAAATAAGTAATCTTACAAAAATATTACATTAGAGAAGATAAAATGATTGATAAGATACATAATTACGTAGATTTAACTCTTCAGGCCGGCCGTTGAAAATGACAACCTAATGGCTGTCAAAAACATATTTCAACGGCAATGATGAAAAGCGTTAATACCCAAATTAATCAATATTATTATGTTACTTTTTTTTGAACTACCTATGTAAGTAAGCAAATACATTTGTAAAAACATTTAGTGTATTTTTTTATTATTTATATTTGTTTTGTTCAAATGTGTACCCTGAAATTAGGCCAGGGTCATGTCAGCAATACCCCAATAGCCACAATGCAAACGCACAATCAATAACAATTTAAGAATGATAGAAACTCTTTCAATAGGCCTGAAACTAACTTCCACATAACCATATCACAATTACACTGAAGTTATAAAGTCAACTTTAAGCCCTTAGGTAACTTAAGTTTCAATTTCGTGTACACGTTTTGCTGTCATAGAATTCTGTGAAAGTTATTTCATAGTAAGGTGTTTGCGAAACCCAAATACGTTGGCAGAATGGGGCTGGGGTGTGTTTGACCCAAATTTTATGTCCGAACACACCTTAACCCAACAGTCGTTAGTCTGTCATTTGGTTTATTGACCAGCTCTGAAAAGGGAGGTTATACAGGGGAGCTTTAGTCAAAAACACTAATGGACTGATAGAATTTATGAGAAAATAATTTCGTCCAGAACAATTACTTAGTTCATATTAGAAATTTATGTTTACAGTAAGTTTAGTTCTAAATATACTTAAAATAAAATCCAAAACATATAAATTAGACTAACTTTGACTTTCTTATAATTATTATGTTTTATAATCAACGACAACGATACATTAAACCGTAATCATAACATCCGAGGCCATGTTAAAGATGGAATGTACAAAGTCATAAATATTTGATCGTCCTAAAGACAAAAATAATTATCTTTATAGGTACCTACACTCTGACGGTCTCATTCGTCATTAATATCAGGTCTTTTTTCTTTAAATGTTTTCACGCAAATGTTTCACTTTTTCGTGGAGACTCGTTTTGCCCCAAATTTTCCGGTCCGTTCAAATTGCCAACGCATGACGTAGGTACTCTAAGCTCAACGCCTCGTCCGTAAGTACAACGCCTCGTCCAGCTGTTTTGATTTAGCCACGATCACGGTTAGCCTTAGATTCAGCGAATAGCGAAGGTAGCTCGCGCAGGACCGGGCCGAAGTGTTGGTACTATTGCTGGTTCCTCTTCTTCTTTAGTGTCTCTACAGAATAGGTGTAAAGCGTTAGTAACACAAAAAAATAAGTGTGTTGGGGCATGGGGCAAATTGGGACATTACTGGTCAAATAGGCAAATATTGTCTGTTTGACCAGTATTATTACTAACAACTGAAGTTTTTTGGATCAAAATACAAACTTGAGAGCTTTATGATTTAACGTAGCGGTGTCTCAAGTTACCCCACGATTACTGAGCTACTGAGCTGCCCTAATCCTGTAAAAAATATCTTGAATATTGCGTTATTATTAGGTAAGCTTCTCTACCAGGTCTAGCATACCGCTAAGCGAGGAATTCATGCGCAATAATTAACAGGATACTACTAAAAAAACATGCTTATTTTAAAACCTCGAGGGAAATGAAAAATAAATCCTTGTTGACGGACATTCAGTTATTCAATTAATATTAGTGTGTAGGTTTTCTCATGACGGTATAAATTTGAGTTATGCTTTTCAACTTATTTTTACGAATTTCTGTAAATGATACCGGAATTTTAAAGTAGCCACTAAATCAACAAAAAATATCACCTTCATTCAAAATATCAACAACTTCAATGTCGATATATCTAACGTGTAATGAAAGTTATACGTCGATCGCGCTACAAAAATCAACTACGATGTAAGCTATGCTTTTATATTATATATACAATAGTAAGCGTTACAAGCACTCACCTGGCTGTTAGGTTAATTTGCTACATGCCTCGCGGGTCACCACCTTGGGACAAATACCACGTTAATTTCATCATTACAACTCAGCTCTTAAAACACCTACCCTCTTGTTCATAAAACTTAACAAACCTCTGCTAACTAAAATGTATTTTTGTCCCTTTCTCACAAATAATAAAGTGACAGATATAGATAAACGAATTTTAACGGCACTTTAGTTGAAATAGGTGATGAACGTTTATGAATAAGGCCTTAAATTTGCTTTTAATTAAGCATTGCTGCACTATTCATTCATGTGATTTCAAGACACGAAAACACCAACTCTAATTTATTCCAGATCGGGAAGATTCCAAATAATAGTAGTCCTACTTATGTTAAAATCACACGTCGAAATTAATGGACTCGTATTGGCTTCAACTTATACGAATAGTAAGTTGTAACTTTAACTCTTTAGTAAAGCGTATTAACTTATTATTTTTAACATAGTAACATGTTTTAGATCGTGCGACTGTAAAGCTTGTCCATTTGTAATTAGGTTAGAGGAACATTATAGCTTTGTGAATATTGTTACTTAATAACTGCCGATTGACATGTAAAAGTGCCCTTGTGGCCTATTTGCAGAATAAATGATTGAATTTTGAACAGTTAGTACTTTTTGTAATAACGCCTGGTAGGTAACGTAGGTTAACCGCAATAATCACACCTTCCGTAGAACAACGATGTGCTTAGAGAAGATTGGGGCAAATCAAACAGAGGTTGTCAAATTATCTCAATTAATAGACAAAAAGTCGCTAGCAGTGTATCGATCAGTGTGGCAATCAGATCTAACAGTTACTCTAGATGTATCTTGATGAGTATCTTTAGATCATTTATCTCAACCTACCCCTGTTTCAATTTGCCCCTGTCCTCGTTTTGCCCATGTCTTTATATTACTACCTTACAATGTTACTGCAACATATATTAAGGAGTAGTACTTACTAAAAAACTAGAACTACGCAAAAGTAGAAAGCATCAAGCATTTTCTAAACATGCACAATGTCGGTAATGTTATTTATTAGTCTGTCAGTATGTAAGATTAAGTCGGTCAATGTAACTTCAGTATCTAGGTATCAAGTACTTTTAAAAGTTTTAAAATGTATTGGACAATCCATAGAGACTTTTCTAGTCGAACTGCCTTTACAAGTTATGCTAGATGCACACAGAACCATGATGGTCAGGATGCAGCTATGCGGTGGAGTGAGAAGCAAATAGGTTTTTCCACCTTTAATGCATAACTGTGGCCATCCCGGCCAATGGGCCATGATGCAATGGGGCATGATGAGACACACAATGACCTCACCTGCGGGGCTAGCGCGACTGCCGCTGCGACGCGACGCGACCAGAGAAAAATCTACCCTCCACTTTCTAATTCGCACAGTTCGAGCGAGAAGGAATTTGATTTCATTATTATTGGGGAACGGGACTTAATCGCGTACAATTATAACTAATTTACCTTAAAAAAGGTAATTTACCTTAATCGCGTACAATTATAACTAATTTACCTTAAAAAAGGTAAATTAGTTATAATTGTACGCGATTAAGTCCCGTTCCCCAATAATAATGTGTGAAAATCGTGTAAGTTTAAATCAATATATTGTGAACCGTTACGGGCCGGAATTTGATTTGTCGCGCAAGATACGACTTGTCAGGAAATTGTGCTAGCCTACCTGATCTTGATAGGCTGTCGCAGCGATAGCTCCGAGCCAGAAGAGGACGGCGAGTGCGTGAACAGCAGGCGCAGGGGGCGCGGCGTGCGCGGGGAGCGGCGAGCACCCGTGATGCAATGGGGCATTAGAGAGGCCTCACCTGATCTTGATAGGCTGTCTCATCGACAGCTCGGAGCCGGAAGAGGATGGCGAGCGCGTGGACAGCAGGCGCGGGGGGCGCGGCGTGCGCGGGGAGCGGGGCGAGCGCCCGCGCGCAAACTCCAGCCGGTAGTTGTCCGAGCGGGGGCTGCCGCTGAATGCTTCTACTTCTTGAGCTGCGAAAAGTGTTAATGTTTCTATAGTTAACATCATTATCCGACCTTTATTCCAGTACAGTTGTATCCTAAAGGATGCCCGGGGTTAGTACCTAATCCCAACATTAAGGGTGACACCGAAGCGACTGAAATCTGAACTGGGATTATTGGGATTAGGCTTGTCAATATCAAGTAAGTGGGCAGGAAGACCTGTAACTTGGCGTAACGACTGCTATTTAATTATTTATTTATTGATAACAGTGTTTACATGACATTACAGTATTATTATAACCAATGCGTCACGAAACTTTGACTAACAATAAAAAATTTACAAACAATAACAGATAAGATAAAAGATAACAATTAAACGTAACGACTGCTATCATAGACTACGGTACCTACGTCCCTACAGTACCTAGTTAGTACGAATAGGCTGAAAAGTTTATGTTAAAGCTACCGTCGAAGAAATACGTGGTGCATTAAATTAAACCTCCTTTTTTAAAAGCCTGTTTTGTTCTAAGTACCTATTACTCTTTAGTGTCTTTCCTGGGGCGTCTCAAATGGAGCATCTATTCTATGCGAAAATGATGTAGAGTATCTGAGACATTGAAAAAATCTGTGTCTTTAGTACAAACACCGGAGTAATAGGGAGAGGCCTTTGCGCATTAGTGGAAGACCCATATACTTAGACTAGGTTTAAAGTGTCACCTTGGTGTGCGATGGGCATCCGTGCGCAGGCGGGGGGATGCGCGTGGGCAGTCAGGCCGGTGCCAGCGCCGCCCCAGTCTCGGTACACTCGCGCCGCGCTGTCCGTGCGCCATTCGGACAGCTCCACACAGCGAATCTGGAGAGATGAAACATTCAATTCAAGCACCAGAAAGCAGTTAGGTAGATAGAAGGTTGTAGTGCTAAGTAACTGTAAAAAAAAACGGGAGTGCCGGCAGAAGTGAAAACCAAACACAGACGCACATTCGCGCAAGCGCCCTGCGCCGCCTAAACGAAACAGCAGGCGCAGGCATACATTTTCGCCGCGCGGTAGAAAGAGAGGAGGATAAAATCATTTGTTTGTTAGTACTTATTTGTATTAAAACAGGTCATACGATATTAGGAGGGGTCAACTTAGCTGGTCGTAGAGCGAGCGTCCTAGGCGTACTTCCGTCTACTATATTGAGACCTCCTTACGTGTACGATATTAGGAGGGGTCAACTTAGCTGGTCATAGAGCGTCCTAGGCGTACTTCCGTCTACTATATTGAGACTTCCTTACGAATCCTGTCAATCTATCGCGAGTTTAAACATTTGTCCCCATCAAAAAAAGTGCTCAGCGCCGCTAAAGAAGTTTTCACTTCATAAATATATAACTATTTACCTAATCATGAAGATTTTAAGGCATTATTGGAGGCAGATACTTACAGGTGTCGTGCTTTTACTCCTAGCGCTGATCTCGGAAGACGCGTTGCTGTGACGCTGCCGGTCCCGGGGCCGCTCCGGCGCCGGAGACGCCCGGCACGAGCCGTCCGGTTCATCGCGTGCCTGAAACATCAATGATCAATCAGTGTAACACTACTCCAAATCTCGCCGACCAACCATTGTAGCTGCGGGTGAGCTAAGAGCCAATGGCTTCCAGCTGGACCAATCCTGGAAGGATGAATGGACGAAGGCGACTACTGGCCAACGTACCATCTTTCCGGACCCTACTCAAATGCCGAAGGGCTTCTCTTTGCAAAGGAAATACTGGTGTCGCCTCAACAGAATCCGCACAGGCCACGGAAGGCGCAACGCTTTCAAGTACAAGTGGGGATGGAACGAAAGCCCGTTATGTGACTGCAGCCTTGAGGCCCAAACTGCACAGCATATTGTTGAGTGATGCCCAATACGGTGCTACCAGGGCAACCCGGAGGATGTTACGGTGGTTTGAAAATGGAACCATAGTCGATGTCATAGAGTTATCTATGGCCGCTGGCAGTCGCTCCGAAATGTTCACACGGGAAACAGTGCTCTCATATTTTTAATATGTAATTTTTTGCATAAATATAGTATACAAGTAGTGCAAAATTATTTAAAGCGTATATATTGTTCCTCGCACGCTGAAATAATGTGTAGTTGCACGGGAAATTCAATGAAAATGTGTTTTTTTTTTTGAAATAACTTCGAATCGCGCCGTCATTTTTTTCGTCTGACATTTGACAAAATAATGCAGAAAAGATGTCTTTCGGATATAATAACACAAAGAAAATGTCGCGAAGTGGAAGTTTTCCGTAAAATCAAGAATAATCAAGATGTATTGAGAGTGCTTCGGACGCCGGCTGACACCGAACCGAAGGCAAAGTCAAAATAGTGTGTACCAATGAACGCATTTGAGGACTCCGGCCTTACTCGTCGTGTCTGGTTGTTACGGTATTTAGCAACAACACATGAGATTTTGTCAGTGCCTGCAAGAACCTAGACAAAATTTTGACTAAGCGCACAAGCTCCGTTACACTGGTATCTGCGTCAATGACGAATATCTAAGCTAGTGTCGCTCTATCAGCCGATTTGTCGAAGACAATCTGATACAGGTCAAGATTTCCGAAGTCTACCGTGTTTCATGTGAACGAAACTGTAATGTGAAGAAGAATGAAGATAGCATATTTTTAGATATTGTGAAGAAGTACAGGAAAATGGAAATACAAGCTCCATTCAGTATCCTGGCTATCTATAGCTTCTTCTCTCCGACAGACGGATTTCAATAACAAATGTGACATAAAATTTGACAACAATGGTGAAAAGAATATTTAACAAGAAAAGAAGGAAGTAGCAACCATAGCTGGTGTGGAGAATGGAAAAGCCACCGTTAGAAGCTTAATATTGCTCCCGTCCTAGTATATTTAAATGGAACTGTCACTGGTGACAGTTGATCCAGTGATTAGTACACCTATCGCCCAAAAACTGAAGTTGGAAAAGAATAGTGAACATATTCAAGAAATGCTTAAATTTGACATGTGAAATGTCAACCGGATGAGCATTCGTGTTGTCCCTCGTGCTTTAGAGAATTGTAGTGATCCTGGAAATGCAGTTACTACGTGGTACGTGTTCCTGAAGATCAAGGATACCGCGCCGTGATTTGAAGTTCGCAATGGTATCCATCAACCGTCACTGTTAGCCTGAGTACGACGAGACGTCATGTACCATGAAGCAATATGCCACTGATATCTTACGGAGCTGTACTTTACTAGGATTGAGTAACTTTTGAAGTAACTAGTTTTGAGAAACCTAGTTGTGTTGACAAAGTAATATAACTTTTGTAGTACAGTTATACTGAACTTTGTTATATTTTATAAGTACAGTCATATTGATTTTTAATAGGTATAGCTTTGAAACATTTTGATGTGTTATTGCTTGTGGAAGTGCTGTTATGCTGTTTATTATGTGAATAGTAGTTTATACTGTTTAATGTGAACGTTATTTCTGTTTTTCTCACTAAGGTTCAATTTTCGAGGGAGTGTTACGGTGGTTTGAAAATGGAACCATAGTCGATGTCATAGAGTTATCTATGGCCGCTGGCAGTCGCACCGTAACGTTCACACGGGAAACCGGCGCTCTGTTTTGATATGTGTTTTTACATCTAGATATGTTTTAATATGTTTGTAGACAATATATTGTGTACAACTATCACGCAACGTGTTTAAATTCATCAGAGGACCTCTATATAAATGTAACACCTGACGCTGTTAACTGGTTGCGCAACCTGGATATCGACTTATGACATTATAGTTGTATTGTAATTTACTACACTGTAAATATATGCCATACGATTAAATAAGTGTAACACTTGTTGCCTAAACACAGTCTTCTACTGAACAGTGTGAATAATTTAAAGTGTTTGAAATCCTAAAAATAAATGTAGTAAACAAATGAACAATGAAGAAATTTCCCATACCTTTTAATAACAATATCATGTGGCTTTGGCAATTACGCCAATAAAATGTTCAAGCCAGTAATCTGTTTCCGTACTCAACGATTTTTTGGAATCCCCCATTTCTGTCCCTTAGGACAGTTGAACTGAGCCATCATTTTGTCAAAGACTTAGCTCACCTTCCCGTGGTGGGTTGAGAGCGGCATACTGGCGGCGCCGCTGCTGACCAGCCGCAGCTGTTGCCGGATATTCGCCTTCTCCCTCGCACGCTTCCTCTGGAACTCCTCTTCAACTCTGAAACATTTAATTAAAATTAATAGGTATGTTATGGATTAATTAGTTAATAGGGTTGTTGACTCAAAATTTATTATTACTCGAAAAGAAAGAAGATATAAAACCATAGCAAATAGTGAAAATCCTATTCAAATATCTCAAATAATAACGAAGCTACAACCGTTCGAATGTTTCTAGTTAGAGAGAGAAAGTGCTACAGATCAGTGACGTCACTGACCTCAAGCGCCATAGTAAATGACGATCGTTCCAATACAAAGGTGCGTGTTGCGAAAAAGGGACAGAAAATGCCCCCTCCTAAAACTTTGAAGCCTTGTAACTATGTAATTATTTATTCTTTTGAGTTACTTTTTTCGACTTTTCATTGAAATTTTTATACTTTTTCGAGAAAATTCCAACTTATTGATTTTCTTTTTTGGTGTCAACATCCCTATTCCGAAACGTAATCCTTCAAACTGGTAGAGCCTTGAAATAAGACGTGGTACTTCGAATTGGATATGGTCATTCGAACCGGATGTACTTAGTCGGTCGGACCGGATAATTTTTCGAAATCGAAACTTCTGGTCTTTTCAGTTTAGTGCCTACCTCCGCATGGCCTCCAGTCTTTTTCAGGTCTGTCTCCTTGGACAGTTTCTCCGCCAGCCACCTTTTCTCCAGTTGCCACCCTGTCGTCTGGAAGGCGACCCTCGACTGATGATGCTATCCTACCTCCTCATGGCCTCCAGCTCAGTACATCGCTGCTGCTTTTCAGGTCTGTCTCCTTGGACAGTTTCTCCGATAGCCACCTTCTCTCCAGTTGCCACCCTATCCTCTGGAAGGTAACCCTCGACTGATGATGCTATCCTACCTCCTCATGGCCTCCAGCTCGGTTCTTCGCTGCTGTTCCTTTAGGTCTGCCTCTTTGGACAGCTTCTCCGAGAGTCGCCTCCTCTCTAGTTGCCGAACTGTCGACTGGAAAGTGAACCGCTTGCCGCGACTGCGAGCGTTACGCTGGAAAGAAAATAATAAAATAAATTAGTAGAAAATAAAAGTAATAGTGGTATACTTCGTACACAACTGTAAGGCCAAGTGCTGTCAAATTAACGCAAGCAAAAATCTACCTAACAGACAGAGCTCTAAGTCGAGTTTTGCTTGCGTTCGTTTGACAGAATTTGGCCTTAGAGTTTTGTACGAACTTATACAGTTTGGAAGGACCCTGAAGTTTTCAGGTCGAATTAGATAATTTCCAAAGGGTAACTAAACCGATGTAAACCTAAGTATACAGAATAACACACATAAGTGTAAATATATTATCAAAATGATGTTACTACCTAAGAAAAGTGCGCGACCAAGTTGTTTACAAATAACTGGTTGAAATCTACCTCCTTCCTTATAGATAGCACCAATAAAGTCTGTTTTTCTTTTTTATATACATATATATATCAGATTTAAATAATGTAAACGAGCGACAACGGCGACAGATTAACCGCACGCGGTTTTCGCTCGCTGTTTTAGAAAACGATGTAAGTAGTATAAGTATAGTTTTGGAAAATAAATTTAAAAAAAAACCGGCGAGCATGTACGAGGAATGTTATGAGATGAGGGTAAATGGAGCAAGAGAGATTTAATCGTTAAGATAGCATAGCAAGTGTATACTGTATAAAGTACCTAATACTTATTCAATTTGATTCAATTCAAAATAAATATTTTATTTCGGTATAAAATATCCATATATTATTGTGTGCCAATTAAAAAACCTAATAGTAATATGTGAAAGTTCCAACTGCTACGAAACGTTAGGTAAGTATTTCTACATCGACTCATTTTCACACATAATAAATAGCAAATCATTGCCTCATTTTCGGTTTTCTAGACCAACAGTTGGATATCGCTACATCTCGCAAAATCTACATTCAGAATGCCCTGGTTTACTTCAAAACATTAGAATTTAAACCTTTTACAGTTAGCTTTGAATTCAAATAAAAGTGACTTTATCGTCTGAAATGCGTCCTTTTTGAGCGGCTTTTCACACATAACACTTATTGCCTCACTCGCGAATAAAACAGTGGACCAGCGGTTTGCTACGTATCTCTGCATCTGGTCTCACGCTCTGAATACTCGCGCACAAAGAAATGTTTGGAGCCACTGGCTTTTGCTTTCATTGTTATCGGATCGTATGTGGGTTGCCTTAATGTGTCCGGCCGCTAGACCACACAAAGGGACACATTAGAAAATAATTTGGCAGATAAACTTGGTCATTTTGAAATGATTCGTCTGTATAGATCTGTCTTTTCATCTTGACGATGACGCGTTATTAATTCGAAACGCATCGTGGTCGTTGTGCGCCCATACAATACCATATACCTACCTACCTATCAATATAATGAAACGTATCTACACCATAAACACTCTTAAAGGATAAATGCTGGTTTAATTGCGACAATTTAGAACTAAATTAATTTTGTATTAAGCAGTAACGCTGCTAACGCAAACTACAAATTTAGAAATAAAGGAAAAATTTAAAAACTTGGCGAGTGCCGGGAGGTCGTAGGTTCGAATCCTGCTGTGCTCGGTGCCTAAGTTTTCCAATATTTCCTTTATTCCTATCCTTTATCTTAATTTGTAAGGTAGAACTAGTATGTATGTTTAACCCTTTGCGGCCGGGAAAGTGATTTTGCAAAAACTCATGAAAAATGCATTTGGATCGTTCAAATTTGTTGTAAAACACATTTTAAAAATAATAAAAAAAATCATTTTGTCCTTTATCATTAACAAAATCGCATGCACAAAAGTGACGTTCAGGAACTATTCGCAAATGCACGAACGTGCAAATTCGTTTAGAATAGACGAAGAATATGCATAAAACGCAAAATTTGACATAATTAAACTATCTATAATAATTAGTATTAAATTTTACATATTTTTCACAATTTTCTTGCTTGAAAATTATCATAGCTATTAGATATAATGGACACGGGGGCTTCCGAACTTTCGTGGCCTCACAGGTGTATCATCGTTTGAAACGTCACTCAGGAATGCTTCACTACGCTGTTTTCTTGGTGCTTTAACCAGCGTTTCAAAGATTTCCAAGCGAAAATCGAGTAAATCCCTCCATACGTTCATCATCATCATCATAATCAGCCGAAAGACGTCCACTGCTGGACATAGGCCTCCCCTGTGGGCTCCCCCAAAGAGCGCCACAGCGATCGGTCATGGGCTGCCCGCATCCAGCGGACCCCCGCAACCGTAACCAGGTCATCAGCTCACCTCGTTTCCAACGAGGGCTTTCTAACGCTGCGTCGTCCGGTACATGGTGGTCACCACTCGAGAACTCACTGGCCCCACCAGCCATAGGTTCTCCAGACAATGTGGCCTGCTTACATCACTTAAGTTTGGCAATTCTTCGGGCTATGTCGGTTACTTTGGTTCTTCTGCGGATTTCATAATTTCTGATTCAATCTCGCAGAGTAACTCCAAGCATAGCCTTCTCCATTGCTCTTTGAGTGAATTGGAGCCACCTTATGACGCCCATAGTGAGCGACCACGTTTCAGAGCCGTAGGCAACACACGCTGCGGGACATTGGATGAGATGATATTGCGTAATCTCCCAAAACCCCGCCCAGCCAAGACAGATTCGACGATGGATCTTCTCGATGTTGGAACTGCGCCATTAGATCGTTTGTCCCAGGTAAACATATTCGTCGACAAGATCGAGCATAGTGCCTCTGATCTTAACTGGAGTTACTACGTTAAACATGATTTTTGTTTTGTCCATGTTCATCTTATAAGACCAACATCTTCAAAAGCCCTACTCAGATCATCGAGCATAGTACTTAGGTTCTCCCGACATTCGTCTCAGCCATAACTACTAATGTCGGCAAACCGAAGGGTGAATGGTATACTCGCCATTTATGTTGATGCCTCCTGCCTGCCTGTTCGAAAAACAGCTGACCCACCTCCAACTGCTCTGAAATATTATCTGATCGCTAACAAGCTGGCAGGCTGTCGTTATCAAGCCATTCAAAAAGCGAATAAGGGGAGTCCTCGAGTTCATCATCAAATTATTCAATATCTGATATATCACCATTGCCTAAAATTTAAAAGAATTGGTGCATCTTTTAATGGACGCCCTAAAAAATATAAACCCATCATTACTAAATGAAATGTGTTATAAAACCGCCAAAATATAGGACTATCTCTTTTGATTTCATTTTTCACGCATAGGCCGAATAAGCATTAACTTGCAAAATCGATTTACGGGCTACGGCCGAACCCCCAAATTTGTGCACTTCGTTATTACGGGCAAGTAATTAGCACTAAATTACTTGGTTTTAGTGTAATTAGTGGCAAATAAACACGTTTAACTCTTTTACTGTAATAATCATGCGTAAAATAGCAACTTATATACCAAAAATGTACGAAATTTTGAACTTACGTGTGCCACTACTCTCATCAAAATAAGCCGCC
This sequence comes from Cenopis cana, assembly GCA_951800055.1. Classification (NCBI taxonomy): domain Eukaryota; kingdom Metazoa; phylum Arthropoda; class Insecta; order Lepidoptera; family Tortricidae; genus Cenopis; species Cenopis cana. The sequence goes on along the minus strand of OX637476.1, from coordinate 21,531,248 downwards.
GTCTTCAACGCTGCCTCGCGACCGACTGATTCGACCGGCCGCCGGTATTTTACTACTCAAACGTGGCGTTAGTGTATGCAGATTCGATCGGTATAGGTTTGAGCCCGAAAAGACAACTTACTTGGGGACAGGATTTTTTCAAAGTGATTTGCAGGATTATATCGAACCGGTCGTAAAGGGTTAATAAAACACGGAGCAAATATCCAAAAAAGATATTCCTACGTCTAAAGCCATTATTTCGTACGAATATGTGGATTTAATTTACAATTTATTAAGTAGGCACCTAATCTGAAATAGAAAACACTGTCACTTTGCGGTATAATTATCACCGTAAATGTATATCTCATGTATATTTACCAAAACCTTACATTTGTTACAATGCGAACTAAACCGCAGTTTTTATTAGACCTCCATTCAAACAATAATCAAATCAACATTAAATGTTCTTCAAATTTAAAGCTTCGACAAAAATGTTTTTGAATGTCCTTCCAACTGTTCCTATAAGGTTTATCCAGAAATCAATCGAGGCTCCGAGGGGGGGGGGGGGGGGGCTTACGAAAACCTCAAGTTACTGATTACGTTGGGGGAGGGGGCTACAAGGCGACCTCACGTGTATTAGTGGGGTCTATATTGAGATCCCTAAAATTTTTTGTCCTATTTTTGGATGCCAACATGTTGTTTGTCCTAGTGATCAATTGTCCTAATGTTTATAGCCCTAATAAAGAGTCACCTAATACATTTTGTCCGAAAATTATTTATCCTACTGGCTTATTACCTAATATTAATTGTCCTAACGTTTAGTTTCCCTAATGACGATTGACCCAGTATCATTTATCCTAACACTCAGTAGCCCTAAAAAATGCAGTCGGACTACGCCTTAGCTCCGGCGCTGCGGGAAGACCAGCCCTGGCTGCTCTCCCTCCGCGCCTCCGAGTTTTCATATACACTCTAGGGGTAGGGCAGACAAGACCACGTGGATAGTGGGGTGCTCCGATTCGGATTTGGTACCAATATTATGGATTGAAAAATTGTCTTTTGTAGCCCAAAGTAGGTTAATCGATATTATGGTAAATAATTTTAGGACTCTTAATCATTATGGCATAAATGCTTAGGACTAATATGCTTTAGGATAAATAATACGTTATGGAACATGAATGTTAGGACAAATAAACGTTATGACAAAGTCCAATAGGGCAAAACTGTTATGGCATGTGACTTTAGGACAATCGTTAGTAGGAATTCAGACGGTCCCCCGTAATAGTGCTAAAGCCACGGGGCATTTTTACATGTGGATAATATCAATGAAGCGGGTACTATTAATAACTAATAATAATTTAAAAATGAATAGAAAATAGAAAATTATTATCTCTTACAAAAAAGGAAAGTTAGTGATATGTCGAATGGAAAAAAAACACTCAGGAAACCAGCAAAATCACATTGTGTGGCCGCCGTTCGCAAGAGCGAGGAAGCTCAGGTGTGAATCATTGTTCGTAATAGTAATAGCGCACTCCGGCGCAGGCGCATCTGATTCGATCTGGTTATGAGTAACGGCCCGGAGATTACCGAAAGTGTTTCCTACACCGTACGAACTGTACAGGGGAATGGATAACGAGGTATCGTCGTGTACTAAAACTCACTGGGGGCCGATATTTTTTGTCGAACGCTCGACTTTTCACTCGACATCTGTCAAATCATCATAGTTTTATGACAGATCTCGAGTGAAAAGTCGAGCGTTCGACACTCAAAAATCGGCCCCCTGAATGTGTCGGCCGGGCCAGATAGCGATAGGACGACTGCGCGGTTGGAGGGTAGCCTGGGGGAAACCTCCGACACGACCACGCGGGCGGTTTAAACACTGGAATACTCTACGACTGCGCTCCAGTGAGATTGGTTCAGGGGCTTCAACCGAATCTGAGGTGTCAGTGGAATCGAGCTACTGAGTTTTGTGTCTGGTTCACTAAACCTAGCCTAGCTGACAAGAGTCCAGCAAGAAACTCAGCTAGGCCCGACCTGGGTCTGTACTCTACTCTACTGTCCCGGTATGCTGCGGTACCTGGACGAATAGGGACTATATGTGTCTGTGATGTCGCAATCTGTATTTATTACTTAGTGACTTTTGGTAGTCATAGTCAACGATATGAAGGTTTTCGTACAAGGTGCAGTCGCTAATCGAACATAGGTACCTACATTTCAGTGCTTACAATATCTGAAAAAGGCAGTCTGATGCCATAGAAAACCTTAAAATAACTGGATGCCAATTGTAGAAAATCTTGCGATAACCAACAATTTAGCTGAAAATATATTTTGTAATGGAAAAATAATCTTTCTTAGTTCTAATACGGGTCGAAAAAACCCACAAATAATATCCCGTCTTTCTCCCGTTTCGTGACGACACAACATTATACTCGTTTTTTTGTAACTGTGTAAATTGTTAGTTGCTTTTTCTCAAATAAATATTACTTATTTCAAACAGACTCACTTTAACTTGTTCCGAGGAAATCCTATACTCAAATGGCGATCGAAATCTATAAAAGGCCGCGGATATTGTATTATTTCTGGTTATCAGAGGATGTAATATTACACGGACGGATGTATATTACACGGACGGACGTAATATTACAGAGCATCCTGCGTGATGCAAGCGACCTTTAACGATGGGTCTATTAATCATGGTGTGGTCATTAGTGTTGCCATGTAATAGCATATTTAGAAGCGTTTTAAAAACTAAATATACAAATCATTAATGCCACATTGAACTGCAAAAGGTATTTATATATGTATGTAATAAAACACAACATAGGGAAAAAGTACAATAAATAGATGAAGTACAAAGGCTCTAGGGGTCTAGGTTTGCAAGTCAATGCTGAAAAACACAAAATAAGAGTATCAGTTTGTTATAAATTAGGTAATGATCTCAGATCTTCTTTCAAAACTTGCGAAGATCAGCATTACAATATTTTTTGTGTCAAAACGGATCATCATGACTATATTTAAGATTTTTTTTGATTACTCATACTCATTATTGATTGCTTTAGGCTGTGAACTTCGGGAGTAAGTTCTAGATCACTCTGAAAACTACGCATTTCCTACGCCAAATCTTGGAATATAGGTGTCAAAATCGACTCCGATCCGCTGGCTTAGAGGATGATAATAAAAGTTTCAGAGCATTTGAACCACATAAATCACCTTTTCTTGTAAATAGGTCTCACGCGAAAGATTTGGGAAAAAAGTGGGGCGATTCTTCACCGATTAAAACCTATGCCTAATTTTAAACTGTTTTTATCAAAACTCAAAATCGCTACAGCCCGTTAGCCGGTAACCGACCGCGGAGAACGCGATAATCGCTAACTGCGACTATCAAGACATCGGTTACTTCGTGTTCCGTTCTAACTAACTTATTAACTTGTCGTGACAGTTTTTTTTAACGGAGCTTAAGCAATTATGTACGTTAAAACATTATGGTTGACAGGAGAATGTGCAAGAGTCGAGTAAAAAATTGTATGAATGTTATAAAGTATGGTTGGTTTGTCTAACTTTTACATAGAGATATGGTGCGTGCTTCTTGACTCTACTAAAGCATATTTATTTGAAAAAAACACATAAATAGCTTTCCTCATGTATTTAATATCGGTTAATGAGTCGAACATTAAGTTCTGGGTATATATCTTATTAAAAAAAACATGAATGCTCGCACGAAGTTTTCAATGAAGGTTTGACGTGGCCCCATTTCATATCTTCTGTATTGACATAAATACAGGTGTTATTACGGAATAAATACTCATCAGCATACCTCCTTAAGTGTGTTGTGTTATTTTAAACACTACCATCGAGTATCGAACTCGAGTGCGTCAAAACAGTCCATCGGTTAGGCAACGCGCAAATACTCTGCTTACTCAGGTGTGCATCGATTTACTTTATGAACAAATATGACTATTACAATCAAATATAACCCTTATTACCAGAACTTAAGACAGTCAATGATTTACGTGCTTTGACAAGCAAATAGAACCTTTATTGTAAGTAATTAAGGCCCAAAGTAAAGGCCATGACAAGACGTGTGTAACATAAATATTGGATATGTACTTGGCATAGTTTCGTACGTGCGCGTTTTCGGAATGTGTATGAAAAAATATTAGAATGTTAAGTGGCAAAATTATTCAGAATGTGAGCGTAAAACTATTTTACATATTAGCAATACGTATTATGGTATTATCTCATAGGTACAACTTGCTACATGTAAGTATGGAAATATCGACTATTGTTGCTGTGGTTACGCAATAAATGGAAAAGCAAAACACATTTTACCAAAATAAGACAATAATATCGTACTTGTACGTTTAACAATACGATTCCTAGGGCCGTAAATACGTGTCCGATATGTTTAAGAGGGCGCCGAGCATATTTAGCAAAAACAGCCTTCACCTCTCAATCTGTGGAGGTCACGATTCTCTACAAAAATATATAAAATATATGTAATTATTATCACAAAGAGTGTGTTTACAAGTTATCACTATTAGTAATCTATAATAAATTACACTTTAATAAATACAATACCGTAAAGTTGCACTAAAAATGAGAAGAACGCGTGTCGGCGTTTAGGCAAAATTGAATTGAAAAATCTATTATTTCGTTTCAAAATCACACTCAAACAAATCTCAAAAGTATTCACTATAAGTTATCACACTGTTCACATTTTTCCTCGCAAAGACCAATGAGAATTTCAAACGTAAATCTAAACTTTAGTGACTTTTCCATACATTTTCCCTGCCACCATACTTTGGAAAAATCGACAGATGGGCATTGGCCCTCGGTGAGAGCAGACGCATGCTCCTTTTTTCGCTTTGACAGCTCTGTTTTTGACATTTTGCCCGTATACGAATACAATATGTATACCACACACAAAGATTGTATTTATTGAAGTAGGGTAAATAAATATTGACGTGTGGCGTTTTAAGAACCTTTTAACATGGAATTTTTGGTATAAGCCTTTTATTTTTTAGAGAACATACAGTGTTTGGTCCCGAAAGTTTACTTATGCGTTCAAATTATAATGTTTTCCTTCCCGAAAACGCATTCTAGACGCAAAAAGTTTGCCGATGCGTTTCATTACAATGGAAATTAATTTCAATGAATGGTCACCCTGACGGAACATCTTTATAACGTAATGACATTTGTCACTTACTTCAAATGAAAATTTGTGTACATTTTTCTTTCTTTATATTTCAATAATTTTACGTATCTAATGTTGATATCGAACACCAAATACGCATACACACACGCCTCTCGACAGTTTGCCAACAACGCATACTTATCTACTGGCATTTTTTGGACATATCGCGCGTCGTCCCTATTATCCTCGAGTACATCATGATGACGGGAAAGGTGGAGGATAGACGAGCTCGGGCCAGCCAGGTGGATTGAAAAAATCTCCAAATTCGCCGGACTCCGAGAACACCAGGCGCTGCATGCAGCGCATCATCGGAACCACTGGCGAGCCATCTGCACTCCCCGCCAGAGACATAGCGGTCACGATCCTCAGCATTGAAGAACCCACTGATTGGATTGATTGGATTGGAATACTTAAATTTGTGTGGATATTCACGCTTTCTCGTCAAATAGGAATACATTTAATGGCTAAATATATCTCACATGTCGTGATATAACTTCAGGAATCGTGGATTATCAATCTGCAGTGTCACACAACAAAGAAAGTAATAAGCAGCAGAAGATTGTACTGTCGAAGCCGCATGGTCATACTAATTATAGAATGAAAATATAAATGTGTTTTTTTTATCTTAGTTATATCTCTAACGACGACGTATAATCTGAGTCTTATACAAAATATATGTATGTACTTATGTAGTCCTACTTATTTCTGCAGGTCTGTAAGTACGGTTTCTAATTTCTATTTGATTATTTTTTATGGTTTGAAATTATTTGGTTCACTGCTTTGATTTTGGATATACGGATATACGTACTTTAGTATATACATTGTAGTCTTTGGATATACGTAAGTACGTCACACCGGGTAGAGTCAGTCCGACCCAGGTCGGGCCTAGTAGAGTTTAGTGAACCAGCGACAAAACTCCCAGTAAGTAGCTCGATTCCACTCACAACTCAGATTCGGTAGAAGCCGCGTAACCAATCTCACTGGAGCGCAAACTCTTAGAGTATCCCAGTGTTTAAACCTCCCGCGTGGTCGTGTCGGAGGTTTCCCCTCGATTTTCCCCAGGCCACTTTCCAACCGCGCACTCCTATCGATTTATTGGGCCCGACCTATAAGGCCACAATCAGGTTGAAAAAACAAAAAAAGTACGTCGCAATAATTGTTTGGACGTTACGTAAACGTAGTCAATAATAGTAAGATTGCAATTTCAATTGCGTATATTATAAGTATTATAACTGTTACATTACAGCATGTATGCAGCATGTACATGGATTTAGCTATACGCAACCATTGTCCAAGTAGTGTTAAAAGTTCAGTAAAATTTACTCCACTAATTATTCTATTCAATTATCGTTCTTATAAGAAGGAACATGAGAGCTAATTTGTCATAACATAACTATGGACTCGTACATTCAACCATGCACACGATAGCGCGTCCGGCCGGCCAAGTTCCAATTACAGATAGTGACAATGATTTACTAAATCCTACTTTATTTTACTAAACGGTTAAAACTCACGTATTAATTGAACGAGACACGTATTTACGTATTGATTGAGAGTTCGAAACATGTCGCCCGAAGTGACAATTAATACGTGAGTTTTAACCGTTTAGTAAAATAAAGTTATAACATGTCTCACGAAAGTTTAAATTCAAGTAAATCCTACTTGATCATATTTGTCCTACTTATTTCATTATCATTAGGTTTTAAGAATACTTAACAAACTTATTTCAAAATACTGCCATTAATTTTCATTAAGTTTCATTACATAATATATATCGAAATAAAACAACCGCATCTTCGCTTAAAACTCGCATTACCTATAAAAGCCGCTTTAGCTTAGTTGGTAGTGACCCTGCCTGCAGAAGGATTACACATTCTTAAGTTTTATTCACCATTTATTCAATTAAATATAATTTAACAACATAACAGCTTAAGCCATGGCATTGATACACTTAAATATAGGTATTTTAATCTATTTGTATATGAATAATTAGGAGCGTTTTACTAAAATCAAATCCCAATTTTCAGAAGTAAGGTTTTGGTGACAGATCAGAACTTGACTTTTATTTTTACATTTTTGTCATGCCTTAATAAATCATCAAATATTGTAAATCAAAACTTTGTATTCCTTACAGAAATTGACAGAGCATTGTCATTGTACAGTGACAAGTTATGACAATTTCGATTTCTCTAAGGAGTTTTTAACTCTGATTAACTGGTGGCAATACACAACTGAAAATACCTATTAAAAAAAATGTAAGTCAATGACCCGGGCCAACAAAATGAAGTAGTGTGTGTGAAATATGTATGTGTGAGTTACTGGGGAAAATAATTTAAAAAAATAGAAATTTGACAGGCGCTGATAATTTACCCTGCACGACGCAGTCTTAATAATACCAAGGACGATCAATGATATAATTAAATAATTTAATCAATTATATAATTGATCGTCCTTGATAATACCTACACCTTTTCTATGACCAATTTTAATTCTGGTTAGGTTACTGTACCTTTCATTTTTCGCATGAAAAGGTACTCACGCGTTTCAGTTTCCTCTAATGTACGTATTTATTTAAAGTTAGCATTACATGCTTATCATCATCATCATCATATCAGCCGAAAGACGTCCACTGCTGGGGATAGATAAGCCTCATTACATGTCTACGTTACGTTAATATCTTCATGATATCCAACGAGGAAATGTGGCCAGCTTTATGGGCACCATGGGGAATGTATAGGTATATTAGTTAAGTTGTAGTTAGGTTTAGGAAATTGGTTTTTTGTTTCTGTAATATTGCAATACAATTAAACAATGCCCCATCTCTCTCTACGAAACTAATTTAAGTAATGCAAAAATAGATAAAACACCGCTTCAAATGAAACCGAGGGATTAACGTAGTGTGATTACCTATTCTAATCAAATTTGCACATTTTCTTTTGTAAAAAAAAATACGACATGCATTAATACCTATGGTATAGATTATGTTTAGAAATTGTGCCTTAGTCGCGTTAACTAACGCATTAAATTCTTATTTAACTATTGCCGTAAAAAGCTGATGGTAACGTAGTGGTAAATACCATACAAACTACAAAGTCAGGGGGCATCAATGACCGCTCTGTTACTCCATTTACGGATACGTACCATAGTTAAATATTTGACATAACTATCGTAAGTGATAGCCTAATTTTTCACGTTTTCCAATCATAATGCAGCATATTGATGCGAGGGCCAAGGATTCTAAAATATGCATTTGAAGCAGGGCGTCGGAAACTGTGACAATTTCAGTAGAACCCAGTCACACAACAAAAATCCAGCAAGAAAAAAAAACCATGCTGGTAACACTAGACTACGTATTTCGTAACAGGTACTTAATAACAGAGAACTTATTTGTTACCTAGGTAAAATTGTAGCCATAAAATAATTTGAAAAAAAAGAGTCTTGTGCCGCCCTAAAGTTACCGAGCGTGCGTAAGATTATGAATGTAAATCTCCATACTAAAAATGACGGTTACATAATCATCTATATGTACATAAATATATACTAGCCAGGTGTATAGAATAGTAACAATAGCCGTAACACTAAATATATTCTGAGTAGCGTTGCCGACCGAGCAAGGACGCTCCTGCACAATGGGACGCCAGCGCCATGGCTGCCCTGAATAACTTACTACAATGACGAACTCATATTATTGATCCATACCATCCATCCATCCATGCTAATATTATAATTACGAAAGAAACTATGTCTGTATGTTATTCATTGGGAATAAAGACGATAAAAATGCGATCTGAGGCTTTCTTTATTACCGCCCGTGTTAAGTACAAAATTTTATGTCACCCCTGGCCAGGAAGTGGGATTTCCCGCGTGCGGAGCGTGCATATTGATTTAAACTTACACGATTTTCACACATTATTATTGGGAAACGGGACACATTATTATTGGGGGTCGTGCGAGTGACAACCCTAGTGAGAGTGTAATTAATAAAGACCAAGTGCGGGTAGTTCGGAAAACCCGTGCGGCTAGAAGATGTTGCTACCCGCTCACGCCAGTCAGCTCGCGACCACGGATGTTGCGATACATTCGAAACGTCGGGCAAAACCTTAAAAAGGTAAATTAGTTATAATTGTACGCGATTGAGTCCCGTTTCTCAATAATAATGTAAAGATGACATTATTTGCTATAAGTATTAGTGTTTCGTGTCTAAAATACTGTGCCTTTAGGCCGGGCCAAATAAAGCGATAGGAGTGCGCGGTTGGAGAGTGGCCAGGGGAAAATCCAGGGGAAATCTCCGACACGACCACGCGGGCGGTTTTACAATATTGGTGGTTTACAAGGCGCTAGGTTTTCAGGGCAGCCAAAGAGAGATACAATTCTTATTACCAAACCGTCTCTATTATGGAAAATTAATAAAATGAATTTTATTCTGAAGTAGGCCGCAATGGCACTTTTACAAGTCAAACCCTACTAGCGTTTCACAGAGCCCACTGCCGAGAAGAAATGCCGAAAGAAACTCGACAGTCAGCCATTTTCTCCCAAAAATATGCTTATTACAATGATAATACTTAACCTACATAAATACTTAGATAAAGAAATCTAAGTATCTATAGAAAGATGTGTAGAAATAACCTCTATTTACGAGCCTAGGCCAGCAACCGGCGTCACAAATCATGGAGCATCACCTTGTAGCGTTGACAAGCCGACGACCATACAAACTGGAACAGTAGCTTGGCTAACTATTGTGAAAGGGATGCAGAACAAAGAGTGTGTCTGTAGCTCTAGTATAAGTTTTTTCGAAACATTAACTAATACGAAAGCGTTTGCATTTTGTCTCAAAATGTATGAAAACGCTCTCACAAAGTTGAGAGCGTTGAAATACGCGCGCTGTTAGTGGTTTTCTTTTTCAATTTAACTCAATATTTCATACAAAAAAAGCACGTTGAAAAGTAGGTCATTCCAAAAGGGCGTAAGTAAAATATGACCTCATCTTCCCAACAAGAATCCAGAGCCACTCCAGAGCAGCGATTTAAATTGTGTCTGTACTCTGTACTAAGGTCTCCCTGAATACAGCGAGGAAGATGACGTCAACTTTCGGTTTACAGTAATTTGCGATTTTTTCCAAAATTAACGGAGAAAAAAATTTAAAAATTTTTTTTTGTGTATTTCACACGTTTTTACCGAAATGGTTTTCGAATTAAGACTTGAAAATTATGAAATATTGTCAATTCCACTGACACCTCAGAGTCGGTTGAAGCCGCTCAACCAATCTCACTGGAGCGCAAACTTTTAAGAGTATTCCAGGGTTTAAAGTTAAACCACCCGCGTGATCGTGTTGGAGTTTCCCCCTCGATTTTCCCCAGGCCACTGCGCACTCCTATCGCTTTATTGGGCCCAGCCTATAAAACCACAGCCAGGTTCGAAAAAAAACGTGTAAAAAAAATGGGAAATTGTAGAATCATGTCCGTACAGTAACACGTGCATCTCGATAAGGCACGCGAATCTGGCGAGTCGGATGCTGCGTGAGATACCGCGCCATTAAGTTGAAGGGCAGGTGGAAGTTACTGTTAGCAGTTAGACAATGGTTGGTTAATAATGGCAGTAACTGGAGTTTTTATTTCATATCTTTAACCCCTTGGACGCTTCTTCATCATAGATACCAACGCACCACGCTTTAATGAAAAATAACTTTAAGATCGTTATTTTAGTACTACAGAGTATGGTTTTCATGAATATCATACTTCTAATAGTTTACTTATTGGTTGGTTAGTGATTTATTTGGTCATTACAAGCAAATATTAGATTTTTCTGTTTGGCTTCGAATCGGATCAATTTGTGTCACGATGGCAAACAAGAAAACATTACGGTAATTTGAACATTGGATTTGTTTTGTGGAATCAATATTCAAAAAACAAGGTACTTATAGTCATACAGTGTGTAAATAATATACGAGCAAATATTTGAATGATGATTCTTTTGCTGAATATTATAATGAAAAAAAAAAAGCATAGATAATATTCAACATTCGTTGACAACTAAGGCTCTGATTCAATACTTTCGTTAGTCCATATGTTTTTTTAAATAGCCTTCTCTGATATAACTCAAGTATAGCCTGGCAAAAAAGAGTAGAAATTAATAGGGGCGCCACTGTCGCTTATATGGCAACACGAATAGTTAGACACGAATATCATGGCATGATACTTTATTTTCAACTAAAACATTTTTAGTAAGTTCGTAATAAAGAAATACGTTAATCATATACATTTACTAGTAACTAAATTGAGAAAAGACTATTCATTAGCCAGGTGAAATTTAAACTCGATGACAAAAAAATTGAGAAAACTTTATTTGTGCATGTATTTATTAAGATATTTTTACAGAGATTTGCCCGAATTAACATGTACAATTGTAATTATCACTTGTTTGCTATGCACTAGATGTTTCACTATGAAACAAAATTCATCAAATATATCGCAAGTACCAAGTTTATTATAGCAGGTTTAGTTTATAGTTAACATTAGGTTTAGTTAACATACCCTTCAAAATCTTGCTATTATCCCGGACGCAATTTCATCCATAAATCGTGATTGTACCTTTATAAATATATATAATTAGTAATACCATCAATAATTCAACACATCATAGTACATAGAAATGATTTTCAGCTCGTAATTTCAGCACTTTTTGGATAAAAACTGTCCCATTTCGATAAAATATTTCCCGCCTCAAATTCAGCAAGACATTGCTTATAAACAATATATATACTTAAATAAGTTCACGGGTACGTATTATTGTATCCGTTATCTGGTGATTTTATTGTCTTTTAACTGTGATAAATCAGCGAAATTGATTAAAATAGGAAATGTAAACAAGACTGGTGTCAATTACATGACAAAAGCATGTCATATTTGACAATTTAATCGAAGTTGCCAGTGTCGAAAAAATATAGTTCCGTTTCTAGACTATTTTGCCAGGCTATAAGTACCTATAAAAAGAAACCGCATGGGAAATCGTTATCAAAACATATACTGCACATATTTAGGTTCATACATATTAGACAGCGCACATATTTTTCGCCTAGAAAATTAAAAAATAGCAACGATAAATATAAACATTTCTTTACCAATTATATTCCACACACGGCCGATAAGTGCGAAATCTAAGCGTGCGTGGAATATCAAAACTAATCAACCATATTAGCTTGAGCTATCATTTTATAGAAGGCACTAGTAAGACACAGTTCTACGTACATTCATTAATATCGGCACCAACCCGTAGGGTCTTAATGAGGCACATTTCACCTATATAATTAGCATAGAAAATGTTACTGCGGCTATAAAAGATATATTACCGACGATAAATAACCTAATTGATAAATTTCATCACAGATACCGCGACTGAATTAAGTTGGTAAGCTGTTGGTGCCACATTCTTACCATAGACAAGATATTTTATGGTTGTTGATGCTCGTTTTAATTTTGTCCGTATAACTCATAACTTGTATTGATGCGGTCGGAAAATGTATAATTTAACGGTAGATGGATTTCGAAATTTCGTGATAAATTGTATAGCAATATATTTTGATGTTGACGTGAAGTTTAATTTAAATGTCAGACTGGAGTTTTATTAAGTATTCGACATCTTGTAATAATTTAAATATGTTAATTCGTTGACCTGCAAGCTAGCATAATATAATGCACTTAAAACATAAACATTGACTTTGTAAAATGACTAGACTAGACGTTGACATATTTATATATTTACATAAAAATATTCAAGAATCAGAAACAAATAGTCAAGCATCATAAAATATTTGTTACGGCCGGGATTTGAACCTGGGACCGTGAGCTTCGTAAGCAGGAACCACTAGGCTTAACCGATCCAAAATTTGTTGTTGTGAATAATTACTTGTGTCGTCATCTAGAGATGAATGCCTGTCCTTCGCTCTTAATTCCACCCCAATGTATACTCAGGAGCCCTGAACATCTCACAATGTATCACACATAATAAACAATAATGTCTGTTGTATTTTGGTCTGACATTGAGATCTTCCTAACTTACGAAATTTAGGAGTAAATAATCACGAACGTGTTCAATGTTTCCCTAAATCACATTATGCTACTAACGAATTCACTAACCTACGTGAGAAGAATGAAGACTTAAAGACTATTGTTTTGATGTCAGAGCCATTATCAAGTACCTATTAACAATTCTTAAAGTACGCGATTTGCTCTCTGAATTGAAAGAGTTTAGTTATTTTTTTGTGGAAATACCTACGTGAAGTACGTGATAGCCTTTTATATTTACTATAGAGCTTAATAGGCGACTTCCTGATTTGTCGGTGCGGAGGCGGTACGATATGAGAAAACTGTCAAATGTCAGTGCCAACTGTCAGTCAACTCAGTACTACTTTTTACTGCGCCTCTACATTTAAATGAGTGCTTCCTGACTGGCGTGGGATGCGCGGAAGCGGGACGATACGAAGGCAGTACTGCTCCGCTTCTGCGCATGATATTACTACTGCGCAAATATAATACTGACAGTATTCTGTCAAGTGGGAATCTTTGCGCCGTCAGTAAATTTACGTCAAAGAAGAAAATGTCACATATCGATCCCGCCCCGCCAAGTCAGGAAATCGCCTTATCAATAATTAATGTTGCCAAGTAATTGTAGTATTCATTCATGTAATATAATGTTGAAACCCGCCAAAACAGGCGCGTTTGATACCCATAAGTAGTCTATGGCTGATGTGAGAACTAGCTGTCATTGGCATACTGTGAAAAACTAACTTTGCATCACTAATTACCTAATAAAACGTGAGAAAAGAGACCTGTGTTTGCATAAACATTAATCGAAAATCCCAAATCGTTAGCTCAAAGGGTGCGCCAACATACGCTTCTAGATTATTGTGGAAGGGAAAGTAGAAGGAAGGCGGAAGAGAAAAACTAAACATATTTGTACGCCTGATGCTGGCAAAACATAGTGTTCCGCGATATGCACTTAACTCTAAGACCATGAAATGTACCTATGTTTGATAAATAAATATGTCTCTGATTCTGATTCTGATTCTGAAGAGAGGGAGACTAAGAAGAACATAATGGTCTGAATGGCTACGACAAAAGGATGGTGCAAGTCTTTGCGTTGCTCTACGTGCACCCAGATTATAATTATTATGGACCAAGTTAAGAAAAAAAAAACGCAGTCCTATCAGGCAGTCAGAGGAATGACTCAAGAATGAGATAAATGGAAATTGCTTAACCGACAAGAGCCTAGCTCTTAAATTAATGATGGTGAACACTCTAGAATCTTTGGTGTCTCCTTAAGAGTGCAGTGGTATGAGCTGGGTAGGTTTTACTGAATAAGTATCACACAATTTTAGTTAGGGTAGCAAAATTTTACTTAACGGCACGACAACAATTTTTTTGTAATAATTACAAATTGGTTTTGCAGGGATAACTAAAAATTTTTAGAATTTAACTAAGAATTAGTAGCGATAACAAAGGGTAAAACTAGCGTTGAATAGTAATGCCAACTAAACTTTCGTATTAATGACTAAAATTTAGTAATTAGGGCAGTAACAAAATGACTGTGAAAAATCTAGTTATGTTATTTATCCGTGTAATTAAACGCTGAATTACAGTAATATTTATTAAAGATGGTTTATTAAATCATGTCGTCTGAGGCCCTTTTAAGGTTATAAACACTACATAATTAACGCCAGTTACGTAAGTGTTATAAATAGTGTCAAGATACTACACGTCCCATTATAACAAAGTCATTCCCATTCAAACGCCAAAGATATAAAGAATAGGTTCAAATCGTGCGACTTACTACCTTTTCACATCGAGCATAGCTCACGTTAACTATGAAATCATAGTAAATACTTATGTAATGTCTATGTTCGTTTGAGGCTATTTATTTATTTAACTAATATAGTGTGTTTTGTTAAGTCATTGACGCTTCGTGAGTGTGGGTATGGTCACAAAATAAAAAAATATACAGAAGGTCCGTTCCCGCCGTTCTTGAAAATACATACCTAAACTTGCCCGACCCACAGGGTTGCTTCTGTATTGATTCTGAATTTTAAAAAGGAGTAGGTCTATTAAAAATTCTTCAACATGACATTTAAATATGAACCAGCGTATCTTGGTAAAAAACCGGCCAAGTGCGAGTCGGACTTTGCACATTTAGGGTTCCGAATCAACCTCAAAAATATGATTTATCAATATATTAGTATTTGTTGTTAAAATATACGTAATATTGAACATTGTAACCAAATTTCAAGTTCATAGGTCAATGAGAAGTCTAAAAATTCTTCGGAACAAATTTTGTGACAGACGACGGACGGACGGACGGACGTCTGGGCGACACCAATAGGGTTCCGTTTTGACCCTTCGGGTACGGAACCCTAATAAATTGATGCGTGACCCGCTGCGAGTTGTGACTTGTGACCGGCGGCGGTCGAGAGCGCCAACAAAGAATATACCTAATTAATTAGGTACCTACTTAACTAAACCATAGTACTTAAATACTGGCGTCTTACCAGCGAACTATAAGATGAATGTGTAATGGTTGATCGTCGTTATCAAAGCGGCTAGTTTCAAAAAATTACCTACCTACCTAGGTATTGTAACTACCAAAATGAGAAAACCGTTTTATTTACCTTTCAATATCGTTTGAAAATTTGAAGAAAGTGTAGGCACAGTCTTTTGTTGTATTTAAACAATAAAATACATTCCAACTGTAATAATATGTTAGGTTATTCATTTTGACGTACGTGACACAAAGTACCTACGTAGCGGCGGGGAAGTCAAGTGATCAACGCGCGCACAACTAGCACTCGCGACAGTCGCGACTAAGCATTGCCGATATCAACCGAGAATGCCTGTAAATGTTACGTCTGTGTGCGTGCGGCGACAATGGCACTTTGTACTGAGCGGACTCTCTGCTCCGCCGCGCGCCGCCGCTATTTACTTTGTGGTATGGTGTACTTACAGATATGTTGCCACTGTAAGTATCATCGAAAAGGTTTCATACGAGTTGTCCCCTAATTTACAGCCATTTTTTTAAATAATTAAATGTGCGGATGTTTTAGGTCATAATATTTGTATGTTAATATGATATTATACTATAATATTTGTCCCATTTACCCGTTGGCCAAGCCTATTACAAAGATTATTCTTCGCAAAAAAATATTAAGTAACTACTTGAAACTTGAAAATCCGCACAGCCTACAGTGTATCTTACACAATTATTAAATAATGTGTTCGTGTTCATCGGTGGCCACAACTGGTTCTAACAGCTCTTATACATATATACATACATATATTCACGCCCGTATCCCCTTGGGGTAGGCAGAGACCAAAGAACTGCAAATAACACGGTCCTTATAAATGCTCGTCGGTCGCGGGAACTTCAACCGGACCTATTTTTCAGCATCGTAGAAATTTTATCAAGATAGTTTCAGTTTCTATTACAAACCTAGGATTTTAAGACAGTGTTTATGTAATAGAAAGTCTTAGATTAGTATTAAAGTAGAATGGAGGCAGCGTATTTTCGTTGAGTGGTTTATATACGCCATATTGTCATTGTTTTATATTATCTCACAACCTAATTATTTCAGTTAAATATGAGTTCAAAGTGGGCTTAGATTGTTTTTGAATGTATCTTGTTCCAATATTGTTTACCTACATTTTATTTTATTTTTTGTAATTTGTAAGTCCAAAGTGGGCTTAGACCGCTTGACCCTTTCTTTTTTTTAATTTATTTTTTCTCAAATCTGCTTGTGATTGTGTGCGAGTGCCTACGCACTTTAAGTGAATACACTCTATCGCTATCTGTGAGATCCTATAATTGGCTCTGCTGTCAATACTCATGTTGTTATACTGATTTATTGCTGTTGGTTCTCCTAAAATAAATAATAAATAATAATAACCAATGGAACAAACCATATGTCAGTCTTATATCCAAAGTAAATTCCCTGTAACAAAATTGGAAACGATATTATATTTTCCACTGGATTTTCCCCAAGCTACTCTTCAACCGCGCTCTCCTATCGCTTTAATGGGCCCGGCCTATAATGCCATACTCAGGTTAAAAAAATAAGCGATATTATATTCCTTCGCAATACGGATTCTTGGACAAACTTTGTTCACGTTACAAAACTAATTTTATGCAGCTATTGGCAATAGCAAAAAGGTTACCGAGATGTAACTGATTTAAATAATGTGTTAAAAATACGAGTTCCGTGATTTTATATGTACAATCGAGGAATTAGAATCTAGGTGACTAGCCGAGTTTCATAAAAAAGTGTTAGATCTAGACTTTTAGCTTGCTTAAGAGATGACGCACGTAAAAATGGGTTTGTAGCTATAGCACTCATTTTTTGCAGATTTAAGGCGATACATCGATTGAAAGAGACACCCTTTGTTTTTCGCTCACGACAAAACGGGATGCAACCCTCTCCGAGAATGGCTTTTTAGACAAATCTCGTTAAATATCTGACTGTGTGCAGGTTTATAAAATTTCCTCTTGTCAGTACCTAGATGAGGTAAAATACCATCATATTAAATTAATCGTGTCTTTTAATAATGCGTTCTTTTAGTAGGCTGAGGAAAAAAAGGAAAATATAGACTCGACTTTGGATTTATTTTCTATCGAGAAAATTTTGAACAATCATGTTTCGCTATTGTCAGTACCACAATAATATAGTCAAGAATCATATATCTGAAAATCAGCCCCTACTGTTTGCTAGTCTGGGCAGGATAGCGTTTCAAAGTCTCCAAATTTCTCAGTGTAGCGCCTTAAACCGTACCTACCTATAAAATCACAGTTTTAAAGAGTAACTTAGGAGACGTAACTCACTATGGTGATGATGATGATGATGAGCTCCTGACCGATTTCGGCCTCAGCGACTGAATATTCTAGGTTCTATTCTGGTTCAAATCCTGCAGTAAAGTGTCTCATGCACTTATGACTGAGATCATTACCTAGAGTACGATGCAGCGCAAAAATTGCAGGTATTTTTTGCTATAAAAACAATAATAAGATAATTGCACTGTTTGCGTCATTAAAAAACAAAAACGATTGTTTTGTTACGGGTCATGACAAGGGTAACTGTTGTAAAAAAAGTTATGTTAGGTATCGGTGGCATTAATAATACTTACGTACAAATATTATCGGTAAGCTTGCCATGGGGATGGAAAACGTAAATAAAACCTGTGTGACAGACGACGGGGGCGGACAGATGGACGCGTGAGCGCAAAGGGTTCCGTTTGGACCCTTCGGGTACGGAACCCTAAAAATTATCTATCGCGAGGTCGAAAACTCACAGAGTCAGTGTTACTGAGTGCATAAGCATACTTTCTATGTCGATATGAACAGAGTCATTCCTGAGTTTAAAGTTAGACCTATATTGCGCGCCATCCACGAAGACGCGCCCCTCCACAGCGAATCTCATACTAATCTGTGCGCAGTTGTACGGCTCGGGCTGTGGAGGGGCGCGCCTTCGTGGATGGCGCGCACTATATTAGACTCATTCGACAAATAAAACCTTAAAACCAACGTTTAGAGGTTTTATTTGATGGTTTTATTATTTAAACGAACGAGCACTGAAGCAGACTTTTTCATTTCATGAGACTCTACAGCGCCTCTTGGACCAATTTGGCACAGAATACAAAAAAATAATCGAAAGCGTCATTTTGTGTTCCTAAAAACGACTTTAATTTGAGAGCATGATTTATACATAATATCTGGGCGACCGAGCCTTGCTCGGCGTTTTCCCGGGCATGAGACCTAGCTAGATCGATTGCTCGTCCCCGAAAACCCCCACATACCAAATTTCATCAAAATCGTTAGAGCCGCTTCCGAGATCCCCGAAATAAATATATAAATAAATAAATAAATATACAAGAATTGCTCGTTTAAAGATATAAGATACGGCAGTAGCGGCGCGTCAAAAATATTCTTTAGAAAGCCGGAACCTAATTTGCCTTTCTTAGGTAATCTTCATGAGAAGAACTGGACTGGCTGAAAATTAGGCAAGCCAGTGGGAATCTAGTTGTATGGACGCTCCACCACTGATATACGGTACCTATAAATCAAAAACATTAGAACAACCTTTAGAGTGGAGATTTACGCATAAACCTACTGCTTATAATTGTTCATTGTTTAATATAATTACATATACCCATGCAGATAACCATATCACTACAAATAATAATCAGCGTATTAGAACAAGGTTAATCACTTCACTGACCTATCGTACTAAATATAGTACTCATTTAACTATAGTATTTTATGGGAGTGCCCACGGATGTAGGGTTGCCTGTGTTTTCCGGATTTTTCCGGTCCTGAGAGGGGCTAAAGGCTTGGTCACAGTCACACTGCGTTGCGCGACGTCCGCGCGACGCGACCGCTGCGCGCCGGAACGTATGCTAACAGGTTAGCGACGTCACACAGGTTGCGCGACGCGAGCGGGACGGTTTCATACATTTTGGCGCGCAGCGCAGCGTCCCGCTTGCGTCGCGCAAGCGCTGTGACCATTTCGTTCGTATGTCGGACATATAGTATTCGTCCCTCTCGCACTTACATACTTGACAGTAAGGGATGAATCCTATATGGCCGATATATCAGCGATCATCTTAGTCCCTCTGTCCGGCCAAAATTTTACGTGTCCGGCTTTTGCAAAAGATTAAATACATATAGTTCTGTAACCATTTTAAAGTTTATTTTTTAACGTGTTTGTGTGCTAACTTTCTAAATAAAGGAAAAATTAAAAAATATATATTTAGATTGTAGTTTGAGTTAGCAGCGTTACTTACTGCTTAAGAGGAGGGGTAGGGCAAGCTCTCTCCATACAAACTTTGTGCAGGATTTACTTCGTTTGTGTTTGCATTAAAGTTATGATTTTTGGTCAGTATGCTTATTTTTCTGATAGCTATTTCGTGATGTAAATTTATTTTATTAAATATTTTTTTAAATTTTTTAAATTTTGAATTTTTTTGAAATATTTGAAAATTTTCACATCGCGATCTTCGCATATCTAATATTTACAACCAACAAAAATATTATTTTGTTAGTGCCAAAACCGACGAATAAAACGTGCACAAAGTTTGTATGGGGAAGGCCTTGCCCTACCCTGCGCCTTAATACAATCTTTTTTAATAATGCTAAGTTTAGGGCCGGATAAAAATGTTATAAGGCGCAGTTATCTGGGCCAAATAAAACACGCAGTTGGCGTCGTGCCCTCTCAAGAAGTCAAAGAGCTGGCGTAAGAGAGAGAGAAATGGAAAATACTCCACCGACAAGAGGATAACTCTTAAATTTGACGGTGATGAAACTGATGAAAAATGGCATGTATGTAAGCACTTGTACACTATCAATAACAGATTAAAACATATACATGTCACAATAAATTACTGTATAGGAGCGCGGTTATCCCTTTAAGGGATCTCTTCCAGCTGACCAAAAATGGGATGTATATTTTAGGCCAAAATGCGCGGCTTTTAGGTAAAATGCCCGGTTTTTGAAGCTTACCGCCTGGCAACCCTACACAGATCGCAAGTAGATGCGCCGATGGCGTCATAGTGCAAGGACGACCGGCGTACGCGCAGGACGAAGCAATATGTCACGTAATTGAAGTATATAGATACGCGACATACAATCCTAGGAGACCATAGTTAGGTTAGGTTAGGCCAATGTCGGAAGTTTATTTTTTAAATATTATGTACCATTTGATACATTGATATATAGCACTAGCTTTTCCTACTAAAACAACGCATTATTAAACGACACTATAAGTTAATATGATGGCATTTTACCACATCTAAACTATGTCAAGAGGAAATTTCATATAACTACACACAGTCAGATATTTATCGAGATTTGTCTAAAAAAGTCATCCCCGAAGAGTGTTGTATCCCGTTTTGCCGTGCGCAAAAGACATAAGCGTGTCTCTTTCACGGGGGGCGTGGTTTACCGAATCGATATAACTATGTCCTTAACCCCCAGAAGCTATGTATTGCAGCTGTTACTTCTTACCGTTTCAATAAACAAGTAATCATTAATACAAGTAGGCATCTTTGAACTAGACATATCCCGGTCTCGGATAGATTAAATTTAAGTTTAGATCTGGACTAAATTTAATAAAAAAAGGTCAAGGTTGTCTCAATCGTGACATGAACTATGGAAACGAGTTCTCAATTTTTTTTTTTTTACAAAAGATCGCATAAATATTTAATAAACGTACTTACATTAAAAGTTCAATAGTAAAATATTCTTCTAATTAAACGCAGTGTTTTAATGACTAAACGTTTATTTAGAACGTAACAAAGTCTTTATCTTTATAATTAACCAAGAACTGACTAAAACAAAAGAATATCAATGTTTTTCCATTGACAGCGCAAAACCCGCTCTAAGCGTTCATCTGTCATCATATTAAAAAATATAAACGTCATACGTTCGGAAATCTTAGTAACAGCCAACATCTTACAATAGCAAATCTGAAATACCTACTTAAATCTTAACTATATAATAAAAAATACTATAATGACTTAAATCTTAAAATTTTATATCTATGTTTTCTTAAAGTTGCGTATGCCACTTTGGAAGTGTCGTTATTTAAAAAAAAGAAAGGCCATATGAAATGTTCGTCCTAATTAAAGCTTGATAGTCTCTTAAGGCGATATATCGATTGAAAGAGACACCCTTTGTTTTTCGCTCACGACAAAACGGGATGCAACCCTCTCCGAGAATGGCTTTTTAGACAAATCTCGTTAAATATCTGACTGTGTGCAGTTTTATGAAATTTCCTCTTGTCAGTACCTAGATGAGGTAAAATACCATCATATTAACTTAATCGTGTCTTTTAATAATGCGTTGTTTTAGTAGGCTGAGGAAAAGAAGGAAAATATAGACTCAACTTTGGATTTATTTTCTATCGAGAAAATTTTAAGCAATCACGTTTTTGTCAGTACCACAATCATATAGTCAAAAATCATATATCTGAAAATCAGCCCCTACTGTTTGCTAGTCTGGGCAGGACAGCGTTTCAAAGTCTCCAAATTTCTCAGTGTAGCGCCTTAAAAGTGTTTATAACTAAATGGGGAATATTAGTTAACATTCTCATATTGTAATTGAATTGAGCATGCATTATGTACTTACTTTTTTTTGCCTATTATGTAATGGTTTTTCTGATATCAATTATAATCTTCAATTATGGGGATTAATTCGACGTCAAATGGCTTTATAGTCCGGGCCCAATACACCGGTTGGAAAATGGCCTGGAGAAAATCCAAGGACCAAGGGAAACCTCCAAAATGACTCACACGACCACGAGGGCGGTTTAGTGTTAAGTGAGAGCTCATAGAATTTTACGTGTAGATCTTGTATGGACTCGTACTGTTACACATCGATGTTTAAACAGGTCTATAGTGTTTTAACCAGTTTAGTACTAAAATGTAATCTGCTAACGTACCTATATATATAGGACAGTATACATTAACTACGGCTGGCTGCTCATGTGCTGAAACTGGAAAGTCTATCTTTCCGCCAATTATACGTGCACAACGAAAAAGTGGTTACGAAAGTAAAACTACGCTTTTACTTGGATTATATAAAGTGCATTTGAATATATTAAGGCGATATATCGGTTGAAAGAGACACCCTTTCTACGAGAATGGCTTTTTAGACAAATCTCGTTAAATATCTGACTGTGTGCAGGTTTATTAAATTTCCTCTTGTCAGTACCTAGATGAGGTAAAATACCATCATATTAACTTAATCGTGTCCTTTAATAATGCGTTGTTTTAGTAGGCTGAGGAAAAAAAGGAAAATATAGACTCGACTTTAGATTTATTTTCTATCGAGAAAATTTTAAGCAGTCATGTTTCGCTATTGTCAGTACCACAATCATATAGTCAAGAATCATATATCTGAAAATCAGCACCTACTGTTTGCTAGTCTGGGCAGGACAGCGTTTCAAAGTCTCCAAATTTCTCAGTGTAGCGCCTTAAGCAAGTAAAGCAAAGGTGAATATAAATATAAGAATTTAAATAAAGTATGTTGTACAAAAAAAAAAAAAAGGTGCTCATGCATATCGAAAAAACACATTTTCGATTAAGATATTATGTGTACAAACTTAATCCTAGCGTTTATTATTTTTACATAGGAATTCATACGTACCGCAAAGTTTTACGAAAACATAGTAGCCGTACAAAAACATAGGAACAGAAATTTGGCGTAACTACTTCTGTAATCTGTTGTTCGGTTACAATGACAATAGTACATTAGGGGCGGTAATAAAGAAAGCCTCAGATCGCATGTTTATCGCCCTTGCCTTCGGCTCGGGCGTCAAATACCTGCGATCTGAGACATTCTTTGTTTTACCGCCCTTGTTAAGTACAAAATTTTATATCACCCCCTGGCCAGGAAGTGGGATTTCCCGTGCGCGAAGCGTGCGGTAATTGCCGCTTTATGGCGAGGTGTGACATAATATAATATTATGGTACTATACCAAGCTGACCTGATACTGGAGACAGAAGGTGGTCATAGTAACTCCTAAACCACACAAGATACATTCGTCGTGTTTGGGCTCATTAGAATGTGGAAAAAAGTACAGTCGGCAATAAAAGCTTGTACAAAAAAAAACTTTGACAAACATTTACATAAATCGTTGCCTGTCAGCATAGACTAACCATCGTTTAGTTTATTTGTGCTGTCAGCGGCGTAAAGATATGAGTTCGTGACTGAACATGGTTGTTCATCTTAGAAGAAAGCTGACGGAATTAATAATAGCGCCACCTAGTCTTAAGGTTATTAAACTAGCTCGAACAGTCAGCTAAAAAGTAAAAGTGAGTAGCCTGTTAAAAAGGTATTCAAAATTTCGATGCGTACCAGTAGCTCTAGTATAAGTTTTTAAGAAACATTAACTAATTCGAACGCGTTTGCGTTTTGACTCAAAATGTATGTAAACGCTCTCACCGAGTTTGAAATACGCGCGTTCATCGGTTAGCAACAAATGTTATACTCGCTGTTTTAGTTTCCACTAGTGACCACCAGAGGCGCTGTGAACGTTTTCATACCATTTTCATACATTTTGAGACAAAACGCAAACGCGTTCGAATTAGTTAATGTTTCGAAAAAACTTATACCTGAGCTACAGTATCACACACGTGGCCCTGTGGTAAAGTATATTGTCTTTAGAGACAATGTACCCGGGTTCCATCCCAGCGGCCGGATGCACTTTTTGTATGTTTTTCACGTGTATCCAAGATATCAGTTTACTAACTTTGGCACTTGGTGGCGCTTTAGTCGGGATCACAATATGCGTGAAGTTGGCTATCTATTTCCAGTCATTACACTCTTATCTAGGTGACTGAAGTTGTACGTAAACAATTATGTTGTGTGCTATGCCTTATACTTACAACAAACTAGTAACATCATACCTAACAATACATGTATTGTAATGCGATATCTTAACTCTTGCAAGAAAACAATTGTTTCTACACGTACACCGAAAATAAATACTAAGCACAAAAGGCAAACAAAGTCACATTTAAAACAAAATATTTTTGAAGTGAAAACTTCTTTAGCGGGGCTGAGCACTTTTTATGATGGGGAAAAATGTTTAAATTCGCGTCAGATTCGTAAGGAGGTCTCAATATAGTGGACGGAAGTACGCCTAGGATGCTCTACGACCAGCAAGTTGAGCCTTCCTAATATCGTATGGCCTGTTTTAATACAAATAAGTACTAACAAACAAATGATTTTATCCTCCTCTCTTTCTACCGCGCGGCGAAAATGTATGCCTGCGCCTGCTGTTTCGTTTAGGCAGGGCGCTTGCGCGAATGTGCGTGTGTGTTTCGTTTTCATTTCTGCCGGCACTCCCGGAGTGCAACCCGTTGTTTTTTTTTAAATATTTACTGAATATTTTCTACGTAAGCTACTGCAACTGCAGCAACCGGGCGGTAATGGCCGATTTCATTATTACATAGCAGGGAATGCAGGGTTTGATCGAATACATCGAAACTCGGTAGCCCGCAAGGTTCTGAAAATCGAACGCAAGTACTTGCATCATTTTGATGACCGCTTTAGCTTAGTTGGTAGTGAGTGGCGCTGCCTACGAAGCTGGAGGTCCCGGGTTCGAATCCCGGCCGGGGCATTTATTTGTGTGATGAGCACGAATATTTGTTTTGGGTCTTGTATTGTTTATCAATGTTTTCTATGTATTTATTTATCTATATAAGTATGTATATCGTCGCTTAGTACCCATAGTACAAGCTTTGCTTAGTTTGGAACTAGGTTGATTTGTGTAAGATTGTCCACAAATATTTATTTATTTATCATGTAAATGGGCCTTAAGGCGACTTTCAAACTTGCCCCGTATTATGGTCGCAGTTATCACGTGATAAACGACAAGATAAAGCATCTGTCACTTTATATTGAGTGATATCAGAAAGTGACAAATGCTAATATATAATAACATAACCCCGAGGTCGTGGCAAACTCCGGCTAGTTGCACAGGATTTTCCGAAATAACTTAGGTACAAAATATTATATGATATTAAAACAGGACTTTTCGTTGACCGGAGAACATTGTGAGGAGCCTGTTGTAATCCTAAGGTCTAGTTTTCCCACCTAGGTTTAGGCTGCGTTCCCACCAGAGATGTGCGAGGATGTGTTTTCATATATTTGGCACCTCGCTCGGCGCGTTGCGAGGTGTCAAATGTATGAAAACGCATCCTCGCACATCTCTGGTGGAAATGCAGCCTTAAGGTCAGATGGCAGTAGTTTTAAAAACGAATATTGAAAAGTCACGGATTCGTATGCTTTTAGTTCTTTATCCAATTATGTACATATTAGTATCATTATAACTTGGTTTTTACTTAGTAATTACTTAGATCAAATAGTGATAAGTTACATACGAATTCATAATTAATTTATTACGATTTTATTACTTATTTGGCCTCTAAAGTTAGCTAAGACACTGCAATTCCGAGGTCTTAGTAAGTACCGTAAAATAGGGTAAGTAGAGATTGCGAGGACAGTTGGGTTATGAATGGGGAGAGTAGGGATGGCCGAGGGGTGAGCTGGTTTTTATAGGCTTAGTGGAGCGCTCGTGGCCCAGCGGCGCCTGCGTGCCGCAAGCGTTATTCAAAGTTAAGCAACGTGGGCCGCGGTCAGTACATGGATGGGTGACCGCTTTGAGTGGTTACTAACTGAGCGCTCCCGTGCTTTGGAAGGCACGTTATGCCGTTGATCCCGGCTGCTGTCTATGGCAGCAGTCGTTAAGCCAAGTTGGAGGCCTTCGGGCGGCTTGAAAACTTCTAACAGTCAAGTTGCCCACTCAATTGTCAAAGGGCGGTCCAACTTGCACCACATCCGTAGGGAAAGTACCCACCGCTACCCTACACGTGACCCCTGGGTGGTTCTAAAAGTGCAACAAAACTGGCAACCGTACTGCCTTCTCGAAGATCTCACGGTTCGAAATAAATGCCATACGATAAATAATAAAATATAGGCTACTGCTACTTAACATACAAATTCTAATTACTAATCATGCTATTATAATATGCATAATCCCAAAGTGTCGATCCCACAACTTCCCAAACTCGCCTTAGTATGAAATCCCACCTCATCACCCCAACCTACCTGAACTACGGGGTGAGGAGGGATTTCCAACTTTCTGTGTTTATCGTTAAAGTTATGAACACTAAATCATAAAAAAAAACTAAATTACAAACATCCGGAACACTATTTTTTGTAAATAAATCAATGCGGCCACATACAAAAATAAACTTTTATGCGGGTTTGAACTTCGGTTTTGTGCCAACTCACCCCATTTTACGGTACCTAATTTTAAACGAAATTCAAATCACTAAGAATTAATTCGCGATGATAAATGAATGTGTTAATAAGTTTTAATTTACCTGTTTCAAGGGTACTCAAAATAATATAAATATTGAATACTTACTCGTATTAACATAAGTTTTTATAAACACTTTGCAATAATTGGTATAGGTAGATAATTAAAATTATTTATTTGAAGTTGGTTTTTGTAAGCAATAAATAAAATAAAATAAATTATTGATGTAGATGAGATAAATAATTTACCTACTACATATGTATACATATACGATTTACTATAAAATCACTAAGAATTAACATCCTTAACAGTCATGAACTACTTCATCGAAAAGAAAAACAATTCACCATTACATAAAAATAACAAGACGTAAATCAGAATTCCAAGCTACCAAAGAAAAAAAAAACTATAATCACTACGCTTACCTGTCAAAACACTGGCCAGTATGTTAAAAATAAAATAAAACTATAAAGCGCGGTTCAATAAAAACAAAAAACGCGCGAGTAAAGCACGATGTTTGAAAAAAGAACGACGACTAGTGCGATGCGCGCGACAGGTGCGACACGTGGGATGCGCACTATGCGCACACGCAGACCGAGCGGCTCCCCACCAGTGCGCCATTGCGTGTGGCAATCGCTATCGGTATTGCTATCAGGTTCAAAACAATGGAAAACCAGATTCTGCTAATGTGTTAGGGTAATAGCAAGTGATACCGGAATTACATATTTCGTTAGTTGATCTGGGCCTTTTCCGTAAGTCGACATGCAGCGTTCCTATTAGGCATTTAAAAAGGATAGCGCTATTCTAGCCACCGAACTTACTAATTCGTGTAAGGTACAACATAATTGTGTAAAGTAATGTATTAAAACTTTGCAGAATCTGAAGTTACAATTTCTATACACAAATTTAAAATTAACTGATGAAAAATTGAATTTATTTTACGAATGTTTCATTATTATTATATCTAATAAATCATTAATGCAACTGCACGCAATACCTATTTAACGTTTTAATTTCAAATTAAATTAATTGTTGTTACATACTTATGTGTTTAAACCCCACTGCTCAATTCGAGTTTTTGTATTCTAAATAGGCACCTACTTATAACTAAAACCGGCTCTATGTAATATACATTACATACGTAGAGGCTTCAATTATTGGTCAGAATTATAAGGTTACAGCCTGTTTTACTAATTTTATTACTAATAACTTTCTTACCTATTAAGTACCTATTAATTTTCTTAACCACCACATGAAGCTAACGTTACATATAGAATTTCTATACATAGAATTGACATCTCAAAGCGATCGTTTATGTAACAAGGCGATAAATCTTGAGGAAAATTTGTGTCGCATGTTTTTGTGGCGCGACGTAACTTCATACTTGATGGCATGACGATTAATTTATGCTCCGGCGTGCTGGTAAACAGGCATTGTTTTCATGGTGATTGAATCTATAATTTTAGCATTAAGTTTATCATTTAATTAAGCGTGTTTTCAAAAAAAAAATTAAAGAAACGATAGGCTGAGCTGTAATGAGTAATGAGGCTCCCTTACATGATTTCTTAAGTAGGTTAAGTATTATAATTGTAATAAGCATATTTTTGGAAGAAAATGGCTGACTGTCGAGTTTCTTTCGGCGTTTCTTCTTGGCAGTGGTCTTTGAGAAACGCTAGTAGTTTTTGACTTGTAAAAGTGCCATTGCGGCCTACTTACAGAATAAAGTTCATTTTATTCATTTTTATTAAGTTTTTCCCAACAGTCATTAAGGAACCTTACAGAAGACCGCCATCCTTTCGCAGTCATCGAATTATTTCAACGTAATTATAAACACGGCTGAAAAAAAGGTGTCTTTTAAGGCGCTACACTGAGAAATTTGGAGACTTTGAAACGCTGTCCTGCCCAGACTAGCAAACAGTAGGGGCTGATTTTCAGATATATGATTCTTGACTATATGATTGTGGTACTGACAATAGCGAAACGTGATTGCTTAAAATTTTCTCGATAGAAAATAAATCCAAAGTCGAGTCTATATTTTCCTTTTTTTCCTCAGCCTACTAAAACAATGCATTATTAAAAGACACGATTACGTTAATATGATGGTATTTTACCTCATCTAGGTACTGACAAGAGGAAATTTAATAAACCTGCACACAGTCAGATATTTAACGAGATTTGTATAAAAAGTCATTCTCGGAGAGGGTTGCATCCCGTTTTGTCTTGAGCGAAAAACAAAGGGTGTCTCTTTCAATCGATATATCGCATTGAGGCCTTAGGCCTATATGTACGCGGATGAACCACAAAACAAAATTCTTTTACCAAAACCAACATTTCCTTAAATCACCTTGACAATGACTTAGCGACGCTTATAGTGGCTTTGTCAATCGGCAACCATTTCGAATCATTAGCGAGGCATCGATTCGAGACGATTAGTATTCGAATGACGGCCGTCATTGTCCACTAACATGGTCCAATGGTACATGCTGACCGTATTATGCGACGAATAAGGAGTGTTAAAGAATTGATACGGTTAGAAGGACAAAGGCCTGATTTTATTGTGGTGTTTATGGTGGTAAACAAGTGTACGGTTTGGGCGATGATAAGTGGCAACTGTAGTCCATGGATGCTTGCAAATTAAGGACTGTATATGTGGTATTTGTTTTACCAAAGCAAAACAATTACACACATACATAAATAAGCCTTTGTACAGTCAAGTGCAAAAATATGCATGGAATGAAGCATCTCATAAATAATGTAGGTTAGGTACCGAAAACTTAATCCATCTGACATAAGAGCTACATATTTGTCGGCAAGTTATACAACTTGCCCAAAAATATGTAGCTCTTATGCCCGCATACGCACCCATACTTTTTGTTAAAAAATACATAACAGAACAGTGTCAAAGAACCAGCACGATGCGTAATCGTTACGACAAGGTTTTCAATTAGTTTGACAGAATAATCTTTCTTTGGTCCTTCGATAGTCCATAAGTATCTTGGCGTCAAGTCAAAATCCGACTACACCTGATCTGAATTACAATGAAACCAAAGGGAACTTCTACATAGAAGGTTGGAGTACTAATTCATCGAGTGAAGCGAAGTTCTCCGTTTCAGGTTCGCCAAAAACGCTTTCGTATGTTCATCTGGCTGTTCTGCAGGGGTAGTGCCCCTTGCCTTGGGGAAGCCCATTGGGGTCTATGATGGTCATGCGATATCGCGACTAACGTCAAGATAAAGCATCTATCACTTTCTATCGAGTGGTATCGGAAAGTGACATATGCTTTTTATCTTTATCTTTCGGTTTAAAACGAGACCAATCAACCCCAGAGTAAAGTAAATAGTGACAATATTCATATAAAGTGATTTAAATTAGCATGCAAGTTTCTCTACATTGCGGGGTTGCGGGGTACCGAGGTAAGATGAATGCGATCAAACCCCGCAATGTAATGAAAATTCTGTGAAAACTGTACGCAAGTACTAGCTAGTCTAAACCGCGCTTTAAACTCTTGAATGGGGACCCAAAAACGGTTCCGTATAATTTATTTATTATTTTATTTATTTTAAACTTTATTGCACAGTAACAATCTGGTACAAAAGGCGAACTTAATGCCATAAGGCATTCTCTACCAGTCAACCTTCAGGCCAAACAGAGAATGATCATAGTAGGTGCGGGATAAACTGCAATGCAGAAATTAATATAACTCGCAAAATATTGTAATACGCGTTAAATGCTAATAGATAGGATATATGTAAAGCGTAAGTAATTACTTAAGGGGAGGTATCCCCAACGCAAATGTCCCGCTCTAACACGCGTGAGTTTATAATTAACCATCCCGCTCTCTACGCAAGCTCTGCGCGCAGTTTCGTAAATATTTTGCTATAGTCATTAAGCCAATCATTCTATCAAAGCAAACCCTGCGAATTTGTCTATAACTATTTACGATCTTTAATTGAGTGCAAAAATAAAACGTTAAATATCAGTAATAAAGCCGTAATATTGAAAATACATTCCAAAAAGGGGTAACTTCGCGATTTTTTTCTATCGAGTGAAATTCATCAGGTCATGTAACTGACTGCGATTTTGACTAGACAAGATCCTTATGTAACACATATATTTTTTTTAGATTTTAAGACACTATATTCTATGTCTCAGATGGTTTATAAAAACTCAAAAGTGGTAATACACGGCCTTAATAGAGGATCCTTCTTTTGGCGTCTCGTCAAAATCAGATAAAGTCCTGACAAGAAAACAAACAAACTATATTGACAATTTTTCTAAAACAAAAGAACTAAATTTCCCTGGCCATTCAAATATCAATTTTGCGCTTGCAACTTGAAGGACGAATTCAGAAACCGAGTAACAGAAGAATTATGTTCATTTGTCATATAGCTTTACGCTCGTATCGACTTTTCAAAACCGCGTAACTTTATTTACATTGCTTATTTATTTAAATCAGACCCTTATTTTTGTAAGTGTAAGGTTGAATTCAGAAGCGAATTTATAGAAGAATTACGTTCTTTGGTAAATAAATGTTCATTTTCTTAGTTGTTCACTGTATGTCCGTCATGTTGTATAATGTGGCGATGCTATCTCGTTTATGCATGTGAATGTCTTTGTTTATTTCCTTATTGATGTATTGTAGTATGATATAATGCATGATTATTATTGGATCTGTAGCTGATAATTATGACTGTATGTATAATACGTTACACTTAATTATGGTTATGTAAACCAGGACTTGCATGCACCTATGAATGTATGTCAAAATACTACCGGTTCGTAACCTCCACAAACCTCTGCCTCGAGAAGAACCGGCGTAAAAATACAAATACAAATATATTTATGTCACACCTGGCCATAAAGTGGCCATTATCGCATGCCGCGCGCGCAAAAAAACCCACTTCCTGGCCAGGGGGTGGCATAAAATTTTGTACTTACCACGGGCGATAATAAAGAAAGCCTCAGATCGCATATTTATCGCCGTTGCCTTCGGCTCGGGCGTAAAATACCTGCGATCTTTGACATTCTTTGTTTTATCGCCCTTGGTAAGTAATGTACTATTATTCTGCATAAAATGTGGTACAATAGATGGCAACATTGTTAAAGAAGAAAACTGCACATTTTACCAGCAACTGGCATGCAAAAATATAAAAAAATTGTGTAGATAAGTGGCATTGAAATCCTATTTAATAATTACAATAAAATGTCATGAATGTTAAATTACAATGTGAAGACATATTTACTAACTATGTCTAATTACAGAATAATGTCGCTTAAATTAATCAAAATAGTATAAAATAATAGGTAAGCAAATTTTAAATTTCAATGTCAAAATCCATATATCTAATTACAAAAAATGTCGTCACTTGTATTTAAAATAATCAAAATATTCGTTAATGGAGTAAAACTGGGATTTTTACTAGTTTATCTTAATTGAGTAAAAGCTACATTCTTGACATCACAGATATAATCAAATATCGTCGAAGTTCATTTTATCGTTTCAATTACATACGGGATAAAAAGTAAATGTCTACAAAAAAGGATCAAATTGATCAAAACGGCGTGTTGTCTCATATATCACTATCAAACTCAAAATGTAAGTAAGCTCAGCTTCCCAACGTCTCATATAACTTCCGTCAACCAAGGACGAGTCGTGTAACTTCGAAATGCATACTTCAATCACAATATAAACATTGGAAACAGTACAATACCGTCATGGTAGCGTAGTTTTGTATAACTATTATAGTTACAAACAAAAACAAAACTTACAGACACAGAATAAAGTTCATTTTATTCATTTTTTATTTATTCGAAATGCATGCTTCAATCACAATATAAACATTGGAAACAGTACAATAACGTCATGCTAGCGTAGTTTTGTACATCTTATAGTTATAGTTATACAAACAAAAATTTAACTAAACATATATCAATTTGAACTTTTTTTGTTAAAAAAAACGAACCGAAACAACTTTATTCGCTCTATTCTTCTTTTCTGTCGATGGATTTTGAGACTTAAGACAAAATTAAATTTTATTTTACGAGTAGTATCAAAAAATAAAAGGTACCCGCCGGATATCCAGACATACGAAAGCATTTTTGCTCCAGCTGAAAAGCTCAATAGTTAATCAATATAATAAATAATAAGAAATAAATTCATTTTATTTCGACCAACTAGGATCATACAAATATAACAAAATTAAAAAAAACTGGCATAGTAACATAATTTTTTCAGTCAGTCAGTGTTCAGGCGACTTCCTGATTTGTCGGTGCGGAGGCAGTACGATATGAGAAAAGTGTCAAATTTCAGTGTCAGCTGTCAGTCGACGCGATACAATTTTTTACTACGCCCCTACATTTAAATGAGTGCTTCCTGACTGGCGCGGGATGCGCGGTAACGGGACGATGCGAAGGCGGTACTGCTCCGCTTCTGCGCATGATATTACTACTGCGCAAACGTAATACTGACAGTATTATGTTAAGTGAGAATCTTAAGAAGAAAATGTCACATATAGATCCCGCCCCGCCAAGTCAGGAAGTCGCCTTAGTACCTACTTAATATGCGTTGAATATATTTCAAGTCAAAATACTGTCCTAGTGCTAAAACCCACACGGAAGATTGTTCGCATTGTTCGGGCCGTGGGATCTGTTGTCTGAACGAGCTTTAGGTAATCTGTTCCGCAATTAAGCACTTTTTTGGCAATTAATTAACAATATTGTTATTGCAGTTCCGTGTCAGTGAGAAAATGAATACAGTCACTGCAGCTGGGCTGTTATTCACAAACTGACTCGTCCTCACGTGTCACCTCACCTCTCACCAGTTTTATATGGAAACTGTCAAAAAGTGACAAATTACGTTTAATTTATGAGGACGGGTAGGGCAAGCTCTCTCCATACAAAATTTGTGCAGGATTTTCTTCGTTTGTGTTTGCATTAAAGTTATGATTTTTGGTCAGTATGCTTATTTTTCTGATAGCTATTTCGTGATGTAAATTTTTTTGATTGAATTTTTATTTTTATTTTATTTGTATGTCTTTCCTGTTCACGGGACAATGGTGTCCCGGACCTTTGGGAGGCGTGCGCGAAGCCGAAATACCGATGTACCGAAGTACCATCGAGTACCACATAGCTAACACGTAGAGGCCCTTTTGACAATTTCATGTAATGCAAGGGATACACCGAGCGGATGCTGTGCCTGCTCGTGTCATTTATTATATTATATTTTTATTTTTTATTTTTTTTGAAGTAGTTGAAAATGTCCACATCACTTTCTTCGCATATCTAATATTTACAACCAAAATAAATATTATATTCGTTAGTGCCAAAACCTACGAATAAAACGTGCACAGAGTTTGTATGGAGAATGCCTTGCCCACCCCCGCGCCTTAAGGAGCGCGGGCGAGCCATGGTTGTATGTTCATAGTTATTCCATTAAGAAATATGAATAAAACTTCATAAAGTCAGATGTAGGTGCGCAATTGAGAATTGATGTACTAACAAACGCAACTACGCATGTCAAACATAATGTAATGTATGTTAGCCCACGGATAGATCGATAATGCGTGACTTAAAACAATAAATTTAACTAGCGACGTGAATCAACTGATTAAGTTGCGTTTGGCAATGTAACACAAAAGAGCGCGGTTACCTAACTGCCCGACTTAGAGAAATGAGCGACAGTGTCTTTCGTGTCATCATTAGGTCTAGTCTATTGTGAAAGTGACGATTCAATTTTATTAAGGCTGGGTTTTATAAAGATCAGTTAAACCAAATGTCAGATCATGGTAACTCAGTAAGTATTTACATTTTGTTGAAATAGCATACCAATATGAGGTCTCTCGGATCTTTATATTAGGACATTTTAAGTAGTTTAACCCACAATTTTGTATAGTCCGGACACAACTCTAAGGCCAAATTCTGTCAAACGAACGCAAGCAAAACTAGACTTAGAGCTATGACTGTAAGGTAGATTTTTGCTTGCGTTAATTTGACAGCACTTTGGCCTTACAGTTTTGCACGAACTATACATCCATTACGTAAATAATATAAATATTATAATTATTTGTTTAGAGTAATTCCAAGATAGATAAAATAAGTAAAGATATAAAATTACGGACACTTAATTTAAATTCATTTAAAAAGGCAATAGAAGGTTATTTACAAAAACTTAATTATGAAAACAGAACAGCTATTAAAATTTTTGGTGTAAAACACACACATACATATACGCATGTACATACACACACACATACACACACACACACACACACACACACACACACACACACACACACACACAATATTTATACTATATTCACAATCATATTTAAAATGTAAGAATGATCTGTAAAATTATGTTAAGTCTTTACATATACTACTTGTTTACAACTAAGTCGGCCCGGCCGGCGCGGCGGCAGCCGCACGGTATTGTTTACGCATACTTAGATCTTTTGTTTTGTTATCTGTCGCTATGTGCATGTGTATACCCACCTAGAACTTGCT
Source organism: Cenopis cana (assembly GCA_951800055.1). Taxonomy (NCBI): domain Eukaryota; kingdom Metazoa; phylum Arthropoda; class Insecta; order Lepidoptera; family Tortricidae; genus Cenopis; species Cenopis cana. The sequence goes on along the minus strand of OX637476.1, from coordinate 21,495,717 downwards.
ACCTATAATTTGTATTTAACAACAATAAAATGTTAAAGCGATACGCACATGCACAATGTGAAAACATAAATGCTAAGGACGGTCAATATTACTAGGTAATAATAAATTAATAGTTTAAAAACACTAGAAAAACACGCTTTGCGTGTTAATTGAAACTTGATCGTGTTCAAAGTCCATTACGTGACCTTTCTCACAAGTGCAAACATGACTATGATACGATATTCCTTCATGGAATGCCAGTGCCTATCTATTGAAACCTAATCGTGGTCAAAGTTCATTACAAGACTTTTCTAACAAATCCAAACATAGCTATGATACGATGTTCCATCATGAAGTTCCAGTTCATATCTTCCGGCTCCATCATCAGATCAGTTCGACAGTACCATATTATTGTATTGTCATCAGAACTACATACAGCTGCCAATTTTCATGATGCTACGATCCTTGGAAAATGGTTAAACTAGTTACCTTAGATTCCATTACATATTTAGTTACATACAGGACGACCTATCAGACCTTGAAACCTAATCGTGGTCAAAGTTCATTGCAAAACTTTTCTAACAAATCCAAACACAGCTATGATACGATGTTCCATCATGAAGTTCCAGTTCATATCTTCCGGCTCCATCATCAGATCAGTTCGACAGTACCATAGTATTGTATTGTCATCAGAACTACATACAGCTGCCAATTTTCATGACGCTACGATGCTTGGAAGATGGTTAAATTTGTTACATTAGATTCCATTACATAGTTACATACAGGTCGACCTAATAAAAGCGTGTTAAAAATACTGCCCGGCTAAAATTCCACTACATAAGGAATGCATGGAACTGGCACTGGCCGACTGTACAAGTGCAAAATGTAGCACTGAGATTCATGTGCTTCTCCAATCACTGTGATTTGTGGTCAAGCGCATGTGGTATTTAGAATAAAAAGAAAAAAAAATAAAGAAAAGAAGAAAATAGACGTGAGATTGACGATGGCCGTTGGGGCCGAAAGGTTCTCGAGTGGCGACCACGGACCGGAAGGCGCAGCGTGTGTAGACCCCCCACAAGGTGGACTGATGACCAGGTAAAGGTCGCGGGAGTCCGCTGGATGCGGGTGGCGCAGGACCGGTCATTGTGGCACTCTTTGGGGGAGGCCTATGTCCAGGAGTAGACGTCTTTCGGCTGATATGATGATGATGATGATGAGACGTGAGATTATAAATAAGTGACTCACCTCAGGCTGGGGCTGCACCCGGGCCGGCAGCGCGCGCGCGATCTCTGGCGACGCGGATCGCTCCCTCTCTCGCATCTCGCTCGCCAGAGCCGCCGCGCGCGCAGCTCGCGCCGCCACTTCCAAGGAGCCGCTCGATTTGCTCCTGAAACAGTGGGGCTAGGTCAGGGTTCGCCAAAAACTTTTTATGCAGAGCTAAATTCAGTAAAATGTATTCAATTATTTTGTGTCCTAGACACAATGATTAAAAAAATTACCTGACAGGCCTGTCAATAGGACCGAGCATTGAGAGCGGCTGGGACGGAGCTGAGGGCGCAGGGGGCAGGTACATGACATGACCGCCCCAGGAGAGATAGTTGATGCCCGGCCGCCACGGTATCGCGTCCTCCTGGCAGATGAAAAAAAAATAATTTATTTATTACCAGATAGGAGTACAAAAATACTGGATTAATAGACTAACAATAGATATATAGACGTATAGAACAGGAGAACACACGATCAGGCAAAATTCCGTCCCAGTTTTGGGCAGAGTCTTTTCCAAAAGTAGAGCGAATGAACTGTAGAGTGTAAGAGAAATTATGCAAATGTAGGTTAGGTACGGAGCCACCACAGGCCACAGAGGACATATCTGTTCATTATAAAAAAATATGTCACTAAATGTTACCTTCTCTGACGGTGGCGTAGAATTCTCCTCCTTAATGTCATCTTCAGTAGCCTTAGCTCTCGCGGGCGGTTGATACAACAGCGGATTACTCAGAGAATTCGGTGCTGACTTAGTCAAGAACCAATTCTGTTCAGGCTCTTGCAGCATCGGCTCATGCTCCAAGTCGAATCTTCTAGAACCCAACGCCGCTCCTAAAGCCCCTGAGACTGATTTCCTAAGCTTTTGTAGACTGTTGAAACCCTGCTGGAGCTGCTTGCCCTGGAAGCATTCGTAGAAGCACGACATCCCTTTAAACTATGAGGGAATGGAGATGTTCTTAATGATAATGATGAGCTGATGAGGAATAAAGGTTTGATGCAATGAGGCATAGGAAATCGGACAGTTCCTTAAGAGATGCAGATCAAGTGTCAAAATTGAAACGAAAGAAAGAAAACGTATAGCAATAAGGGTTAATCGTTAAGTAGATACAGTTGTAAAAGAAGAAAAAAGACTTACAAAAAGCTGAGATTGAAAATAGTAGAAATATATCTGAAAAGGTTGCGACTGATATGTAAATGTGGTTAGTAGTAATGATGAAATTAGTAGTGAGTGAAGAGTGCAATTTGCCTTTACTCCTCCTCAGCGAGTACGCGAGAGTTCTGGGTCAGTTTAGGCCAAAAATTAGTTGGTTAGTCACAATGTTAGTAAAAATTTTGAGAGTAAGTTAGAGTCAACCGAAGTGGTAAATCTGTTTGAACCAAGTATCATTCAAACTTTGATAAAACTATCAGAATTTATAATATTACTAACGATTTCGTAGATAATAGAAATGCGGGTTCTAAAGCAAGTTATGTAATAGATACTTTGTAGAGAAGAACATTAATGAGTCTAATGATGAGTGCATATTTTACGCCAAAAGGCATTCTGAAAATATGAAATGTCCTGAATTGGTAAAGAAAATGAAGTTAGTTAGCAGTACCATAAAGTTTTTGATTGAACAACAGAGACGCACCTATAAATCTGAGGAACAGACAAAAATAATTTGGAATAAAATCAACCTGTTCCACGGATTGTCGTCGTCGTGCGTCAGATCTGCTTATATCTCGCTGTATTGTGGTTCTGAACTGTTTTTATTTTTACCGTGTCGAAATGCCGGTAAAAATGTGTTTTTCCATATGTATTTACCACATAAATATCGCGTTAGACCCGTTTAAACAAATCTTTTAAGTATGTTTGTATTTTTATTGACGTGTGCCATAAAGAGTATTTATATTGTATTGTCTTTGACTCCCCGTTCAACCAAAATCACCACCTCCCTCGTCCCCCCGCGTACTCTATCCACCCCTTTGCTCACCTTGTCCTGGTCCCTCGGCAGCGAGAGGCTGAAGGGCTGCGCCCCCGGACTGTAGGTGACCACGTTACTGTGCAGGTGCAGGGCGCCGCCCACGCCGTCGGAGCTGCTGTCGCCGAGGTCCTGCTGGGGCGTCCAGGCGGGAGTCGTGTCCGGGACCTGGTTACCAAGTGTTTTCTTTTAACCTTCCAAGTCAAGTCCAGAAGGAACCGTTGATTAATTGCTTTAAGAACCATTGAGTCCACCTTTTATACGAGAAGGATTTTGTGCAATAAAAATTAAATAAGTAATCAGACCTTTGTAAATCGGTTCCAGTAGGCCCTTGAATAAGGCCACTAAAATGGTAACGGCAGGTATGGCACTGGACTGTGGAACTTCATATATTTGAATGAATAATCGTCAAATTAGTTTTTGAGTGCAACTTGGTGGGTCGCACTTTCTTGATTCAGGTTTAGTGATCCACATTATTGGTAAAGCCACTTTTGGAAGGCCCCATTATGTACATTATTTTTGGTGGGAGAGCATGAGATAGCTTTTAATGATATTTATTTAAAAGCAAAGAGTATCGTTTATCAACGTCAAAATTTACATTCTGTACGAAATGGAAATTAAAATTCATCCATCGTGGCATGGTCAGACTTCTTTTCTTTACCTATGTTAGAAAAGTACTAGGTAGCTTACATGTCTGGAAGGCGACTCGATCCTTTCGTCGCTATGCGCGTGGTCTCCCGATATGCCGGAATCGCCGGATTTATCCGCCGATTGGTCCGATCGTGGTGAGGACTCCGCCGATATATCAGCCGACACCTTCGTCTCTACGGCCAGCGGTTGCGTTTCTGTGAGGCAAAGTAGATAAAATATATAATACTGCAACAGAGCAGCTAGTCTTAAATAAGGACTTGTATTTAAAGGCACATAAAATAATAACAACCTAAAACTGCTTATTTGCACAGCTAAAATACTTATTGCACATCAAAAACCCGGTTTTGATGTGCAATTAGTACCTACTTTTGCTGGGTAAATCAGTATATTTATGCGCACTTACGGAGTCAGTATTTTTTGACATGCAATTAAGTTAAATATATGAGTTGGGAGTTAGTGTTAGTCCCAGAAGCAAGTATTAGTTTAATATGGCTGCGGTCTTCTTTTATTTATTCTTAGGCACACTTATAGTCATTTTTTACACAGGTACATTACACATGATACTTATGAATAAAAAGCCAATTCAAGTGTGACATCCACGGGTGAGAGATTTGTCCTTGCCTTAAACTTAATGATGGAACTTGGAGTGGCAATAGACTCCAAATACCGGCTACTACTTAAGCGTGAGGAAATTGGACTCAGAACTGCAGAATTTGTCCAGTTTGCTGTCGCTGTTGAGGATATAATAGAAGGGCCAACCCATTATGTAGCGGTGAATGAGCCAGACAGACTTCTGAAAGATGGAGATACCTACACTTGGAGCCTTGGCACTTGCTCCAAGTGTGAGAAGTTTCGGAGGGCGTGGTGAATGAAATATTCGCGCTCGCGTGGCCGCCTTAACGTTAGAATGGGTGACACCGGTGTGTTTTAAGTACAACAGAGGGAGTTACAGGAGGAAAGAGACCCAGATAACCCCTGTATGGCCTTTATCTAGGTCGGTGGTACGAGAACCTAATGTATTCTCTAACCGACAAAATTCTAGAAGCTTACCAGACGCGAGGTGCGCATCGAGCGACGCGAGCTGCCTCCACGCAGCCGCCGGCGAGAACCGGGGCACAGCGCGCTGTTTCTTTGGCAGTGTGGGCCGCAGGCGCAGTGCTATCCCTAGCGAGCCGTCCGAGTCGGAGGCATCGGAGGAAAGTGCAGATTCCGAAGACACTGGAACAGGGTAAGGGTTATTTAATTCGAAATATATAGATAATAAGTAGAAATTAAATCTACCCTGCAATCTTCTTTGGAGGTAATGCCAATGAATTTAAAAAACTATCGATGCAAAAACCAATCAGTGAACAAACTCATATTTCCTTTGTGCAATAAAATGTTATAAATATTAATAATCATCATCATCGCGTAAGGCCCCATCCACTTAGGGCCCATTTCTTCCTTTCAGAACGGTTTTGTGTTAGCTTGGCGTATAGCTAAAATCTTGGAGAGATTTTCTTTCACTGTCATCGACCATTGCCCGGAGGTCTACCGGGTTTTAACAGGTATATCAATCATAAAACTGTACTTACAATTCTTAACCTTGCAGTCTTCCTTCAACTTAGCATTGAACTCCTCAAACTCTGCGTCCTCCGCATGGTATCCCAGCAGCTTCTGCTCGATGGCGTGGAAGTTGCTGATCTCCTCGATGATGGGGCTGCCCAGTCCTGGGAAATCCTTCAGGTGATCTTGGGTTTCGAATTGTTTGCTCTCGATCATTCCGAAGTAGAACTGTTTTGAGGGGACTGGCTTTTGCCTGAAAATAAAAGTTTTTAGTTACTCATACGGTTTGTTTTAGCGTTTCTTATAGTGTCCATAAAGACAACTGGGTTTTTTTCCTTCACTACCGGACATTTCATCCTCATCATCATCATCCTATATCAACCCACTGCTGGGCACATGCCTCCTCTCATACATGAGGGGGAATCCTCTCATAGATGAGGAATTCGGTATGAAAATATAGGAAGCCCAAAAATTATAATGCTTACTTTTCCTTTAAAACAACAGGTGCTGGCACGATATTCCTTGTCGGAGAGTGCTCGGGAGTGGATTCTTTCCCTGATGCCTGCCCTCTGTCAGGTATCGTCCTACTTTTCTCTTTGCTAGTTTTATTAGTATCTCCGTTTGGTACATTTGATTTAGCATTAACTTTGTTTTGAGTTACTGGTGACTTGATCTTACTCTCAGTAACTCTGGTTAGTGGTCTTCTACTAGCTACTGCTTTAGTTTCTGGTTTGCTAACATTCGTTTTTAGACTAGACTCTTTGACTTTGCTCGGTGTTTTCGTTGGGTTTGGTTTCTGCGTCGTTTTGTTCTGACTAGTTTTATTTTCACTTACATTAATTTTAGTCGCTAATTCGTTTCTTATTCTACTTGTCGCCTTCTTTAATTCCGCTTGAAATTCATCTTTTTCTTCACTACTCTTAGTTAATAGTGAAGGAAGAGATTTTCTCAAAGGCTCACTCGGTTGGAGTCTGGATCCTTTCAACTGTTCTCCTATAGCTTTCATCCTGCTCTCATGCGTTGTTCTTGGAGATTCACTGTCTCGTTCACTCGAGATTAGTGTGTCAAAAGTCTTTTCTCTCCTCAATACAGGTTGTTCTGTATCAATCTTTTTAAATCGTTCTGAATGTCTGAAGTTTCTGTTCAGCAATGGTGTTTTCCATGCTTCGCTATCGTTTGTTTTGGATGTTTTCGCTCTGCATCCGCTGACTCTGTCTGTCCTCTTTCTATAATCATTCTTAGATTGTATTAGATGTTCTTCCCTCTTAAGGGATGCTGTACTCTGAATCATATCATGTGTATCGGGATATTTGAAGTGTTGTTCTTTGTCCTTGAATGGTGATCTGTACCGTCGTTCGAAGGACTGGTCGATGTCCAAGGACTTATAGGCTGTATAGGAGTTCCGAGCAACTTCAGGCTCGTGGCCGAGCTTCTTGGTCTCGTGCCGTGTCCTGAAGAGTCGGAGCTTCCTCTGCGGTTCCGGGTTCGCATTCCCTTCGCTGGAATCTGGCGATGAACCCTCTCGATTCTGGAAAGGATAAACAACAAGAGTTTATGAATGAATGAATAAATGAATATATTTATTTACGACCAACTTGGGTCATTGTGTTAGTAACAATATATTAACCTATAGTAAGTGTTAGTAACAATATATTCTTAAAAACTAGGCACAGCACTAGGCTGGGATATACTAATTATTTCTGCGCATGTGCAACATGCAGCAGTTATTCAAATAGAGGCCATCCAGCCTATCTGAAAACATAGCCAGAATATTGTTGGAGCTAGCCCGCACTCTGCGCACCAGGGATGTGGCTCGCTTACGCATAGTGGTGTAAAAGCAGTCTACCCGCGCCTCCGCGAACATCCCTGACGCGCTACAATATCTGGGCAGCCCCAGCAGCATCCTGAAAGCGTTGTTGAACTGCACGCGCAGAGCGCTGTACCGTCTATGAGTACATTGCGCCCGCAGGGTGCTTTAGCAAAACAGTTTAATCCTGCTTGCCAGACAATCTTGTATACGTTAGTATCTCCTTAGTAGTTTGTGAATCTTGTATAGTTTGTACAAAACTGTAAGGCCAAGTGCTGTCAAATTAACGCAAGCAAAAATCGACCTTATAGTCAGACCTCTATGTCGAGTTTTGCTTGCGTTCGTTTGACAGAATTTGGCCATAGAGTTGTGTACGAACTATACAGATGAATAAAAATTTGACTAAACGCACATAGAGAGAAGTGGTGCCAAAGGATATCTTCTAGTTAACTTATGACCCATTCACTGAACTGTGGAATGAGCCATCATAATATTCTAATGCTCCAAAAAACAATCTTTACGAATCTTAACATTCTGTGTTCTGAGAGTGGGGGAAACTTGGTGAAAATACTAGGTGCTAAAATTACTCACATCATTGGTAGGTGGTTGCGGCGCCCGGTACTTCTTCCTGAAATGCCTTTTGCATCTCTGCTTTGGTTCCTCTTCTCTCAGATCTGGCTCGGAGCCAAACTTTTTATTCATACCGCCATCTGAAAATGATAAGAAAAGTAGTCAGGTTTTAACTTCATGATTTATGTATAATTTGGGACTTTTCGAGAATTCATCAGTTCAATTAAAAAAGTTAATCCCCTTATTCATAAAACTTAACAAACCTCTGCAAACTAGGGTTTGTCCGTTCTCACCAAGGGGCTGACACGCTTTACTAGAGAAAGATAGTCTTATTGCGATTCCTATAAGAGGAAATAGAAAAGAGTGGCATGTTTTGTCCCTATCACCGACCGAACATTTTTTCATGGTCGGGTTATAGCCAAATGCAAACTTCCATAAGCAATACATTGGACATGCAAACCGGCCAAAATGCTTAGTACAAATTTTGTATGAATATGAGCAAATATGAGAAAGACATAGGCTGTCTGGTGCGCTCTGACGCCTGACACAGCATAGGTACCTACTGTGCATATTCGGTTGCGACACCCAGAAGAGGAAATGGAAAAGTGCCATATTTGGTCTCTGTCACCAACCGAGCATTTTTTCAAGGTCGGGTTATAGGAACAGGCACACTTCCATAAGCAAGACATTGGACACACAAACCGGTCAAATTACGTAGTACACATTTTTTTATATGAATATTCTTTCTCCTACCCCCGGTCGCTCGGTGGCGCATCTGTAACTACTTGTATATACTATATCTATGGAATCTAACCAGACTCAATGTATTACGTGTCCTCTCGTGCCACGACACGTCGTTAAAACACATACACATACGAGTAGGTACTTGGACAATACAAGTACGTACAAATGCTTTATTTGGCAAAAACTGAAGTGTTTACAAAATGGGAACTTACCTATCAGACTCCAAACTAGGCTGAGCCTGTATTTTGGACGTCTGCGAGAGCGAGTAACAATAGATTACAATGTGCTAGCAATCCGATAATGTACTTACTCTCGTTATGCCTAAGGTCGAGATTCGTGTAAGAGCGATGCAGCGGATCCCTCTCGCGGGCCCGCAGCTCGCTGTCGCTTGTGGCACCAGCTGACCGGGATCGGTACGCGCTGGTATGCTGAAAGATCAAATTTCAAAATGATGTGTCGTTTACACATCATTTTGATCTTTATAAAAAAGGAACAAGATTGAAAATCGCTTCTAGATTATCACTACCAAAGCTTCAATATCCATTTGTTTCAAATGTATAGCTTTGTCAATAATTTATAATGACGTAGTAATTGATTCTCTAAGTATAACACAAGTCGTTTAAGGACATCATAAGCTGTAGTAACTTTGGTCTGATAATTTATTTCGAGGAATTCGGTCGTTCGCAAATATTACAATTTATTAGTACCTAGAACTCAGCTTTCCTGCCATTGGAGGAAGAGGACATAATTTTGTGAACAAAAAATGTTGCGTGCGAGTGCGAGCAAATAATCCTTATATGGGTTTGCTGGAACAGGAATAGCCTTACCACATGTCCATGCGGTGTCCTAGTTGTCTCTGGCGCAATGGAAGCCGGGCGGCGCCCGCTGATGGTACCGCCGGAGTGCAGGATGGCACCGTTGTTCGTGCTCCGCAGCCGCGGGGACTCCGTCAGTGACGGGAGCACCTGGAATGAAGTGGAGACTTCCTTTATACTGTGATCGTGCTAAGTAATCGCTCACACATTTTTGACCACATCATGTTTTGCAAAAGGGACCTAGTCTGCTTTGATATTCAACCCCACAGCTGGGAGGCTCAGGCTGAAATGAGACCAGAGTGGCGTCGTGACCTCAGAAAGGGTATGGAAAGGCACGACGAAGACTGGTTGGCGGGCCTTAGGCAGAGGAGATTTCGTAGTGCCAGACCTCCACCTCAGGACTCACGCCATGTTTGCGATAGCTGTGGCAGGACATGTCGCTCTGCCATCGGACTGTATAGTCATCGAAAACGTTGCGGGCGGCCTCCCCCCCGTAATACCTCTGTCTGTAAAGATGCTGTGGCCAATGATGATGTTTTGCAGATGATTGTTGCGAGTAAGTCTTCAAGGAATGAAAAGCTTTGATACTTTGTAGATCGAGAAAAACGTAAACAGTCCATTATTGTCACCTACGTATAATTTGTTGGGACTGAGAAATGGGTCTCGGCTGGCCCCGAATATCACATGAATCCACAGAGGGCTAAATTAACCACGGAGTGGGTGCCGCAAGCTGGGCAGCGACGACGTGGCAGGTCGAGGCCGAGATGGCGGGACGACCTAGACACTTTTCTCAACTACTGCCTAATAGAAATTGCTTAAAGCAGGCACGAGTGGAAGTCAAGACACTGCCAATGTAGGAAGGAAGGATCCGCAAGAGGTACTTCTGAGGCATGTCACAGTGGTTCGTTGAAGCTGATGGCTACCCTTGTCCCATCCCCACACCTAAAAACAAGATGGCGGTACCTTGGGCGCGTGTCGGAGTGGCTCGTGGGGCAGCGTGTGCGCGCGGTGCGTGCGTGCCGGCGCGTGCGACTGCTGGCTGCTCGCTTGCCCCATCCCGCTTAATCTACTTCACCAGCATCTGGACACAAAGAAAGTCGTATTCAGTTTCAATTGTTTATTGTATCTAGTTTTGTGCTTACAACTGGGCAAAATGGCGTGAGCATGAGTAGGCCTTTATTCATAAAGTGGGTGGATACAGGTTGAATAGAAAAATGGGTACACTTGTAATGTGTGAGTTTGCTGAGGAATGAATGTTAACAAGTAAATGAGTGTCAATTTGAAGTGTTGATTTACCTACACCTAGCAAAAATGATTGTCGAGGTACAGTCGAGTTCAAAAATAAGTGATCAAGAATATGTGAACCTTTATAGGAAATAAGGGTGCTCTGATATTTTTGAACCTTTGGAAACGTTCATATATTTATAAACTCGACTGTAGTCAAATTTTGAACGTAACCGACCGCGCCGATTGTCCGATACAAATGCCTCAATACGTAACGTTAGTCGCCGAAAATAAACTTGTAAACATTGACGTTTATGAAACGACGGTGGCAAACAAGCGGTTCCCGTGATGATAAGCGGACACCGCAGCCTATAGACGCTCGCAACACCAAGAGAGTCACTTGCGCTTTGTCGATCCGTTAAAAAATTTGAGGGTACAATCGCTTCTGCAAAGAGAGCAATAAAATTATCCAATGACGGGTAATGCCCAGACTAATACTATTACAATTTAAAAGATCTAGTCTACCACGTTAGAAAAACTGTGAAACAGAACTATTAGGTATATAATTATCTCAATGATAATTGACAATATTTCATAATTTCCAAAAGTCTTAAGGCCGGGTTATAGTAAAAATCTGATTTGGTAAACGGTTTTATTTCGAAATACTACATAAGTACATATTAAAAATGTAAAAAAAATACGATGTTATATTTGAGACCTTTATCTAGTGCCGTCGGATGTCCGTTACACAATTTGCAAAACTTCGTTCGATAGAAAAAAAAATCCAAACATACCTCTATTTTCTATCTTAAAACTCATTTTATTTCAATCTTAGGTAACATGATGAGTAGAAAATAATACTAAAATAAACGTATTTGATGGTATGAGGGATGTCGGGATTAATATTGTTAATATAGTAAGCCATGTATTTTTCGCACCCAAAAATGTACTAAAAATTTACGAAAATTACGCGCACAGTTCCGTAGAGAGTGGGATGGTCAATTGCAAACTCACGCGTGTTAGAGCGGGACATTTGCAATGGAAGAACCTCGCCTTAATTCGAAAACCATTTCGGTAAAAACGTGTGAAGTACACAAAAAAAAAAAATTTTGTTTTTTTTCTCCGTTAATTTTGGAAAAAATCGCAAATTACTGTAAACCGAAAGTTGACGTCATCTTCCTCACAGTATCCAGGGAGACAGAGTACGAGTACAGACACAATTTAAATCGCTGCTCTGGAGTGGCTCTGGATTCTTGTTGGGAAGATGACGTCATATTTTACTTACGCCCTTTTGGAATGACCTACTTTTCAACGTGTTTTTTTTTGTATGAAATATTGAGTTAAATTGAAAAAGAAAAAATACGGGTGGCTTAAATTTTTACCTATTTTCCAACTAGTTCATAAAATAAAGTAGTTAAAAATATGAAATGTTGTCAATTATGGAACAGCTGATATCAGCCATGGATAGATTAAGTACACATACACGACATACCTGCCAATAATAATACAAATTGCTTACTTTCAAACGTATAAACTGAATTAAGAAAGTAAACACACTAAGCCGCGAACGCGCTAAACTCCATATGATCAGTATGAAATGAATGGCCGTCAAGCACATTATGTGATGTGAGCAGCTGTTGCAACTGCGCAGAAACATGCTCATTATGTTCATTATCAATGTCAAGTGCAGCACTGTGATTACTAATTGAATCTACACATAAACAAAGGGAAATAAATATCTAATGAGTTTTGTGGCGGTCAAGACATGACATCTACGCTGTGCCCGATTAATATTTGCTTTACACCGCTGGAACACAGACTATATTAAAAGAAGTCAATAAAAAGACTCCTTTTTTTTAGCTATATATTAAAAGGTTAAAATAAATTATTGAATTATGAAATATTAATTAATCAGTGTTGACAAATTGTTGAAAATAGTATTATTTCTTCTTTTATTTATTACATTGTGTTTCTTATTTAGTTAATTAATTTAATCCCATCAAAAACATTACATGTAAAAAGATGCCAGTCTCGCAACACAGTTCTTCTACAACAAAAAAGTAATGATATGTAATGTTAAACCAAGTCGGTTATATTTTAGTCAATAGCACCGGAGGGGTGTCCACAGAACAAGACTTCCACCGACTTGCATCGTCGGCATTACTTTATTTTTTTAAATATATAGAATGACTTGGCCATCGCACACAACGCTTTACTTATACATGTGTATCGCTCAAACTCGCTCAAGCTTCAAGCTGCATGTCATTAGGGCGCTATGTTTAATTAGGAATATTTTAATCAGCTGACGATTGTTCTTTTGCCAATATGTAGCCGTGCGATGGCCAAGCCATTTTATATATTTAAAAAAATAAAGTAATGCCGACGATGCAAGTCGGTGGAAGTCTTGTTCTGTGGACACGCCTCCGGTGCTATTGACTAAAATATAACCGACTTGGTTTAACATTACATATCATTACTTTTTTGTTGTAGAAGAACTGTGTTGCGAGACTGGCATCTTTTTACATGTAATGTTTTTGATGGGATTAAATTAATTAACTAAATAAGAAACACAATGTAATAAATAAAAGAAGAAATAATACTATTTTCAACAATTTGTCAACACTGATTAATTAATATTTCATAATTCAATAATTTATTTTAACCTTTTAATATATAGCTAAAAAAAAGGAGTTTCCGCCAGAGGGCGTTCGTGAAGTAAACAAGTCAAAATGTTCGTGGGTGTTAAAAAATTGTTAATAAAATAGTGACAATGGCTTAATCGTTATGAATAACTCTTTGAAACACGTACAGTGATGGTGCTAAGGTGTACTAAAACTTTGAGAAGAATCGCGTTACTTTTAAAACCATAAAACAAGTGATACAGTGACTTGCGTTCAGAGTTCGAACATATCCGTTATTTGTGCTGACACTTTTCACATTTCACTGCACATTAAGACACTGTTAACATATATTGTGTAAAAACCTCATATAACCGGTGAAACTAATAGTGTTATCTGACAATACTCGTATGTACGTTAATTTAATGAGCTGGAGATACGTCAAAAACAGCTGTGTAATCGTGCAGTGCATATTTAACTACAGCGCCATCTAGTACCGGTTTGCCAAACTGTCTTCCTAATTGCTTAGTTAATTGTAACCTGAGTGACCCAGTTCGATCCAATGCCTAGCACGGTTAAGGTCTAACGCTAGAGGGCAGCACAAGCTCACAAACAGACTGTTTACATTAAGAAGTATTAAATTAAAACCTTGTTTGTTAATAACTATAGTTAGTAAATATGGATTGCGGCGCTCAGTGTCATATTGAAATAAAGGCTACCGACGAGAGCTTTAAATGCCGTTTCTGCTCTGCTGGTTACCATAGGCAATGCATAGGTATGTCCACAGAACAATACAAATCCCTTCATTCCGAGGCTCATAAATCATGGGTGTGCCCAAGCTGCACGAACGTTAACACTCGTCGTCCGAAGTACAAGCCGGAGACGCCTGTGCAGCGGCACCAACTACCTCGTGGAGAGATCAGCCTCGACATGTCCCTGGACAACAGTATACCCGCCTCGGAAAGCAGTCACATCTTGGCCGGAGCTCCGCAATGCAGCGCGATTAGCGCGAAGGATGATTACCAACCAGTGACATTAGGCAAAATAAGCTCATTGCTGGACCATAAAATTCAAACCTCAGTCTCGAATCTCATTGAAGACAAATTAAACAAGTCACTCTCTATATTTATGGATAATTTCCGAGCCGCTATCCAGGCAGACGTCAAAAATCTGATTCGTTCAGAAATTAAGTCTGCTATCCAGGAAATAGAAAAGAATTTCACTGCCACCACAGACTTCATATGTGCCGAACAGGACCAGCTGAAATCGCAGATCGCAGATCAAAATGATAAAATTAAAACCATGGAAAGCGAAAACGCCAAACTTCAGATGAGCCTATATAATGTAACTGCGCGCCTATCATCTATGGAACATATATCACGAAGCTGTAACCTCGAACTGCAGGCCGTCCCAGAGAATAAAAAAGAAAACGTTCTTCAGATTTTTAAGAAACTTTGTTCTACGATCAACATGAATATTACTGACAGCAACATTATAGCCTGCCGTAGAGTGGCTAAAATGGATGCCAAATCCAGCAGGCCGCGCAACATCCTGGTCTCCATGTCGAGCCCGCTTCTGCGTGACTCGGTTCTGTCCGCGGTCAGTCGCTTCAATAAGTCCATGAGAAATTCAAGTGATCCCACTGCTAGATTGCTCAACAGCTCTGACCTTGGAATCTCTGGTGATAGCTCAAGAATTTATGTGGTTGAGCATCTTTCGCCTGAATGTAAACTTTTGTATGCAGAAACCAGGAAAATCGCCAAGGACAAAGGATACAAAATTGTATGGACCAGATATGGCAAAATCTACGTGCGCAAAAACGAGGAGTCAGACGCCATTTATATAAAAGACTCAAGTTCCCTGAAAAAGCTTGCCTAACATAAGTATTAGTATTAGTGTATAATTGTTTAAACATATATACTTATATTTAGACTCTAAAATCATCAATTAAAATGCTTATATACTACCAAAATGTAAATAGAATTAGGAGTAAGCTAAGTGAACTTTATCGAAATGTCTTAAATTATAATTATGATGTTATTTGTCTGACTGAGACGAACTTGAATGACGGAGTACACGACTCTGAGATACTCGACTCACGTTATACCGTCTACCGCAGAGATCGCTGCTCGACATCAGTTTGCAAAGGAGACGGTGGCGGAGTGGCAATCGCGGTAAAAAAACATTTGAATGTTGTTCGCCTGTCCTCGTGGGACAGCGAAATTGAGGATTTGTGGCTTCGTATTCAAGTTAACGACTCAGTCGCGCTCATTATCTGTTTGTGCTACTTGCCACCAGATCTGGAAGCTACCAAGTTAAAATCATTTTATTCTAATTACCAGAGAAGAACGCTAGAAGCTAATAATAAATTTGAATTTATATGTATCGGTGATTTTAATACGCCTTACATCAAATGGGCGAAACCAACAGACGCCTCGCATATGCAGCCTTCTTTGACTCTAGATTCTAAATCACAGCTTCTTTTGGATACTATGTCATTATGTAATCTTTTACAGTACAACAGCATCCCTAATAAAAACAACCGCTTTTTAGACCTCGTTCTTTCCAGTATCAATAGCATTGCCGTTTATGGTGCTTCACCCCTAAGCCGCACAGACGAACATCATCCGCCATTGTTAATAGATCTCGATGTTGTCGTGGCGCAACCTCGATGCATAGATTCTCGTAATCAAAACAAATTGAACTTTAATAAATGTAACTTTAAGGCAACCCGCAAAGAGCTAGCCACTGTTGACTGGGAAAAACTCTTGTCGAGTACTGACGTGAATAGTGCAGTACAGTGCTTCTATGATAACTTGGATGGGATTATTAGAAGAAATACACCATTAAAAAGAATCAAAACTGATAACTATCCGTGTTGGTTTAGTCCAGGTTTGAAACGCGCTCTGAAAGAAAAATCTAAGTATCATGGACGGTTTAAACGGTTTGGTAATCCCCGTGACTATGACACTTTCGACCTATTACGTGCTAGGTGTAAAAGGCTCATTGATAAGTGCTATGCAACATACATTAATTCTGTTCAACTTTCAATTAAAAACAATGTTAAGCATTTCTGGAGATATATTAATGACAAAAAAGGTTCAAATTCTATTCCTGTAACAATGAAATATAATGGCACTGTGTCATCAAAACCAAGTGAAGTTTGTCACATGTTTTCCGAATACTTTGGCTCTGTCTTTGAAAAACCAACTGACTTATGTACTTATGAATTTCCCGTATTACATTATCCTAGTATTTCTTTATCTGATACATTTATAAGTGAAGACAAAGTTAAAGCTAAAATTAAAAGTCTCGATATTAACAAAGGTCCCGGTCCTGATGGGATACCAGCATCATTTATTAAGGAGTGTGGCGAAGAACTTAATCTTCCTCTGTGCCTCATTTTTAACAAATCTATCAAAACCGGTGTCTTCCCGGACCTTTGGAAAACCGCATTTATAATTCCAATCCACAAATCAGGCGACAAAGGTCAATGCAATAATTACAGGCCTATAAGTATTCTGTCAGCATTTTCTAAACTGTTCGAATCGGTTATGTACGCTTGCTTTTATTCGCACCTCAAAACTTTCATCTCTCCTAATCAGCATGGGTTTGTGCCAAATCGTTCCACTATCAGTAATCTCTTGGTATACAAAAATTATCTTTGTAGCGCTTTTGCAAAAAGATCACAGATAGACTCCATATACACTGACTTTGCAAAAGCGTTCGACAAAGTGGATCATTCCATTCTGCTAAAAAAACTCGAGGGTTATGGTGTTCACGGTAATTTACTAAGGTGGGTCGAATCATATTTGGAAAACAGATCTCAACTAGTTAGCATTAAAGGGCATCTCTCTAATCCATTAACTATCACTTCCGGAGTGCCGCAGGGCTCCCACCTGGGGCCACTCCTGTTTGTTGTTTTTATCAATGACCTCGTGGCTCAGCTGTCGTGTCCATGTCTTTTGTACGCTGATGATCTTAAGATCTACTCAACTGTTGAAAGTGTCGAAGATTGCCTCATGTTACAGCAGAATCTTAATACTGTTGCCGAGTGGTGTCAAGAAAATCGTATGTACCTAAACATAGACAAATGCGTTGTTATTTCATTTAAGAACTCTATACATAAAGTTAATTTCAACTATACGCTGTGTAGCATGACATTGACTCGGCACCAGGAAGTCCGCGATCTTGGCATCCTCTTCGATGAAAAATTAAACTTTCATTCCCATTATGACTATCTGGTCTCCAAATGCAACAAAATATTGGGCTTTATCTCCCGTTCTACAAAAGATTTCAAAAATAATGCTTATACATTAAAAATATTATATTTTTCATTAACAAGAAGTACTCTTGAATATGGCTCAGTCATTTGGTCTCCGTTTTACAAGGTTCATACTGAACGTTTAGAAACGGTACAAAAGCGTTTCTTGAAAATCCTCAGCTTTAGACTTCAGCTTGGTCGTCAATTTAGATCCTACTCGAGCAGGCTAGAGTATTTCAACATGCCGCGTCTATCGTCGCGTAGGCAATGCTGCGAATTATTGACTCTGTACAAAATCATCCATTCTTATATAGATTGCCCATCCCTCCTCTCGTTATTATACTTCATCACACATTTTAAAAAACGTAATCCCTCTCGTAGTATTTTTCAGTTGCAAGTTTATAAAACCAACACATCTTACTATAATCCCGTGACTAGGATGTGTCGATTATATAACGACACTGTTGCAATGCATTCTTCTCTGGATATTTTTAATGATAGTTTACCTAAATTTAAGAATAGTATTGAAAGAATATTTAATAACACACAATAATGTCTAGTAAATTAATCACAAAGTAATTGTAATTCGACAACATTAAAATATTTTAACACTCGCCGACTTGTATTGTACGTTCGTTCTCTATTTGTTTCATGTAACTTGTATTGTATTCATTCTGTGCACACATATTTTGAGTTGTAGTCCAGATCTGAACATATTGCATTATCTGTAACTGTTAAATATGATGACTATAACTTGTTCTGTGAGCCTATTAAATAAAATAAATAAAAAATAAATAAATAAATAAACTTGGTTTAACATTACATATCATTACTTTTTTGTTGTAGAAGAACTGTGTTGCGAGACTGGCATCTTTTTACATGTAATGTTTTTGATGGGATCTCATCTCTTTTTGTAGGCAGTCCTTCTTTTTTCTTTTCAGGTACGACTTCTTGTAACGAACATTCAAACTGCAAAAGTAACTTTGTAATCGCATGTATTTTGTATAGAATTACAAACTTACTTATGCAGTTTGTGTTTCTTTTCAGGGTCACCAGGTTCTCTTTTTGTAGGCAGTCCTTCTTTTTTCTTTTCAGGTACGACTTCTTGTAACGAACATTCAAACTGCAAAAGTAACTTTGTAATCGCATGTATTTTGTATAGAGTTACAAACTTACTTATGCAGTTTGTGTTTCTTTTCAGGGTCACCAGGTACTCCAGATTTTATAGTTTTCCATTTATGTGGCCATTAAACCCTAACTCTGTACCAAATTTCAGCTCTCTGAGTTTAGGGGAAGTACTAGTTCCATTTTTATGATTATGAGTGAGTGAGTGTCTTAAAAGTGAAACTTTGTTTTTGCTTAACTTCGGAACTGAATGACGTACAGACTTGAAATTTTGGATTTTAAGTATGTTATTATAGCTTACTGGATGACGAAAATTTCTGCGTTCTGGTCTTATCCAGAGGTTCTCAAATAGGGGCCTGAAAATGCGGCGAAATGGTTCCAGTAAAGGATGGTACGGCAGTGTTTGCTTCGCGCTCGACTTGGCGGGGGCACTGCCGTGCCCCCAGATTTAAAAAATAATTATTATTATTAATTTTTTAATTTATTTTTATTTTTATTATTTATATTGATGGTGTTTTTTATTGAAGATGTAGAAAATAATTTAACATAATATTATACATATGTAATTTTTTAACATGTGCCTTTTTCAGCATTAGATGTTTTGATTATGGCTTAGATCCTCGGCGAGCGAAACATATTTTTAAACGCACTTGGCGATTTTTTATTGTTTCCGTGTTTTGAATGAGAAGAGCTGCTCAGTATGTATATGTATGTATGTAATAACTTTATTGTACACAACAAAAACACAAAAAATACAAACAAATAAGGACATTTTGGTACAAAGGCGAACTTATCCCTAAAAGGGATCTCTTCCAGTTAACCTTTGAGCAATTGAGTGGAGACAGGAACCAGAAGATAGACAAACACGACAAACACGACGACGACACGACACGACGTTCAGTCGACAAATAAACTGTTTTTTTTGGATGATTGATGATGATTCTAGAACCACTAATGTGTCTAATGTGAAGGAGTACATCGTCCGTCCCACTCACTTAAGGTTTAAGGTGTCATTTTGCACCGCGGGATCTACTATATAACATGTTTTGTGTTCGCGTATAGGAAAACTAGACTTTGTTGGGACTGGCAGGTATTCTCGCGATGTATTCCTTTACAGAAAAGCCACTCACCCACTTAAGACCACGTTATTCGAAATCATAGTATTTTTCATTCAATTTTAAACCATTAAATACTCACTTTATTGATGGGATATTTAGATATGTTATAGTTTAAGAGTCGGTCTAGTGTATTTTAAGGCTGAAAACACGATATTTGAAACTTCGCTCGATGATCTCACATCGCAAAAACAGGTAAATTTTGATCTTATTGTGAGTCGTATATAAAATATATCCAACTCAGACTCGAGTAAAATATATCAATAGATAGGAAACTATGTGAAGAAGTGTATTTTACGGCTAATTTTTTTTTAAATGTTTTTATATTTCACAAAATTCAAAAATATCAGAAAAGCAAACTGCGCGCTTCATTTTAGTAGACAGATGGCCGTTGGGCCTCGAGCTGGACGGACGTCTGTCGCACTTTTTGCAGTTTGACATTTATAAAAATCACATATTTAATACCAGTAACTAGATGATATTAACATTTTCAGGGTAAATTACTGGTGAGTCATATCGACGAATAAACATTTAAAATAGTTTTCCTGGTACTTTTACAATTCGAGATAGTGGAAAACATAAAATGTGGCTAATAAAGCTTATCATTATATCATTTTTTTCCTTTTTAAACCCTCTCTTATTACAAAAGGTTTCATTGAGTATTTTTAGAATGTGGATTTTTTTTTCCATTATACGGGTCACACTCCTTCATATAGCATATTGTATATTTTATGTCTATGTGTGAGTATATTCATAGCGCCTGACACATAGTTTGACATCTGACATTAGCAAATTAAATTCAAGCTTGGTATTTCAAATACAATATTATATATTTAGCTTCGTATTGTAACAAAATAAATATGCCCAAACGGACCGTAATCCTGCCAAAGTTTTGACGCTATTCGACTTCAATTTGCTCTGCAGTTCAATGTAAAGCAGAATGACATCAGTATTACGATGAAAGTGATATTATTGCATTGTGTAATTATTCCAATATATCAACGTAAACGATAAAAAAAGAATAATACAAATTTAAATGAAAAGATGCCTTGGATAATATCTGAAATAGAACGGGCCCAAAGCTCTGAGGAATTCTGGCCGCTTACGGCTAGTATGTGGGGGAGGATATCTGGTGACGGCGTCGCGGTCTCAGATCTATGATCAGCGGCTTCGGTGAACTTCACTTCATAGCCACATCATGCGCAAATGTTTACGTGAATTTACTGGACGAAGTGATGCTGCAAATTGTTCTACTGACTTTCCTGACTTTATTCAAGATAATTGCCCCATACAGCACGGGTCACTTGGGAATGGTTTACTCTACAGCTACATCCAGGCATAAATGTAATGATGTAATGCCATCGCCTGAAATTCGAACCCGATTGAGAATCTTTGGGGTTTAATGGTTGAACAGTGGGATCATCGCCATGAAAGAACCAAAGAAGCAATTCAAGCAATAGATACTGCAATGAACTATGGGAGGAAATGCGGGGAACTGACATAATTATCAACGTCTTCTCAGCTTATTGAGAGACAGGCTACAAACTGTTATAGACGCACTGTGGTTTCACGCATTATAATCCCTCAGTCTTATGTTTTATGTTTATAATAAATTATATAATAAATCTTGAATTTTATTTAAGATGGATTTATGAACCGTACTGTCTTCTCGAAGATCTCACGGTTCGAAATAAAGGCCATACGATAAATAAAGAATAATAAAGAACTAATAAATAAAGTAAGCTTTTATTAGCAGGGCAAAATATTTATATTGAATCTTTTTCTAAATAAATAAAAAAAGTACAAAATATTTATTTACCAAAATAACGCTCAATAATTATTATTATTTATGCTCTAAAATTACGGTTGTTTAAATAAAACACAAAAAAAACACTTGCTCTTGCCTGAGATTCGAACCTGTGACCTGTGCTTTAGAGAGCAAGCGATTACTAATTACACCACAATGTACTTGGCTTAGTGGTTGAAATTAAGCTACTTATTTGTGGCTTGCAATTTTGACATAGTGTCGAGTTGTGACAAAATTTAGCCCTTATTTAGTTAAGTGAAATCTGTCAAAACTGCGCAACAGAGACAGAGAGCAATGACAAGTCTACACTCTTTTGCGTGAATGTCATAACAATCTGTTCTAAATTTAAATGGTTGACAACCTAATATCACGTGCTTATTCTGGTTAATTTGACAAAGAAGGTCTGTCACATATTCAAATTCTAAGTTACAGCAATCATTAAAAAAAAACGAGGTCAGTGACCTGTCACAGTAAAGTGAGATAGTGTGTGTAAAATGTAATTGTGTTTGTTACTGGGGAGAATTACGATAATGTTGCGCCGTCTAGCGGATTTTTTGTGTCGCGTTTGTAGTTTCGCTGCAATAAGAAAGCCTTAACTGATAGTGTCTACGTCATTGAATACGTTCACTGTCCCCAAACAAAACGATATGTCAATATCACAAGTCCAACTGACAGTAGGACTGTGCATTAAGTATGGGAATTTGACCCCACACCCACAGGCCCACAGTGGAAGCATGGACCCCTGAAAAAAAGGTTCATGGCCCCACGTTGAGGACACCTGCGTGGTAATCACATAACGTTTTCGACCGTTAGTACAATAGATTTAAATGTCAAATCCCATACTAAAACTGACATTAAATACGTACCAACGGTAGTATATATCGCTACGTGATTACCCCGCCAGACAGGAACGTGTTAAAGATATAACACTCACACAATTCAAATAAAAAATGAATCCATAAATTCCGAACCACTAATCACTATCAACCATATTCTAAATAATCCCTTCCTTTAAAAATAGCCGTGACACTTTTACAAGTATCCTAAAATATTATGACACCTCTAAATCTCTGAATCTATTGGAGTAGTCATATTTCCTGACGCGCCCTGGGGGACAATTAGTTGAGGATTAACTTTCTTTAAACGATTGGAAAAGAACTTGGAATTTATAGTTTGTACCTTGGTATATGCATGATTAAAAAGGGAACAAATAAAATGATCACCTAAATAACTTTTGATATCATCAAATTTTCGAACCCTAAAATAAGGTTGAACACTCAAAAAAATTTATCGATCAGCAATTCCGAGTCACCAAAAAAAGTCTACCTATTTTTGCAGCACTTGCACCTATTTTACTTATTGCGTTCCTATAAATTTATAATCGCATCAAAAAAATTGTCAAGTACCACCAAAAACACTAAACTACCACCTAATCTCATGCACCTTTTTTCATTAGAATTACATCCAAATATTATATACATCGCATGCTACATTTTAGTAAACAGTTACGAATTAATTGTTTTTAGCACTATAAATATTTCAGTTATTTCCAATATGTTATAAATTAGAAAGTAAAATTCTAAATTAATTTAAAAAGCAACGCGCAATGTGGCTGTGTGAAATAATAACACGTATACTGCTATCTCACTCAATCAAATACATTTTTTTTTTAATGCGTTGACGTGAGCGCGTTTGATTGAAACCTTTTATTTGAAAATGAGTTTTGTTGGTTTATTAAATTGTTAGTTTGTTATGAAAATGGATAAAGGTCCTCAAATGAGTTTACTTTATTAATATAGATAGACTTTCATGGAAAAATTAAAGGAAGTTAATAGGTAGAAATAGGTATAGGTAGGTTTAGGTTATGTTAGTTTTGCATCGGCCCGAAGGGCCAAAACAACTCAAAATAGGAGCTCCGCGGCAGCGGAGATCCGTCAATACTGTTCCAATGTCCACTAGTTTGAAATTAAAATAGCTATTTTTATTTCAAACTTCAACTTCTTAAAATCATTTAGCGCTGTCTTGCTCGCACGCGGTGCGAGGTGCGAGCGAGACGGACCGTATGGAAAACCGCATCAGTGTGCAATGAGGTTAGACTAGATTGGAACTGCTTTGCGAGTCGGACATTAAAAAACAATTGCCGCGTGAAATTTGGTGATCATGTAGTATTTCTGGGTATCGAAAGAATTATTTGGGTGTAAATAATTTTAATAGGATTACGAGCCCTGTAATATTTGGATGTAAATTATATGAAATTTGGTGTTTGAAATTAGGTGATCATTAAGTATTTTTGGGTACTGACTAATTTATTTGGTAACAATTTAATTTAATAGGTTATCGACATGTTACTTCTTTGAGTTGCACTTTATATTTAAAAAGAGTTGAAAATTTGGTGCGAATCTAGTATTTTTGGTAATCAATGTAATTTTTTAGAGCATCATTCGGCAACTAATTTGGTGGTTCGTTAAATGCTACCCGATTAAAAAGATGTGTAATTTGTACCTATAATGTTTTGCCAAGGCAAGGCAAGCGGCTAGTCTATGGAATCTAAAGGTCGTCGTTTCAAACTTCGTTCAAACACAGGCTCAAAGGGATTAAAAAAAATTGTACTATTTAAATCGCACCTTTAGAAGAAAACCGACTCAATGGCAAGTCAATGTGTTAACATTGAGTCGGTTTTATTCTAAAGGTCCTAAATAATGTATTAGGTATTTGATATTCTATATAAGCATTGTAACTCTTGGTAGAAGGTAATAGTTTAGAGAAAATCGGTCTAATCTTAAAGAGGGGTTAGTTTTCCGTTTAGGTTCGATAGTATGTATGTATAACTCATAACTCATAACTTTATTGCTCCCATGTTGGTATACATGTATGTATGTATGTATAATTCTTTATTGTACATGAGTAAACATAGCATAAAAATACAAGAACAGTTGACATGCATGTACAAAGGCGAGCTTATCCCTATAAGGGATTTCTTCCAGCTAACCTACAAACCACACAGCTAACCTTCAATGTTGTATTAGTCACAGTCAGATGACGTCAATTTCGTAAAAGGCCAAGAAGAGAGGCTTTCAAGTATATAGAATTGTTACAGGTTTTCCAAAAGGTATTAAACAACTATGTATTTTCTGAGAGAATTATTCGTGTTCCCTAAACTCGAGCGAGCTATTTATATATACTGACGAGCAAAATAACGGGTAAACTTTCTATGGAACTTCTATACAAAGTGTATCCGTTATTTTTGCTCGTCAGTATATTTGTAGAGCAGGTTTTATCACCAATGCTCGTTATAGGTTGAGTACAAAAAAATACAAAAATCCCACCTCAGTACTAAAAGCCAGCTGTTAGACCATCGATTACAATGATTTATGCGCGCACGCATCGATTTATGATTATAATTAGCGCCGTATCCTGCGCCAGGGACACTTTATATCGCCTTTAGTACAAGATACTTTGTTTATTGGAATCGCTGTAAAAAGTATCTTAGAACATCTGTTGTTAGGTACCGATTCTAATTAGTTCGCAACATCAATATTTGACTTGAGTGTACAATACAATTCGAAAATCTACTTTATTTGTACACCTCTCATAATAGGATAGGAGACAGAGGTAGCACTACGGGCTACCTAATCATCCAGACGCCTTAATTGTTTGTCATTTAGGGTTGTAATAAAAAAAATACCTTCAATGCTTCAATAGATTATAAATAATAAATAAAATAAATATTTGTGGACAATCTTACACTGCTTACACAAATCAGCCTAGTCCCAAAGTAAGCAAAGCTTGTACTATGGGTACTAAGCGACGATATACATACTTATATAGATAAATAGATACTTAAATACATAGAAAACATCCAAGACCCAGGAACAAATATTCGTGCTCATCACACAAATAAATGCCCCGGCCGGGATTCGAACCCGGGACCTCCAGCTTCGCAGGCAGGGTCACTACCAAGTTGGCTAAAGCGGTCGTCATTTATTTGTTCATGATTGATTTTCAATGTTCAATTTTCGATTTAAAAAAATAACCAAATAAATACTCAACAGTTGGTAAGCTATTCTTAAAATTTAAAAGTTGTTCTCATAAAACATTAAAAACAAGGAGAACCACATTCAGAAATTCAAATCCACAACGCAAGATACTGAATCCAAGATATTGAATCAGCAACAGGCGTCACACATGCACAGTGCATACTACACAACAAAACAATCCGCAACAGGCTACGTCAATTAACTTTTTATCAACGAATTAGGACCACCCCGAACCGCAGCCGGCTCAAAAAATATTCCCATTATGCTGGCAACCCTTCAAATATATGACATCATAAAACTGGGAAGTAGTGGGCCATAACTGACCTCGCCCTAACATTAAAATTAAAATATCTCCATAGAAACTATCACATTTGCATACCAATCCTATGTCTACGACAATTCTATGGAGGAAATATTTTATGTTGGCCGATATTTTATGAAACTTAATGGATTTTGAATCTACTAATATACAAAATTAATTTTTTTTTTATACGAATTACTATGCCACAAAGTACAACAAAAAATAGACAAGTGGCTTATGCGAAAGACATAAGACTCAGTTTATAATAAAACGAGAAACCAATCATGCTTTCAACATTTTTCTATAGACGTACAAGTTATTTTTAATTATATGTTAAGTAACTTTCTATATTGGTGATAATAAATAAAATGTGTACTTATAAAGACGATGTGTGAGGCTTCGCCCTTTTATTATTTGTAGGTCGAGTTTCTACATCTCAGAGTTGATATATCACATTACCTAATGTTTCTCAGTTAATTGATTATTTAATCAACTATCAATAACTAAAATAATATTAAAGCTAAGTGCAAATACAAGTTAGGTATCAAAAACTAAACTAAAATTAAAAAATATTATAAAAGGGGTCCTCCGTGGCATGTGTACATACCAAAGACGCTGGCAGCATTCCCTCGCTGTATGGCAATACTTAAACGGAGTTATCTTGTACAGTACGGTGTCCAAAGGCCGTTACAGTTTATTATTAAAGCATATGTTATGTTTTTATGTTATGTTATTATTAAATTCATTTACATAATGCTTACTTATGTTTCTTGCCAACATTTCGTATAAATTCCCACAAAAATATGGTCTGAGTTGGATCGATGCAAGTAACAATTTACATTTCAATTTACAATTATTTAGGCTTAATAAAGTTAACCTTAAACTCGTCATAGACTCAACCCACATTTTATGCATGTAAATACAATTACAATTGCAAAGCGTGGAAATTTGGAGGGTATTAGCATAAAGAAAGCTGCTCTTGCGCCGGCGGCCGCCATTTCTCCTAGAAATGATGCGCGCGCATGCACTTTTGCCTTCGACGCGCGTACTTAGGGCTGGTCCGCTGTGATTTATAACAAGTTTGTTTACTTACGTTAAGTAAATAGTTTGAAATATAGTGTAAAAATATGTATCGAAGGCACCTTCTCATAAACCTGTACAAAAACTAGAGTTAAAAGTGGTTCAATTTCTTGCTCAATGTACCTCGGGCTTGATTTATTGACCTCATGCGTGCATAATTGTAATTTTAAACTTAGCAGCCCAAGTTAAAAATAATATTAAAATTATGGCAAAAGTTTTTTGTTCTTGGTTAGTAGTCAGTAAGGTCGCCACAGAACCGCACATCTATCTAGCTACCAACACAACGTAACACACACACACTCTCGAAAAGCAAACAATAAATTAGTAAAACAAATACCGTAATAAATATTTATGTACAATCTAACACAAGTCCCAAACTAAGCAAGCTTGTGCTTAAAGTTGAGTTTACTCTACCTATAGGTATGCACCTGGATCACAGAATAAGTAATAGTACTACGTACAGAAGTTGCACTGTTAACAAATCGCCAACTTACAAACCCAAATTATAATAGGTAAATAACAAATATTGACCACACCAAGCGAATTATGACACGACGCGACCGTCCGGTAGCAATTCGCCACTGAATGTACTTGCAGCGGCCCGTAGATGTACTTGCAGCCTGGATTTGCTGGCAACCCTAGCACAATGCATACTTGTGGCTCGCCAATGCATCTCATCGACTAATAACGACGCCATCGACGGTTTACATACGGAGAAAATACTTTCCACTCCACATGCTCAAGGGTGGTGTATATGGTATGGACGACGAGCGGTGGCGAGGCTTTCAAAAATGACGAAGCCGGTGTGGCTTGCCATAAAAGTTAGTCGTTGTTTAAACGGGAAAAGCCTTCTAACGCTTCGTACGTAGTAGAACTGGGATGCTAGGATGGGATGGGACGAGAGGTAGGTAGCCGATATTGGCCTAAAACGTAAGCAAAGCATTAGTCGGACAATATTTTCAAATCTTTTATTTAGGCGTAAAATAAAAAAAATATACTGCAGGTAAAATATTTAAACCACTTGCTAATTTTCTCACGATTGGTTTTATATAGGCTGTTGTGGACATTTATATTCATATTCTTTATTGCATAGGTAGTATATTAGGTACATGTGTTTACAAAAAGTCTTATTTTTTAACCAACAAGCGAACCATACCTAAATGTTTATCGTATAGTAATCAATCATATTAGTTCAATTTTCATACCAATACATTACCCATACTTTACATTCCAGCATCGATGCGCTACGGATGATTAAAACTTATTACCCTGGAATCCAATATTTGTAATTAATAAAACACCGATCTTCGAACGGTCTTCGCATGGTCGAACAATCTCCAGAACCAATAGAATAAAGACTTTATATCGTACGCAAAAGGTTCAAATCGATTATTTTTTCTAACAGATCCGTAGCTTTCCAGTGCCTTTGGAATATTGACTTTATGTCTAAGATAAAAGGTTCAATTTGGAAGCAGGTTCCATTAAAGTGCGTTCAATTATCGCGCTTCAGTGGGAATAGCGGGCTTCCTGGATGAAAAAAATGATGCAACGCCTTCTGATTGCTGGTTTGCTAAACGAGACGGGACAATAATATATACACTATGAAATCGAGGAATTTCCTAGTTAACCATATGAGGCAAATACGTTTTCTAGATTATACTCGTCAGACATAATACCTTGTAAATAAACGTTTTTTGTATGAAAACCAAACAAAACATGCTAAATTATAATTTGTTGACGATGGGCAAAACACCACATAGTCTGTCTGTCTGTTGCATCAACCTTTGCAAATTTCGATTTGGACTTATGGTTGACTGGAAGAGATTGCCTTGAGGCATTACGTTGGCCATTTGTACTCATTGTAATAAGTAAATCTTATTGTAAATGATAATTTTAAGAAATACATATACGACCTCTTTAGCTTAGTTGGTAGTGACCCTGCCTACGAGGCTGGAGGTCCCGGGTTCGAATCCCGGCCAGGGCATTTATTTGTGTGTTTTCTATGTATTTAAGTATATATTTATCTATATAAGTATGTATATCGTCGCTTAGTACCCATAGTACAAGCTTTGCTTAGTTTGGGACTAGGTTGATTTGTGTAAGATTGTCCACAAATATTTATTATTAGTTAAAAAAATTATTACTCTTTTAAAACAAAATATAACATTTGTTTTGCTACTACGCCGTTTAAACCCGTCTTATTTCAAAACAATACTACCAATAATTTGGCCAAACAACAGTTACTTATAGTACTTTTACCTCAGGAGCGCGGGTTGGCCATAGTTATAGATGTGACACATACGAACACATAGACAACGTCAACAAATAGCTTCTACGATGACGCACACATAGACATTGTGCATGTATAGCTCAACACACAACCATGGCTCTCCCGCGCTCGTGAAATAGAAGTACTCTAACCCTAGCTAACCCAACCTATGTTGTCCTATTCGTTAAAAGACGTCCTCCATTACCATGCTAAGCTCCCCCGGGCCGTGACAATTATCTCCCTTGATTTATGTGACCTAGGAATGCGATAAATAAGTATTAGGCCGATACGATTTATTGGCGCGACATCTGAACTGCTACTTAATAGCTTTTATGTCACACCTGGCCATAAAGTGGCCATTATCGCACGCTCCGCGCGCGAAAACACCCACTTCCTGGCCAGGGGGTGACATAAAATATTGTACTTACCACGGGCGATAATAAAGAAAGCCTCAGATCGCATATTTATCGCCCTTGCCTTCGGCTCGGGCGTAAAATACCTGCGATCTGAGACATTCTTTGTTTTATCGCCCTTGGTAAGTAATGTACTATTATGTCACACCTGGCCATAAAGTGGCCATTATCGCACGCTCCGCGCGCGAAAAAACCCACTTCCTGGCCAGGGGGTGACATAAAATTTTGTACTTACCACGGGCGATAATAAAGAAAGCCTCAGATCGCATATTTATCGCCCTTGCCTTCGGCTCGGGCGTCAAATACCTGCGATCTGAGACATTCATTGTTTTATCGCCCTTGGTAAGTAATGTACTATAGTATGGCGATTCTTAGTTCTATTGCGTAACCGCCAGAGGCGCTGTACTTTTGTCCATACTAAGGCGATTTCCTGATTTGTCAGTGCGGAGACAAATGTCAGTGTCAGCTGTCAGTCGACGCGATACCATTTTTTACTACGCCCCTACATTTAAATGAGTGCTTCCGGACTGGCGCGGGATGCGCGGCAGCGGGACGATGCGAAGGCGGTACTGCTCCGCTTCTGCGTATGATATTACTACTGCGCAAACGTAATACTGACAGTATTATGTCAAGTGAGAATCTTTGCGACGTCAGTAAGTTTACGTCAAAGAAGAAAATGTCACATATCGATCCCGCCCCACCAAGTCAGGAAGTCGCCTTAATCGTTTACGCAGTCGCTAGCGAGTACGGTAATGCAAACATTGCAAACTCATGGTAAGGGTACTGATCGTCTTTGATGTTACTTACATAAAAGCTGCTAATTTGAATATCAGTGAAATACCGCACTGAATAAGTATTGTATACGTATTTGTGTATCATTACGCTGGAGCCATGTAAACGTGCCTCATTTTCGTGTAGTCCAACTGGACACACGAACAATAAAAAAATAGCTATGTCTAAGTACTAAGTAGTACTAGTAACCAAAGAGTATAATAAGTATGTTGGGCTAGTAACAGAATTTATGCTTGATTGCTTTTTCCGCTATGATTACTCAGACATACCTAGTTACTATAATTTTAATTGTTTCAAGGAAACTAAATAGGCATATTATTATAAATCTTTACCTATAATTTTACTGGCGAGTCACGCTACATACATCAAAACATTAGTACTTATTTTTGCATTTCATTAAAGTATCAAAAGCCTCTGCGTGTTGATTATGTGGTACTTCGTTGGTACTTCGGTACCTCAGTACTTCGGCTATGCGCGCGCCTCCCAAAGGTCCGGGATAGAATTGTGCCGTGAATGGGAAAGGAAAGACATATCCCCAAACAGCATAAGTACAATACAATACAAATTCTCTTAATTGCACGCCTCACACAAATTCATCGGTTACATAAAGAATCAAAACAGTAACATGTAGGTACAGGTAGGCAACAGCCAGTCTTATCGCTGTAGAGTATTAAGAATTTTTACAATTTTTAAAATGGTTAGTATTTTTATTGAGATAAAAGTATTAATAACACCAATAAACTGCACTAAGGATAAGATGATCTTATTAAAGTTTTAGGTTAAAGGAGACATTTTTGCCTATTATTGTGTGTAGTAAGGCTGATTTATTTACGCTTGATTTGAAGTGAGTTTAACTTGAAAATTAACGATTTGATGTTCAAAGCGGACCCTTATATGACCTCCCGGCGTACCCAGCACACCACAGCCACCACACCACAGTCGCTACTGCCCAGTTGTTTACCAAGTGCAAATACAGCTCTAGTGTTACAAACGAAGTAAAAAAACAATTATAACCCTTTCAATAACTGGGAAAGGATTTAAAAGGTCATTCTTCCCGCTATCTATCCATTCAACACTTCTTCGCCCAAAAATAATGGCGCCCGCTCACATGATCGAGGATTCCCAGAGATTTCACACGCTTATAAACATTAATTTACTTCACACCTCGCATCTACTTTCACGTGCTTGTTTAATATCAACCTTATCGATGAGACTCTAAAGTCTCTTTTGCAATAATCCGTTTGAGTTTCATACGAGGTTTTAATAGAATAGCCTGTCGTTTGTCCAGGAAGCAGCTAATATGTTTGAGGCATGGCCATTTACTTGCTTGGCTGATAATTTCTTAATAAACAATTTGCGTACTAATCTTTTAAAAGCATCAACAACTTAACGTAAGCGTCCAATGTTCATTCCAAGAAATAAAATTTCTAATAATAAAATACAATAGAAGGAAATCTGCACTTAGAACAATGAAAATCAGCGAATTGTGTAGAAATTATAAACAGATACTCGTGGGGTAGTGTATGATAATAATGAAGCTATATTAGGTATTCCAAAGCCACTGATGCTGTTGCAGATGTACTTACGTCCCTGTGCTTGACAATGACCCCAATACATGGCACTTTCAGTGTATGTCATGATGACGTATGTGATTAAGAGGAGGGGTAGGGCAAGCTCTCTCCATACAAACTTTGTGCAGGATTTACTTCGTTTGTGTTTGCATTAAAGTTATGATTTTTGGTCAGTATGCTTATTTTTCTGATAGCTATTTCGTGTTTGAAAATTTTCACATCACGATCTTCGCATATCTAATATTTACAACCAAAAAAAATATGATATTTGTTAGTGCCAAAACCGACGAATAAAACGTGCACAAAGTTTGTATGGGGAAGGCCTTGCCTACCCTGCGCCTTAATAGGCACTAAGTTGTCGAGCCCTCAAAAGAGTTCTTGAGATTGTGAACAACGGAAAATAGGTACCTATTTCAATGTTGAATTGGTAAAAATATTGGCTGATTTCGCTTGACATACATTTGACGTGAAGGAAAACAGCGTGAGGATATTCGTCTAATCCCAACAAAGTCCAGTTTTCCCTCTGGATTTGAAGGTCAGATGGCAGTCACGTTAGCAAAACCAGTTCCTACGCCTAATCTTGGGAAGTGTGAAAGCGGATCTCGGGCTTCTGAAGTCACACCCGGGAAAACACTAGGACGATGATGATAATATTTTCTTTACATTTAGATATGTATTCGCATACCGATCTCACCCCCTCCGTTCGCGTTCACCCCGTAGTTAATAATCGCATCCACTCCTGCGCAGCCATTAACAGAACGGTTGCGCGCACGGACGCGGAAAATTATTCGCGCTGCGCTTCCGTACCCAGGGCTGTCACAAAGTGCCGGTGTGAGTTTATGCATGGTACCTACTTGATAAACTACAAATTCAAATAAAGTTTCGATCTCTAAGGGAAATAACGACGGTTGCAACTTCTAAATCTATCCGGGACTTACGAGGCTCCCTTATATTCACGTCCGGTTTTAAGTTCCATTATTAAGAACTAACACAACAGAACATTATAGAAGGGAAAATAAATGGGAAAAGAGGAAAAGGAAGACCAAGGAAAAGTTATATGAACCAGATAAAGGAGGATGTGGATGTCGTGTCGTATCAGGACGTCAAGAGGCTGGCCTCGGACCGACAAAGATGGAGAGAACTGCATCAAGCTGCACCGACAAGAGCTCGGCTCTTAAGATGATGATGATGATGATTAAGAACTCATCCTAAAGGTCAATGATGATGATTGTACTAAAAGACAAAGTGCAAATGACGGAATAAATGCGTTCTCTGTCAGTCAACCATTAGCCTAAGAGAAATAAAAACATTGGATTTTTATTAGACAGGAAGAATATGTTGCTTAAAGGATGATTCACGCTAGACCGTTGCGTGACCGGGCCGGCCCGTTTTGCAGGTACAAGAAATCGACGGACGCGCGACGGCAGTCGATTTCTTGTACTAGAAAACGGGCCGGCCCGGACACGGAACGGTCTAGCGTGAATCATCCTTAACAAGATGAGGTGTCCTACATATACAGCAATCTTTCCACTGTAAGTATTGTATGTATGTATGTAAATACTTTATTGTATGTATGTAAGTACGGAACAACTTTATTTTACACAATTACAGCTTCAAACATATAGGTATACTAGCAACTTCGTCTGCGTAGAGCTCGGTTTTTAGTTAAAACATCTTAATATCCAGGAAACGGTATAATAATTGTGGTATTTTTACCCGGTGAGACCAAATTATTAATATGCTGTACAGGATATAAATCGGTCAACCCAAATTCTCAACCCCTCTAAAAATCCCTTTAGGTACCTACTTATCGGTTAAAAACTCTCATTTACTTAGGCTGTTTTTTGTGTGAGTTGACACGTATCTTGTCGTTTTCTCTTCGTTACTGTACGTATTTAATTATGGACCTGTAGAAATTTCGTTTCAAACATCTATCCAAATCCACAAATCCTGAAATCATTTAAACAGTCTTTTTGTGAAATGAAAGTCTCTCAATTAAAATAATGTTGCTCCCCATACAAACTTTGAAGCCCTTTTTAACCCATTGAGGGGATGAATAAAAAAAAATGCCGAAATTTGTTTTGTTGTATTTAATTTAAACAGTTACTGTAAGAAATTTTAAGTCCTTCACTCAAAAAATGTTTGCTTCCAATATAAACTTTGAATCCCTTTTTAACCCCTTTAGGGATTGAATTTCAAAAAACGCAGAAATTACTTTTGTTTTATTTACACAGAGAGTCTTTGTAAGAAATTTGAAGTACCTCACTTAAAAAAAAATTTACTCCCCATACAAACTTTGAACCCCTTTTTAACCCCTTTAGGGGATGAATTTCGAAAAACACTGAAATTACTTTTTTGTATTATTATAAGGAACTTTCATACAAAGTTCGAAGACTCTCACTTTAAAACAAAATTGCTCCCCATACAATATTTTACCCCTATTTTCAACCCCTTAGGACACGAAAATTTTGAAAACGCAGATATCACTTTCATTGTCTTATTTTAAGGAGTCTTTGTACAAAGTTTCAAGTCTATACCTTTAAAAAATTATTGCCCCCCATACAAACTTTGCACCCCTGTTTTACCCCCTTAGGGGTGGAATTTCCAAAAATCCTGTCTTATCCCTTGCCTCCATTATATAACCTAACTATAGTGTAAATATCAAATTTCTAGGACCGGCAGTTTGGACGGGTCGGTGATTAATCAGTCACCCATCAACTTTATATATATAGATAGAAGATATTTGATATAAAATTATGAGGGATATTTTTAAGATACCTTTGAGGAATTGAGATTTGTTTATCATTTAAAAACGTGTTAACAGGTCATTAGAGCGTGAAGGAATGCGTCGTGACACTAAACTAGACAAATATAAAGAAACCAGCGCTGCAGGTCACTGACACCTCGGCAAGATGCTGAGACGTTATTTACGTGTTCAATATACTGTGCATTTAGTCCTTTTATATTTGTGTGTCTTTTGTGCAGTGAATAAATGTTTCCTTTTCTTTTCTTTAAAAAGGCGGATTACATAATATACTTATATATAAAATAAAAAAAACGGTGTTTTATAAGCGGAGGCAACCCTAGCGCAGCGCTGCGGGCTGAGATGCGATCATCAGCCGGCGAGATAGCTCGGATACTCCCGTTGTCTACTCTTCACGTTTTAATTGAGTGTTCCGTTCAACATAATCTTCACTTACATTTCATGTTCTCAGTTTTGTAACTATTAAAAGATGAATTAATAGGTATCGGGTATCATCATCATCAGGTTTTCCTGAGCGACTATTCACAGTATGTTTTTTCAAAAAAACCGGCCAAGTGCGTGTCGGGCCACGTTCCGTAGTTGTACAACACCCGTTACATTATGTGGACTAAAAAGTTTGCGAACGTATATTTGCTATGTTTTTGACAGAATTAACAACATTATCTAAGGTATCCAGGGATCGGAACCGGTTTCCAAATACCGGTATTATTTTGTTCCTAAACCGGTTTGATTTCGTTCTTACATAATACCGGTTTATCAAAATACCTGTTAGTGAAAGAACGAATTATTTCGGTTATCAGTATTCTAGGAGAACGGAATTTTAACGTTCCGTGGAACTTTATTAAACCGGTTTAAAATGTCACGACTGTCACTTTCTCACTTTTGAAGGCTTTGTCGTCAGGTAATACCATCAACCGCGGGCCCCGCGGCGCGTGTGCGCTTATAATTTAGATTAGAATGATACCGCCGGAACGGAAGACAGCCACTGGAACTTCCTAACGGAAAGTGCTACGGTAGTCGAGATGGGGCTCGTTTGTTGTGTTGTCTTGAGTACTTACCACTGGACCTGATGTCGAGGGTCTGATGATGCAGCCGGAAGAGAGTCACTGGAACTGCCTAACGGAAAGTGATAAAGTAGTCGAGTTTGGGCTTGTTTGTTTTGTTGTCTCGAGTACTTACCACTGGACCTGATTTCGAGGGTCTGATGATGCAGCCGGAAGAGAGTCACTGGAACTGCCTAACGGAAAGTGATAAAGTAGTCGAGTTTGGGCTTGTTTGTTTTGTTCTCTTGAGCACTTACCACTGGACCGATGTCGAGGGTCTGATGATGCAGCCGGAAGAGAGGCAATGGAACTGCCAAACGGAAAGTGATAAAGTAATCGAGTTTGGGCTTGTTTGTTTTGTTGTCTTGAGTACTTACCACTGGACCTGATGTCGAGGGTCTGATGATGCAGCCGGAAGAGAGCCACTGGAACTGCCAAACGGAAAGTGATAAAGTAGTCGAGTTTGGGCTTGTTTGTGTTGTTGTCTTGAGTACTTACCACTGGACCTGATGTCGAGGGTCTGATGATGCAGCCGGAAGAGAGGCACTGGAACTACCTAACGGAAAGTAATAAAGTAGTCGAGTTTGGGCTTGTTTGTTTTGTTCTCTTGAGTACTTACCACTGGACCGATGTCGAGGGTCTGATGATGCAGCCGGAAGAGAGGCACTGGAACTGCCTAACGGAAAGTAATAAAGTTGTCGAGTTTGGGCTTGTTTGTTTTGTTGTCTTGAGTACTTACCACTGGACCTGATGTCGAGGGTCTGATGATGCTGCCGGAAAAGAGCCACTGGAACTGCCTAACGGAAAGTGATAAAGGAGTGGAATTTGGGCCTGTTTGTTTTGTTGTCTTGAGAACTTACCACTGGACCTGATGTCGAGGGTCTGATGATGCAGCCGGAAGAGAGGCACTGGAACTGCCTAACGGAAAGTAATAAAGTAGTCGAGTTTGGGCTTGTTTGTTTTGTTCTCTTGAGTACTTACCACTGGACCGATGTCGAGGGTCTGATGATGCAGCCGGAAGAGAGGCACTGGAACTGCCTAACGGAAAGTAATAAAGTAGTCGAGTTTGGGCTTGTTTGTTTTGTTGTCTTGAGTACTTACCACTGGACCGATGTTGAGGGTCTGATGATGCAACCGGAAGAGAGGCACTGGAACTGGCTAACGGAAAGTGATAAAGTAGTCGAGTTTGGGCTTGTTTGTTTTGTTGTCTTGAGTACTTACCACTAGACCTGATTTCGAGGGTCTGCTGATGCAGCCGGAAGACAGCCACTCGAACTGCCTAACGGAATGTAATAAAGTAGTCGAGTTTGGGCTTGTTTGATTTGTTGTCTTGAGTACTTATCACTGGACCTGATGTTGAGGGTCTGATGATGCAGCCGGAAGTGAGCCACCGGAACTGCCTAACGGAAAGTGATAAAGTAGTCGAGTATGGGCTTGTTGAATATGAATATGAATATCTTTATTGTATAACTGTGTACATAAGTTGGAAGTGACAGAGTTTGTTTCAACAGTTACCCGACATCGGGCATACAACACTTTATATTACTTAAATAAACTAACTTACAGCTAAAATGCGAAGAATTCACTGAGGTTATAGAATACTCTCTGTACCAGCCAGTTTTTCAGTTTGGTTTTAAATTTATTCCCTTCTAAAACCTTTATTTCGGCCGGTAACTTATTAAATATTTTTATGGCACTTATGAAAGCACTGTTTTTATATATACTGCTTTTTACTCTAGGCAGGATTATGTTAAATTTATATTGCTCTCGTATATTTTTTTTTACTGTAGACATTTTTGTAAAGTATTGTTGTTTTGTTGTCTTGAGTACTTAGCACTAGACCTGATGTCGAGGGTCTGATGATGCAGCCGGAAGAGAGCCACCGGAACTGCCAAACGGAAAGTGCTACGGTAGTCGAGTTTAGGCTTGTTTGTTTTGTTATCTTGAGCACTTACTACTGGACCTGATGTTGAGGGTCTGATGATGCAGTCGGAAGAGAGCCACTGGAACTGCCTAACGGTAAGGGATAAAGTAGTCCGTTCCGTCCGTTTGGCAGTTCCGGTGGCTCTCTTCCGGCTGCATCATCAGACGCTCGACATCAGGTCTAGTGCTAAGTACTCAAGACAACAAAACAAACAAGCCCAAACTCGACTACTTTATCACTTTCCGTTAGGCAGTTCCAGTGCCTTTCTTCCGGCTGCATCATCAGACCCTCGACATCAGATCTAGTGGTGAGTACCCAAGACAACAAAACAAACAAGCCCTAACTCGACTACTTTATCACTTTCCGTTAGACAGTTCCAGTGCCTCTCTTCCGGCTGCATCATCAGACCCTCGATATCAGGTTTAGTGGTAAGTACTCAAGACAACAAAACAAACAAGCCCAATCTCGACTAGATTATCACTTTCTGTTAGACAGTTCCAGTGCCTCTCTTCCGGCTGCATCATCAGACACTCAACATCAGGTCTAGTGGTAAGTACTCAAGACAACATGATCAACAAACCCAAACTTGACTACTTTATCACTTTCCTTTAGACAGTTCCAGTGCCTCTCTTCCGGCTGCATCATCAGACCCTCGACATCAGGTCCAGTGTTAAGTACTCAAGACAACAAAACATACAAGCCCAAACTCGACTACTTTATCACTTTCCGTTAGACAGTTCGAGTGCCTCTCTTCCGGCTGCATCATCAGACCCTCGATATCAGGTCTAGTGGTAAGTACTCAAGACAACAAAACAAACAAGCCCAAACTCGACTATCGTAGCACTTATCATCAGGCAGTTCCAGTGCCTTTCTTCCGACTGCATCATCAGACCCTCGACATCAGGTCCAGTGCTAAGTACTCAAGACAACAAAACAAGCAAGCCCAAACTCGACTACTTTATCACTTTCCGTTAGACAGTTCCAGTGCCTCTCTTCCGACTGCATCATCAGACCCTCGACATCTGGTCCAGTGGTAAGTACTCAAGACAACAAAACAAATAAGCCCAAACTCGACTACCGTAGCACTGTCCTTTAGGCAGTTCCAGTGGCTCTCTTCCGGCAGCATCATCAGACCCTCGACATTAGGTCCAGTGGTATGTACCCAAGAGAACAAAACAAACAAGCCCAAACTCGATTACTTTATCACTTTCCGATAGGCAGTTCCAGTGCCTCTCTTCCGGCTGCATCATCAGACCCTCGACATCAGGTCCAGGGGTAAGTACTCAAGACAACAAAACAAACAAGCCCAAACTAGACTACTTTATCACTTTCCGTTAGGCAGTTCCAGTGGCTCTCTTCTGGCTGCATCATCAGACTCTCGACATCAGGTCCATTGGTAAGTACTCAAAACAACAAAACAAACAAGCCCAAACTCGACTACTTTATCACTTTCCGTTAGGCAGTTCCAGTACCTCTCTTCCGATTGCATCATCAGACCCTCGACATCAGGTCCAGTGGTAAGTACTCAAGACAACAAAACAAACAAGCCCAAACTTGACAACTTTATCACTTTCCG
This sequence comes from Cenopis cana, assembly GCA_951800055.1. Classification (NCBI taxonomy): domain Eukaryota; kingdom Metazoa; phylum Arthropoda; class Insecta; order Lepidoptera; family Tortricidae; genus Cenopis; species Cenopis cana. Next base: position 21,456,456 of record OX637476.1, on the reverse strand, counting down.
TTAGGCAGTTCCAGTGCCTCTCTTCCGGCTGCATCATCAGACCCTCGACATTAGGTCCAGTGGTATGAACCCAAGACAACAAAACAAACAAGCCCAAACTCGATTACTTTATCACTTTCCGTAAGGCAGTTCCAGTGCCTCTCTTCCGGCTGCATCATCAGACCCTCGACATCAGGTCCAGGGGTAAGTGCTCAAGACAACAAAACAAACAAGCCCAAACTCGACAACTTTATCACTTTCCGTTAGGCAGTTCCACCAGTGCCTCTCTTCCGGCTGCATCATCAGACCCTCGAAATCAGGTCCAGTGGTAAGTACTCAAGACAACAAAACAAACAAGCCCTAACTCGACTACATTATCACTTTCCGTTAGGCAGTTCCAGTGGCTCCCTTCTGGCTGCATCATCAGACCCTCTACATCAGGGCCATGAGTAAGTACTCAAGACAACAAAACAAACAAGCCCAAACTCGACTATTTTATCACTTTCCGTTAGACAGTTCCAGTGCCTCTCTTCCGGCTGCATCATCAGACCCTCGATATCAGGTCTATTGGTAAGTACTCAAGACAACAAAACAAACAAGCCCAAACTCGACTATCGTAGCACTTTCCGTTAGGCAGTTCCAGTACCTCTCTTCCGACTGCATCATCAGACCCTCGACATCAGGTCTAGTGGTAAAATTTAATATCAAATTATAAATTAGCTTCTAAATAAATTGTAAGCGCACTCCCGCTGCGGATAATAGTAACCCTTGGCGGCCTCTGTCAAAAATTCGAGTTAAGACTGGTTGTCTCCGTCGAAAACCGGTTAATTTCGTTCCACGGAAACGAAATTGGGCCCAGAACAGTTCCTTCACTAACCGGTTTTGAGTGCCGAAAACCAGAAACAAGAACGAAACCACAAACGCTATTCATTTCGGTTTGGGGTCAATGGCCGAAACCGGTTTGAAAATAATACCGGTATCCGATCCCTGAAGGTATCAAAGGAAATTGTACGAATGTTTGCTTTTGAAAAGTAGGTACATTTCGTAACTGCGACTATTCAATTAACGAATGTAAGTACGTCCTCGATTCCTCAAATAGGCTCTAAATATCCATTTCTAGATAATATATGTCTGTTTCATTCAGTCTTGGTAAAAATAGACCCTTTACCCCTGCTTTTTTGAGGAGTGCTCCCAATATACTAACATGTGTATATTTGCAGCACAGAATATTCTCATTCTTATGTCTATATAATACATAACTATACAGATAAATAAAAAATAAAAAATGAAAAATTAAATTATGAATATATATATGAATTTTTAAATTATGAATAAATGATTATGATTATGATTATGATAAAATGATAAAAAATAAAAAATGAAAAATTAAATTATGAATATATATATGAATTTTTAAATTATGAATAAATGATTATGATTATGATAAAATGATAAAGTACTGGCCAGAGGTCATTATTACACGAAAAATCTTAACAGCGCGATTCAAGAACCAAAGCAGATGGTATATACAACGCCATCTGTACCCACACACTGCCAGAAACAGAAACGACTTCAGAAAGTACCAGTTCTCAAGATATCCAAGGATAAAAAAAGGTTTTCTTAATAAATATAAATAAATTCGCATTTAAATCATTTACGATAAATACCTACTTGTTACCTAATAATGGTTGGACTTTGTTTTAACTTTAAATTCATCGAAGCAATACGTAATAAGTACCTAATATTGGCAGTGTTATTTTATTGCCTTTGTTTGCAGAGTTAATAAATTCTTGGCATTTGAACGTCCATATCGATTGAATGCCACGTAGCTTTACTGATTTAGTACATAGCTATTAGCTATTATGCTAATGTCATAATTACAATGTGGGAATACTTGTTCGCAGTGGAATCGTGCCGGCAACCTTGATATAAACCGTATACTTAAGTATCATCAGAGCGAACAAGCTACCTAAGTACCCATTAATATCTAAACACGACTCCTTTGTTCCTCTTGACTCCTCAAATTCGGTTGAAACCGCTCAACCAATCTCACTGGAGCGCAAGCTCTTAGAGTATTCCAGTGGGTTGTACCTAGGTACTTTCTTCTGTCTATAAGTCTCGTATTGTGTCGTAGAATTTTCATTTCAAAGAAAACCTTTTTTTCAAAAGAGTCGCAGTCCTAACCTAACCTATTTTTCTGGTAGATCGAATTGGGTTCTACACAATGGTAATTTAGCTGTATCTAAAAAGTTAACGGTTTCTGAAGAAAAAAGGTTTCCATGAAATGATAATTCTGCGAAACAATACATTCTAGGAAACGATTTTCTACAAAACAAGGGGACACCTATAACTTTAAGGAAACTGTGGAGTGTCGAGAGAGCAACGAATTCGCGACGTTGCTAGCCCAATAAACTGTCATAAATTCAGAGAAATTGGCTTTGTCACAACTAACCTCTGTTACAACTCTCCCCGGTCTCCCCTACGTTTACTAATTTACAATACAGTAGCTCTAGTATAAGTTTTTTCGGAACATTAACTAATTCGAACGCGTTTGCGTTTTGTCTCAAAATGTATGAGTATGCTGTCACTGAGTTTGAAATACGCGCGTTCAGCGGTAAGCAACAAAATTATACTCGCTGTTTTAGTTTCCACTAGTGACCACCAGAGGCGCTATTCACGTTTTTATACCACTTTCATACATTTCGAGACAAAACGCAAACGCGTTCGAATTAGTTAATGTTTCGAAAAACTTATACTAGAGCTACAGTTTGTCTCGATGGTTTCATAACGCAAAACCGATCCAACAAGGCCGCCTACCACCTGTGGCTGCGACTGCATGCCATGCCGGCGCGCCGGCTCAATCAGAGCATGCTTTGCTCTCAAATACTACATTTAATTACAACCACAGCTTCGTAGAGCAGACGATTCACTCGCCTAGCAGGGGCCTATGAACACAAAACTTCAAAAGCGTACAATTTGACAACTTTTTCTTTCGAAAATTCTAAAATTGTGACGAATTGTAGACTTGTAAAGTGTTGTGGTACCTATAGAGGCCTGGGGCCTGAGGGGGGCAAACCGAGAACAAAATATGCTTCTCTGTCGCACTTGCGTATTTGTATTTGAGCGATAGAGAAGAATTTACTGCATTTAAGGTGCACATTGGCCCTCTACTTTTGTAAGAATATGAAAAATTACATATAGGCTACTTAGTGGCATTCTGTCGGCGTTTCAGCTCAGCATTTCCTGATGAGTAATGATAATGACGCCTCGAAGTGAGGTAAAGGCGAAACACGTGTCGTGGTTTTTGTCGTTATTGGTGGTAATTTGTTGTATTTAATTGCATGTTTGCGCGAGCGGAGTTAATTAAATATTTATTTATTTCGAACTATACAGTTCATATCTTAAGAAACACAATTACAATTAAATTAAATTAAATCAAATCAAATTAAATTAATCAATTACATTAAATTAAATTACATTAAAGTTACATTTAAAAGTATATCATTTTAAAATAAATTATTGATATTATTAGTTTAAAGTTACATCAATGCCATACACTTTTGTGAGTCAACATGTAAGGAGTTCCAGTGCTTTACGACTGGGCACTCCAATCTATCAACGATGGTGTTCAGGAGGCTGTTGGTACTGTCTCGCACGCGGCGCATCAGGGAAGCAACTCGTTTGCGAATTATAGCCTGAAAGCTATCCACTCTCGCTTCTGGAAACATACCTGATGCACTACAAAAGCGAGGCAGCCCCAATGTGTTAATGTGGGAGCATTAAATGTATGAGAAAATAAGCAAGAGGATGCATCTGATTATCACTAATAGACCTACACATTATTTTAGCGGAATATAAAAGTAAAGTAAGTATATGTACCTACTTATTTATTACTGGGATAATGTGACCTATTTTTAACACTGACATGTAAAATTATATTTTTACCAATAAACTGTATTGTATTGTAATAGCCAAGGCTTATTCTTATAGAGTTCTAATATGTAGCATAAATGTTTTTTGATTCTTTTTGACCTTTGTCTCTATTTAAGTATTTAACCTGAACATTCATAGGTAGGTAACACATTCCATGTTTATAGGTCATTCCGGTCATGGTGAGTGAAGCAGCTGTTAACCATTGCTGCAGCCATACATCCGAACAATGTGTTCATTGTTTGAGAGATGCTATCTTATTGTGAAATTAAAAACAAACCCGGGGAAAGCGAAAGTTGGTCAGTAAGCCGATTATGAGCACATTATGAGAAATTCATCGATTTGCGGAAGGCTAAGGCGATTTTCTGACTTGGCGGGGTGGGATCGATATGTGACATTTTCTTCTTTGACGTAAATTTACTGACGGTGCAAAGATTCTCACTTGACGGAACACTGTCAGTATTACATTTGCGCAGTGGTAATATAATGCGCAGAAGCGGAGCAGTACCGCCTTCGCATCGTCCCGCGACCGCGCATCCCGCGCCAGTCAGGAAGCACTCATTTAAACGTAGGGGCGCAGTAAGTAAGTAAGCAAGCAAGTAAGTAAGCAAGTAAGTAAAAAATGGTACAGAGTCGACTGACAGCTGACACTGACATTTGACACTTTTCTCATATCGTACTGCCTCCGCACCGACAGCCGGGAAAACTTTAAGAGGATGATTTCACTTATTCCCAAGAGATGGCAGCAGTAGTTTCACCATACCGTCTCATTATCTAATTACCTCTGTATACCGGCGCCGAAGGATGTGAAACGGTGCTTCGCCATGTTTGGATCATTTTCTATCGCCCGCCATTTTAATTACGACTATAATTACTATTGGAGAGTATATACGTGTATTCGAAACGTTGAAATAAATTACATTGATTCGGATTTATGGTTTACTTTCGCTTGTAGTGAAAATACTTGGTGGGATACGACAAAATAACGATGATCGATTGCTTGCTAATAATTATGTTTGACTATAGTATCTAACTAAGAGCCAAAGACATGGACTGATTACCTGGTAAAGGTTGCGGGAGTACGCTGGATGCGGGTTGCACTGGGGGCCGATTTTTGAGTGTCAAATGTTCGACTTTTCACTCGAGATCTGTCAAAAAACTATGATGTTTTGACAGATGAAGAATGAAAAGTCGAGCGTTCGACACTCAAAAATCGGCCGGCCGGGTCATTATTGTGGCACTCTTTGGGGGAGGCCTATCAGCAGTGGACGCCTAGTGGACGTCTTTCGGCTGATATGATGATGATGATGATGAAGAGCCCCTGTAACCGAGGCGTTCAATCTTGGAGCTCGCGAGTTCGAATCCCGACCATTGGGTTTAAAAATAAAAATAAAACGAAATATCATTTAATTATGCACTGTAGATAGTAGGTAGCTTTTTAGAGAAGGAAAGCATCGTGATTAATCTGGTATAATCCATACAAATTCTAGTTTTCCCTTTAGCTTGGAAGTTCAGACTTCAGATGGCAGTAGCTTTTTGTGAAACTATAGTTTGCGTCAAATCTTGAGATTGAGAAAGAAAGCGGGGCCCTCTGGAGTTACTCAATATTAGGACAACGCCTGGAGGATAATGAGTAGATGTATGATTAAAGTGAATATTCTTAATAAAAAATTAACTTTTGACGGCATACCAATCTTTTGAATTTCGGATCAAAAAATAGAATCTTGGTTCAAATCAGATCAAATTTAGTCCGTTCTACAAATCTATTTAAACAATACCGTTTAACCTATTTAAATAAACCGAACACCAGTCAATAGAGCGAGCAAACAGACGAGCCAACAGCGAGAGTCAATATCTACATGTGCCAGTGTGCCACAAGGCCGGACTTTGGCGTCTTACTTATTTAAGGTGAGGTTTCGAAACAAAATAGCAGCATTTAAAATCGGCACTGAGGCTATGGTAAACTGTACTGTATGGTCCTGTGAAACGAAAACGAAGTAGGTATCTCACTCTCTGTTTCACTTGCATATTCGAGCGGCCCGAAACTGGTGGTCCCGGATTCGAATCCCGGTCAAGCTCATTTGTGATGAGCACGAATATTTGTTCCGGAGTCTTGGATGTTTTTTATGAATCTAAGAATCTATTTATTAATATAAGTGTAATACTAATATTATCAAAACCTTATCTACAACAAGCTTTGCTTAGTTTGGCACTAGGTCAATGTGTGTAAGAATGTCCACAAATATTTTTATTTATTTATTTATAAAAAACCGGTTAAGTGCGTGTTGGACTTCGCACATTTAGGGTTCCGAACCAACCGCCAAATTAAGTTGGTTTTCATAGGAAAATAAGAAACTTTAAAAGAAAAACTCTAGCTTATCAATAATTCACCAAATAAATTTAAACATTATCACCAAATTTCAAATTCATTATATGAACTTACCATTGATAGCATGTTAATAAAATATTATGTGACAAACGACGACGGACGGACGGACGCATGAGTGACAGCAAAAGGGTTCCGTGTGGACCCTTCGTGTACGGAACTCTAAAAAAACTAATCAGTAACTCTACTCCTGTCACTCATTCCTCTGTTAATTACCTTCCATATAAATTATCAACAAATAAATTCCCTTTATATTACTTCATTGCTCTTGCGCAAGGTCCCTCAAATATAACAAACGGTTGATTACTGCCTGTCTGTCTGTCAGGCAGCGCGCTTAATCTAATTTGTAGTAGATCATTTATTATGATTGGGCAAGATCTATAGACCTTTACACCGACATCAACGCTTTTAGCTGTCAGTGTGAAGTGATATGAACTACTCTGAAGTGTTTTTTCATGTGTTTGATTTCATTTCTTAAATCTTAAATGATTGGTTTAATCAGGCGTTACTTTGCGGAATTCCATGATAAATCTAAGATATTTCTTTGCTATTCCGCTGAAAGAACGCGTAGGAAAGAGGTCTATAGGAATACGAAACGGGTAGGCGTAGGAATATTGTTAGACTTTTCAATTCTTGAGATGTATCTATTATAAGTTAAGTTTACAGAATTTTAACCGTATTCTGATTGAATGACGAAATAATCATTATTATATTTTCATACAGGCGAAATTACTATTCTAGAATTCCAATCACATTAAGTCTTAGACATTCTCCCGTTACCATTGTACCTCACTTTATATTAATAATACATTCAAATTTCGTCAAAACCGCATCTTCACCGAATGCCATTCAGAACGAGTACCTACAACACCACGTGGCTGTGTGACTCACAAACATACAGGTTCCTAATTTAGTACGATATTGGCGGTATGGCTAGCTTTTACTGTGCCCTTCGTGGAAAACTGGTTGTGATAGCTGTAGTCGTCATTTTTTATACCATGTCGGTTGCAAGAAAGCGTACGGTAAGTGATGGTAAGCGGTGACTGCAGCCTAATGGACGCTGCAAATCTCATGTTGCTGACCTTAGATGAGTATGACGAGCAATTTGATCGGTTTCCTCACGATGTTTTCTTAGATTAGGTTCTTTATTTCATCATCATCATATCAGCCGAAAGACGTCCACTGCTGGACATAGGTCTCCCCCAAAGAGAGCCACAATGACCGGTCCTGCACCACCCGCATCCAGCGGACTCTCGGGACCTTTACCAAAGCACAGGGGCCACAGGCCAGTTTCCCACAAATTTTTGAACCTTTCATAACATAATTGAGTTAACAAATTGCTCGCGATTTGGGATCATTCATTACCCTAATTCGACTCTCGAATTGCGCTTGCGGCTATGGGGCAGGATTTATGTGCGTGAGACCTGACGCCTACGAATTCTTTATGGATATTATTTTTAACGTTATCTTTGTGGGGCACAATCGACTTTATAATAATTATACTTAATACCAGTTTATGGAAACGCCAACAAGTATGGTTTTTTTTAATACAACGTCGGTGGCAAACAAGCGTATGGTGCACTGTGTGTGTATTATCATGACGTGTATTATATTATTACTATTTATGGTAGGTAGTCGATTACCTAACCTAACCTACCATCACGGTTCTATTTCTACTTAGGTACTTGCCTGGTATAAACAGGTGAATTATAAGTCGTGAACAGGAATATGAAAATATGAATTACGACATATTGAAATCTAATAAACGGGTTACTCACGTCTGTATCGTCGAATATCGCTCGACATGTTTTGGGTAGGGTTTGCAAGATCCGTTGATTTTAAGGATCCGGATAATTCGGATCTTAAAATTCGTAGGATCCGGATATCCGGATATTTCGGATAAAACGGATCCATTTCAATATTAACACCTTATCGATTAACAACTGCTTTTTTAAGTAAGTAGCTGCTGTATACTTGCTTAAAAAGTGAAACTAGTAGTTAAAAATTTAATAATTGTCATATTTATGAAATAATCATATCAATCGAAATAACAATCATCAATCAATCAGTCACGCACGCAGGAACACTGACTCCTGAAGGCGGGCGAAAAGCTAATCCTTAGGTCGCTTCAAGCTTTTCGATTCCGCCATACTAGGCAGAAAGAAAAATGCATAGAACAGGAGTGTGGTGATGTTGTTCTTCAAAAAGAGAGATAACACCATGCTGAAGAATTATAGGCCCATCTCACTTCTGAACCATGTCTACAAGTTGTTCTCGAGTCTCACAGGCAGGTTTGACGATTTCCATCCTTCCGAACAAGGCGGTTTCAGGAAATGCTTCAGTATCGTAGACCACATACATACGCTTCGTCAGATTGATTATACATTAGACTGAGGAGTATAATCTGCCCCTCTGCTTAGCGTATAATGTGGACTACGAAAGAGCCTTTGATTCGATCGTGACGGGCTGTGCTATGTTACTCGCTCTCCAGCGGTACCAATTAGGCTACCTACCGGTATATCGAAGTGCTAAAGTGTACGAGATACGAGAACGCCACTATGTCAGTCTGTCTCCAGGAACAAAACTCTAAACCAATACCATTGCATCGGGGAGTTAGGTGAGGAGATAATCATCCCTCCGAAACTATGAATTCTCTGCTGCACTGGAAAATGTGTTCACGGTTCTGGACTGAAGGGGGCTCGGCATCAACATAAATGGCGAGTATATCACTCACCTTCGGTTTGCCGACGATATAGTGGTTATGGCTGAGACCATGGAGAACTTAAGTACTAAGCTCGATGGACTCGATGATCTGAGTTGTGTAGGTCCTCTGAGGTCTTAAGATGAACATGCCGAACATGGACAAAACGCCGAAGATCATGTTTAACGTCCATGTAGTACTAACTCCAGTTAAGAAATTAGTGAGACTACGCTCGTTAACTCGTTTATGATGAATATGTGTATCTGGGACAAACGGTCCAGTTGGGCAGGTGTAGGAGATCAATCGTCGAATCTGTCTTGGCTGGGCGACTAAGCTGATCTGATGCTGGAGGCCATAGCAACTCCTAAACTATACACAAGATACACACGTCGTGTTTGGGCTCGTTATATCGAAACTCGTACCAAAAATGAAGTTTAAGCCAGAAACTTATTTATTTTGTATTTTTGTTAAATAATATAGTTTCTATTTAGATTCACCATTTAAAAATAGATAATTAAAGCTTTCTTTTAGTTCATTATCATATTTTTAATCAAATTTTTTAAAGATCCGTTAGATCCGAAATATCCGGATCCTGAGAGCCGTAGGATCCGGATCCAAAAAACGGCGGATATCCGGATATTTCGGATATCCGGATATCCGGATTGCAAACCCTAGTTTTGGGCCAATACGTGGTCCTTAATCATGAGTGGTCGCGGCGGCCTCGCGTTTAACACTGCGCGCGGTTGCCCGGTGTTGGTAACCCGTTTACAGACGTGAGTAACCCGTTTATTTGATTTCAATATGTCTGACACTCACGGAAGTTTTCTATGAATTACTACTTATAATTCATTCTGTATATAATATATCTTACCCTATCTATAGATATAGTCTTGTTAAACATCTCCTTTCATACCTGTAACAAATAAAATTGTCATTAGTAGATGTCTAATTAATGTAATCCAATTAATTAGGTATCCGTATCACTTGAACAACTTTTATACCTTATGTTTAGGCGTATGTCAATCAATTGAGTACATAAATACTTGTCAGTCAGTAATGTGTGTGTTAGTCATTAACATTATATGTCCAATTAATGTCATCCAATTAATATATTATCCGTATCACTTGAACCAAGGGGCTTGCAGTGGGAGGCGCGCGTCGCTTTAAATGCCTACCGCTCGCTCGGCCCGGGGCCGGCCGTCAGTCGAGGGCCGCCCGCCGCCGCGCGAACGCGTCCATATGCACGTTACCGCTGCCGCCGCAGACTAGAACGCGACGAGTGACGAGTCGATAGCCCTAGCGCTACACGTGCCGCGTGTGAATGAATACAAGTTATACGATAGACAGAGATGCACAGAGTAGGCATGTTTTTTTATGCCTAAACGCCGTTTTTGTTAGAAAGTGAAGCTTCTGTACTTGTACTAATATTTATTCTGTGCTTGAACAACTTTTATATCTATGTTTAGGCGTATATCAATCAATTAAGTACATAAATACTTGTCAGTCAGTACTGTGTGTGTTAGTCAGTAATGTCATAAATGTGTATGTAGATTTTGTAGGTATAAGTACTTTTATCTCACGAGCGCGGATTGGCCATTGTACGCTGACGCACACATAGACAATGTGCATGTATAGCTCAACAGACAACCATGGCTCACCCGCGCTCGTGATACGAGTTATAAATAAAATTAAAAAATTTAACAACCCCCCGACATGATGGCTGATGATCTTCAAACGGCTGAACAGATTTTCATGAAATATGGCTAAGAACACTCGGGATAAAATTATCTATGACACAAAAAAAAACTAAACGAAAATCGGTTCATCCGTTTGTGCGCTACGATACCACAGACAGATACACAGATACACATATACACAGACAGACACGTTAAACTTATAACACCCCTCTTTTTGCGTCGGGGGTTAAAAAGTACCCTATATTAAATACATTAAATACGAGTACGTCCACAAATATAATATAGTTAGCCAGTGTACAATACTCCAACATTAAACACGCGTAAAATATTATACCTACTACACCCTATTCTAAGTCATCTCAATAGCAAAATACATATTTCGTAACACCCAATTCAATTTAACGATTGTATGAACAGCCTTCATATTAATCGTCGTATTAATCTGCGTCGGCGCATCATTTATTGTTTAGTAATTACCATGAGAACCCACGGCGACGGTACAATGTACGAGCAGGTAGTTATTAATTAAATTTATTAAACAATGGAATTGATACGTCTCAAGTTCATTTTAATTAAAAATGCAAATTTGAATGCATTCATGACTTGCAAGGTGTTAAAATGAATGCGTTTATTTTTATTGCAATTTTAAGTGTTTTTGTTTGCTAATATTATCATAATGATGAATGAATGATATTGTATAATAATAAATAACATCGAGTGGAAAATATCTTGAGTCAAAAGTCGTATCATAGCAGGTTATGTATAATTGTATCGTTCTTTGCCAAAAGGACCGGAATTAGAAATCATCGTTATTCATGTCGACTAAGGGGGACATTTTGCTGAGATTGACACATTATTAAAATAGATTTTGTAACATTAATATTAAGTACAAAAAAAAACAAAATATAAAAATACTTACAGTGAGTATTAAAAACAATAAAAGACAATCTGCACCTGCCCTAATCTAATCCCATTTAAATCAATTTCATCATTCTAATTCATTTATTTCTTCCATAATTTCACCTGTAAATCCCACCTTAATGCCTACATATCAAAGATCACATCAAAACACCCCGAAAACGGAGATACGTTCTTGCGCACCGCCATGAACAGATATTTGCACGCACAAGAAGTTGAAAAAGAAAAGCCGACCGCGGCCGGTAATGATCGGTAATCGTAATGATGATGACGAGAAATGTGCTCCAGATCGTTGAAAAGCTATTGGCTTTCCATTGACACTGTCATCCGATGACTCAAAGACAACGTGAGGAGAATCGAGTGTTTTTTGTATCATTGAGAAACACACGTAAAGCCCGACGGCAACTGAGTCGTTTTCAAAAAAATTGTACATAGTTAAGGGCTTTAATTAAAACAAAACTTAACTATTGATTCCTTTGTGTAACGATGACTCATTATATTTTGTATGGCTAACTTTCGTTACACAAAGGACGATATCGTAATTTTGTTCAGTAAGCCCTTAAAGGATGATTCACGCTAGACCGTTCCGTGTCCGGGCCGGCCCGTTTCCGAGGGCGACCGTCGCCCGGCCGGGCCCGGCCGGGCGACGGTGACGCTCGGGCACGGGCCGGCCCGGACACGGAACGGTCGCTCTATCAACAATGCATCCGTTTGACGGCCGTCAAGCGACGGCCGGCCTCGGAAGCGCGACGGTGGCCCTCGGAAACGGGCCGGCCCGGACACGGAACGTTGACCTAGGACAATGCACCGTCGACGGGCGCGGCGAGGACGGGGCACGGGCATATACGTCAAAAATACGCAGGTTGTAAACCGTCAAATATTAATACGTGAAATATGGAAGACCATTCAACCTTGCATTTAGTCGGTTTATATTAGCTGCTGGATGGCTGCCGGGCTAGGATGATAGTCAAATGACATTATTTATGGTCACGTTTTACCGTCAAATTTGGGTAAAAGATATACGTGAAATTTAAATATAATACCCAGATATATAAATTGTCGGACATATAAGTTAGTTTTAATTTTATTTTAGTTATTATTGTATTCTTGTATATATTTTCTTGTAAATAAATAATTAATAACTGTCGGACGTTCAATCGTTTATTTGTCAAATCAATGCTAAATTATTGACATAAACTTATATGTCACTCGGGACGCCACTTAAAATTGAACACTATACACATTTTCGTGTCATTATTATCAACATCAGCATATACAGGGTGGATTTTGTTTTTGGGTCAGTGAGGGCAGCTACTAGATCCCGTGCTGCTACGTGAAAATTGTCTTAGAAGACCTTCCTTTGATTTTGAATTAATGAAAAATGGCGTTTACAGATTTTGGAATAAACATACAGGGTGCGAGATAAAGGCCATTTTTGACAAACTTTTTTTTTTATTCAAAATCAAAGGAAGGTCTTCTAAAACCATTTTCACGTAGCAGCACGGGATCTGGTAGCTGCCCTCACTGACCCAAAAAGAAAATCCACCCTGTATACCGTCCCACTGTTGGGCACAGGCCTTCTCTCATAGATGTCTCTCGTTTTGTGTATGGAGATAAATTAACGTTGCAATATTAACATGACACTATTTGAGATAAAGTCTCCGCCGCACTTAGAATTATCTCAGGATGTCAGGTTATATGTCGGAGCATATATTTGGTCCGGATTTTCATGCTAGCCGGGCTGGGGTTCGCACGGTGTTTAGCGCATAAAAAAAGAATCGGCATACAAATTCATAAGGACATTCATATACTGACTGACAATGGTTTTAAGGACTGTTCTGCACGATTGTGATTGTGTACATAATTTTGTTTTCTAAGATATTGTATGGCATCGGTTACACGGTCAATATTATCACGCGATACAGTATTGACCTCTCTCTCACATACATGAAATGAAAATGACAGAGAGGCCAATACTGTATCGCTTGATAATATTGACCGTGTAACTGACGCCTATAAGCATCGTGCGATCCCAAAACAAGTTTTTAATAAAATGAAAATTCGATAAATATACTAAAAACCACAAATAATACCCACAAGTAGTTTATAATGTAATTTAATAATGTGAAATAAATTAATATAAATAATATTTAATAATAATAATTACAATTTGAATCGCCCGGCCTCAATTCCTCCTAGTGTTGCCCGAGGCATCGTTCCCAGGACGCTCGCTGCGTTGCCTTGCTGAATGGCCAGGCTCAGCCGCATGGCGAAGTAAGAGCCCAGCCCTCAGATCACCTGAGACCCTGATCATTTTTGAAAAACTTTTTTGACTAATTCTTTAGTATATGTCGACCAGGGTACCAGGGTCTCTACTGCAAGTGCCGTAAATATGTAGGTAATTATAATTATGTTAAGAAAGCTTATTTATTTACGACACTTGACAGTAAAGTTTGGGCATCGTTAGCGGCTGAGCCCGGCGTATTGGCAGAGCGCTGGACATGGGACGGGGCCAACGTGTCCACGCAGGTCACATCCCATGCCAAAGGTCGACCTAGATGCCACGGTACTATTATTCACCCGTCAGGTCTTTTGCCATCAGCAGCGGACAGACCTACTGGCTCCAGAGTTGATGGGATAGCTGCGGAGCCGAGAGCCCGGTGGATGAGGTCGTTGACCGATCGGCACTTGACTGGCAGTATAGGCCGTGGCGACCGAGGGCGTCAACCGAGCCACCGCAGCGGCTGCAGGAATGTGGCTTGCAGACTTTGAGCCCTAGTCTAAGGCACGGACACTGCCAGTAATCGAGCGCGCTCGGTTGGGATAAGGTTCTGTTCTAAAAGACTTTTGTGGATAGTTTGACTTTTAAAATGTCCCAGGCAGCTTGGCTCGCTTTTTCAGCAGGTGGGCTCTTACTAGGATTCCCGATCTCCCAAGTTGACTCTGCATCGGCAAAGCCCGTCACTACTACATCAGCGGGATTGGAAACATTAAAAATTCCACTGATGAGCGTGGCGGTGCTGTGTACAGATGAGAGAAAAGCAGCAAGCGCCAGGTCACCAGTACAGCGGATACCTAATTCGCCATATTTTATTGGCAGAGTTGCCTGGGACCAAGTATGAAAATCGAGGGAAACGTTTAGGATTTTACTGATTGATTCTTTTAATGTGTTATCTATTAATGATGTCAATAGAGGGAATTTCCATAACGGTCAGTTTATTTAACGATACATAACCTTGCATGTCTGGCGTTCAAAGCGTGATGGAGTTGATAAAATTAAATTACACAATGCATGAACCTGCCTTATCCCATTATCGAAACATTAAAAGAATTATCCAAAATCTTCCTGTGATATGGGTGTACATCTTATATCTTTAAACGAGCAGTTTTTGTACATATATTTATTTATTTCGGGGTTCTCAGAAATGGCTGTAACGATTTTGAATAAATTTCGTATGTGGGAGTTTTCGGGGGTGAACAATCGATCTAGATAGGTCTCATATGACCGGGAAACGCCGAGCAAAGCTCGGCCACCCAGATATTATTTATCAAAGCAGGTAGCGAGACATTATTAAACCTGTACTGAGTACTGACGACAGTGCAAAGAACTACTATAATTTGTGGCAAGTAACCATCAAGTAACACGTCGGCAATCTTTAATTTCCATAGTTTTCTAATAAAGAAACAGGCTATAAATATGGTTTATTACATCTATGTTTAAGGAATTAAAGTTAGGAGGACGTATCGAAATATTGTTATGTTCTTCTGGGTGTGCCGACGCGGTGTGACAATTTCAACGTTGCAAAGAAGACTGTCGCAAGCCGTAAGTTGACGAATATAAACTTCTGTTTGTAGTTTTTAGGCATTCCTGAAAAAAAAAAAGATTTAACAATCCGATAGATGCTATCACTGAAAATCATCATAGTAGGTAATATGTAAATTAACGCACGTAATGTACGAGGCGTAAGTCAATTATTAAGTTATTTGGAGCAGTCGAACTGGAAACGTATCTTGTTATCTACCTTACAGTCAAAGAAGACTGCTGAATGTGTAGGTATGGTGTTGCATTACTGGTGGTCATTAAGGCCTCCAGAACTCCCGAAAATGGGCTGTGTTGAAAGTGAAGGACTTAAATTTGCCTCTAGCAGTAGCCGTCAACACTAAGAATCCTCAATCGCTTGCCATCAGACCGGTCCAATACCTAAGCTAAACTCGTTCACAAATATTTTTTAAGAAAAAAAAACCGACTTCAATGTGGGAGGCCGGTGAAAGATTATTATACTTAGATGGTGCACTCTAAGATTCCATAAAATGAAACAAAAATGGCTATAAGTAAAATGTTTATAATGGTAGAAGATGCGTCGTTGAATTCTGATCATCATCATCAGTTTCACTTCATCAAATGTCATCAAATGCTTAATTAGTTGATGAAAATACTAAAATGCCTGTGCCTTTCACATTTGAGGAGTTGCCTCGATTGCTCATGGATCCCATCATCAGAACTTGAGCATGACAAAAATTAGTCGTGAAAATAGAATTTGCTTAACAAACACAGCTAGGACGACAAATCGCCAAACGAGAACTTTTCGTCGTTTAAGAGGAAATCCGGACATATGAAAGTATTTTTGTCGAAGCTGAAGCGGAGACCTTCATTTCATTTGATCGGCTCTGCAAAAACAAGACAATAATCACATTATTAACTACTCTCTGTGTATGGTTGATGAGAAATAAATTGAAATCTAATCTGTAGTTCTGGAGATTAACCCTTATATACTCATTAAGGTGAAACAAGGTACCAATTATGAAGAAAATTAAAGGTTCGATTATCTCGGAAACTTAGGGACTCTTACTAAACCTGAATGTCCATTTTCTGGACCAGCCTCAGGAGCTCTATCAGTGGTTAGAAGTTTGTCCATTAATTACTGGACACCCTGTATAAACATACAATATCTGGGCGGCCGAGCTTTGCTCGGCGTTTTCCCGTCGTTATTGCTCGTCCCCGAAAACCCCTACATACCAAATTTCATCAAAATCGTTAGAGCCGTTTCCGAGATCCCGGAAATAAAGAAATATAGATATATAGAAATACTAGCGGCCCGCCCCGGCTTCGCACGGGCAGTCTAGTTTTTTTTTACCTAATGTTTTGATCTAATTACCCACTAACCTACCCTATATACTACTACAAACGACGTTTATCTGGTCCCTCATTTCGAATATTACTCGTTTTCCATACAAACATTCAACCCCCCTTTTTGGACCCTTAAGGGTGAATTTTCAAAAACGCAATGTTTAACATTTTATCTCAGATTAGCCGTGTCTACCCGCGAAGTATGAAGTCACTCACTTTAAAATACTCAGCTTGCCTTTACAATGTTTCAACCCCCTTTTCATCCCTTCAGAAGGTGAATTTCCAAAAACGCTGAAATGAGTTTGAGAATGCTTGGTCTATAAACAAAGTTTCAAGCTCCTCGTTTAAAAAAAATGTGCTCCCCATACAAACTTTCAACCCCCGTTTCACCCCTTTAGAGGGCGAATCTCGAAAAACGCTGAAAACTGTTTTCTTCCATTTTAATGCTTAGTTTCAAGACAACAGAAGTTTCAAGTTTCTATCTTAAAGAAAATTTTCTTCTCCATACAAAATAACCACCCCCTTTAAACCCCCTAGGAGGATGAATTTTGAAATAAATTATAGCCTATGTCCTATTCTGATGTCTAAGCTACAATACTGGAAAGTTTCATAGAAATCAGTCCAGTACTTTTTGAGATTAAGTGGAACGTACATACATACATTCCTACATTCATACATCCGCACAAACTTTCACGTTTATAATATTCTTAGGATTAGGATTAGGATTAGGATATATACATATAAACAAGAATTGCTCGTTTAAAGATATAAGATTTCCGAGATCCCGGAAATATAGATATATAGAAATATATATAGATATAAACAAGAATTGCTCGTTTAAAGATATAAGATAATCCTTTAGTTTATGTCAAATTTCAAAAAACTTATACTTACTAGTGTTTGACACAAACTTTACGTAGATAATAGGAAAAAACCGGCCAAGTGCGAGTCGGAGTTCGCACATTTAGGGTTCTGAATCAACGTCAATAAATGTGATTTATCCATATATCAGTATTTGTTTTGTAAAATATACGTAATAACCAAATCATCATCATTATCACCAAATTTCAAGTTTATAGGTCAAAGGGAAGTTGAAAATTTATTTGGAATTTTTTTTGTGACAGACGACGGACGGACGTGGACGGACGGATGGACGGACGGACGGAAGCATGAGTGACAACAATAGGATTCCGCTTGGACCCTTCGGGTACGGAACCCTAAAAAGCCCAAAAAATATGTTTTCCAAGATTTCAATCTACCATTTTGTTAGTGTATGTAAATTTATTTAGAACTATGTATTTAATTAACGGATACTAAGCTAAGCCGAGGTCAGACGCACAGACGGACGGACAGACGGTCTGACATACGGACTTATGGACGGACATAACGAAACTATAAAGGAGGGAAAGGGAAAATAGGGTTTTTGTTAAGCATGATATGAAATGCTGCTAAAAGCGACACGTAATTTTTATTTATTAATACTAGTTTTTGACCGCGACTTCGTTCGCGAGGAACTCGTTCATCGCGATAGAATGTAATTGCTATTGCTATTATATCAGGCGCTTACCAAGTTATCGCTCTTCCATACAAGCTTCCACTCCTTTGAGGTATGATTTCTGGGATATAAAGTATCCTATGTCCTTCCCCGGGACTCAAAATATCTCCATGCACAATTTCATCCAAATCGGTCCAGCGGCTTAAGCATGAAGAGGTATCAGACAGACAGACAGACAGACTTTCACATTTATAATATTAGTATGGATGAGAGGAAAAGTCATTACGTTTCTCATACCACCATTTCGTGGTTATAGGGATCCATTCAGCACACTGAATTTAATCCGCACATTTATATGGGGATAAATATCGCGACACGTGGGTGCTATTCAATACTTACTTACATACATACACACATAACATTGGTACCTACATATACTCAAGCCCCTTAATGCCGTTGGCGTGGGTAGAGACAATATAATGCCAAATACTGAGTACCTACAGCTAATGGCAGATGGCAGTCGCTTTCGTAAAAACTAGTGCCTACGTCAAATCTTGGGATTAGGTTGCGGACCCCAGGCATCCTTCAGGATGCAACTGTACTGGGATAACGCTAGGAGGATGATGATGATGTTGATGGCGGGCTTAATGCCAAATGGCATTCTCTACCAGCCAACCATGAATTCTTACTTCTAATCTTATTCTTTCTTTCTTTATTATTTCTTTCTTTTTTCTTTCTTTCTTATTCTTTTTTATTCTTTATTTTATTCTAATTACTTTTATCTTATGAAAACGGGTGAGCCATGGCTGTGTGTGTGTTATTAGACAACGTTTATACAAAAACAGATAAAGAAAAGTAAAATCGATTTTCATTATTTGTAAATTGCACGAATGGCAATCATGCTACAGAAAAAATATATACTTACACTAGCGGACCCGGCAGACGTCGTCCTGCCCGAAAAAGCAGTGCCACCTACCTGGTCGAATAGTATTTTCAAACCATGCAGGATTTATGCGCTCATGAGATAAAAATCATCATCATCATCATATCAGCCGAAAGTAGCTATGAGCGCCGCGCCGGCGCGCCGCCGCCGCCGATGAAAACTTCGCGCCGCCGCCGCCGATGTGGTGCCACCGGCGTGGCATCGGCGCGGCATCCTTAATCCCGCGCGCGTTGTAGCCCATGTACAATAGTGGCTCTGTAAGCTTATAGACCTCGCGAACATTGTTTACGTTCCAAACCTTAGCAGTGCGCATACTAAAAGATAATGAAAAGAGCTTTGTTCGTATAAGAGGAATTTCGACGACGTTTGGATGTTCGATGGAAGAAGGTGGAAGGCGGTATGAGCTTATGGAGCTCCTAAGCACACTCGGCGAAGTACAACTTGTAGGAGACACACATCTATAGACAGGCCATTTTGCCTCTATGTGTTAGGTTCTGCACCTTAGTTTCTTTCTACTACCGTACAGTACAGCGGCCAATAAGTCTCCTGGCTCTGCGATCCACTGAGCCGAATGCAGCAAGTTAGTATGGCTAAAACTGAAGGGATATGCAAGAAGCAGATTAGCGTGACAAAACCTCTCAATAGCCTTTGAGATGTCAAGCAAGAGACACGGCAAGAGCCTCACCGTGTTTCACGATAGCCTCAGTAGTACGTGCTGCGTGACATACACAAGAAGATCCCCAGTGGAACGGCGCTGGCGAAAGCCATATGGCCGATCACTGAGGAGGTTTTTAGTTTCAAGCTAAGTCAGCAGTTTACTGTTCAGAACTCTCTACGTACATAACCTTAGAGAGTATAGAGGAGAGGACGATGTGTCAAAAATTATAGGGATCGGCACGACTACACTTGTTAGGCACTGGTTGCACATTGGCAAGCAAGAATGCCAAGACGGTAAAAATAGGAGACAACTCGGGAACACAGTATTTCAGAAGCAGAACCCTTGCAAGTATACCATAAGGCCCACTAGCGTTGGTCACGTCTAGACTGTAGTGCTTCGATATTGAGGTATTGACGGTGGTATAGTACGTTCAAAACTGTAAGGCTACCTTACAGTCAGAGCTCTTAGTAGTAGTTTGACAGAATTTGGCCTTAGAGTTTTGTACGGACTATACGAGAACTACTGGCAAATGGAGAGGCGGAAAGATTGGACTTCTCTAATGCGGTGAAAGCCAGCGAGCCATCAGATTTCAGCATAGGAGATAGGAGGAAGTATCGGACGACAGAAATTGGTTTCGACCGATTTGGATAAAGACCAGAACTGCTTACTACCTGGAGGGTAGGCTACTTATTAGGTCTCTATACTTTTGATGTGGTCAAAACGAGCCATAGGTACGGATCATTTCAGCAAGGCTTGGCGGCGAAATTAAATGCCCTCTTCTTAGAGCGAACCCTTCGAGCTCCAAATTTGCGGGCACGACCTTGAACTCAGGCCTGGCAGGCACTCTTTGCGGAAGTCTGCCTACCTATTGCACCATTAAGCATTGCAATTTATAGAGATGAATATTTGATTTATGTTCCCGCACCAGCTACGATCCCGGGCGGTCCTTTTAACTAAAAGTTATTAGTTTTTTATATACAACAAGTGCTTTCAAGGCCACGCCGCCGATACGCCGCCGCCGCCGATCGATTTTGACCGGCGCGCCGCCGCCGACCAAACACCTATCGGCGCTCATATCTAGCCGAAAGACGTCCACTGCTGGACATAGGCCTCCCCCAAAGAGGGCCACAATGACCGGTCTAGATAAAAATACTGGGCTGTTATTCATAAGGCTGGAAGCCGCTCAACCAATCTCAGTGAAGCGCAAACTCTTAGGGTATTTCCGGCGTGGTCGTGTCGGAGGTTTCCTCTGGATTTTCCCTAGGCCACTCACCTATCGCGCGCCCCTATCACTCTATTGGGCCCTGCCTATAAAGCCAAAGTCAGGTTAAAAAAAGGACACTGTCTTTCTCCAAGTACTTGCCGTTAGGATGATGATCACAACCGAAAATGATATGCCTGAGTGACACTCCTGGACGGCGGCATGCCCGACAAATGTTGACAGTAGGTACCGCTTTTAGGATATATTTCCAGTAATTCTTCGTCATGCATGATAACTTCGTCTGCGATTGCACAGAAAAAACCTTCGGTTTCCCCGCAACGTACCCAGTTCACAGACGCGAGCAGTCTATGTCGGGCCCCGTACGGGCCCCGTTGAAGCGCCTGTGTAGCTCTTTAGGCACAGTCGAGTTCATTAATATGTATACACTTTTTTACCTAATCGAATGCTTTTGCTTTCAAATTGTAGGCGACCGCATTCGATACTTACCTTTATATCAATGAACTGGACTGTATCTTCCACTCCGCTTTGTGGTAGTCTAGTCAGTGCTCAATACTTTGAAGACTGTGCCAGTTTTCGGATTCTCTGGCGCACCTGTCTTTGCCTTAAAGTGTTAGGCCGAAGAAGGCCGTATGTAATACGTAATGTATTTAAGCCGTTGTGTGGATTGTGTGGTAATTCGGTCACTTACACTTGCATATTCCCGTAAACCTTATTTCTGCATTCATATTTGTTCGCCGCGTGTAAACTGCTTACAATTCGAGTTTCGTGTGTGACGACTAATATTTCCACAACATATTACGTTTTATGTTTATGTATTGAACCTTTTTACTGATTTTTTTAATTCAAGAGTTATTTATATATTAAATTGCCTTACGTCCACTCTACCATAATTTTACAATAATAAATAAATATCGCTTACTCCAATTTGTTTCATGGAAATACGTCAGTGACGCAAGTGACTTCGCATGTCTTATTCCGTCAAATGCCAAAGAGTTTGTTCTACGCTATCTATGATACACAAATGTTCAGCAGATCCGTTTTTTAACGAAAACACGAAAACGACGCCTCCTGCCGGGTCCAATTGTCTCAATTGACCTTTCCGGACCAACACAAATATACACACAAAATTTCATCCCAATCGGTGCAGCCGTTTAGGAGGAGATATGAGCCTAACACACGTACAGAAGAATTATATATATTAAAAAAAGACAAAATTTCATCTCAATCGGTGCAGCCGTTTAGGAGGAGATATGAGCCTAACACACGTACAGAAGAATTATATATATTAACATAGTAGAAAGGTAAATGTTTTAATTAGCTGTCTGTGCTCTTTAAGAAAACGACCTGTAACAGACGGACATATACTAAGTTTTTTTTAAAGTCAAGTAAAATGTCGCCTACTTTATCACAGACAATTTCACTATAAACTTACATACATACTCGCAAATTTAACTTTTTTACAAAATTGCTGTCGATCCCGTATCGGCCTTACAAGCCACTTAGATAAGTGCCGCACCTCTTCATACGCATACGGAAGCTGCTTAAATCATCTTTTCATGGATGAACAAGGCCAATGATGATGATGTACAACTATAAAAAATATAAATAGGAGTCGGCGAATGATTTCCTGTAGCTGTAAACGTTCATAGGTTACGGTGGCAGGCCATTACGGCATGACACTGACAGTCATCAACTAGTCATTCAGAAGCTTCTAGTGAGCCCAGACACGACGAGTATAGCTTGTGCAGTTTAGTAGTTGCTAATGGTCACCTCCTCTCTTCAGCATCAGATCATATAAATTTATAATATTGCGCATTTACAAACTTTACCATTCTTTACTCTTTCCATAGATATGGTTGGCTAGAAGAGATGGCTTGACATATATACATGAATCCCCCATAGTCAGGAATCTGGAAATAAAGTGGGCAACCGCATGTTGAGTTTAAAATTAACCAAAATATTAAATAATTATGTAAGCTACTTAGGTGATATAACTAGGTGGGTTTTTGGATTTAACTTATTCACATACATATAGTTATATATTCATGTAGATATTTCTACCTCAACCAACAACTCCAAGCAAATTACTGGCACCTAATATTAACAACATCAGGCCTCTCATGAATCGCACTTTGCCACTTCTCGGCTTGGAACAGTTCCCTTATTTATACCTTTCAATTTCTTCGCAAATACACATATTGCGTAACTAACTAACTACTGCACACATGTTTCGAAGAACGAATTATTAATATATTAGATTCTAGTCAGGATTCGAACCCACAACCTTTGTAAGTAATAAATCCATGTATGCTTTACTCGCCACTACATTGTAATACTTTTAATGAAGGAAGAGGAAATGATACGGCTTAGGTAACACTCAATTTTGTAATTTTTTTTATTATTGTCTATCGATAATCATCAGCCTCAGACCTGGCTGCTGCCCGTTAGCTAGTCGTTTTTCGGTGGGTTTAGGCCTCCGAAAATTATTTAATAGCACGGGAAAAAACTTGATATGTGAAAATAAATAACTGCTTCATTTACCCCATGAGAGCGCCAAAGCGGATGCACACCAAACTATCTCAGAGAACATTTTGCCTCTTCTTCTTCAATGAATCATCTCCACCATCACCAGATGTTATATTATATATTAAGTATTCACTTTATCACTGCTTGACCATTCTTGCGATACGTATAACGCGTATGACAATGTTGTAATGACATGACATATGCCATGCCTGGCACGCCGGCCGCTCGCTAGTTGCTACGCAACTCACAAAACGGCCCGGCCCGGGCACGGGCCGGTCATGCCCGGAGACGCGACGTTAGCATACGGAAGAGCCCGGTGGCCGAGCGACGGCCTCGGCACGGGCCGGCCCGTGCTCGGGCCGGCCCGGACGCGGAACGTGTAGCATATTGACTTGATATTGACACACAAAAAAGCTCGGCGACGGGCCGGCCCGGGCACGGGCCGGCCCGGACACGGAACGGTCTAGCGTGAATCATCCTTAACTATGTACAATTTTTTTGAAACGACTCAACTAGCAACATGAATTAAATAACAACTCTTATGGTCCATGATCAAAAAAAAAGCAAATGGCTCAAAGATTTACTAGAGTGGCACCCAAGGGTGAGATGTAGAAAGCGTGGTAAACGACATATTAAACAAATAGCGCCTCTATTTCACCACGTCGACAATTGCCAGTGATATATTTAGAGTGACAATTGTCAAGCAACAGATGCCATATAATAATTTTTAAAATAATTTTCTATAGAAATACACTATAAACATGACAGGCATTTTGTAATTTTTTTTTTGTATGACAAGCCGCCAGCATACTGGGCACATTTCCGCCAGGTGCCGGCCGATCCGGGGACCTCTTATTTTAGTTTGATTTAGAATTAATTATATTTATATAGGTTCGGTTTAGAATTAGTAGTATTTTATGATATGTTCTAATTGTTATGCAATTTTATATTTTTACTGTTGTCAAATAAAGCTATATAAATAAGTTTAATTACGTTGTGAAACAAAAAGGATTCTTCCTAGTCGACATATTTGTAGATTTACAAGTAAATCTTGACATGACATTGAAGCTGTGTCAAGCTTTGTAGTTTTTTCCGACATATTTACAAATATGTAATCATTTTACGCTTACGAATGAGGCTGTGCACAAAATACGTGTAGCACAGAGAGCAATGGAGCGTGCCATGCTCGGCATTTGATTGCAAGACCGAGTGAGGAATGACGAGATCCGACGCCGCACGAAAGTGCGTGACGTCGGAGATGTCATTACCAAACTCAAGTGGAGTTGGGCAGGACACATTGCTAGGCAGAGTGATGGCAGGTGGACCAAGAAAGTGTCAGACTGGTGGCCAATTCATGGCAAAAGGAGCGTCGGCCGTCCACCGGCTAGATGGGTCGATGACATTAGGAAGATCGCGGGTCACTCTTGGATAAGACTGGCTCAAGACCGG
Source organism: Cenopis cana (assembly GCA_951800055.1). Taxonomy (NCBI): domain Eukaryota; kingdom Metazoa; phylum Arthropoda; class Insecta; order Lepidoptera; family Tortricidae; genus Cenopis; species Cenopis cana. The sequence continues at coordinate 21,431,424 of OX637476.1, read as the reverse complement.
GACGAGTGGCGTACTCGAAGAGAGGCCTATGCTCAGCAGTGGGCGATTACAGGCTGAAAATGATGATGATGATGATGAATCATTTTGGTTTCACAACATAATTGTCATACAGACAATTGTAACAAAATGCCTGTCATGTTTATATGTTTTATTTCTATACAAAATAATTTCCAAATTGTCACATGTCACCTGTCGCTTGACAATTGTCAACATGGTGAAATAGGGACCTGGTGCGAACTGGCTGAACTGGACATTCGCAGACATAAGAAAGTATTTTTGCTCAGGCTGATACGGAGACGCTTCGCGCTAGCTCAGTCACTAATCAGTTCAACCTGAAAATTAAGTCTCACATTCCAAATAGTAAGAACAACAGTATTCCACCTGTCACTGGGCGTACACTGGAATGTTTGGACACAGAGTCGGCCCTGACATTATGCTGGGCATGGGCAATGTCCGATTGTGATCTCGTATCGGTTTGAGAAGCGGTGTACTTAGTGTCAACAAGAATTTAATGCCACCTTTAAACTAATGATCTGTCACTTGAATTAATAATTTATTACTATAATCATTTTTATTCCATTAGAATTAGATCTTCAGGGCCCTAGACCTGCGCTAGCGTTTTGCAAAAAAAACATTCGTAGGTGAACATTTGTTTCTATCTCGCGGCAGATTTGAAGCGTAAAAAGTTTTGTTTCACAACAAAAGTTATTGTTTTGTCACATTTTTTTCAGAGACACTTAATTTTCTTTACTGCCTACTCAAGTAAGTAATTTTCCTGGAGGTATCTGGTATAAACACGTATTTTTTTTAAATATAAACATAAGAAATAATGATGCGTAAATTTAAAAAATTATGACATTAAAGAGACCACTTTTTAGGGTTTCGTTCCCGAAGGGTCAGAACAGAACCCTATTGTTGTCACTTAGGCGACTTCCTGACTTGGCGGGGCGGGATCGATATGTGACATTTTCTTCTTTGACGTAAACTTACTGACATCGCAAATATTCCCACTTGACGGAATACTGTCAGTATTACATTTGCGCACTAGTAATATTATGCGCAGAACCGGACCAGTACTGCCTTCGCATCGTCCCGCTTCCGCGCATCCCGCGCCAGTCAGGAAGCACTCATATACGAGGGGCGTTCAATAAATTCTCGGTATGAGAATGAAAACAAAAGAATACGATAGGTTTTTTTATTTTATTTTTTAATATACTCCCCCCTATGTTTATGCACTTATAAGATCGGTCAATTAGTTTTTTTAACCCGTCATAAAAATATTTTTTATCTTTAGTGTCAAAATGCTCCTCCAGTGCTGTCTTCAAAGCTTCATCGTCAGAAAATCGATTTCCTCGTAGGTCCTTTTTGAGGTTGGGAAACAAAAAGAAGTCACTCGGGGCTAAGTCTGGACTATACGGTGGGTGTGTAATAGTTTCGAACCCAGATTCCCGAACAGCAGCCTTGGCGATATGAGCAGTATGCACAGGGGCGTTGTCGTGCAGAAGCAGAACTCCCTTGGCTAATTTTCCCCTTATCTTCTCTTTGATTGCTTCTCTTAATTGGCGTAGAATATAAGCGTAGTACCTTCCTGTGATATTTACACCCTTTTCTTTATAATCGATCAGCAATATTCCATCACAATCCCAGAATATTGTGGCCATGACCTTTCCAGCTGAAGGCATGACCTTGAACTTCTTAGGGTGAGGAGTTCCTTTAATGTGCCACTGCATGGACTCTTGTTTGCTCTCAGAGTCATAATGATGAACCCAGGTTTCATCTCCGGTAACAATCTTTTGCAGTATCTCATAAGGATTTTCACCACACAGCTTAATAAATTCGGAACAACAAGCAACGCGCGTATTTTTCTGAAGCGGCGTCAGCATTCGCGGTACCCATCTCGCACTGACTTTTGACATATTAAGATTGTCATGGATTATATTGTGTATAGTACCAATAGAAAGCTTGGTTATTTGAGCTATTGCTGTCACCTTTACTCGAGCATCTTCCAATATAATTTTCTCCACTTTTTTTATATTTTCTTGTGAAGAAGCTTCGACGGGCCGACCAGGTCTGGGGTCGTCTTCGATACTCTCTCTCCCACACTTAAATTCACTTGACCACTTTTGAATTGTTGATAAAGAAGGAGCAGACTCTCGGTAAACATAATCCATTTCTTCTTTTATAGCTTTTTGATTTTTTCCTTGTTTGGTCAAGAATTTTATTACCGCTCGGTGCTCTAATTTAATTAACATTGAAAAATCGCTCATTGTGATCACGTTTGTTCGGCAGTTGCAGAAAAACAAAAGAACATCGCCGTTTGAATTTTACCTTTTTTTATGTTAATGAATGACACTTACCGGCCAGTATTAAAAAGTTTACTAAAAAGGTTTAAAAGATATCAATACCGAGAATTTATTGAACGCCCCTCGTAAATGTAGGGGCGCAGTAAAAAGTAGTACTGAGTTGACTGACAGTTGATACTGACATTTGACAGTTTTCTCATATCGTACCGCCTCCGCACCGACAAATCAGGAAGTCGCCTTACGCGTTCGTCCGTCCATCGTCTGTCACACATGTTTACAGCCAATCGGTTGGAGCTACAGTCTTAAAATTTTCACAGTATAAGCATCTTGATGGCTCAAGGGATACAAATAGTCCAAACATATTTTTAAATCTTTTAAGGGGGACTCCCATACTTACAGCAAGTGGGCGCGAAATCAAACCAACTTAATTTTGCGGTTGGTTCGGAACCCTACATGTGCGAAGTCTGACTCGCACTTGGACGGCTTTTTTATACCATGTCGGTGGCAAACAAGCTCACAGCCCACCTAAAGCCTTGTCCACACTTATCTTTTTAGCTTTGTCCACACTTGGTCTTTATACCGTATCAGATCTCCGTCGCGTATCGAGCACGCGTATCATGATCGTTAGTGTGGACGCGAAAAGATTGCGATCATGCTATGCCCCGTATCATGATCGCCGTGTCCACACTAACGATCATGATACGCGTGCTCGATACGCGACGGAGATCTGATACGGTAAAAAGATCAAGTGTGGACAAGGCTTGTGATGGTAGTATTTGATATTCGGAATGTTAGAACGACGCCCCAAGTGCCCCAACCATGACATTATATAGCTACGACTATGATAGTGATCTCTGGTATATAGCTGCGTAGCGTATCCGCATTGACTGCGGGCCGATAACCTAATTTTTACCTAATTGTCGACCTTAAACTTTGCGGTCGAGGTATTGTATAGATTAATGATAAGATTGCTTTGATAGTGAAATAAACCGAGTTTATGCCTTACGGTGGTCACTTCTGGGTAAACGGAGCGTCAGATATTGGGAAGATCATGGATTAATAAAAAAAAAAAAAAATTCGTTTATTTAAAAGTAAAAGAACACAACATAAATTAGCCCATGGTCCCACACTAGGCACAGCCTGTATCGTGGTGACCGTTTGAATAAAATTACCAGTACAGAGCTTGTTCGGGTTGATATCCTACATTAATTATTAATTATTATAAAACAAATAGAAATATACATGTGTTTATGTGCGTGTGTGTGTGTGTGTGTGTGTGTGCAGTGAGTGTATGGGTGTGCGACCGACAATCAATTAAAGTAAATCTAAACTACATTTTTAATGACTTGTTCAGTTTCAGAGTAATTAAGGCTATTTAACCAGGTGAATAATTTACGTTTAGCCTCTGGGAGGGATGCACTCTTGATATTACATAATTTGTTTACTTTGTTATAAAGGTATGGATGAAAATAATTAGGAAATCGTTTGTATGTAATCCTACATAAGTATACAAAAACATTAAAGGACTTGTTTTTAAGAACGGGACGACCAGCGTACTCTAGGGGAGCTAATGCTCAGAAGTGAGATCATCATCATCATCATATATTTAAGAGCCTAGCTCTTGTCGGTGGAGTAATCGCCATTCCGTTCTGTTCTCTGCCAATGCTTTGAGCTCCTGATACGACATTACATTGACCTTCTCTTTAGCTTGGTCCATAAACGCACGTCGCGGTCTTCCCCTGCCTCGCCTCCCCTCTATCTTGCCTTCGATAATAGTTTTTATGAAATTGTCATGTCGTATCAGGTGCCCCAGCATATTTCCTCTTCTGTTCTCGATCGTCCTCAAAAGCATCTGTTTCTCACCTACCAAATTCAGAACCTCTTCATTCGTTTTTCTTTCAGTCCAGCTTATAGAAGTGAGATCATGATAATGATATTGTTGATGTTAAATGTACCTACTAAACGTGATGAAATGCTATAGACTGGATAGATACAATTATAAAATACAAAAATAAACGTAGCTCTGCTATTCGAGAATGTACCTCCGACTATTTAGTTTGCATCAAGTTAAGATACTGAAATACCCCATAGCCGTGGTATTAGCACCATGATCGATGTATTTAGGAAAGGGCCGGTAAACGGGGCCGCCATTACGGCGCACCTCACAGCCCAAACAGCGCCCACGCAGCTAGTGCGCGAATTCCAACACAATTGGACTTAGGTATTTGTGCTTTGCGCAACATGCGGTCTTATCGCTAAAGAGCGATCTCTTCCAGACAACAACAAGAGAAGATAACATTTAAAACTCTCGCGCTTTGTTTCATACGGGTGTAACGCGATATTTCTTCCGTTTCCAGTGCAAGCCGTGTAGACACGTCAGTAACAAAGGTTTGTACCCGTGTCGACACGTCAGTAACATAAGTATCGCAGACGCAGACATAAGTTTCATCGATGTATTGTTTCGCAGAATTTTCATTTCATAAAAAATATTATTTTACAAATAAGTCGCAGTTCGATGTTCTAACCTAACCTAAGCTATTCTTCTGGTAGATCTAATTGGGTTCTACAAAATAGCATTTTAGCTGTAAGTACCTAAAAAAATAACGGTTTCTGAAAAAAGTTTCTGTGAAACGAAAATTGTGCGAAACAATATATGAAACATTTGTGTGCAAAAGAACCCCGGACACCCACTTCAAGACAGAATATGGTGTTGTCTTGGTTATTTAAGACTCCATCTTGCAGTCTTGTCTGTTATTTCCATATAAGAACTAATAAATAATAATCAATGTTCTATATGCCCAAACACTCCCTAAACACAGTAATGGCGATATAATCCTGATTTGTGGACACGACGAACGGTGCGGCACCGTTCCATGAATGTTTACGCAATTTGCACAAATAAGGTCATAGCAATTAGGGCTTTAATCGCGTGAAGAAACAAATTAGACATACTTTGGCCGCATAGTAGTATTTACCAGCTTTTGCCAGTGACTTAGTCCGCGTAGAGCTCGTTCATCGCGTGAGAATTAAATTGCTATTCTTTTATTTCAGGCGCTCACCTAGTTATCGCTCTTAATATACCTACAAATTTCCACCCCCGGAATAATTTCCGGGTACAAATTGTTCTTTCACGGGACTCAAACTATTTCATATATACCATACCCATCAAAATTACTTACACTAACATCTCGTGCAAATATGTTATAGATATAAGAAAATAGATAAGGAAAAAAATATATTTTCCTAACTAGGGCCTAAAAAGTGCACTTTTCGCACGCTTCGCGTGCGTAAATTTCACTTTTTAAGGCACTTGGTATGAAAAAAATTGTTCAAAACATGTGTAAAAACTTATTTTCAACTCAGGTGATTGTCACCCTCGTTTCACTCGGGCTCCAACTCTCACCTTCGTCGAAAAAAACTTTTTTTTCACTTGTATCGAAATGTACTATTTCGTTACAATACTGTTAATACAAAGTGTACCTCTTATGTTATTAGTTATATATAGTTATAAGACTAATAAGTCAAAAGAGTACCTTCTTATGTTCTTAGTTATAAGACTTATAAGTCAATTTATATGTTGCGATGCCCTTACAGGGTTCATGTTTGATACTTATATTTTAACATATAACACCTATGTATTTGTAACAACATGAGTGCAATAAATACTTGAATACTTGAAATTGGTTCAGCGTTTTATGCGTGAAGTAATAGATAGGTAGACACTTTCGTACCTACTTAATATTAGTATATATATATGCAGTCAGCTGTAGAGAGAAACGTGCTTCAGAGAAAAATTCATACCTAATATGTAAAGCAAAAGTTTGCTTACTTACTTAACATACTTAGCATAATCGCAAGCAGTTAAAAGCAAGTAGACTAATATATTTAAACTTATTTCGCCATATCTGTAGCATTCAGCTAAATCGGGTGGAATTGGCAAGATTGCTAATATACTAATAAAGGAACTACTTCCATCTACAGACAGTAATCGCTCGGTTGCCGCGCCCATCTCACAGTGTAAATATTGTACGCAGTACTTAGTCCCCCTCTTATCACCTTGGTTAAGTCCGCTCTCGAGCACTCGTCCGCTCGCGTCGAGATAGACGCTACTACTAAGAACAGCTAATTAACCAAAAAAGAGAACTAACGAGCACGTTCTATGCGGCGAGCGCGAAATAGTTGGATGTTTTGAATTCTACATCGTTTTTAATAGACAGAGAACCATCGCACGTAAATTACTATTAACTATTCTGTAGTACTGTCGAAATCAATGATGCCTATAGGCTATAGCCGCCTAAAGACCTTTTAAAAGGCATTCCGCTCTCTGGTATAATGTATGTCATTATAAATGGAATCAGAGTTGCATTTGCTTTGTTTCGTTTGATTTTAAAATAGAAAGAACTTTATTGACTTTCCCTTTGATAGTATTGATTAAATTTTCATAGTAAATATTTGTACTATAACTAGAAGGCAAGAGAATAGAATTCCTATTACATGTTCATCACAGATGCAGTCAACAGTGGCCCATGTTTAACTTTATTGAATAAGTTAGGCCGGATTCGTACGGACGTGCGGCTCAAACACGTTTGTGTTAAGTCTTAATAATTTTTATAGCAAAAAAATAGTTACCACGTAAGGCCACCAGAGGCGCTGCTCGCGTTGCCTTACTATAATGAAACTAAATGCAAACGCGTTCGTTAGTGTTTTGTTTTGAAAAAAACTTTTACTAGAGGAACTGCAACACCAGAGTTACAGTACTGGTTGTAGTAATTAGAACTTGCCTGCGCTTGCGCCTGTCCCAGTGTGGGAACAAGTGCGGCGCGTGACCTCCCCGGCCTTGCGAGCCGACGCTACCGCGCCTGCGCGCGCCGCCGGTGTACTTGAAATTATTCGAGTTGGCAGAGTTACAGCAAAATCATTGGTTCAAAAAGGTAATTTACCGTTTAAAGAATAAAGTTGAAAATATAATAACATTATTATTGAAATTCGGCCAGCAAAAACAATTACAATCTTACCATGCTGTGGGTTGCAAGTTATGTTCAAAATTTGTAATGTTGTAAATTAAAAGCTTAAAGCGTAATTTCATTAGTCATTTCGAGTTCCTTATTAATACTATACGAAAATAATTATAATCTTCATCATTAATACGGTCCACTGCTATAGTTTAATGATTTAATCCCCTTATCATAATCGTTCATCGAACCTATTTTGGTTAATGTGTTCTGTAGCTCTAGTATAAGTTTTTTCGAAACATTAACTAATTCGAACGCGTTTGCGTTTGGTCTCAAAATGTATTAAAGTGGTATGAAAACGTGAACAGCGCCTCTGGTGGTCACTAGTGGAAACTAAAACAGCGAGTATAACATTTGTTGCTAACCGATGAACGCGCGTATTTCAAACTCGGTGAGAGCGTTTTCATACATTTTGAGACAAAACGCAAACGCGTTCGAATTAGTTATTGTTTCGAAACATACTAGAGCTACTTATCTGTCATTTTGACAATTATGTGTGTAACAAAATGACAAAACACATTAAAATGTGTTTTGTCTTTTTGTTACAAGATGAGAGAGAAGACCTCTACTAACTAAAGTTAGTAGAGGTTTGTTAAGTTTTATAAATAAGTGGATAAAGATCTATATAGTGTCAACGATTGTGAATAAGTAATGTATCGGTTTAACTAGGTAAGAGCAGACCACAATTTAACGCTTCACAGTCGGGTGATTTGTATTTAAGCGCAAAAAAATAAACAAAATACAAATATGCAATTCTGGGAAAAAGGTCACACATTTTTTTTGAAAAGCGCTCGGCTAGGCGTTTTAATAATTTTATTAGAGGTACATTCCAAAGCCGAGTGTACTTCGCTATCAGGATTACTTCTTATCTATATGGACAGTATAAACTTAACTACTCAACGTGACTATGCCATTAAAATAATTCGCCTTTATCTTAATTTAAACTATTTCTAACCAAATTGATAAAAATGAGCGCTTTACACATTGACTTTGGAAAGCGCGTATCTTAATCAATTGTGGTCTTGGAAAATGAACCTAAATAATACCATGTTAAGGGTCAATAATTTGTAAACTGCCATGTGACTACAATGTTGTAACAGGTTTCTCGACATGTTAAGAGGTGTTTATGGTGCCATTTGAGAGCACCTCCGGAGTGTACTGAGAGTGAAAATAAAGCGAAGACACAGTTTCAGTGGAACAGATAAGGCACTGTCTAGAATCTAGATATTTGGCTGTATAATTTTCGGTAAACGTTCCAGTGCTCATCTAATACTTGACACATTAAATATTATTTATTTAATTAAGATCAACGTAATCAATACAATTTGTTAGTAATAAACCAAAAATATTAAAAAGAGTTAGTAAGTAAACAATGTATTTAATTAAAACTAAAGACGGCTGTGATTAAGCAACATAAAACGCTGATATATAAAAGAGAAAATAAATACGTCCATTCATTCTTTATCTTATATTTTTTAATTTTTTGAGAAACAATTGAAACTAAACTATGTTTATAATACACTAACAAACTTTATAGCTCCATTTATTACAATAGAACTTATATTATAAGTATAACAGCATTATAATAACATAATTATAGCATTTATGTTACAAGTAAAAAATAATACAATTTATTCATATGCCACTGACTTCAAATGACACCCATTACCGAGGTGTAGTACTCGAGTAGAATTACTCTTCATTATGCTATAAACCATACATACGCAATCATCAAAGAATCTTTTTAATTTAAACCCTTGCATCTTTGATGTAGCTGTTCGTTGGCTGTAAAAACACTAGCGACTAATGGTAGTTAAATGAGGGCAAATTTATAGTTTTATTGTCCTTTATATATGACACGGGGCAAAAAATAATTGTCGAGCGGTTGTACTTTAAAAAGTCTTATGTTGGAGCACAGAAATATATCAAGATAGAAGGAAAGAGTTCGGCAATTTGTAGGGAGACCGAGCGTGTAACATTTTGCGTAGGTACTTTGACGTCACGAGCGTAATTTAGTGATGAGAAACATAAGCCGCGCGAAAACGATTCAAAAGGATCGATTAGAAGTATTAGAACTCGGCACCGATTCTATGCATCGATTTAAAATATCGATAAGAACCGACAGAGGAAATGATTATTATTTTCGACAGAAGAAATGTTTTGACAGAGGAAATGAGTAAGCTCAGAATTTAAATCGAAAAATATAAATATAGGTAGGTACCTACCTAATAACCAATAAATTGCGTTACATTTTAGTAATTTGTACATATTAGCCGCTCCAGTTATTAACTAAGTACCTATAAACGTGTACCATTTTCAGGGTTCCGTACCCTAAGGGTAAAACGGGACCATATTACTAAGACTCCGCTGTCCGTCCGTTTGTCACCAGACTGTATCTCATGAAAAGTGATAGACAGTTGAAATTTTCACAGATGATGTTTTTCTGATGCCGCTATAACAACAAATACATATTAATTTAATATGCATAAGAATAAAATAAATATTTATGGGGGCTCCAATACAAAAGATATAATTTTTATTGCCGTTTTTATAGATAATGGTACGGAACCCTTCGTGCGCGAGTCTGACCCGCACTTGGCCGGTTTTTTATATATTCTTTGTTACAGACCATGGAAAAATCAAAGAAGTCCCGCGAAGAAATATTAGAAGCTAAGAGGAAAGCGATTAATAATATTTGTTTTGCACTACGTACATTATATAGCTGCATAATAATATAAGAACGTAATTATTATTTCGTCTGTTTTCAAATTCAATTTTAATAATCGAGTAAGAAAATCGCAGTGCACAGCACTATTCTTTAGTTTTGACAGAAAAAATGACTATCGACCTTGAACGTGACTCGACAGTTTGAATAGCTTATTTTTACATTGCTGGTTTTGAACGCACGCCAAGTCTGGCTCGTCAAATTAAAGCCGCAATGGAAAGCTAGCGTTGGCACACAATCGCCCGCTACCGTTATGATGAAAATAATAAAATATTTAGTTTTTTAATTATTAACAGATATTTAAGGACAAATTGTACTTACCAATGAAAGGAAATACCTCGATTAACAGCTCCACCTTTCTTGGAAGTGTTTGAACAATTAATTATTGCGCAACAAACCATTTTGTTTTTAACACCTGCCGTCGCACGCATAACGCGATCGGGAGCACACTGAAGTTTGCGGCGAGCAGTTGTGTCCCCGGTACGTAATTTCGCCACGCGAGGTACGTACACTCTTTCCTTCTATCTTGATATATTTCTGTGTGTTGGAGTAGTTTCTTATGGGGGTTGCGGGGTTTTGTAAGTAAATAAGAGCTCGTGGTATCATTTTGTATGGCAATTATAGTTGTTTTGGTTTTAACTGAGACGTTGCATTGCTGTTAAATTGCGTATGTGGCTGTGATTCTGCGTGTACTGTTTGAATTATGAGTTGTATGACTTGTGTCATTGTTTTATAGGTGAGTTTGAGCTTACTTATACGTTGGGGTTTGGCGGCGTTCTTTTGATAGTTTTTATTCTGTACAAGTTTTAATGTAAGTAGGTATATATTCTACATTAAAAAATGACTTTCCTCCTGGTAAATCCGAGGAATTTCTAGCATAAAACCGAAGTGTACCTATTTCTTGCTTGTATCCCGAAATGTTCATATTTGTAATCTGAAGTCTTTTACCTACTATATATATTATCTACTAATAGATAAAAATATATATAGGTAGGATAGGTCCCAAAGATTGTGTATTGCAATGCAAATGATTGTTGTGTCAAATGTGGAATTCAGTTATTGACATACATTGTCAAATAAAATCGTGTCTCGAGTGTAATATTAGCATAAATATTGGGTAATTTATTTGCATGGTCAATAAAGTCACCGTGGGACTTCAAAGGTATAGTTTTCAAAAGGGTTATCTTCTGTATTCTTCAAGTCTAAATGAACCTTAAGGCGATTATAATAAGACTCATATTCGAAGATCCATGAGTATGGATTTAAGTGTTTTGGAAACGGTACCTATTCAGTTGCATCACAGCTGGTAACTTTAAGAGTCTCCTATGTCATACACCTTTATTGTTTTAAAAACAATCCAATCCCTTTACGAATAGCGTTGTGTTTTGATTGGCTGTGTCAGTGGCATGTGATGATGTGAAAGTCAGTAAGAGGTATGTTTCTCTTAAAGAATTTGCGGTTTTCGGTAAAGGTGCGGCTTTACAAAGAAACCATTTGTCTTGTTATATAAATTTATTTTATTAAGATGTTGACATTTGCAAATTGTGGATATTTGTCAAAGGAGTGAAAGGTCGACTCTTGTTTGACCTGTTGCGCAAATCATACCTATATTAAGATATCAACATTGTGTATCCAATACACCTGGTAAGGAACCGTGGCTCGTGCTACTGGGTTTTTCAGTGGACTTACGTATGTATCCTCCTGACGACCGGCGTCCTATAGTACATAGCCCCCAAATAAGTTTTGACTCTTTGTCAATTTGACAGAGTACAATTTATTCTGGCAAATTTTGATACCCTGCCGTCAGGGGGGTGTAGTTGGGGAATTTGAATGTTTGTCACTTTTGGATTTTATTTCTTTTGTAATAAAGTCCAAAAGTGACAAACATTCAAATTCCTTGACTATACCTACGGAATACCAGTTGATATTTACCAGAGGCACTACAATGAAGGAAAACATAGCGAGTGAACGGTCTAATCCTCAAAAGGTCAGACGGTAGTTGCCTACGCCTAATTTCGGTCTAAAGTTGGAAAAGCGGATCCTGGTTTCTTTAGGATTCTACCAAGAAAACCCTAGGATGATAGTAATTTTTAAGAGACAAAGTCCTGTTATTAGGACTTTGGGCATTACTTGAGCATAACGATATACGGGATAAAGTTGGAAAAGCGGACGCCGGTTACTTTAGGATTCTACCAAGTAAACCCTAGGTTGATAGTAATTTTTAAGAGACAAAGTCCTGTTATTAGGACTTTGGGCATTACTTGAGAATAACGATATATACAACAAGTATTATAACTACATGGATTCTACTAAGAAAGCCCTAGGATGATAGTAATTTTTAAGAGACAAAGTCCTGTTATTAGTACTTTGGGCATTACTTGAGCATAACGATATACGGGATAAAGTTGGAAAAGCGGACGCCGGTTACTTTAGGATTCTACCAAGTAAACCCTAGGTTGATAGTAATTTTTAAGAGACAAAGTCCTGTTATTAGGACTTTGGGCATTACTTGAGCATAACGATATACGGGATAAAGTTGGAAAAGCGGACGCCGGTTACTTTAGGATTCTACCAAGTAAACCCTAGGTTGATAGTAATTTTTAACAGACAAAGTCCTGTTATTAGGGCTTTGGGCATTACTCGAGAATAACGATATATACAACAAGTATGATTCTACCAAGAAAGCCCTAGTTTGATAGTAATTTTTAAGAGACAAAGTCCTGTTATTAGGACTTTGGGCATTAAGTATAAGTAGTATAACGATATATACAACAAGTATTACACAATATTATTATAACTACAAGTGTCACCTAAGGCTACTTAAAACTTTCAACACAATCTCCCTTATCGGTCCCTTAATCACACATTAGTCTTACACTTGAACTTAAGAAAGTGGCACACTGGGTGCGCCGGATACCTGCCGCTTACGTAACGCTTTCACTGTGCCGCGGGCTTTATGTGTCACGAATGGTGTTAACCCATCACATTTTATTTAACACCTACCAAAACAAAAGACGCATTGCAAATTTTAAAATGTACTCATTTGAAATTGTGGTAAATACTTAGTGTTGAGAACTTCAATAAACCGATTAAAGCATACGTACTGACGATGCTTTTATTAAAGTTTAAAATATCTAGTAACGGAGCATTGTTTTTATGCACATTTCTAAGGTTTGAAATTCCCTGCCGGCATCTGTATTTCCGAGTTCATATAACCTGGACCTCTTTAAGGCACGAGTGAATAGGCATGTTCACAAGCATGGGCGAGCTCGCTTCACCGTCGGCCTCATCTTTGCCCGCTGCCAAGAGCAAATTTATTCTTTTTAATAAGTATTAAAAAATAGTATGCTGTAGAATTAATGCCGAAAAATAGAAGGTTTTAGATTGAAAATCGATTTTTAAGAACTCGATCGAAACTAAAGAAAAAAAAGTGGCAAACAAGTTTACGGCCTGGCTAATTCAATTCAATTCAATTTATTTATTTGAAAGATAACAAAGATCTCATTTCTTGTTAGTTTAAAAACTTAAAAATAAATACCTTAAGACTATGTTAGAACTTAAAAACTAAATTGGATTTTACAGTTTTAATAAGTTGCGCCATTATGGGGCAACAAACATGATCAGCAATCATCTTCAGAATGCTGTTTGGGCTCTTCCTCGTCCGAATTAGCAAAGATGCTGCCTTTTTGCGAATGATTGCTGCAAAACCATCGGTGCGTGCCTCAGCAAACATTGTGGAGGCGCTGCAGAATCTAGGCATCCCAAGCAACATTCTGAAAGCGTTGTTGTACTGTACCCTCAGAGTATTGTATGATTTTTGGGTACAGCGAACCCACAGGCTGCTCGTGTAGAACGATGAACAAAAGGCTTTAAATAACGTTATTTTAACCTCCCTTGTACATCGAGCAAACCTGCGGGCTAGCATATTTGCCCTCACACACAATGCTCTCCGCTCTCTCTCCATATCTTCATCATCCCTCAAATCCTCCGTTACAATGTGTCCCAGGTACTTAAATCTATAGACTCTCCTGAGGGCAGTCCCGTTAAGCATGACAGGAGGCACGTCTGATGGACATTTTTTATCAGCCTTGAAAACCATAATCTCAGATTTTTTCACGTTATAGATCAAACCGTGTGAGGAGGCATAGGACTCGCATATAGCTATTAGCTGCCGGAGCGCACCAACCGAGGGAGCCAGCAGCACCATGTCGTCCGCGTAACTGATGTTGTTTAGGCACACGCCATCAACATGGCAGCCGACATGAGTGCCGCTGAGCTGCCTGACTAGCGCGTCCACGTAAAGGTTAAATAATAACGGTGAGCTCAATCCACCTTGCCGTACGCCACATTCCAGTCTATAAGGCTCCGTAACTTCTCCCGCCCACCTCACTCGGTTTTCCTGATTAAGATACCAATACCTGAGAAGATGGATGAGCTCTGGCGGTAGCTTCGACTCTTCTAATTTTGACCATAAGGCGTCGTATGAGACGAGATCAAACGCCTTGGAAAGGTCCAAAAAACAGGCATATATAGGCGTCTTTCTATCTGTGTAGTATTTAACAGTGTGCTTCAAACTAAGAATCGCAGTCTCCGTTGACAGCCCCGACCGAAAACCGAATTGAGCGTCGTGAAGTCTAACATGAGCGTTCAAATAAGAGTTAAGCACACTGTCAAACACTTTCGCCAGAATGGTTGCTAGCGATATAGGCCTGTAATTTGTCCCGTCGGATACATCACCTGTACGGTTTTTGACAATGGGCACCACCAGAGTTTCCATCAGCTCAGGCGGTAGGTAAGAGTGGCTCAAGCACAGGTTGAACAGTAGGGACAACACGCGAGGCAGATGGGGGCCGGCGTGTCTCAGGTGCTCGATACTCAAGCCATCATGCCCAGGTGATTTGCCTTTTGTCATTTGTTTAATTGCTATATTTATATCTTTGGCATGAACAAAAACTGACAGCTGCTCCTTCCGAGATCCAACACCGAACTCTCGACACGCAGGACCCAGAGGAGAAGTAACTGCGAAGTTTCTTTTAAATACGTCTGCTATCTCTTTAGGGTTAGAAATGCCGTCGACGCTCACAGGCACACTGCTTTTTGGGTTTAATTTATTTGTCGACTTCCAAAAGCTCGCAAAGTTGCCGCGAGAATGGTGAGACGCCAACCGGTCCATTTTGATCTGGTCCTGATGAGTCTGACACCATCTCAGCCTTCCCTTAAATACCTTGCGAGCCTCCCTCATCTCATCATACATCGGGCCCGAGTGCGGTTTCCCGTACCACTCCCACATCCCAAATTTAAGCCTCGCGTTCAGGTGAGCCTCGCTTACGTGCCTGTTCCAACCAGCTAAACAGCGCCTGCCTATACCCCTGTTCGCTATATGCGTTGTAGTAGCAGCATTACATAACACCTCTGTTGTATCCTTATAAATTTTATCGATGAGACGCCTATGATTGAAGTTGTCACAATAGTTCCCACAACAATGACGACATTCGTCTGGAAAATTAATGTCTCTTAATTTCGAATTGCAAATGCGAAAATATTCATCTATTTGATAACCATTCCTCTCCCCCCATCTTATTTTATTACGTTCTAAATTTGAGATTATGGCTTTCTTAACAACTAAATTCAAATCGCACTTAACTATAATAATAATAATGGTAAGCAGATACTACCTTTGTAAAATTGCGACTTTTAAAGTACGAATCGTTAAAAAACCGGCCAAGTGAGAGTCTGACTTCGCACATTTAGGGTTCCGAACCAACCTCAAAAATATGATTTATCAATATAGTTATTAGTATTAGTTGTTAAAATATACGTAATAATGAACATTATCACCAAATTTCAAGTTCATAGGTCAATGAGAAGTCAAAAAATTCTTCGGAACAAATTTTGTGACAGACGACGGACGGACGGACGCCTGGGCGACATCAATAGGGTTCCGTTTTGACCCTTCGGGTACGGAACACTAAACTGTACCTTTAGGGTTATTTAAAATCTCGCAATGATGGGAATTCATTATCGAGCTCACCTTCGCTTGCCAAGAGTTTAATTCACGTAGGCCGCACTCAATAACCACAACTTGTCAATGAATCATGTCGATGTGTTCAAAACGCGTAGTGAACATATAAACAGTATTTTAACATGGCAAAGGCCGGGTTTTAACCGTTAGGCCAAATGTCGCATCATATTTTAGTATAGTTTGTTCGGTGTAACGACAGACTATTTTTTTTTTAATAAGTAATTAAGGCCGTTCATGTACCCAGATGAAATCGAACATCGGGCGCTCGGCCGTCACTGTCACATTTCGAAAGGGTAACAGAGATAGAGCTTGCAGGCGGCATATCTTGTTACGGTAGAATTTATCGATTTTTATTTATTTAAAAATATTGCCTCAAATTATCGAAATTCGGAAGCTGTCAAATTACTTTTTTAATTTGATGAGTGATTTTTCTCCTTTTTATGTTTCATAGTGTCACAGTAAAAAAACAAGTAAAGTTGGAAAAAGAAATAAAATTGGAGGTTACTTTGGGAATTAATTGTATCGAGCGAAGTTTAATGAATCGTGTATCGAAAGCTGTGTTATTAAAGATAATATAATCAAGAATAATATATTTTTTCCCACGTTTACTTACAAATGTTAACGATTCTGGGAAAAATGGGATAATTCTTGGGGTATTTTCGCATATCTGGCTCATGGAACCGCCTTAATAACATTAGTTTATTTAAAAGTAATAGAACTTTTTTTTTATTATCTATAGTAAATGATCGTAAATGATTTATTTATTATTTCTTTGTTACACATAGTAAAAGCTAGCGTTATAGTTTGCACTAAAGTTCAATGTCAAATAACACTAATAAAAATTGTAATGAGACGAAAATACGGTAGTTGTACTTGTAGATATAATCTATGTTTACGGAACATACAAGGGTTTTTAAGCTTTAAAAAACAAGAGAAATAAAGAGATAGGGAGAGAGAGGCTTAGGTTGCAATTCAAAAGTTCGTGTTACGACTTTTGACCGTCCGAAATAAAAAGTGCTAATGTTGCACTAAAAATACTGTACGTCGCCATTAGATACTTACACTGTACCAATAGTGATGTATTCCTCGGCAGACAGCGTTCGCCTTGGCCAAATTAAGTTCCAGTTTCTGCCTCCACGCCATAAATACACGCATTTTTATGCGTTTCACAATTCCACTTAATTGCGCATAACTTCAGAAGTGCAATTTTGTTAGTGACACATAAACATGACTGAGAGTTGATTCTGTGTTATAGCTTTGTAAGTTATAATTTCAGTTGTCATAATACACGTTTGGCATAAAACCTATTAATAAAATTGGTCACTTTTCAATTTATGTTTAAAAAGTTAATTTGGATTAAGCCAGTAACGCTGCTAACGTAAACTACCTAAATAAGGGAAAAATCAGCTCAGAGGCTAGAGCGACTGGCCGCGAATGCCAGAAGGTCGCAGGTTCGAATCCTGCCAGGTGCCAAAATTTTTAAATTTTTCCTTTATTAAAAATATATGTTTAAGGCGCTACACTGAGAAATTTGGAGACTTTGAAACGCTGTCCTGCCCAGACTAGCAAACAGTAGGGGCTGATTTTCAGATATATGATTCTTGACTATATGATTGTGGTACTGACAATGGCGAAACATGATTGCTTAAAATTTTTTTAATAGAAAATAAATCCAAAGTTGAGTCTATATTTTCCTTTTTTTCCTCAGCCTACTAAAACAACGCATTATTAAAAGACACGATTAAGTTAATATGATGGTATTTTACCTCATCTAGGTACTGACAAGAGGAAATTTAATAAACCTGCATCCAGTCAGATATTTAACGAGATTTGTCTAAAAAGCCATTCTCGGAGAGGGTTGCATCTCGTTTTGTCGTGAGCGAAAAACAAAGGGTGTCTCTTTCAATCGATATATCGCCTTAATAGGCCTTATTTGTTAAATTCCTGGAAAAATATGACAAAATCAGATGAAATTAGGCAAACTAAAATATAAAGACTCGAACTCTTCTAACTTAGGATCTAAGACTAATTACGAAAAATTAGCAAAAATAACTATTTTAACTTCATAATTCGTTGTTAGGGGATTCCCTAGTAATTCAACAAAGGATTCAACAATTGTTTCTCCCAATGAATAGCCATTTCCTCGTTTTTCCACTCCATTCACGATTAGCAGTAGGAAAATTCCGAGTTACTATGTAAACAAGAATAAGTCATAACGTGAGAGCCTTGAGCCAACAACAAAGGTAGGTAAGGTGGCTTTATAGTAGTACACAGTTACGACAGTTACTACATAGTTACGACGGGAAAGTTGAAAGGGACGGTCATACGACGGTCATAGCTGTGGCAGAGAGAAAAGTACCTCTATTTTCATCAGGCTTCGAAATTATCAAGATTATTACACTCCTTGATAATTATCGGTTAGGGTAATCACTGGAGTACGTTTTTATTTTATACTACGAAAGCACAGGATTGAAAATTAAGTTTAATTCTACAAAGTCATAACACAAAATTCTAAGTTTAGTTTAGAAATTTTGTGTAATTTATACTTACGAAGACGGTGGCAAACTAGCTTACGGTCCACCTGATGGTAAGCGGACGCCGCAGCCTATAGACATAACCTATAGGCTATAGGCATATATGTAATTTTTCACTTCTCATGCTCGAAAACTGTGTCATATTAGACTTGTGAAGCGGGGCTAAAAAGTAGTACATTTAAGCCCTAGGGAAAATATGTATACATATTTATGATTTACAAAACTTTTAAATTTGACCAATCAAAATACTTCACCTATTAAAACCACCAATCACAGAACAGTAATTTGACAGATAAAAAAATATTTGGTAAAAATATCAACCAACCAGAATACAGTTGTACTAAAATCGACCAATCAGGAAAGACGTTTTTCAGTTCTCTAAAGATTAAGCGGTGTCTATGGTCAAAGCAAATGCGCCTCTTAAAAGAAAAAAAAGCGCATGTTGCATCTCTTTCCTTAATATAGCAAAAGAAAGGGAGGCGAATACGCAAAGCGAACACGCACAGCGAGGCATGGTGCTGGCCTTAGAAAAAAAACCATGGTGTCAAATTAGACATACACCCGCCAAGAGTTAAATTATTCATTTTAGGTATATAATTTGTGTTTATGTGTTTTCTCGCAATTGAAGTGAAAAGTAGAGTGTATAACTCGGGCCTAAAAGCCATATTACCACTCGAACAATTTTCCCTCACTGCGTTCGGGAAAATAACTATCTCGTGGTAATATGGCTTACTTTAGACCCTTGTCAAACAATCTACTATTAGACCATAACAGAATAGAAACAGAACACCACATGGCTACCATTCACATTTTATTCTAACTACTTCAAAGGGCCTGTTTCATCTGTCCCACGTCGCGGTTATGGCGCGCGGCTGTGGTTACGTTCCTTGGTAATGGAGTTCACACACGTTCAATCTGATCTAATACAGCCAACAGTTCAATATCGGTCGAAACGTATTCCACGATATATTACCAGCGAGGGAATTAGAATGTACCTACTAGCTTTTGTCCGCGAGGAATTCGTTTAGGTATTATAGTAGGGCCCCACGTAGAGGTACGGGTTGAGGGATCTAGGAGGAGATCTATAGCTGAAAGGAAACACTTTGCACATAATAACGGTAATGTATTTATACTATCAGTCAAATATATTCACAATCTTGATTAAATCCCAGCAGATGTGACTCCGAGCGAGACATGATGCAGATGAGATGAGACGTGAGTTTGCAATGTTTGCATTACCGTACTCGCTATAGCGACTGCGTAAACGATTTAGTATGGTCAAAAGTACAGCGCCTCTGGCGGTGACGCAATACAAATAAGAATCGACATACTAAATCGTTTAAGCAGTCGCTAGCGAGTACGGTAATGCAAACTCATGGTAAGGGTACTAAAGTCACTGGAAAACGAACTGTTTCCAGAAGAATGCCGCTTTGACAGGCATTCTATAATACGGTATTAAACCCCTAGTCAAATCAGCAACTTTTTATTAAATGTCAAAAACGATTTGTTAATATGAAGTTTGTAGGGAAATACTGTCTTAGTGACGTCACTAAGACAGTGGGAGCAGGTTTGTTCAAATCAGCGTCCTTTTTAAATCTTTATGCTTATAAAATCTTTCAATTCGCTAAAATAAATTAATAATTGATGTTTTTCGAGTATTTTCGTTAGATCTTTTATTAGTCAAGAAAAAAATAATTTATTTTTACCTTAGTTTAATACCCTATTATTCAAATGTATATTTGTATACGTTTTGATTCTCGACCTATATTGACCAGCCTCATACCGTAACAATCTCTACAGTATATTACATACTTTCGTCCTCATTATAACGCCTCAGGGGCTAATTTCTAGGAGACTATCCAATGCAATATCAGGGTCAAACTCAAAGTATTAATAGTATACATTTTAATGAGCCCCAGGTGCAGAGTTTACAAGACCGGGCTACAAATCTTCTTCAATCGGACATCCAGACGTACGGCTGGTTACTATCCTTACCTTGAAATTCCTCTTACTCGAACCAAGCTCTTTTCATCATCTTTTATAATGCGCACGGCTAAGGTTTGGAATTCCCTGCCGGCATCTGTATTTCCGAGTTCATATAACCTGGACCTCTTTAACATAAGTGAATACGCATTTTCTGGGTGAGCTCGCTTCACCGTCGGCCTCATCTTTGCCCCCTGGCTAGATGCTGGCCAAGAGCAATCCCATTTGTAATAATAATAAAAAAACCAATTGACAGCTGACCTTCCAAGATGAAGAATAGACCTAGTTTGGATTCGGTTCCCTCACGATGTTCTCCTTCTAAAAGCTATTGTTAATTATCAAGTGATATTTCGTACACAAGTTTTTAAACCCCACCGGTAATCCAGGATTCAAACCACGCCACCAGATTGAAAATCGTCAGCGGGTAGATATTCCTCTGAGAACTGAAAATCGATCTCGCATAGCAATCATCCGAAGAACAACGTCAAACATATGTATACATACATTTACCGCCTTTTTACAAGGGCATAAGGTGCAAAATTGTAAATATATCTTTAGCGGCACCTGTGCTATATGGCATGACTGGCGCGTTTGGGTAATGACACACTTGCGTCATTCCGGGTAATCAAATGACACTCAGCGTTAATATGTAAGAACCGTTCCCACAGGCTTGCTGATGACGCGATTTAGGAGGTGTCCAGGAACCGTGATGTGCTGAATAAGTAGTAGTAAGTAGTAGTAATAGTAGTAGTAAACACTTTATTGCACAAAAGTAAGTAATAGTACATTATATTGATTTAAACTTACACGATTTTCACACATTATTATTGGGGAACGGGACTTAATCGCGTACAATTATAACTAATTTACCTTTTTACCTTAAAAAAGGTAAATTAGTTATAATTGTACGCGATTAAGTCCCGTTCCCCAATAATAATAGTACATTACTTAACAAGGGCGGTAAAACAAAGAATGTCTCAGATCGCAGGTATTTGACATTTGTAAATATGCGATCTGAGACTTTCTTTATTACCGCCCGTGTTAAGTACAAAATTTTATGTCACCCCCTGGCCAGGAAGTGGGGTAATTGCCGCTTTATGGCCAGGTGTGACATAAAATAAGTTTATAAGTTGAGTGATATGAATATAAATAAATCTGATTGTTTTTATTTAAGGCGATATATCGATTGAAAGAGACACCCTTTGTTTTTGGCTCACGACAAAACGGGATGCAACCCTCTCCGAGAATGGCTTTTTAGACAAATCTCGTTAAATATCTGACTGTGTGCAGGTTTTTTTAAATTTCCTCTTGTCAGTACCTAGATGAGGTAAAATACCATCATATTAACTTAATCGTGTCTTTTAATAATACGTGGCTGAGGAAAAAAAGGAAAATATAGACTCGACTTTGGATTTATTTTCTATAGAATCGTACCAAAAAAAAATTTTTTTTAAGATTTTGTTCTATCGTTTTGTCGGCGTCATTGTTATGTATACTCATGCCAAATTACAGCTTTCTAGTACTAACGGTTACTGAGAAAAACGGGGGACAGACGGACGGATGGACGGACGGACGGACATGGCGAAACTATAAGGGTTCCTTGTTTATTACGGAACCCTAAAAAGAGCGGTTTTTTTATTGAGCATATTGTCTCGCCTAATCTAGCGTACATTAAATACAAAAATAGATACCTAAGGAAATTGGTAGATGCAACGTAAGCCAGACGTTTCGCAATTTACTTAATATACCTTCAAACCTAATTCTAACCGTTATACCATACAAAATTATGCAAATTGTAATTATAGATAGAGTATAACTTTAATAAATGCTTGCATTGGTATCAATTAGGATCAAATGCTATCACCAAGTCCTCATCGAGAATGTAATTCTCTATTGCAACATTCCTTTAATTTATTTCCTCTATAAATCATAATTATCTTGGCATCAGTATCTGTAGACAGTGAAACCAATAAAAGGGAAAGGTGTTTAGAGCGACACGGGATACATCAAACGCCCATTTATATGAAATAACATTTAATTTATAATTGTAAAATTTATGACAAGACGGAGGAATTTTAATAAAGATTTGGAAGGCATTAAACATTTGTTTGAATGAAATGTGACTTAGAACTTAATAAATTTAAAATGGAAAAAATAGACGATTTTGATTGAATGATGAAACAAAACTAAAAGCAAAAACTACTTTTTTAAATGAATGCAATAAGGAACAAATAAAGCATTTTTAAAAATTAATATCTCCGTAATCGCTAAACTCAAACTGCAAAAATTTAAATCAAACAGTCGTTCTAATTAACTATGTCTTACTTATATTTATTAATAGCTTTAAAAGTTTTATGATAATGCACATCTCTGTAACCATATGCCACGTTAAGACTCAAATTTTCTTCTGTGATCTTCAAATCGTATATTAAAAGCACACACCTGTTATTTAGTTGAAGTCAATGGACTATGATGCAACCTTTCCCACACCAAGATATGCTGACATCATAATCACCTTAATTACATATATTAGTATATTATTTACTATCAGGAATTCCTATGAGCAATTCTATTTGATGATGAAAGGCACCTGATTATAAATTATATCTTAAGTAATAAATTATATACGTATAATAAATTAATAACTGTGTAATTGGTAACTATCGGGTTTGGGTAATGGATTATGAATTTTATATAGCATATGAAGTCTGTGAAATCGGGTTGTTACATTATTGCAATGATTGATTATGTTAAATAAGCGATTAATCAAAAATGTCGCTGAAAATTGTATTGCAAAGGAAATTTCAAACAACTTTCCTATTTATAACAGATTTTTATATATTTTTTAATAATAAGTACCAGAGAGTTGCAATCAAAGGAGTTATACCTAAAAATAATTAAAATTACTAGATCGAATCCAGCTAAATGGCTGCGCCTCGACCCTACGGCACCCCTGGGTCAGATACAGAAGCACAGCAGTTCCTAGGTATAGATGTAACAAGGAGTTAAAGATGTCAGCAAAATGTCATCTTAATCGAATTTGGAGCAGCCCAACCGGGGAAGTACCTCCGCCTTGCAGAAGACCACAGCCATAATAACATTATTTACTATACAGGTAAGTAGTGTTGTGTTCCTGGAGGTGAGCAAGGTTGCCAGAGCTCCCGAGGATGCACCGTATTGAGAGCGGGGAACCTGTCGCTTCAGCTTTCAACACAATTAATCCTCATATTTTATAAAGGGTCGGGAACGTGCACGTGACTCCTTTGAAGTTGCAGGCGTCTATAGGCTGCGGTGTTTACTTATCATCACGTGGACTCGTACGTTTGTTTGCAATCATCGTTGTATTAAAAAGAGCTCGTATCTCTAAATCATTTCAGTACTGAGATACGAGGTTTCCAAAAGTAATTACAGATTCGTTTGTGACTTTTGGTTGTCACCCAGCCAATCCAGCCATATTACTGTTACATCTCCCAATGCTCACGCACGACCCATCACCCGTGCAAGTTATAGGCATTACTCACAAGATTGCGTGGCAGCTAGACATAAAGTACTGGAATGACACACATGAGCCCAAGCCGGGTTGCCTCACACAGCGGATGCGATGCAACTGCAACCCGATATGAGTTTCTACGGAAAATGCCGCAACATGACTGACAGATTGAAACGAATGGCCCGCGTGTGAATTTACACGTTTCCTTGTGATTATTATAAGTGAAATACGCTTGAACGGAAGCCACTGTGGCTGAGCAAACGCGTCATGCAATCTAGAGAGGTTCTTGGTTTGTACCCCGACACTTAACATATACCTAATACCCAGGTATTTAAAAAATGCACGATATATCATTCTCAGGTATAAAAAAATAAAAATGAATATTTTGTGGACAATCTTACACAAATCAACCTAGTCCCAAACTAAGCAAAGCTTGTACTATGGGTACTAAGCGACGATATACATACTTCTATAGATAAATAAATACTTAAATACATAGAAAACATCCAAGACCCAAGAACAAATATTCGTGCTCATCACACAAATAAATGCCCCGGCCGGGATTCGAACCCAGGACCTCCAGCTTCGTAGGCAGGGTCACTACCAACTATTCTAAACCTTATCTAAAACTAGTGCCTTTACTAAATTTTGGAACGTTTCACGTTGCAACTGCCACGAACGCCATCTCGGCAAAATGTAATAATAATAAAATTAACCCTACTTATATCTGTAGGGTTTATAATATAACTTCGACCGAAAAAATATAATGTTACATTCATTACAAAATATTCACCTAAATCGCATTCGATCGAAACTAATGTATAATATACACATTTATTACAAAAATTTAGCGAATAAATCGCATTAGGTATTTACCTACATTATATGAAAGAAATTAGTTCTAACAATTTTATACCTACCAAACAAGCTTCAAGCATTTTATTTGATTTAAAGCTCTCTTCGTACATTTTGAGATTATGGCAATTAAAATAGGTTATTTATAATCTACTCCAACAATCAAAGGTATTTATATACTTAAAACATTACGATGGGTACCTATCTAAAATCATGCCACACACGCATTTCCCATACCTTCGCAAAACCAACCATTAATCTTACGTACTATTTATCTCAATCAAACTGGCTTCATTTTTAAAAACAAGCCTGCAAGCTCATTACAAAGTTCCGTACGATTATAAACAAACTAGCTCGTAATTAAAAAAATTGTTCTCCCGGTTGCTAAACAATGGGAAACTAGTGGTAATTATTTTGAATGTGACATTACGTGCTAACATGTATATGTAACTATTCTGTGAGAATGTAGTTACTTTTGTTACAATATAAAAAGTAATGGGGTTGTTTTCAATTGTGTGCCTACTTTTTTTGAGTAATTTATTAAGAAGGACAAAAACATATTTTAAAATTAGATAATTTAAGTTAAAAATAAATATGATATCAGCTATATTGATCTTGGATTCATAACCAATAAATAAATTATATTTTAATTACAGTACTCAATTACATACATTCTATTTTCATTACGAGTTATCCGGCGTAACGGTTAATTTACTTACTCGTACTTAAGTGTACACTATACTATAATTTCTAAACAATTTTATACCTTTCATTAATAACTGATAATGCTAATACAGCAGATCACACCACATATTTTATGTCACACCTGACAATTACCGCACGCTAAGCGCGCGGAAAATCCCACTTCCTGGTCAGGGGGTGACATAAAATCTTATAGGTACTTTTCACGGGCGGTAATAAAGAAAGCCTCAGGTCGCATATTTATCGCTCTGGCCTTCAGCTCGAGCGTCATTCGGGCAAGATATTCATTGTTTTACCGCACTTTCTTGGTTTTAAATACTAAAAAATATAACAAGAACTAAAGCTTTTCTATTAGGTAAATATTGGTCTAAAATCAGTTTTCGTTATGCTTTACAATTTATCTATTATATCTTAATTAGTCATTTCGTACCTTGTTAATTACAAATGATGTTTTAATCCATAAGCAGCTGTAGCAGGAATAACGAAGTACCTACCTACAACAAAAAACTTTTACTATAAGCTTTATAATCTTTATGTTACGAAATGCAAGTAATCTTTAGTATTATACCATACAATAAGCTTCCAACATTTATAGCAATCAATGGACCGGACAATTAAAATGAACCCGGAGTAATTTCCCTTACAAAAGAAATCGATTACTCATTGCAATAATGTTTAAAACAACACAACCAAACCTCAACTCAAAACCAACTCTAATTTAATGTTTATTAAGTTCAATGTTGCTCTTCAACCGGAGGTAAAAGAATAAGTGACGATGCAAGACTTAAACAAAAGAGTGCACTTTTATGTCCATTATATCGTGAGCTTTAAGGACGCATTGATCCTAGAATTTGTTAAACAAAATATCAAATCAACCAGTGTAAGGAAGAGGTTCGCTAAAACTGGTTAGGCTTCAATACTCCGACTGGTCAGTGCATCTGATGAAAGTGTGAATCCAATATTAGCCAATTAAATTGCAATCAAGTATCGGTTAGTATTGGCGTGATCTTGCCTTTGCCTTTTTCATGACGTGTAATCGATAGCCAATTCAAATAAAAAATAGTCATCGTTTTATTACATGATGTGCAATTTTGCGTGTGGGTATTATAATGTGTTTGATATAACATTTCAATGACCTAATGTTACCGTTTCGCATAATATGCGACTGATATAATGTGTGTGTATGTGTGTGATATATAATTATAATTAATGAATATATTTGTGGAAAGTCTTACACATTTAGACATAGTCCCAAACTATGTAAATACGTGAGTTTTAACCGCTTAGGCTAAAGCAGTCATCATTATGTGTGTGTGGGCGGTATTTTCAAAGCATTTTTTTATGTAGTACGATTTATACTCAGAGGAGTCAAAGGACTCTAAAGCCGGGGATACACTAGGGGACAAATGTCCTGCGACACGTATCGCCAGCGACGTCGGGTGAAGTAGCGCGACGTTGCCGGACTTCGCTCGGCATGTCTGGCAACATCGCGCGACCTGACGTCGCTACGGAAATAAGTCGCGCGATATCGCCAGATATGTCAGGCGAAGTTTCGCGAAGTCGCACGACTTCGCCTGACGTCGCTACGGACATAAGTCGCGCGATGTCGCCAAATATGTCGTGCGAAATCGGCCGGCTTCGCTTGACATGTCGTGGGACATTTGTCCCCTAGTGTATCCCTGGCTTTATACGAGGCAAACCCGCGGCACCCCCTAGGCCGCGTGGCGGTGGTCCGTGGTCGTTTTTGGCGCCGTCAGCAACGGGGAACAATGGCTCAGTTCAGTATCTGGGATCTCGCATATTGTTAGCCTAATGGCCGCTCGTGAGGATAGACTTAATGACTAATTGCACGTTTGTCATTATGGCAACAATAAGGTCTAGGGGAATTACGAAAAAAGGAATCGGAAAACAACACGAACTTGGGAATATTCAATCGCCTTCTATACATACCTAGTGCAATCCACGACGCCCCCCTGTTAGGTATACTTAGTTATATTTATTTTAGTTAGAAACAATTGAAAATAAAAAATCTCTTTCGACAACCTTCCTTCTTTGTATTTACCTTGTATTTTTTGGAATAAATATTTCTATTTCTATTCTAACCATCCAGCCATCCGCAAACATTGAAAATAATTATGTCAGTATAAGATTTTAAGCTCACATGGTCATTTACATTAGAATTACGATTAATAACGGGACATTTACCATGTATATTTGTATATGTGAGTTTCTGATATTTCGGCACTGTTGCAAGCGCCATTATCACGGAGTAACTGACGTGCTGCGAGTTTCGCGCTGTGACAGTGCCGAAATATCTGAAACTCACATATACAAATATACATGGTAAATATCCCGTTATTAATCGTAATTCTAATTATGTTAGTGTAATGATTTCATGTTTAGTGTAGGTAATTTTAAGTTAAGTTGCACTTTTAATTAAGTTTGAGGGTACTTCACCGCCATTACGACCTTTAAAAAGAAAGATGGCGGGTGGTCTTAAAAAGGAGGGAACGTGTTTCTGGGTACTCCTTGGTTAACCGTGCTAAAGTGTAGACGTGGTTGAGTATAGTTTGAAGACGTGGTTTAGTTTAAAGCGATTGTAACTTCCAGTATAAGTGAATAAATTATTCAAGAGATCTTCGAAGTTTTAACATTAGTTATACTTAGAAATGCAATTGAGCAATTAGAAGAATTGAAAATAATTATGCAACGTTGATTACTTTATGCTACGTTTAATGACGTTAACTAGAGCATCGGGTTCGTCCAATTGCCCTTTGTAACGAATGGACCTTTCCAAACTCTACGTGATTCGGTTTCTTTCGAGCTGCATTTAAAGTTTCTATTTCAAAATGGAGTTATATGTCGTCATTGAATTTCGTGGTTTGAATTTTTAAACCTTTGGAACAGTAAGTATATTTGGTTTAGTAAGGGCACAGTTTCTTTTTGAGAAACAAAAATAAAAGTTAAATTTAAACTTCGGCATGATTTGACCAAACTGAAATACGCATGGGATCTGAGATCAATACCTGCGAAGTTTCAAAAAAGCTATATTTCGTTTTTTTTTTTTCAGATTAGAAAAAATGTGCGTATTATCATGCTATTTCAAAGAAAACAACAAGGAAACGTGGGCGAGAGCGTCAGTTAAAATTCTAATCTAAAAGACAACGAGGTATGCTAAATGGCAAACCCGAACAGCAAAACTACGATCTATTCACTAAATTGAAAATTTTATAGGAAATACGGCATAATATCATTCTCATATTTAATTAAGTACCGGCCAACTGGAACTCACGCAGGAGCACCTTTTGGGCATGGTTGACGAAATATAATTTGCGCCAATTGGTCATACAAGTTGTTCGAGGAATCGTTGAAAATTATATTTCGTCAACTTTACCGAGCCCTAAAAATGGTCGCCTGTGAATAGAAGTTGAATCCGGGAAGATGAAAGACGATAAGGGCCATGCAACCACTGTTATTTATGAACTCAATGATCCAAGTTTAAAAGTCATCTTTACGATTACTCCATCTCTGACCTGCATCTACCTACTGATTTCTTTAAAAAAAAAACCGGCCAACTGCGTGCGAGTCGGACTCGCGCACGAAGAGTTCCGTAGGTACCATTATCTATAAAAACGGCAAAAAATCACGTTTGTTGTATAGGAGCCCCCTTAAATATTTATTTTACTCTGTTTTTTAGTATTTGTTGTTATAGCGGCAACAGAAATACATTATCTGTGAAAATTTCAACTATCTAACTATCAGGGTTCATGAGATATAGCCTGGTGACAGGCGGGCAAACAGACAGATAATCGGACAGCGGAGTCTTATTAATAGGGTCCCATTTTACCCTTTGGGTACGGAACCCTAAAAAGGAAACTGGCTTCAAAATTTGTTGTACAGTGGGCCAACGAAAATGTTGAGCACTTTAGTACTTTGTCAAATTAAAGAGGTTTCAAATTTTATGACGTTACAGTCTAAATATTTCTTAGATTTGGATGCGACAAGGTTCTAAGTATGCTCAACCTTTTCATGGGCTGACTGTACATACCTTTTCTAGAATGTAACAAAAAACGTTTCTGAAACCGAATAAAAATAATCGCGGACAAACGTACATACAAACGGGTCAAGCCGAGAACCTCCTTTTATTGAAGTCGGTCAAAAAGAGAACTGCCAATACAAACCAGCCGCAGCCAACATCGCCAACGCTACGCTACGACCGCTCCAGATGATAAATGCGCAGGCGCAGCCGACTCAGTCGCGTGCTGCGCAATGACACGGCTTATAAATATTGCCAGAGATAGTGTTGCAAAGTAATGCGCGGCTGGGACAGGTGTGAGTGATCAATTAGAGGGATCGATGGGACAGATTACCGCGCGTGCGCGCGCTGGGCACAAGTGTTAGGATCTAGCGGATTTAGCTTCGAGAGTTATCTTAATATACTTATTTTATATAATGAATTTATTATAGTTACCTATAGCAATATAATATTTTTTAAGAATAATAATTATTACATCAAAAAATGATGTTGTTGACGATTCAAAAGAGCTTGAGTTTGAATTTATCAAAGATACGGATTAAATTTCTAGCGTCACACATTATTTCAAATTGTGACGTCAATTATTACCTGTAGAAATGCGATCTCGATGCTTGAATAAAATTTCCCGGTTTAAGAAATAAGTATGAGCGAACATTTTAAACTTCTGCGTCCAGAGCCAGGTAGCCTATCTTTTGTTTCTGTGTTGCAAAATAGAACATGCTACCGGTTTTCCAAGTCTACATTTAACAGAAGTTTTTGAAACACAGAAAAGAGACCTTAGAGAATGCATGTGTGTAAATATTTTATAATCAGAATACGAAAGCTAATCATCCACATTAGGGATCGCTTTCAGTGAACCTTTGAGTTTGAGTAATTGAGTGGAGAACAGAAATAGAGCGATAGAGTTTTTAGGCGACAACTCTTACAACTTGTACCATTTATCTTAATATTATATGTATTAGCGACTATTCCAATCATCCTATGCTTGAGAGGTAGATCGCTACCAGCGATAAGACCGGTTGCACAAATAAACGAACCAAAATGCATCTGCCAACCTCTTTTTGACATAGCCGCTGCTGTCAGATCTTTCAATTGACACATCAGAGTAAATATTTTAGTAGCATTTTTATCTGATGATTGTGTTTAATTTTATTTAATGCTGCGAGCATCTTTATAAGTCTTATGGATGAGTGTATGTGAACCCATAGTTATTGTACCTATTTTAAACATACAGAGGAGATTGGTACTTTAAGGCCGTGTATTACCACTTTTGAGTTTTTAAAAACCATCTGAGACATAGAATATAGTGTCTTAAAATCTAAAAAAAATATATGTGTTACATAAGGATATTGTCTAGTCAAAATCGCAGTCAGTTACATGACCTGATGAATTTCACTCGATAGAAAAAAATCGCGAAGTTACCCCTTTTTGGAATGTTTTTTCAATACTACGGCTATATTACTGATATATAACATTTAATTTTTGTACTCAATTAAAGATCGTAAATAGTTATAGACATTTTCGCAGGGTTTGCTTTGATAAAATGACTGGCTTGATGACTATAGCTAAATATTTACAAAACTGCGCGCAGAGCTTGCGTAGAGAGCGGGATGGTTAATTGTAAACTCACGCATGTTAGAGCGGGACAGTTGCGTTGGGGATACCTCCCCTTAATTGATAATTATGTTGTTGCTGACTAAAAAGAAAAAAAAGATTGTCGACATTATTGAGGTGCCCGATAAGCGCTTTTAGGCTTCTGTAATAAACAAGGAACATTTATAATGTTATATGTATGATTAAATAATGATACGTTTTGGGTAATGTAATGTCACATTGGTGAAAGTACAAATTGAGCAAATAATAGCAAATTTTATGCAAAAAAATCGTATACCGGAATTCCGGATGGCGGAACGTACAGCACACGATCGCGACTACAAGGGCACATATAGTAGTCCCTATTCGTCGCGATACCGCCGTACCACAGATTATACATGGTGAAATTTTATTACCGTTCAAATTTACACAGTAGATTCCTTGGCGAAAATTAAAATATACGTGTTTTTTTCTTTAAGTATCTTTCAGAAATAAAATGTTGAGATACAGCAGCTGAAAGATATCCGAAAAAATATGCGTTCGTACATACGCGATACAGCCGAAGCTGATTGTAAAAATATAAAATTATTTTTTTGAAAATTCATTAATTCAGAAATTGCATCTTTTATTAATACTTAATGCCTAGGAAATTTTTTTACGGTCAATAAAATTTCACCCTGTATAATAGTTCTTGCCGTAGGTACACAGACAGGGTAGAGTCAGTCCGACACAGGTCGGGCCTAGCTGAGTTTCTTGCTGGACTCTTCTCAGCTAGGCATGTGAATCAGCGATAAAACTGCCAGTAGGTCGATTCCACTTACACCCCAGATTCTGTTGAAGTCTTTCAACTACTGCTAGTTGAATTGAAAGGCTTCTTAAAAAGATTCCCACAGATCATCCGTATCTCGAAAAATCTAACTAGATAACTATATTTGAACCATTTTCTCTTTGTAAATTGAAAAGCTAGTGCTTCGCCGAACAACACTTAAAAGCATTCATCAACTTGCAATTAATTTCTTTACGACTTTGAATGTCATTAATAAGGATACAAATTCCCCATGATTCAACCACCAAGCCACCGTGTATCAGTTCTAAAATCCTCTATATCCATTTGCAATGACCTTACGCAATAGGTTTCACAACACACATGGACCAAACAATAGCAATGGTTCCCATCATTCATGCGTCCTTTCAGAACAATAAGGTCGAAAACAAGTATACTTGGATTAGAACTATGGTTCCTTTTTCTTCCCTTTGGTACGTTTATATTGAAAAGCCTGCTTAACCGGCCCGACGAAATTCTACCTTATGTAACTGTAATAAGTAGGAAAACCTAGACAATTTTAATGAAGGATCCCACGACGCAGGTTGAGACACTTGAGACACACGTGATCTAGATTGTTTCTTTAGATGAAATTGGGTGAATGTGATGGCACAGTGTGATCGGAGTGATGATAAGTCACTTACCTACATTGTAAAAGCCCTTACAGTACCTTACCGTAGTACCTTAAGTACAAATTCACGATAGTACTTCTCGCTGCATACCAAAAAAATACAAATAAGAATAAGAATACTACAATTTTTTAATCAAAGTGAAAATTTAAAAATTCAACACCACAGGTGGGATTTGAACCCACGACCCACCCACCCATCCACCCACCCCAACCTGTGGTGTTGAATTTTTCAATTTTCACTTTGATTAAAAAATTGAGATTTTCGCTAGCGGACGCATCCGCCTTGACAAAAACCGACCGATTGCGAGTCAGACTTAGCTCATTTAGGGTTCCGAACCAACCCCAAAGTTGGTTTGTTTTCGTGCCCCCCCTTTAGCTGTATGGGAATCCCCCTTAAAACATTTAAAAATAAGTCTTAACTATTTGTATGGCTTTGGGCCACCAAGATGCTTATACTGTGAAAATTTTAAGACTAGCTCCAATTGTTTGTCCGTAAAACCTGGGTGATAGACGACGGACGGACGCGTGAGTGACAGCAATAGGGTTCCGTTTGAACCCTTCGGGTACGGAACCCTAAAAACCAGGAATTTACGAGGTTAGAGCGGGACAAAACTTATACGGGTACCTACATCCGGCTTAACCTTTAGATTAATATCTGGCACTGCGCCGGTAATCCGCGCGATATCTCACCTCGTAGCCGCCGCCATGCGCATGCGCCGAAACCCGACACCGCTCTGTCTGCAACAAACAAATACAACGTCAGTTCAAATTTCTAAAATATACGCAAATTAAAACTACACTCAACAAGGCACGTGTATTGGAGAATTCTGGGGAGCACGCAGGAAACATTTATCATTTTCGACGACATATTACCTGTCTTTGTCATACTTGCACATTCGAGCGACGGAGAAGGCGATAAAGGATGATTCACGCTAGACCGTTCCGTGTCCGGCGGGGTAATCATGTAACTTTTCTAACGTACGTAGGTATATACGTAGGTAGGCATATTATAATGTCAGTTTTAGTATGGGATTTGACAGTTAGATCTACCTTACGAACGGTCGAAAACGTTCCGTAATCGCAGCGCGGGCCGGCCCGTTTTGTAGTACCTACAAGAAATCGACGGACGCGCGACGGCCGTCGATTTATTCTTAAGAGGAGGGGTAGGGCAAGCTCTCTCCATACAAACTTTGTGCAGGATTTACTTCGTTTGTCTTTGCATTAAAGTTATGATTTTTGGTCAGTATGCTTATTTTTCTGAAAGCAATTTCGTGATGTAATTTTTTTTTATTAAATATTTTTTTTAATTTTTTAATTTTGAATTTTATTGAAATATTTGAAAATTTTCACATCACGATCTTCGCATATCTAATATTTACAACCAAAAAATATATATATTTTTAGTGCCAAAACCGACGAATAAACTTGCACAAAGTTTGTATGGGGAAGGCCTTGCCCTACCCTGCGCCTTAATTCGGTTTTGGTTCACGGTAGACCCGGATGGGGTGGTTCACGAAGCTTACAATTTTACAAGCCTAAATTGGCAATACTGAGCAGTTGACATACGTTTGACCAATAACTACTAGCCATTAGACCAGTGTTGCCAGGAAAAATAATGAGAAAAAACACAATGCAATGAAAAATAAAGCTTTGAAGCCGCTTATATCGGCATGTTGTGACAGTTCAAATAAGTAAGCTTATCGAAAAGAACCTATAATCTCAACATCGATTGTTTTAAAACGATGTAGATATTGTAGATACATCATCATCCTCCTAGCGTTATCCCAGTACAGTTGCATCCTGAAGGATGCCTGGGGTCCGCTACCTAATCCCAAGATTTGGCGTAGGCACTAGTTTTTACGAAAGCGACTGCCATCTGACCTTCCAACCCCAAGGGGAAACTAGACCTTATTGGGATTAGGCTTTGTCAAGTGAGTGGGCAACTTGACTGTTAGAAGTTCTCAAACCGCCCGAAGGCCTCCAATTCGGCTTAACGACTGCTGCCATAGACAGCAACCGGGATCAACGGCTTAACGTGCCTTCCAAAGCACGGGAGCGCTTAGTTAGTAACCACTCAAAGCGGTCACCCATCCAAGTCCTGACCGCTGCCCACGTTGCTTAACCTTAGCAAGCGCAAGCGGTACGCAGGCGCCGCTGGGCCACGAGCGCTCCCGAGATATTGTAGATACATTTTATGAAATAGCATAAGTACCTCTACTCTTATTAGTGGAGCCTAATTAAAAACTACATCCTTTCACTAAATAAGGAGCTATTTATCGGCGTTACGCAAGAGTTGCGAATCGGTCGCCCGGACCGGTTCGAAAAAGCGTAAGTTCTGTGTTTCATAATGCAAGTAGCATGTGGCCTTTTAGGACAAGCCAGTGAAAATCATATAGCAACTTACGGTGTTTTGTTTGAAGGTGGAATTCCTTTTTTTTATTTTATAAGTTTAACATCATTTAAGTACACTAAGAATAATAAATGGGCCAATATATTCCCTTGAGGCACTCCATATACTCGTAGCACTATTCTTCCGTCCGATTTCGTTTTTGGCTTGAATAGGTACATATGTGTGTAAGTTCTGTTAATTGTATCTAAATAGGATTCTATCAGGTGATCTCTTATGGGGCTCATGATGGAAAATCTTATTCAATATCTTTACCAATCCAAACCATGAAAAAGCAACAATGCAATTAAAACCTATAGGTACCTAGTATGTGCAAATGATTGGTTAATTTTTAAAGGGACGACACGGTCGCCCTCGGTGTCGGATTTGCCCTGAGGGTGCTGGAGGTAAGGCATAATAGGTCTAGGATGCCTACAGATATAAAGATCGGCCAATCATCTAAAAACTCTAGGTAGTAGTGGAAGATGAGAAAGGGTAACTGATACTATACTCACTTAGGTTTCGCCGGAAGATCAGCGCCGGCTCACTGAGTCGGCATCATGCTGAGGCGAGACCGTTTCGTGACGATTTCTTTTTTGTAACTTTATTTTCTTCTTAACTATTATTTTGTCTCGTCATGAATAAATGTTTTTCTTCTTAATCTACGGCCTGTCTAACTCAACTAACATTCACGAGCTAACTTCCCATTGACAACTTTTACACTAATAATTAGCATCCAGCTCTCCATAAATCCTGTCTACAGATCCATCGACGACACATTTCCCTAACAACGACTATACCTTATCTCAAGGATATAAGGTTTATTAAAACATGTATTCTAATACCTATAGCGTGAGAAATGATACATTTCCCTGACCACAACTAGACCTTATTACAAAGATACAAGGTCAATTATTAGTCACATGTGTTAGGGCAGCGTGAGAACAGCAACTTTGGAAAGCCGATAGCAAATAAATTAATTAACATTCCTTGGAGCGCCCGCGCATCGAGAGTGAAATTTCGAGCTTGGAACGTAATAGATCGGCCATTGACCTCCGATAAGGAAACTTTGGCGAATGTTTGACTAGTGTTGCGTAAGTATGTGGGCCAGATAACATGTAGGTACTCTTTGCAGATAACGAAGCTCGGGTACGTAAGCTGCGTTCAATTACGCCTACGTAGTGTGCCATTGCCAATATTCAAAATACCAACAATGCTGCCAGTTACAAGAAGAATTAACGTAATATATTTCATAAATATTAATCACAATATAATAAAAAAAAAATTTTTTGTACACCTATTTCGTCAGGCCCGAAAAATATGCGGCGACCGTCCGCTATCACATTCACAGTTGCGTGCAACATATACGCCGCCACGATTTCCAGAAGATATCCAATTTTCCCGGCAATGACTCATCACAATCATACGAGACTAGATACTCAGAATTGTCGAAATTTGTATTAGAGAGAATGCACAGACGATGGCTATGTTAGTTTGTTCTTCAATTTAGTGAGACTTGCCTTTCTTGAAGAGCTCCATATTTAAGTCCCTCGGGAAAACCTCGGCAGGGAGCACATTCCACAACCGAAGCGTCCGAGGTAGGAAATTCCTATGAAACCGTACCGTTCGCAACCATTTAGGTTCTGTTCTAAGGTGTGAGGATGAATGCCCTGCCAACGGCGAGCGGTACGATGGTAGAAAGCGGCCGTGGGCATCATGTCGAACAACAGACTACCTACTTGTTTCTACCTGAAGGTTTTTGTTTTAGTTTCGCTTAGGTATCGATGACAGTATTATTTTCTCATAATTTTATAATCTCAGTAACTATTAAGCAAAGATCCTTTTTTAATTCATACTTTAACATTCAAGTTATAAGTCAGGATCCTGTTAGAAATCTCTTGGTCAATGTCATAGATACACATCATCGATAATATTCACATCATCTATAGACCATTAGAATATGCACTCATACATTATGCATAAGGTAAATATTTCGCAACATCTGATAAGTAATGGAGCAGATTATGCTAAGCAGGGATAATTTTAGATGAGGAATTTCATTTCGTATTTATGCTTTAGTTTGGAATCCGAAATGCGAATTATCAAATTCATTAGAATCTTTGTTAGCTATTAGATTTGAAAACAAGCTCTTGCGGAGCTCACGGATACTATTTTTTGTTTTAACATTTTAAGCACTTTTTCTTCTCTTCTACTATTAATAACATTTTTAATGGCGTGAGTATCTAGAAGATTTTTATGCCGTCATAAATGTCTCCTGCGCCTGTCCTAAAGCAGCGAATTTAGGTAACAAACAGGATGGCGGTCAGAAGTGCTTACCTTACCTTATTATCTTTAATAAGAGTCACCGGAGTGACCGGAGCCACGTGTGTTTCCGATTCGAGGAGCACTTCTGGGAATTTATTTATAGCATAATCCATTCATGTTACGCATCTTTCCTCCACATAAAAAGGAGACTCCGTTTTTGGTGTTGATCGCATGACAAAAACCCAACAAAAACAGAGCTGGCCATCATGCCAGCAACATGCTGAGCTGAGTTGCTGAGTTAGTACCGTTTCGTGGCAGATATGTAGTATTTTTATGTTGTCCATGTTTTGTTGTCTTTGTGTGACATTAAATGCCTATTCTATTTTATAAATATTCACTTAACAACCAGGACGTTGACCTTACACATAGTTCCCTGCCCCATGTCGTGTTTCTAATGACCAACTACAGATAATGGCGCTTTGCGCGTGCGCGTCAGCCGATCATGCGCTAACGCAGAAAAAATACGATCAATCCACGAAGTCTGTGAATGCAATGGTACGAAAGTGATTGAGTAAATTGAAATTTATATGTTATAGGTACTAACAAACCTGTCTGAAAGCGAAATAGAGCCCAACATTGATTTGATCATAGGCAATATAAAAGATGATTAAGTAAGAGTTTAAATGCAATTGTTTAATTTATTTATTTATTTATTGTGAGAAACAAACGGTCATATACAAAAATGTGTACAGAAATGGTTGTTATCAACATACGAGCTACAGTTTCCTTAAATTGTAAATGATTAGATTAGATTAGATTAGATTCATTTATTTCTTATTGAACATTAACATGTCATTTTACAAAATTAAAATAGCATGAATTCACAAAAAGATCGTCAGAGTGTATATAAATAATAAAATAATGTATATAAATAATGTGCTAAATACAGTTTATAAATGCGTTCCAAGTGTACGGGGGTATCAAAGAAAGGATGACTTCTGTCTCATTCATTATATAATGAATATGTATAAGCTCATTTAAAAATCGTAAAAAAATCTGCTTTCCCTTCTCAAATGTTTTGGCGAATTCCTTTCGACGATAGTCGACGATCAGTTTATTTCATTCAACATTAATAATAATAAAAAAACATTAGTATTCATCAGACACACGTATCGCATGTTGTCGAAGGTTTACAAATTGATATGACATTGTTCATAAATCATTCATGAATTTTCTTTGATAACTCCTTAGTGGTCTTGTCGACGAGATTTCTAATTGTTGACAGTACGTACTATATACTAACATACAATGAATGTATGTTTGGTTATCGTAGTGTCAGAGTTGATTACTTATTTGTAGGTAGGTACTCGGTATATTGTGTAGGTGTAGCCGCGGTAAAGCGCAATAGAGCACTTGACTTTTTGGGGTTCGTGATCGTGAGTAGGTGCCACTAAGTTTTTAAAGTATCAGAAGTGTTACTTAATAATAAATGAATGAATGATTGCGGTTCAGCTGTCCAACAATCCTACATCACTTGCAAATCACTTGCACAGCTGACACACTGACAAGTAACCCCGTGTCAACAACCCCCGTTACGTCACCGCACGTGCCACTTTCGCTGCGTGCGCGCCAGATTGGCCATTGTAGGCGAGTGTGATGATACCAGATAAGGACGATAAACGATGGTTGAAGCGCTTATGGCCTAGCGGTATATTTTTTTATGCAAACACCCATGCGGTCGCCTGATGGTGTACCGTAGACTATGAACCCTTGTGACTCTACAAGAAACAAAAATTCAATATTTTAGAAATTGTACTTCGGTGTGTTCAAGAGCTCCATGAACTCACACCACCTTTCCCCTTTTTCCAGACGTAGGTACGGCTCCTTACCTGGTTATTTTTTAGTACCACCTGACCTAATTAGCATTTCTATAATCTATAACTTGTTGATATGCTGTTTCGGCCGGATTTCTGAGCCATACAAAAGAGTATGTATGTAGGCATACATTATTAGATAATCAGCTTCATTAAGGCCTTAATCCGTGTCCCAACTCAATGCGCAGGATTCAGGGCGCGATAATCTCCGATTACAGTATTTAATGTCATTTCCGTTACTTCGACTAAACAACAGTTACATAATTACATAAGTAGGTATGTTATGACTATAACTTGTGAGGTGATAAACATGGTGATTAGGAGCAGCAATGTAAGTTACATTTTCAATTAAATGTGAGTACTTAGGTAGACTAATTGTAGGAGTGAAAAAAGCTGTGTTAGTTTATAAGACATTCAATTTTAGCCGTTGATAAGTTCCTCGATTTAGTAGGAGAGTAAAAGGTCTTACAGTCTTACACTGAACGCACCTCCAGTATTTCTCTGCTCACATCTGATGTGTAAGCATATAGGCGCAATAAACAGAAATGTTTTTCCGAGTGTAGGTACGTACCGGAGTGTATATATATATATATACCTACCTGTGAAACAGTCTCTGTGAAAACGTTTAGGGGACTTCCTGACTTGGCGGGGCGGGATCGATATGTGAAATTT
Source organism: Cenopis cana (assembly GCA_951800055.1). Lineage (NCBI taxonomy): Eukaryota > Metazoa > Arthropoda > Insecta > Lepidoptera > Tortricidae > Cenopis > Cenopis cana. The sequence goes on along the minus strand of OX637476.1, from coordinate 21,391,518 downwards.
TCTTCTTTGATGTAAACTTACTGACGTCGCAAAGATTCTCACTTGACATAATACTGTCAGTATTACGTTTGCGCAGTAGTAATATCATGCGCAGAAGCGCAGCAGTACCGCCTTCGCATCGTCCCGCTCCCGCGCATCCCGCGCCAGTCAGGAAGCACTCATTTAAATGTAGGGGCGTAGTAAAAAATGGTATCGCGTCGACTGACAGTTGACACTGACATTTGACAGTTTTCTCATATCGTACCGCCTCCGCACCGACAAATCAGGAAGTCGCCTTAGCCGGGCTTTTGTTTTTTAGTACTAAAATAAATAACAATGATTTTGGCGCAATCTGCAGCTTAAACGGCTTAATAGATAAGTTTCAGGTGTCGTTTCGATCTTTTTTAGTTGTAAGTGACATAATTTAATTACTAATTTGTGTTGTTATTGTTAGTTTTAAATTGCCGTGTAAGCGATTTGGTTCCATAACTGTAAGCTTATATGTGTTGAAATAAACGAATTGAATTGAATTGAATTGAATAATATATTGTAATACTCTTTAAAACCAGTCGGCTTTTTCGAAAAAAAAAACAGTTACATTTTAAACTCTAAGAAGAAGAAAGAAGAAAAACATTTATTCCTGGCACAAAAAACAGTACAAATATAAACATAACACCACAATACAGAACATAGCCACGAAATGGCCCCAAATCAGCATAGTGCTAGCCATTGGCTAGCGCTGGTCTTCCTTTGGGACCACGTGAAGCCACGAAGGACAAAAAACAAACAATATAAAAACATAAATAATTAACAAATTCGCACGCAATCGCTATTCACTAACAACACAACAAACATGAACGCGACCATAAACAGATAAACATTTACAGACATCTGTGGTCTGTCACAAGTCGCAACAACTAGCGCCAGCGGATAATAGGGTATTAAACTAAGGTAAAAATAAATTATTTTTTACATGACTAATAAAAGATCTAACGAAAATACTCGAAAAACATCAATTATTAATTTAGTTTAGCTAATTGAAAGATTTTATAAGCATAAAGATTTAAAAAGGACGCTGATTTGAACAAACCTACTCACACTGTCTTAGTGACGTCACTAAGACAGTATTTCCCTACAAACTTCATAGTAACAAATCGTTTTTGACATTTAATAAAAAGTTGCTGATTTGACTAGGGGTTTAATACCGTATTACTAAAAGTATATTGACACGGTATATTCTACGGTTGTTACTTCCCGAACGAACGTGCCAATGTTAATCTTTTTTTCCAACTTTCAGCATAGCATGAGCGCGATTATGTCGAACGTCTAGCATTCGTCCCTGTCGTACTTATACTTGCTAGTAAAGGACAAAAGTTATCGTGGTAGCTAGGCTGGTCCGTTTCACACTTGACCAGTAGGTACTTCATACTTTCCTTAAACACGTGGGATGATTTAGAACCTCCAACCGAGGCTTTCTATTCCATTACCTACTTCACCATAAAAATGACGTAAGTACGTACCAGTTTCTGCGGCGCAAACGTCTGTTTTACCGAAGTGCCTGAGGGTATATTCTAATGAGAATGTACGGTTATTCAATTTTCGTGTCGGAATTTAGTTTAATTGCTAACCTTGAAGCGGTAATACATCGTGTTTATAATTATCGTGTTATGACACATAATTATTACACATGTTATCATACCCTGAACTAAAACTTGCTGAATTAAAGTGGAAACGATGGACATTATTTTGAGACATCCTTCAGGGTTTTCGTGGTTGAATCCCTAAGGATTTGGGTAACCACGCGCTAAGAGCCTGGGTTTTTTTTTATACAACGACGGTGGCAAACAAGCTTGCGGTCCACCTGATGGGAAGCGGACACCGCAGCCTATAGACGCTCGCAACTCCGAAGGAGTCTCGTGCGCGTTGCCGACCCTATATAAAATTTGAGGATTCATTGTGATGACAGCTGAAGGGACAAACTTAAGTCCCTCGCTCTCAACACAGTGCATCCTCGGGAGCTCTGGCAACCTTGCTCACCTCCAGGAACACAACACTACATACTTGTATAGTAAATAATGTTATTATGGCTATGGTCTTCTGCAAGGTGGAGGTACTTCCCCAGTTGGGCTGCTCCATATTCGAGCATGATGACATTTTGCTGTGCCCTACCTCTCTAACTATGCCCTACCTCTCTAAGTGAACTTTTACATCAACCCAGAGGACAACTTGTTGTCCTTTTTTGAAAAGCACAATGATATTTGGTAAACCTAAAACCCTAAACCTAAAACCAAGTTACTGTAATACACTTGGGGTTAATGGGGTTTGAAGTGTTTGAACACAACGTCGACTGTTCTTTACAAACCGACTAGTCCTCACTCTGTCACATCAGCTCACCTGTTCTTATATGGAAACTGTCAAATGTCATTTGCCACCTTTTGATACTTAGTTTCCATATAAAAGCGTGCTTAGTGAATCGCATAACAGATTGTAAGGTGACTTCCTGACTAGGCGGGGCGGGATCGATATGTGACATTTTTTTCTTTGACGTAAACATACTGACGTCGCAAAGATTCCCACTTGAAAGAATACTGTCAGTATTACATTTGCGCAGTAGTAATATTATGCGCAGAAGCGGACCAGTACTGCCTTCGCATCGTCCCGCTTCCGCGCATCCCGCGCCTGTCAGGAAGCACTCATTTGAATGTAGGGGCGCACTAAAAAGTAATACTGAGTTGTCTGACAGTTGACACTGACATTTGACAGTTTTCTCATATCGTACCGCCTCCGCACCGAAAAATCAGGAAGTCACCTAAGTCTCATCTTACTAAGTATTCGGCAGATTCGGCTAAAGTGGCTTTGTGTTTGTTTTTAATTGCTCGGTTTTAAGCGGCACTCATGTCCTATCCACTATACTATGTTAACTACAATGGCTGTCATTCAGCTAAGACTTATTAATTTGTCTTAAATACTTCACATAATTAATCTTTACTAAGTATTTCTTACATTTATACAAACACAGCTATATTTCTAAGGTATATTTAAGTGTGTTTCTATGTGGATGTTTGTATTTGTCCTTGTTACGAAAAAAGCTCATTTGAATCAATCGATATCGCTTCAACAATCATCCATATTTACCCATCGAAATTGAATGTCGTAGGACTGTTTGACATTTTTTATCACTGAACAAATTTGTAGTTTTTATAACTTTCCCTCACACTTCGTGTCACGATGGGTTACGTACGTGTTGATAAAAACCAATGATGACATTGTCATTGTCAACAAAGTTTTTATCACTTTCTACGGCTTCAATGGTACAATGCGAACGGAATGTTATCACGTAGAAAAATCAAATAAGCTTTCTTCAACTTCGAAGAAAGATCAAAGAAGCAGAATTTTGGGAGACAGCCTTTTTAAACCCTCTTGAAAGATTACATTGATTGAACCCAAACAATATGATACAGACTTGTGCTCTTTAGCGATAAGACCACCGGCCACCCTGTTATTGGCCGTTGTTTATATTTTACCTGTATTTGATGTGTACAATAGAGTGTTGGTATTGCATGATTGGGGCATGTTTTCACAAAGTTTTATTAAATCGGTGATATGAAAAATATAGGTAATTATAGCAGATTATGATGAGTTTAACAGCTGATGGTAGTTCAAAAATTTGCTATTATATAAAGATATTATTTGTACCTAGTAGTAGTTATATACCAGTCAACCTTAGGACACAGCAGACAAATTTTATGCGAAGCGGTTATAAGTAAATTAATAACAAATATATACTCATTTTTTTAAGTTGCCATATCATGAACTATGACTATACTCCGGTTTTTTTTTGTCTATGAAGTACTAAGTATCCTATACAAGTTCTATGCAAGAAGTGGCAAGAAATAAATGAACACGCCATACATTTTACTATGGCAATTGGCAGTACTTTATAAAAAAAACCCAGGCTACACAAACAGTTGAATACTGCGCCTGTCGATAGTAACGCCACCTGCACGAACAGTATTGGCAATCCAAAATCACCAATTTACGACTATTATACTCATATTTCTGATAACAACCACGAAATCCGATCAAAACAAGAACCAATGGCAAATTGGGCAAGCATTAACTTCACGTAAAAGCCCGTATAAGGTGAATACTCCAATAACCATATCGTTTAGCTTGCGCAAAGCAATATTGGTCAATGTGAACAAACATTTGATATTTGGAGGCCTTTCACTGCTGCCAACTGGCTACTTTGAGTGTGAGGGCCGCGAGGTATAAGCGAAAAGCGCGATACACGATAAATCTAGAGCTAACGATATTTATCACTATTTGTTTGACAGCTCTGCTGCATCCCCTTTTCTTTTTAACCTTACTGTGGGTTTATTGGCCGGGCCTGGAGAGTAGCCTGGGGCAACTCCAGGGAAAACCTCTGACACGACAACGCGGGTGGTTTGAACACTGGAACTCTCAAGAGTTCGCACTCAGTGAGAATGGTTGAGCGGCTTCAACTGAATCTGACGTGTCAGTGAAATCGAGCTACTGTGCAACTACTGTGGCTTAGTACACTAAACCTAGCCTAGCTGAGAAGAGCTCAGCTAGACCCACCCGGATCGGATTGAAGCTGTCATCCCCGTACTAGAAACATCAACTCTCTTCTTCTTGATCGTTTCCTCACTGCTGAGGATCGTGACTCTTGCTCATCTTGTCAACAAGTCGCCGCCATCGGTTCCGCTCAGACGCCCGGTGGAGTGCATCACTGACCGTTATGTTCAGCTGCTGGGATACCTGGTCTGACCATCGAATGGGACTTCGGCCTTGTGGGTTTTTACCCTCAATCTTCCCCGTCACCATTAGTCTCTCCGTTATCCACACCCCTGTGAGCGACATGCCCGAAGTATCGCACTATTCGTTGCAGGCATATAGAAGACAGACGAGCATTTTCCATCTTGAGCTCTTTTAGTACAGAGACGTCAACAACTATGACATAATATGATACAATTTTGTATCAATAGAATTGGTGCAACTATTCAACTTCTCAGTAAACTGACCCGCGGTCCTCCTGTGCTTTGTCCAGGCGAGCATGGTAATGAGAATGTCGTAAACGTATCACTCGGCGCCCTCAAAGAACTCGCACCGGCTTTTCTGTAAGCGCACGTTGCTAAAGGACCTACGATGTCTATTCCAACGAGGTAGAAAGGATCTACAGTGAGATGAAATTGATCGATCAATTTTCAACTTTTTTATTTGTTTATTATGGTTACATTATGGTACATATAATGTTTTATTTCTTTTTTGGTAAACAATTAAGAATACTTGTATTGTATTTTTGTTAAAAAGTAGTAGACCACTTTTTTGGCTGTCTTTAACTAAGATACTCTGTAGTTACTTACTTACATGTAATTTATGTATTGCATCTCAAGTGTCGCGTATTCGGTAGCGAATAATGTAACTTATCCTTAAGGATACGCTGTACACTATGTTAATGGTAACTTGCATAGGTCAATCCATTCTGTCGCAGTAGAATGCCACTGTGACCCTGCGACGCCCCATTGAAGGCGTAGCCGGTACTCGTTGGGTTTTTAGACGGTAGTACGGTCCATCCGGATAGTCCGTCATACCCACCCAGGTCTTTCACTGGGTGGGATACGTAAATGTATTTACCCAACGTAAAAAAAAAAAGGTCAATCCATTCTGTCAACCAACCCATTTTCATATTGGGAGGGCCGGAAACGTTTATTTAACGTATTATAAACATGCTTATAAGTACGATGGCCGATTACCGTCAGCTAACAGTTTCAATATCCTAGCTGCAATACACAGAGTGATAGGCCAAGTTTTGTTTGGATTGGATCAACTATGGTACAAAACGCTAAAAATGGGAATACCTCTTGTTAGTGGGATCCGTTTGAAATTATTCATTTCCTCTAACGCTGCTGGTAGTCGTAGCAATTAAGTCTTCTTTTATGGTATTGGTGATGAAGCCTAACTTGATCTTAACCCTTTCACTTAAGAGCGCTAGTTGAATCGTCGTTTTGTAAGTGTTCTTCAAAGGTAAAGAGTTCACATAACTACAGGCATTTATCGTCGGACTTGGTTTTTATTAAACGCTTGTCAATCAGGAGCAGAATTCGACGTATATTCCTTATATTCAATAAATTGACAAGGGTCTGAAATTCTTTTCGTTTACCAAAGATGTCAAATGTCAAACACGAGACAATGTGTCTGTAATGTAACCGCGCTAACCGAAGCTATAAACTGACTAAACTAAGTCATAGTAGCTTAAGAAATGTTTATGAATGAACTGCTCACTTTAAGGCGATATATCGATTGAAAGAGACACCCTTTGTTTTTCGCTCACGACAAAACGGGATGCAACCCTCTCCGAGAATGGCTTTTTAGACAAATCTCGTTAAATATCTGACTGTGTGCAGGTTTATTAAATTTCCTCTTGTCAGTACCAAGACGAGGTAAAATACGATCATATTAACTTAATCGTGTCTTTTAATAATGCGTTGTTTTAGTAGGCTGAGGAAAAAAAGGAAAATATAGACTCAACATTGGATTTATTTTCTATCGAGAAAATTATAAGCAATCATGTTTCGCTATTGTCAGTACTACAATCATATAGTCAAGAATCATATATCTGAAAATTAGTCCCTACTGTTTGCTAGTCTGGGCAGGACAGCGTTTCAAAGTCTCCAATTTTTTTAGTGTAGCGCCTTAACAAGGACGTAGTGTAATGATTTCATGTTTAGTGTAGTTAATTTTAATTTAAGTTGCACTTTTAATTAAGTTTGAGGGTACTTCACCGCCATTACGACTTAAAAAAAGATGGCGGGTGGTCTTAAAAAGGAGGGAACGTGTTTCTGGGTACTCCTTTGTTAACCGTGCTAAAGTGTACTTAGACGTGGTTTAGTTTAAGTTAGACCATAAACGTGTACGAGTGATTGTAACTTCCAGTATAAGTGAATAAATTATTCAAGAGATCTTCGAAGTTTTAACAGTAGGTATACAGTAATTTATCTGCTTTGCGTTAAGGTCTACTAATGAAAACTGGCAACCGTGCTGTCTTCTCGAAGATCTCACGGTTCGAAATAAATGCCATACGATAAATAATAATGAATGTTTGGGAAAAATAATTGTTATTCGAACTGCATTCAAGTCAAAATTTGAGGTATATATGAATGTGTAAATGTCAGTATGATTCTTACTTCAAATTACCCACGCTCATAATAGATACTCTTAATAGTTTTGTAACGGTAGTGTTTAAATTTAAATGCGTACAGTCAGCAAAACTACTTAGTACGATTTGCATACACCCGTATTGCCATTATAATAAGAGCTTCGTTTAGCGACTTTGCTATTAACTGCGTAGTATGTCATGAGACTCGTTTATTACTTTTAAACTCTATAATTTCTGTATTAAAGTTCAAAATTGGTCAATAATTTTCTTGGATGATTGTCCGAGTATTAAGTTACGGACAAAGTACGATTGGTTCATAAGTTGGCATAACTGCATAATGTGTGATTATGAAATTGACAGGTTGTATTACAGGGCATTGTTTGGCAGCATGGGCATTTTGTAGGTATGTTATTTATGGTGAACGGAACAATGAGCTAAAATGTGAACCTTCTGCGAGTCAAATGTTGCAATAAAGTATGTTTAAGTTTTTTTTATTCAGACCATCTCGTTTACGTCGCGTCCTTTTCGTACTTTGCTAGTGAAGGACAAATGCTCTTTTTTTGTCTGACATATATTATATAGCACTTTTATCTCACCAAAACCAATAAAAAGGATACCTATCCTGCGGTCCTTCTAGGAATAAACTCGCCTTTGTACATAGATGCCCAATGTTCTTGTATTTTTTATGTTATGTTCATATCAACGTAATCCAGGTTGTATCCAGGATAAATATAGTGTCTGCTCAGTTACTTACGATTTCTGAAAGTATCTAATTACCTATATTTGATAAGCAATCTGGTCATTTTTCCCAATTTAACATGTAAGTAACTAGATTTTGTCTACGACTCTACGTCTTCATGGACGTGAATCTCATTCTAACCCGGTAATTACCGCCCGTCCACATGTTATTGTTATTTTTTTTAAAGCGTCGTTGACGATATAAAAAAGATCGCGGGTCACTCCTGGATGAGATTGGCAAGGGACCGGGACGGGTGGTGTACAAGAAGAGAGGCCTATGCTCAGCAATGATGATGATGATGATGATGGTGATGATGACGACGGGTTAGGGTTTACCCTTTTACATGCCTTTCTCTAACTCAAAACTATCCCCATACAAAGTTCATTGTAAATTAGAGAGATCAGTGGTCAAGTCAAAGCGTGAAAAGAACTGACAGCCAACACGAATATGTCACCTAACCTGACAACCAAAGTAACAGACAGGAAAAAAAACACACCAAACAAGTTGATTATCCAAACGCGCAGCTGTGAATTACCCACTCAAGCGCACAATCCATTACATAACCTTCTTTTTGTAGCTAACCGATTACTGAGGTCACTGCGCATCCTTGGATGCAGGTCAAGTGACGAAAAACTATCGGTACGCGCGTTTTACAACGCTGCTTTAATTCTACTATTTAGATTGATATTGTAGTAGTCGGTTCAATGTATAATGCGCCTAGTCGAGGGTATCGAGTCGTGATGTTTTAATAGTTGGTTTACTGTTATTGGAATGTAATATTTTAACGTTATTAAGTTTTTGTTGATTAGTTTTTTGATCTTGTTTTGAATCGACAGGTTTGATATAAGCGGTTTTAGTTCTTGGTTCCAGGCCCAGCAGTTAACAAAATACAGGCTGATGATGAGAGCATTTCGATTTACTATTAGCGAGACCACCAGATAAAGTTTTGGCTACTGCATTGCGTTAAATTCACGATTAAGATATTATAGAAATCAATACAAACAGTTGCATAATCCTGTTACAAAACTAACATGTTATTTACAATTTGCATAACACCCAGTCCGGACCTGTTCATGTCGTCTAATTGTCAATAACCAGACTAATTACTTTCTAAACCGTGTTCTCACACATTATAAATATATCTATTAACGTGGGAAATTATCAACCAGGGGGCCAATTTTTGAGTGTTGAACGCTCGATTTTTCACTCGACACAAAACATCATAGTTTTTTGACAGATCTGAGTGAAATTTTAAATTGGAAACTGTTTTAAAGACAACTTATTTCTTTGATTGTTAGTACGATGTACCTACGAGTACTATAGCTATATTGATGGAAAATTGGTAAGTATTCATATTATGAGTATTTGTCAAAATCAAATAATCATTTGAAACATCACCCCAAATTGACAGCTGGGTTTTCCGCTACATTCTACTAAGTACACAGTACACAGATAAATGCAAAGAAATATTACTAAAATCATCGAATCATTTAATCGCTTTATTGGTATTATTAATACTTTTGTCATGAGTTGAGTGAAAACATTAAAACGATTTTAAGGCTTCTTAATCTGTGTCCATTTTATATTTAATTTCCTTATTATTGTTACAATTTCAATTCCAAAAGTGACCCTTTAGGAACCGCGCACTCGTGAAATGTCGGCCCTTCACATTTTACTCCAGATCGCCGCGCCGTGAATTGGTGATTATAATACTGTTTTTAGTAGGCCGATACTTTGTCAACAATCTGTTTCCGGGATTATTTGTATTATTTACTCTTTAGCGTAATTGATAATGACCCTGCACACGAAGCTGGTGGTCCCAGGTTCGAATCCCTGTCAGGGCATATTTTTTGTTATCTGTGGGAGTACAGACAGTGACATAGTGGTCAATATAGCGCATTGAGGAAACGATTAGTTGGAGATAGATGCCAATTAGAACTATGCTTTTGTCATCAGAACATCTTTTGACCATGCACTTTCACAAAGCGCTCCATCGAACTAAGAACAATGAAGTCTTCTGTCAACAAATGAACTTCGTGATATAAAACTCAGTCGAAATGTAAGCAAAATCTGTCCTTGTGTTTTTAAAGTTAATGTTGATAGTTCTTTGAGACCGGTTTGATGCCTTAATCAATAGATAAAGGGAAAGTAAACATCTGATTTGTTTGTTACTTTATAGCCCGGTTCTTTTTTTAAATGTTGAAATAAAATATTGTAAGCTAGAACTTGAGATTAATCAAAAACAGACATTCTTGTTCAAAGCGTTATTTTGATACCTACAAGCTTGTTACATACGACTTTGTTCGCTAAGAACACGTTTTTAAAGATGCAATGATCTCTCGCGGTCTAAAACTCGCGAATCCTTACTATGTTGGACACGTCTGGAGTTACAGGCGTCCATAGGCTAAGGTGACCGCTTATTATACTCTAGGTATGACTAAATATGTAGAAATAAACCAAACCACGTGACAAACAGCCAATCAAACTTAGGTTCGTATCACGTTCGTATCAAACAGCAAATGGCGTAACCAGTCTCGTGGTTTGGTTTGTTTACATTTAATTAAATACCTATCCAAATAGAATATTACCAAGCTGTCCACATACATATTTAGCACCATACGTAGTATACATAAATAATGTATTTCTACTATTTTTAGTTGTGTCGCTCGTGATCAATATATTTTCACTTTCTATGTCCACGAGTGGGCGTGAGACCCACCGACACTTGCAGTAGGTACGTAATGGCAGCTTTATGCTAATATTTGTTAAACTTTTACTAGAAGAATGGTTGAATGGAGAAAAAAGGGTCATCTCAGTTGGTACAGTCAAATGCAAAAATATGTACCGTTTTTATCTTCTCATGACGAAAACCTTATTTCGTCGAAATAAAAGGCATGCGACATATGTTTGAGTAAATTGTATGCACCCATATAATTGCACTTGACTATATCTAAGTATTTGATGATTATTCGACCGAGCGTCGAACGGAATGTACAGTCAACATCAAAAGTAGCTTGACATATATGAAGATGTCAAAAGTTCCTATTCCTTTGTAATAAAGACTTTTGACACCTTCATATGAGTCGCTACTTTGATGCTGACTGTACAAGTATGCTAAATTTGAAGTCAACATGTGAACTAAAAGTGGGTTGACGTGACGTTCAAACTGACATGTAAAGTTAAACAAATTTTTGTTGACACAGCGACAACATTGATATATTTTTTAATTCACTAATTTATATGTTCGCTAATACTTCAATATTTTAAAGTAAGAAGATTAAGAAGTAACGAGTTGAAATTTTTAAGAAAGCTTTAAAACGGCTGGTCTAGCTTTAAACTGCTCTAAAACGATCAAGCTTGCAAAAAATGTGCGTTATAATATAAGTATGGTAACCAAATCATATTTCCTATTTTAATTTTCGGGGAAACAGCGTTAAAATTTAGGGACTTAAATTAAAATCCGGGGTTTTCTCCTATTCTGTTCTGTCCCGAAATGGATCCACCCAAATGCGGGACATGACCAAATAAATCGGGACGTCCCGTAAAATACGGAACATCTTGTAACCCTAGTTATAGGTACCCTAGCTAGGTGTAGGTAGTTATAGGTAGGTAGGTAGGGTACGCTTGAGACGATTTGAGTTGGCCGAGTCGTGTCAAAGAATACCGTAGAAAAAGCGACTTAATTTTTCATGCTAAAAGGTTCAAAACCCAACGACATTTTTATAAAATATCGGCAGAACAAAAGATCTCTACGATATCGAATTGCCCCATTCACAAATTTTACTCAACTATGTGTTTGCAATGAACTTGGTCCCTTTTACAATAAAATACAATACAAAGACTCTTTATTGCAAACCGCAATAAATAAAACTATTACAGAGTAGCTAAGTATGTTAAAAGTAAAGGTAAACAATAGGCGGTCTTATCGCTAAAGAGCGATCTCTTCCAGACAACCTTTGAGTAGCGGAAAAATAGCCTATGCATTTTACGCATGTGTTTGGGTGCTTTTCACTTTCTATCCGTAGGAGTGCCGTTTTACTACGTTGCCATTAACTCACTATTTTATGCTAATATTTGTGTAATATTTACTGGCTCGACAGGTTGCCGTAAAATTTTATTTTTATGCGCAGCTCACGGTATTTCGAAATAATTTGTTGCTTAATAACAATGGTATTTTATTTCACGTAGTTAAATGTAATAATACTAATAATCACGTTTCAGGTAATTAGTATAATAACTAAACTTACGCGGCGATAATATTTCGGTTCAGTGATTGAGCTATAAGTAGTGAAAATGAATCGGTATTATTAAATAACAAGTAAGTAATATATAACGAAACCAACCTTAAGCTGTATTTCATTTCATCATCATCATCATCATATCAGCCGAAAGACGTCCACTGCTGGACATAGGCCTCCCCCAAAGAGTGCCACAATGACCGGTCTTGCGCCACCCGCATCCAGCTGACTCCCGCGACCTTTACCAGGTCATCAGTCCACCTTGTGGGGGGTCTACCCACGCTGCGCCTTCCGGTCCGTGGTCGCCACTCGAGAACCTTTCGGCCCCAACGGCCATCGGTTCTACGTGCAATGTGCCCCGCCCATTGCCACTTAAGTTTAGCGGAATAAGTCTTAAATCGCATATTTACCGCCCTTGCCTACGGCTCGGGCGTCAAATATTTACCGCATTAAATACTCTTTGTTTTACCGCCCTTGGTAATTAAATTAATGTAATAAAACATATGTACCTTTACTTAATGGGATTTTAGTCATATATATAATACTGCAATGTATAACCATATATATCACCTTAAGCGAGTCCAAAGCCCTGTGAAAACCAGTCCACATCACTTTTCCCCCTACAAAAACCGATTGTTACGTTTGAAAGTTCTATCCACATTATAAAATCTCTATCGAGGCAATCTAGTCCTTATTGCTATATAATTAAGGGTATTTAATTTACGATCCATATCAAGCGTGTCAGACTTGTTATAGATAGTGAAAACAGTGCCGTAATAGGAAAATATATGATATACGATGCTTTAATAGCGGGCGATGACCGAAAGGCTTTATCAAGATATCGGATATTAAGTTTCTAACGTGTACTCATAATCAGCATATTTTATGGAAGAAAAGATATCGGTATAGGGACGTGTGTTGTGGGCATGGTATTTAAAGCTGTAAGGTAATCGCCCCAATTTTAGACACATTATTGTTCAGTTATGACATAAAATTAAAAGTATTAAGTAGAGATATGCCGACTAGTCGGAAGGCCGACTAGGTATCCGGCCACATTTATAGTCGGCAACTTGTCGGCAAAAGAGACAAATAATAAAAACACTAACAATATTGACTTCATGTTTCATATTTTGTCTCAAACTTCTAAACTAGACACATCTTATGGATAATTTTGGCATATTCCCTGCCTTTCACTATCATCACCGACCCCAATTCGAAATTTAACACACTAGACGGCAGTGAAAATGGAATAACTGGAACCTACTCTAATACAGCCATAAGCGAATATAATCATGTTATTACGCTTTAGAAACCTGAACAAGCACATGGCATCACTTTAATTTACGATGCAGAAAGTGAAACTTTCCCGAGAGATTCGTCGTTCATAAAAGGACTTCGCTTTCTGTAAGCCAGCTTTGTAGGGGCACGGCGGGTACTGGTTATAAGTGCCTATGTAGTGGAATATTTTCTCATTTGACTAAGCTGTATACGAATAAGAATTACCTGAGGTTAAATGTTAAATTGTATGCATGGGACAGGACGGAAGCAACTCTATTCCTGCTTGATCAAATTGAGACATGTCATGACGCAGTTGGAAATATAAAAGACGTTTTTCCTGTGGCCAATACAAGTTAACGGCTTATATGTGATGTTTTTATTGCATGTCTTTATATATCCGAACCCTACATCGGAACTATTTATTTTTATAGATATAAGTATGTTTTTAAAGTATACGCAAATATGGGCTTTGTCTCGTTGCTTGACTCAAAATAGTAGTTTATGTAACTGGTACATAATGAGGGGCATTAAAACACGAGTGACCTGATTTTTGAACTTATTAAAGAGGATTTACTATGGGACATGGGTGTAGAAAAATATATATATAATAATTATTTATAGTATTGTACGTATATATAAAGTCATACCATATATTAGATAGTTACTTTTAGTATATAGGAAAAAAGAATTTTGGTGTATATTTCAAACCTGTAAGTGAGAGAGCACATTAAAATAAATAAATAAAAATATATACCTAAACGCGGATTATGAACCTAACCAAAAAACCTCTCTTAAACAAAAGGCCCTGTGTGTTTTCGCTCACATGGCTGAAGGTATTGTATGCTGTAAGACATTAAAATTATTAAGTAAAAGGGTATTTTTATGGACTCGATGCAGATGTACTTGAACTACTGATACCAAAGACAGCCTTGCCAAGCGTGGCGTGGGTTGCAAAAATTCCAAGCAGGTGGCATCTAGCCTAGATATTAAGATAATGCCAACGCTTTCCCGAGAAATGGCGCAGGAAGTTGTAAATATCGACAACTCTGTTGCGCCAGAGTGACTTAAACGTTTCATTTCACCCGCGACTTTAGTACTATTGGTTTGAAATTAAGTTACAAAATCGCGGGCACGTTTTTTCTGACTTCGATCATTTTGGGTTTAGCGTTAGGTTTCTCCAGCATGCCGATGTGTTGAATTTTATTTCTTTTATAAAATAACAGAGATTCTTGTCTTAGTAGTAAGCGAGATTTAAATTATTTCTATTCCAAAGGTCCTTAATCCTTAGGAATAAATACCTACCTATGCTTGTTCCCAGAATTCCAAAATGGGAAAACAAGACATTTAATGTTCAGTGCCGTTTCTAGGTTTAAAGATGGGGAAGAAAGAGGTTAGTGTTATTTTCACCCAGTACCACCACACGGGATAATATCTGACAACATTAGCGCAAATTTGTAAATTAAGGAAATTAAGTGTTTTGGCTCCATCAAGCAATATTATTTTACAAGATATTGTATTATAGATAGGTTGTAATTCAAATACAAAAGTAGAGTAAGTTTGTTAGTGTTATGCATGCATCACGACATAAGAAAAAAATTCGATCGTGAATAAAAGACATTTTTATTTTCATCTCTATTTGAGTTTTTATTTACCGTAGGTAAATAAAATAATAGTTTATCTCGTACATACGTCGTTCTGTATGTAAGCGTGTAAACAAGTACCTCTACACATATTAAACGGCTGCGATCTAGTTGCGAAGTGAACGTGTGCGCGGGCGCGGGAAATGGAGCGCAGCATCTGTGCGCTACCGTCGCGGCCCGGCGCGCGCGCAACGCAGAGATGCCGTGGACAAGTGCAAGAAGCAGCTACGGTAGGACGCTAGCCACATAAAAAACCCTATCCAACCTAACCTATTGTCAAAATTACTATGTTCGAAATGCCAATTTTTTTAAATACCTAACTAAACTTTTTTAACCTATTGTCATAGTAGGCAATGCAAAAACCTATTTATGGATTAGGTAACCGAAACTTGAAATAACTACTATAAATACGTGGGTTCAAATCCCGGCTCGCGCCAATGAGTTTCTCAAACTTATGTACCTATAGTGCGCGCCATCCACGAAGGCGCGCCCCTCCGCAGCCCAAGCCGTACAACTGCGCACAGATTAGTATGAGATTCGCTGTGGAGGGGCGCGTCGTCGTGGATGGCGCGCACTATACATATAACTATAAACGGAATATGATTTGATATTTAATTACAGTTAGCATTTCGGCAAAGGAAAAATAATTCATCTAGTAGGGTTTGACTTGTAAAAGTGCCATTGCGGCCTACTTACAGAATAAAGTTCATTTTATTCATTTTTATTTTTATTTTATTCATTTTTATTTTTATCAAGATCAGAGCCTGGGTTATGCTATGCTACGTACGTTGCTATGGATCCGTTGATCATATTCATTGGTTCACATAGCACTGGTGGAAACGAAAAGCTATCACCTCCTCGCAGCACAGCTGCATAGCATAGCTCTGGTGGAAAAGCAGCCTAAGAGTAGGCCTGAGCCCAGTAGTGGGACTTTTTTTAAATTAAAAATGGGATTGCTCTTGGCCAGCATCTAGCCAGGGGGCAAAGATGAGGCCGACGGTGAAGCGAGCTCACCCAGAAGATGCATATTCACTCGTGCCTTAAAGAGGTCCAGGTTATATGAACTCGGAAATACAGATGCCGGCAGGGAATTCCAAACCTTAGCAGTGCGCCTTATAAAATATGACTTATATAGAATGGTGAATCATAGATTTCCGGCAAAGACCGTAACCAAAGAGTCGGTCCTTCTAACCCAATATTAAAAGGGCCGCGAACACATGAAATAGAGCATATCGGTGCGTATTGGCAAAAACGAGCTAAGCGACATTGAGCTTGCTTGCAGTTTATATATACTTTTCGCGCAGTTAGATGCGCACGCGCAGACGCGCCTCGCTGCGCGCGAGATGCTGCCAGTTACGCACTTCAGGATGGTAGAACATTGTACGGAGAAAATGCCCGACACTAAATAGTAGGTACATTATTGCCGTGGCCGAGAAGAATAAGAATAATATAATAAAAAAAAAATGGAAAACAATATTATTTCCTATTTAAGAAAAAAAGACAATCGCAGGCTGAACATTTATTTTAACGTTTAATTATAATACGAAGCCTGCAATTGCCATTCCGGCCGATGCTAATATAGTGCTCTTCTCAAAAATTGTAAACATAACCTTAAAACGTCAAAATCTCAAGGGGTTCCCGCCGTAATTTTTTTTTAAATGGCAAGTGTATTTTCCTACCGATTTTCCCATTTGAATCGGCTCTATACAACTTATGCCTTTTTTTACACGACTGCCCAAAAAATGACTAAATAATTGCTTTTATCTTTACGATTCACTGTTTTTGCTTAGGTTAAGCTTCCATTTTATTGTTTGTTTACAGATGGTATTGCTGTTATGAATAAAAATGAATACAAAATAACGGGATACAGTTTCTAGCCTTCGCGTCCCGATTAGCCACCGTTCCAATCTCCTATTTAGTCATTGAGTGCCAATCCCATTTAGCCCAGCCGTGGGAACGAGCGGCCGACCGTACGTGGGGCTATCCGGCCGATTATCCGGACGCAGAGGAATGCTGATGACGTCTTTACACGTCTTCGGAAAGATATAACTCACGAGATTGCAGGAGATAGGGCGTTTTAAATGGTCCGATTCGATATTTTAATGTACCTAATTAAAAAGTTAAGGATCTGTTTTGATTAGAGTCTTCCTGGATCGCGGGGTGGAATCAGCTCCATAAATAGGTATGTAAACAGTTTTCGACCTTATCTTCAGACAATGAAGTGCTAGGGTGCATAAATATTTGCGATACTGAGTGTACTAGTATTTTCATTTTCACAGAGATCTTACTGTAGTATTATATTGCGCAAAAGTGATGCAATATTGCCTTCTTTACGCACTCATTCCTCGCGTCCCGCGCCAATTAGGGCCCACTCATTTGAATAAAATACCTCACTTCTTCTTATTCATGTGAAGGAGTCCAAATTATACTTTCTAAAAATATGCCTTGCCAGTTACCTCACACTAGTAGCAGGATAGGATTCGGTCGGCAAGTCTGCAAGAAACCGCTACTGGCAACTTTGAATCTGACAAGTGACATCAGGCTGGCACTGGCACTGGCAACACCAGGGTTCGGCCATGTAATGTATGGAAACTAGCAGAAAAATGCATTTTCACTTCTCATGCACGAAAAGTGTGTCATATTAGTCTTGTGAAGCGGGGCTAAAGTAGTACATTTAAGCCCTAGGGACAATATGTATACATGTTTATGATTTACAAAACATGTTAATTTAACCAATAAAAATACTTCACCTATTAAATCCACCAAGCACAAAACAGTAATTTGCCAGATTAAAAAATATATGGTAAAACCTGAAAATACACTCCTTTTTTAGGCAGTCGTGTAAAAATATCAACCAACCAGAACACCAGCTGTACTAAAATCGACCAATCAGGAAAGACGTTTTTCAGTTCTCTAAAGATTAAGCGGTGTCTATGGTCAAAGCAATTACACCTCTTAAAAGAAAAAAAAGTGCATGTTGCATCTCTTTCTTTAATACCTATAGCAAAAGACAGGGAGGCGAATGCGCAAAGCGAACACGCATAGCGAGGCATGGTGCTGTTCTTAGAAAAAAAACATGCTGTCAAATGAGACATACGCCCGCCAAGAGTTAAATTATTCATTTAAGGTGGATAATTTGTGTTTATGTGTTTTCTCGCAATCGAAGTGAAAAGTAAAGTGTATAACTCGGGCCAAAAGCCATATTACCACTCGAACAGTTTAAAATAACCATCTCGTGGTAATATGGCTTACTTTAGACCTTTGTCAAACAATCTACTATTATAGACAAGACTTTCTGTCTTCAGGTTTATGCCATAAGCATGATGATAAGCAGTACGGGGCTCTTCAAGAAAGGAATGCAAACATTTTTATAAGGTCGGCAACGTGACCCCTTTGGAGTTTCGGGGTCTATAGGCTGCGGTGTCCGCTTACCAACAGGTGCACCGTACGCTTGTTTGCCACCGTCGTTGTATATAAAATAATGTAAACTACCTAGCAGAAAAATCTATACAAAGACGATAGCTATTTTTGTCGTTAGGTCCATGGCATTAAGGATGATATAAGTGGCACAAAGAAACATAGACTAAGCAATTAAGCAGATATCCATCATGCAGACGATAATGACAATTCGGTCTCGTAAAAAACGCCCTTGCTGTCGATTATCGGTATCGATCCCACAGACGGAGGCGTTTATCATAGCTGCGCGCGCAAAAAGCGCGGGCGGCGGAAGCGGCGCCGGCGCGCCTCGCGCCCGCTTCCGCCGACAGGGCTGCCACACGACATGGACATACTTTCTCTAGGTTGTCAGTAACAGGGTAGGTATCTTAAGGAATACGACATAACGATATTGTAATGTTCATAGTTCATAGTTCTTAAGATACCAGTGGCGGCTCGTCAAAAATATTCTTAGGGAAGCCGGAAATATTTTGACTTTCTTATTCTTCATGAGCCGTAGTAAATGAACTGGACCGGCTGAGAATTATGGTGGGAATCGAGTTGTATTCACGCTCCGCCCCTGTAAGATACCTACCCTGTTACTAACAACCTATGAATCGATTTGATCTGTGAGAATAAACGATTTTTATTTATTACATATACCAAATTAAGTTTTGATTTATTTATTTATTTGACTCATTTATTTATCTAAGTCATCATCTACCAGTACTAAGTCATCATCTACCATCTACATTAGTTTTATTTCTATGACTGCTGTGCAGGACGGATTAAATGATCGCGGAATGTACATATTATGATTGTAAATAGTTAATTTAGTACGTAGTTTTTTAAGCGGTTTAGATTAAGTTTCCTTAATAAAACATATTTTCTTAGTGTCTACTCATTGACCCATAGTATAGGATAAACGATAGGATCTAGTTAGAATTTGTAATTAGTATTTCAATAACAATGTAAAATCCTTATAAGAAAATAAATAATATTAGGGAGATGATTTCGTAACTCGGCCAGTCGCCTACCTCAGTTGCGGGCCGCTCGATATACCCCGAGCGGGAATAAAAGCAGCGCGAGCGCCCCGCATCCCGCACGGATTGGCTGCAGTTTTGTTGTATGCGTATGCTTGTATGCTAATGCTACTCTGCTCTCCTATAGCGCCCGGATCGCTCTCAAATCTCTCCCGCTCCGCTGTTTCCCCGACTTGCCTAGTCGCGCCGAACCCGGCCTCCCACCAGCGGGTCTCACCGGGCAAGGCTACGACGAAGCACGAAAGGGCGGCCGAGCAGCCGCGATCGCGCTTAAACTGTTCGCACAAAACACCCGTGCCAACTAACCGCCAGCAAACCAAGCCAAACAAACCTCCCTCCCCCCGCCTTCGAGAATCCGAAGATGGGGGTAGAGCGAAAAAGCTGAACTTAGGTCTACCCACGGACCGGTCCACACCGTAAACATGCCGCCACCCCCAGCACCGTCCCACAGGGACCCACTGGCGCGTGTACCCACCCGTCCCAGGACCTTTCGGCGTACCCGGGGGATAGGGGATGCCTCTAAAATAGCCCGGGACCCCCGCGTACAGAGCGCCTTCAAGAATGTTCTGCGCGCATCCGCGGCGGCGTTCCGCTCAACAACTTCAGGCTCCCCGAGCACCCCGGGGACCCCTACCAGCGAAGGGGCCGGCGAAGCCCCCTTCCCCAAACCTGCCGAGATAATCCAGGCTATTCTGGGCAAGCTCGGACCAGCCAACGATGACCTAGTATCGGCCGCGGAATTATCCGCCGCCTCAACATCCATGACCGCAGCTAACGTAGCCGCCCTCCGCACCGCTGCCGCGCCCCCCGCGCCGCACGCCCCCGACGGCCGCCCCACTGCCGCGCATCCCGCGACACCGACAACCACCGCCAAGGCCGCACCAACCGTAGCGCAAGGAAACAACACGCGCCCTAACAAGGCCCAAACTCCGTTGCCGCAGCGCCAGCCCGCAGCACAGCGCCCGAAAGCAACCACTACTGTTACCCCGCGACCCCCACCCGCCCCCGGAGCGGGCAAGGTCCCCCCCGCGCCCCGCAAGGCGCCCGCGACCGCCGCCGGGCCCCGCGCGGCCCCGCCGCCGACTCCCGCGCCGCGAAAACCGACAACGCCGACTGCACCAACACAACAACCACAGCCGATACGCCCAAAGGGGTATATCCCACCGTCCATCAAGCGGACGCCCCCGCCGACAAAGAGCCTCGCCAACTCGCCGCCGCTGGTACAAACCCCTGCGCCGACGGCCTCTACCAGCTTTGCCCAGGCTATACTCGGGAATAAGCGCCCGCTCACGTCGCCCACCGAGCGACAGCAAGCCCCCAGCCTCCCCCGACTGGACCTGTCCCCAATGGACCTGGCCCGCGAAGGAGAACAAGAAGAAGAAGGCCCTGAAACATTCGATGACGCCATAGAAGATGAGGAGATTGACCCCGAACCCGGGACCCAGGCCCCCGAGGGAGAGGAGCCAGCCCCGCCCCAACCAACACAAAACACGACCGCCGCAAATAAGAAACTCCCGTGTTTCGAGGTAGGGTGCCTTCCGGACTGGCACAACCACTTCAGCGCGCTGAAAGAGATCCTAGGGCACGCGCCTAACGGACGCCCTGTAGGGAGAGGCGTGCGCTTCACCCCAAACTCCCTCGACGAATGGAGGATCGTCGACCAATACCTACGGAAGGCAAAGGCCGAGGATAACCGCATCCTTTACCATAATTACTCCCTGAAAGCAGACCTGCCGCTCAAAGTGTGCATCCGCGGCCTCCCAGTGGATACCGACCCGCTGAAGATCCAGGAGGAGCTGATCGCCCTGGGATATGATGCACAGTACGTGCGCCATATCAGGGGACGCGGCGATCGCCCGGGCTGCATCTTCTACGCGACCATAGGGCGTAGCCCGGACGTACACAACATCTACCAATTACAAGAACTGCTGTGCATGCCGGGAGTCGTCGTCGAGGGGTGGAGGGGCCCCCGCGGCGTCACCCAGTGCCACCGCTGCCAGCAGTTCAGGCACTCCTCGCACAACTGCCACCGTGAGATTGCCTGCGTCCGCTGTGCGGAATCACACTTTGCACGTGACTGCACGAGGCCTAAGGACGCGGCCCCTACTTGCAGCAACTGCAAGGGCCCGCACACGGCCAACGATGCAAAGAAATGCCCAGTATACCGCCGGGAGATGCGCCGCTATACTACGGCCGCATCCACCACTGATCAACGCCGCACGCCCCAAGTCCGTTTTGCCGCCACTACACCCACAGCGGTAAACTACGTGGAGGCCGACGCCACCAGCGCAACCCTGATGGCACCTGCAAACAACCCAGGGATAACACAACCCCCCACCACCTCAAGACGCCGCCAAAAGAGGGGAGGGAGAGGCCGCAATAAGAACCGCTCAGTGGGCCCTGCCCCCGCCTCTACCCCTTCTACCGCCGCCGCCTTACCTGCAACAACCGACCAACAGGAAACTGTAGCAATCGGCGTGACCTCAGCCGCGGCCGGCACCGCGCGCCGGGCAGAAGCCCACCCCGCGCCCCCCGCCCCGCTAGCGCCCCCTCCTCCAACCCGGCCGGCCCCCGCCCCCCGCGGCCCGAATCAAGCGCATACCGCGCAAACGCCCCATGAAGCGAGAATGGAAGTGGTCGAGAGCGCCCTCCACATCCTTCAAGAAGTGCTTACGGCCATCAGGACCGGCTCGGACCCGGTGCCCGTCATCATCAGAGGCCTCACCGAATTACTGCAACATTCGCTGACACGATGAGGCCTCTGAGGACCATCCACTGGAACGCGCGTGGACTGCGCTCCAAGAAACTGGCCCTGCAACTCGCCCTCAGAGAGCAGGACATAGACCTGGCCCTCATATCGGAGACAATGTTGGGACCCTCCGACATATTTAAGATCTCCAATTACCACGCCTACCGGCAAGACGAACAGCTCGCCGCCACGAACAATAGACCGTACAGAGGTCTCCTCATCCTCGTCAGGAAGAACGTGGTGCACCAACCTCTGCCACCCGTCCAACCCGCCACTTTCCAGGCGCTAGGCGTAGAGATCCTAAACGGAACCACGCGCACGCGCATCTACGCCGTCTACAAACCACCGCGCATCCGCCTTGACCCGAGTGAGGTACGGGCACTGCTGGACTCCACGCTCCCCACCATCCTGGCTGGGGACTGGAATTGCAAGAACCCGGCATGGAACTCCCTATCCACTAACCCGGACGGCCGCTGCCTGCTCCAGGACGCCGAGGACCACGAATACTCAGTGGCAGGACCTGAAACGCCGACACGGTACCCCACCGACCCCAGACACTCCCCTGACGTGCTGGACATTGCGGTGTACAGGGGGCTCACTGCTGTGTCCATACACCAAGAACCCATGGAGGACGATCTCGGCTCGGACCACCTCCCCGTCCTAATGGAGATCAGAGGCGAGCCACTAAGAACCCGACGCCCGCCGCGACCGCCCGCGATCGATTGGGAAAAGTTCGCAGACTACATGTCCGAACATACACCCAACATGCCAGTACGCACAGCTGACGACGTAAATAACCTCGCCGACGGCATCACGCGCTGTACACAGGCCGCCATAAACCACAGTCGCCGGCCCCTGCCGCCAACGAACACAGGGATGCTCCGCCAACCCCTCCCCCGCCACATTCAAAGCTTACGGGCGGAGAAAAATCGCCTCAGAAGACAGTGGCAACTTAACCGCTGTCCTTTACTAAAAACCAGGCTCAACCGTCTAACAGCCGAACTGAAAGACCAGCTGACGATCCTACGCGGACGCGAGTGGGAGGACCGTATAGCGGACGCAGAATCGGACTGGAGCAGCCTACATCGCCTCTGCCGGTCTCTCGCTGGCACAGCCCCGCCAGCACGGCCACTGCTTCACGAAGATGGCACTATGAGGTACCGCCCTGAAGCGCGTGCAGCCATCTTCGCAAACCATCTGGAGCTCCAATTCCGCCCTAATGAGACGACCGAACGGGAACACGTCGAGGCTACCGAGCTCGCGATCAGCCAACTCCTCGCTGAAGAATTAGCCCCGGACGAATCCCCCATCATCTTTACGCCAACCGGAGTGGCGAGAGCACTGGCGAGGTCTAAGCCCAGAAAGGCCCCAGGTGGAGACGGAATCACCAACGCCGCCCTCCGTCACATGCCGCAGCGTAGTATTGCAGCCATTACCCGCCTCCTAAATGGGATCACGCGCACCAGAACCTTCCCCACGATCTGGAGGACGTGCGTTACAATCATGATCCCGAAAGCCAAGAAAAACCCCCTGCGCCCAGAAAGCTACCGGCCTATAGCCCTGCTGCCGGGTCTATCAAAGATCTTTGAGCGACTGCTGCTGCCGCACCTACAGCAACACATCAAGCCTAGACCCGAGCAGTTTGGCTTTAGAGCCGACCATAGCACGACGCTCCAGCTTCTCAGGATGATCCACCATATGTCCTTCTCGGCAAATAAGCGGGAACACACCGTGGCCGCCCTCCTGGACATGGAGAAAGCTTTCGACCGGGTGTGGCACGGCGGACTGCTTTCCAAGCTCAACCAGGCGGGCGCACCACGGCGCCTGACCCAGACCATCGCCTCCTTCCTGAAGGACCGCAAGTTCGCCGTGAGAGTAGAAGGGGCACTGTCGACAGAGCGCAGCATCTCTGCTGGCGTTCCGCAGGGAAGCTGCATCTCGCCGCTCTGCTACGCACTCTACACGGACGATATCCCGACGCCAGACGACACCCACCTGGCCCTCTACGCGGACGACGCGGCCTACTACGCGTCCTCCTTCAAGCCGCGGATCGCCGTAGACAGACTGCAGCGCGCCCTAGACCAATTGCCGGCCTGGCTGGCAAAATGGCGGCTGTCCGTCAATGTTGCCAAGACCCAAGCAATCGCCATCACCAGGAAGACCACGCCCTTCCCAAACCTGACGTTGATGGGATCCGTCATACCCTGGGCACCCATCGTCACCTACCTGGGAGTCAAAATAGACAGCCGCCTCACCATGGCCCACCAAGCCAAAGCAGCCGCGGACGCCGCAAGACAGGCAACCGCAATCCTGGCCCCAGTCTTAAAGTCGAACCTGCCATTGCGTACCAAACTGGGTATATACAAGGCGTATATCAGAACCAGGGTCACATACGCCGCCCCAGCCTGGTACGCCCTACTGGCCAAAAGCAGAAAGGCTCAGCTAAGAGCCCGACAAAACCGCTGCCTGCGCATCATAACGGGTGCGCCTTACTATATGACAAACGCCGCCCTACACAGAGATCTGGAGTTGGAGCCCCTCGACGACTTCGTAGTTCACCTCACACGAAGATTGTTCGACAAAGCCGACAATTCAAGTCACGCCTATCTCCAAAACATCGCCCCCCTCCACGCCCGGCCACCAGAAGGCAGGCCATACGCAAGGGAGCTTCTCGTATCTCCCCCCCCCCCCACCCCCGCATAACCTAACCTAACCTAACCTAACCTAACCTAACCCATCTCGGAGCGAGCGAGAGAGCGTGCCGCCGAGCAGACCGCAGAGAGCAGGACCTCGAGTGCGCCCCCCGCCCCCCGCCCGCACGCCGTGAATAGGCCGACACTACCCCCACGACCGAGCCGTCTTAACGGCTCGCAGGGATCGACCCCGATCATGGGCGAAAGCCCGACATCGGTTCCCCCAATCTGCCGGCAACGGGCAGATCTGGGAAGTTCTTCGAATGGCATCCCGCACTTCACTCCCGGCAGCCGAACCGAGAACATCTCTCTCGCGCAAGTCTCAAGCTATCCAGTGTGTTTTTATTTCCATCTAGTTCCTGATCCCACATGAAGAATTTAGTGTGAACGTTAGGTTGTTAACCAGGCGTCAATCAAATATCGAAGCATAGGTGATTTAGTCACATAATGGTCCATCGGAATCGGATTGAAGATTGAAGAATTCAAGAAAGAAAATTTCAAGTCAGAAAATTATCAAGATTTCAAGTCAGAAAATTATCAAGATTTCAAGTCAGAATATTATCAAGAAAGAAGAAAGAAAAATGGGACCAGTAACAAGATCCGTCGGCAAGGGCCGCACCCTGGCTCAGCTCATTTTCGAGCCCGGTACCTCCACTGCTGGGGACGGTACCTCGACGACCACGAACACCGCTACCACAGCCTCGGCATCAGCTACCACAACGACGCAGACAACTTCAACGGAAACAGCGAAGGAGACAACGACTTCTGAGACGACCCGGCCGCTATCTCAGAAATCGCCCGCCGAACCGTCCCCCTCGCGCCCCGCACCGCCGCCGCCGTCGAAGTCCGTCCGCACCAGTGCTAGCAAGCGCACCCGCCGCATCGCCAAGGCTAAAGAAGAGATGTTACGCATTGAACTGGAGCTCGCCAAGGCTCGTCTCGCCGCGATTGAAGCCGAAGATAGTGAAGAAGATGACGCCACCGTACTGTCCGCGGTGGTCATAGAAGACAAAGTTGATGCCTGGCTGGAGTCAAGTCGTCGCGAGGTCCTCGCGATAACCCAGGCTCCCCACTTTGCGAACTACAATGAGGAAGGAGCCCAAGACTCCCCCCCTGCCGCTGCCGTGCAACCAGAGGGGAGCTACCCGCCGCTGCCGCGCCCCGCCGAGCTTCCCCCTCCACCGCCGCTGCCGAGCACCTCTGCCGAGTTTCCCCCGCCACTGCCCCTTGCGGGGGGACTCCCCGCGCCGCGCACCGCACCCGTCGCCCCTCCGGCCGCCCCCGCGGCCTACGGACGTGCGCACGATGTCCAGTTGAACGCTGCCGCACCCGTCTTCACCCCGGCGCCTGCCTACGCGCCCCGCCACAACGAAAATGTGCCGGAAGCCTCCCTGGTGAAGAGGAACGACCAAGTGGACATCACCGACCTAGCTGCAGCCATCGCCGCCGCTGCCCGCGCCGGCGCCGCCCCTCGCTACACCGCCGAGCTACCAGCCTACGGGGGGTCACAGCAAGAATGGCTAGCATTCAAAGCTACGTATGAAGAATCTTACGACAAGTTCAGCGAGAGCGAAAACATCGGCCGCCTGAGAAGAGCCCTCAAGGGGAGGGCAAAAGAAGCCGTCGAGAATCTTCTCATATATCAAGCCCCGGCCGCCGACATCATGAAGACGCTCGAAACTCGCTTCGGGAGGCCAGACTCAATTGCCCTGGCCGAGCTCGAACGCCTGCGCGCTATGCCACGCCTCACCGACGGCGCGCGCGATCTCTGCGCGTTCTCATGCCGTGTCGCAAACACAATCGCGACATTGCGTGCTCTCGACCGCGCGCAGTACCTACACAGCCCCGAGACAACGAAGGCGATATTGGACAAACTCACGTCCGCCCAGCGCTACAGATGGTTCGACTTCGCGGCATCCACGACGTCCGCAGAGCCCGAACTCATGAAGATATCTGCCTTCTTGCAACGGGAAGCCCAGTACTGCGCCGCATACGCCCAGCCAGAACTCACTGAAGCACCTGCCAACCCGCGGCGTACCCACAAAACGTACGCCGCCATAGAAAAAACAGAGAAGCCAGTTAGCAAGTGCCCGTGCTGCAACAGTGAAGAACACAACATACTGAAGTGCCCGAAGTTCACCGCCGCCGAAACCGACGACCGCTGGAAGATAGCTAAAGAAAAACGTCTGTGTTTCCGATGCCTGAAATACAAGTCGAAGATGCACCAATGCAAACGCGTGAAGTGCGAGCGAGATGGCTGCGAATATTTTCATCACAAGCTGCTACACAATAGAAGAGCCGAGCCCGCCGCCGCCGCAGCTAGTGAAGCCGTCACCTCTACGTGGACACGAAGACAGTCACGCGCCTTCCTGAAAATAATGCCCGTGACCATTACCGGCCCGAAAGGCCAAGTATCTACATCTGCATTGGTGGACGACGGGAGCACAATCACGCTGATATCCGAAGACATCGCTCGTCGCGCCGGCCTAGAGGGGCCCGCCAAGCCGCTACAAATTGAAGCCATCACTAGTGAGAAGATAAATGCTACGAGAAGCCGACGTGTCTCACTACAGATACAGGGACAAGGTGAAGCGATCGAAATATACGCCCGCACGATCCCGGACCTCCGCCTATCCCCGCAAACGGTCAGCGAAGAAGACATCAAGGCGTGCCCGCATCTCAAAGACATCGAGCATCTATTGAAGTACGACACAGCGGAGCCCGGCATACTACTGGGACAAGACAACTGGCATCTCCTAATCCCGGAGGAGGTACGGCGCGGCGATCACAGCCAGCCCGTAGCGAGCCGCCTATCGCTCGGGTGGGTACTCCACGGCGCACACACTAACGCGCGTGGGGGGCCCGTAAAAGCCGCCGCCGTACATCACATCGTGTCCCAGGAAGAAAACATAGATACGCAGCTACGTGAATACTTCACCTTGGAGAATCTGATGCTGGAGCCCAGACGTCCACGGTCGGACCCGGAAGTGCGCGCTCTAACACAACTGGAACAAGAAACTACAATACTGAGCGACGGCCACTACCAGGTGCCCCTGCTGTGGAAGAACGAAGCTGAAAAAATGCCGAACAACTACGAGAACGCCCTGAAACGTCTTCACAATATAGAGAAAAAACTGGATCGAAACGTCGAGCTCAAAAGACGTTACAATGAAGAAATAGAGAAGCTCATCACGCGCGGCTACGCCGAGCCCGCGCCGCCACGGCAAGACAGCACGATCACCTGGTACCTACCTCACTTCCCTGTCATCAACGTACTCAAGCCCGACCGGGTACGTTTGGTGCACGACGCTGCAGCGCGCACACGAGGAGTATCGCTGAACGACAAACTGCTAAAGGGCCCCGACCTACTGCAATCATTGCCGGGCGTCCTAATGCGGTTTCGCCAACACAAGATCGCCGTGTCCGCCGACATCGAAGCTATGTTCATGAACGTAAAAGTGAAGCCTGAACATCGCGACGCGCTTCGATACCTATGGCGCGGCGACCGCCGTGATGACACCCCGCCACAGGAGTGGCGCATGAGCTCCCTCATATTCGGAGCTACCTGCAGTCCGGCCGCCGCAATCTATGTCAAGAACGCCAACGCGGAAAAATATCGCGCTACGCACCCAGTAGCCGCGGACGCCATAGTACGTAATCATTACGTAGACGACTACCTACAGAGCTTCCCGACGACTGAAGAAGCCATAGAAGTTGCCACGCAAGTACGCGATATTCAAGCCCGCGCGCACTACAACTTAAGAAAATGGGCGTCTAACTCGGCGGACGTACTACGGGCGGTAACAAAGGAAGACACGGGCCGCCAACACATCGAACTGGACAAAGGCGAAACGACGTGCGAGCGCGTACTCGGGCAAGTGTGGGTGCCGGCGACCGACGAGATCGCCTTCAACCTCGATCTCAGCCGCCTGCCGCCGGGCGTCCTAGAAGAAAAGAAGCCTACGAAGCGCCTCGTCCTCCGAGTGATGATGTCAGTCTTCGACCCGCTCGGCCTCGCCTCACCTGTAACAGTACAAGCAAAGAAGATATTACAAGAAGTGTGGCGCCGCGGCACTGAATGGGACACGCCGATAGACGACGACCTCGCGCAAAAATGGGCCTTATGGACTCTACAATTGAGTTCATTACGCGACGTCGTCATACCCCGCTGCTATCCACACTACAGTGACGCCGTAACTAGAGAAGTACATACCTTCGTCGATGCATCGCTGGCCGCCTACACGTGTGCAATCTACTGGCGCACGGTGACCGAAGATGGGCGCGCTCACGTGTCACTGATCACGGCGAAGGCTAAGGTCGCCCCCCTCAAGGTGACCTCAGTTCCCCGCCTCGAGCTGCAGGCGGCGACTATGGGAGCGCGCATGACGGCGACCGTCATTGAAGAACACGACCTGAAACCAGATCGAAAAATATACTGGTCGGACAGTCGCACCGTGCTCGCCTGGATCCGGACGGGCGCGCGTTCATTCAAGCCCTTCGTCGCGCACCGCATCGCCTCAATAGAAGAAACAACCACGGTCAACGAGTGGAGATGGGTACCTACGCGAGACAACCCCGCGGATATACCTACCCGCGACTTACCTCATGACTTCGGCAGCCACCACCGCTGGTACCACGGGCCCGAGTTCCTGTATGAAGACCCGGCGACATGGCCCGTCGAACCGCCACAGCAAAGCCCGCCGCCGACCTGTGAAGAAAAGAAAACGCCAGAGTCATGCAACAAGATATCACACTCACCGTGGTTGCCCGCCGCCGACAAGTACTCGCGCTGGGAGCGACTAGTACGCACGCTCGCCCGCGTACTACAATTCATAGAACTGTGTCGCCCTCACCGCGCCCGTACTCACTACAAGCGCACTATGAAGAACGCCGAAAAGGACCCGCGATGGAGCGCAACAAAGCCCCGGGTCCAGCCGACGGAGCCTCGACGTGCCGGACGTGTCGCCGACAAGTATAGGACCCTCGACGCGCGACACATCATCGAGGCTGAAAAAATAATCGTTCGTGAGAGTCAACGGGATAGCTTCGCCGAAGAACAACGTCAGCTGGCGCAAGGCAAGCCGCCGTCGCTACACAGCCGCTTACGCCCTTATGCGGTTGAGCTAGTGAACGGCGTTATCACTCTGAAGACACGCATCAACGCCACCGTCGACGTAGACACGCTGGAGAAGAGGCCGCCAGTGTTAGACGGCAATCACCCCGCCGTCCGCCTATACATCGACTACGTACACCGGCAGCTCAACCACAGCGGCGTCGAAGCTACGATAAACGAATGCAAGCAACAGTTCGTCATACTTCGCCTACGTACAGTCGCCCGAATGATTATCCATCGCTGTCAGCCCTGCCGCATAAGAAAATCGAAGCCGACTGTACCGCCAACGGGAGACTTACCCTATTGCCGTCTCGCTCACCACAAGAGGCCCTACACTTACACTAGATCTGTGGGGGCCCGCAACGATCACCGTGGGAAGAGGAACACAGAAAAGATACGTAGCCCTATTTACGTGTCTTACCACACGCGCGGTACATATGGAAATAGTACCCAGCCTCAGCGGGGAATCAGCTGTTATGGCGTTACGGCGAATGATCGCGCGGCGAGGGACACCCACGGAGATTTGGTCTGACAACGGGACCAACTTTCACGCGGCCGACAAGATGCTGCGTGAGGAGATCGATCCGGCACTCCAAGAAGAGGCGGCGAAGAGGAAAATCAGCTGGCGCTTCATCCCCCCCTCCGCCCCCTTCATGGGCGGGGCGTGGGAGCGTATGGTTCGAGCGGTGAAAGACACACTTTACACCGTGCTGAAGGAGCGCCACCCGACCGAAGAAGTCTTCGCGACAACACTGGCTGAAGCGGAGAACATCGTCAACAGCCGCCCACTTACCTACGTGCCAGTCGAAGCCGGCGAGCCGGAGGCAATTACCCCAAATCATTTCCTCCTCGGGGGCTCCGGCCGGGTACAGTCGCCCGGCACCTTCGACGACAAGGACCTGGCGGGACGAGCGACGTGGAGAACCAGCCAGCGCCTCGCGGACCATTTCTGGAATCGCTGGGTTCGCGAGTACCTACCTACACTCCAAGACCGGCGGGAGCCCTACGGACGCGGCCGCCCTATCGAGATCGGCGACATCGTACTCATCGCCGACGGCAACCTGCCCCGCAACACCTGGCCCATGGGAAAAGTCATAGCCAAGTTCCCCGGGCCCGACGGAGCGACGAGGGTGGTGGACGTGCAGACGAAGGGCGGAGTGCTACGACGGCCGACGAAGAAGCTCGCGATCCTGCCAACGACGGACGACGACCTGCACGCAAAGGAGGTGAAACGTCCAGCGGAGCGTTCCACGGCGGGAGAAATGTGCAGGACGGATTAAATGATCGCGGAATGTACATATTATGATTGTAAATAGTTAATTTAGTACGTAGTTTTTTAAGCGGTTTAGATTAAGTTTCCTTAATAAAACATATTTTCTTAGTGTCTACTCATTGACCCATAGTATAGGATAAACGATAGGATCTAGTTAGAATTTGTAATTAGTATTTCAATAACAATGTAAAATCCTTATAAGAAAATAAATAATATTAGGGAGATGATTTCGTAACTCGGCCAGTCGCCTACCTCAGTTGCGGGCCGCTCGATATACCCCGAGCGGGAATAAAAGCAGCGCGAGCGCCCCGCATCCCGCACTTCACTCCCGGCAGCCGAACCGAGAACATCTCTCTCGCGCAAGTCTCAAGCTATCCAGTGTGTTTTTATTTCCATCTAGTTCCTGATCCCACATGAAGAATTTAGTGTGAACGTTAGGTTGTTAACCAGGCGTCAATCAAATATCGAAGCATAGGTGATTTAGTCACAACTGCCTTATACTTTATGCTATATAAGATCGAATCGGCCAATCGATTTCAAAGATCCTAGTTGCGTTGCGACAACCCTTCTTCAACATTTTGATTACTGTTCATGGCTCTATCTATCCCTGCGCTTGTTTCTTTCCAGACAATTCCACGTATAGAGGATGGTAATCAACACTGCGTCTGTCGCTTATCGCTTATCCAGAGCATCCAGACAAGATGACAGGATGTATCCTACAGGAATTATAATCTTGAGGTTAATCTCAATTTAGGTACGGGTAGCCGGGGTGACTTTCAAATTGAGGGGCGACTTTAATATGTTTGTTAAGCGGATGCGTCCGCTAGCGAAAATCTCAATTTTTTAATCAAAGTGAAAATTGAAAAATTCAACACCACAGGTGGGATTTGAACCCACGACCTCTGGAATCCGTCCATTGCTCTACCAATTGAGCCACCGTGGTATCCCTTGTAATGGTGAATTTTTCAATCTTAACACATCTTTTAAGCCTTATTAGGGAGGCTCGTAGCGACATCTACTGTGAAGCTATTACAACTTCTGAAACGGCACCAACGTCGTCCAGAGGTCGTGGGTTCAAATCCCACCTGTGGTGTTGAATTTTTCAATTTTCACTTTGATTAAAAAATTGAGGGGCGACTTTCAAAATCCAGTTATTATGCCTTGTTTTAGTTTTTATTTGGTTAACTTGGAGTCAGTCGTATACTATTCACTAAAGTCACTAAACTGAGTCAAACTAGAAATAATTAGTGAAGATTATATAAGTCTTCTAAATGTATCAAAGTAGCCCCATTTTTACCTAAAGTTACCTCGGTTTACGGTATATCATTTAGAAAACAATAAGCAAACAGTACAGTGCGTCTTATGCTAAAACTAGTGGATTGTAGAGACGTGCGAAATTGAGTTTTCATTTACCTAGATTTGGTGGATCACCCTGAAACTGGAAATCTTAAATGAAGACATACCTCAATTGAAAGATGGAAAATGACGTGCTTAAGGCGCCTATAGAACCCCCTATAGGTTAAATAAAACTGTTACGTGATTTCATTACCATAGTCACTTCAATACCATTATACATAGTCAATTCAATATTGTATTATTGCAATTGTAACTACCTACTTAATTTAATTTACTAACCTGTCTATTTACTTAATGTGAAACCAACTTATTGACTACGGGTGGGCTTAAAACCAGCTTATCGCTGTGCTCACACCGATTTTTCCATGTCAATTAGATGTAAGATATTACTAACCGATACACCATTGTAATTTAAAGGAAAAATAAACGCATTTGTATTTGTATTTGTATAAAGACAAGGCCTTATCCATACAAACTCTGTGCAAGTTTTATTGGTCGGTTTTGGCACCCCCGCATATAATTTTTTTTGCTTGTTAATATTAGATATACGAAGAATGTTAAGAAAACCATTTCAAAAATTTCAAAAAAATTAAAATAACAAAATTAACTACAAAAAACTACAAAAGTTAAAAAAAATCTTCAAACACAAGCAAAGAAAAACTTGCACAAAATTTGTATGGAGAGTGCTTGCCTCTACAGGCGCCTTAACGTAAAACATGAATTATTCAGTTGATTTCAGAGTGTAATCATGCAAATAAATATAAGGACAACCAGAATAAAGAAAAAATCTCGAAACGTGTTTCTCCTCACCACGAGGCATCATCAAGGTCAGGAGATGCTGGCTGAAGATCTTGCTTGTGCCACGCCCACTGAGCGAAGCATTATTTTATGTCACACCTGGCCATAAAGTGGCAATTACCGTACGTTCGACGCGCGGATACCCCCAGTACCCCCACTTCCTGCCCCCGGCCAGTCTAATAAAATTTTGTGCTTACCACAGGCCGTAATAAAGAAAGCCTCCGATCGTATATTTATCGCCCTTGCCTTCGGCTCGGGCGTCAAATACCTGCGATCTGAGACATTCCATATTAATCTTGTTTGACATAATATGAATGTAACGTATGTTGGACAAAAACACATCTCGTTAGTTGCTGATCTGTATGAGCATTGACATGGATTGTGGATAAAATGCCGCATAATTATCTACACATGGACGGATGCCACAATATAAGTAGGAAGTATAATGACTACTAGCAGGTTGGAGCGTAGAGCGGTTAGGTGAAATGGATCACTGGATGTTTCAGAGGATAAGGTTCTAATTCACACTTAAATTTTATTCAATTCTAACATGGAATCGGAATACAATCTATATGGGTACCTAACTAACTTTCGTGTCAAAATGGAATCAATTAAATTGTAGAAGAATTAAAAGCCTTAACAATGATCCAATAGTTTCAACTCCACCCGAAGTAGGTATAATGGTGAACAGCATAGCTTGGCAGATGGTAAAACTAGTGCCTGCGGCAAATCTCGGGATTAGGTAGCAGACTCCGGGCTTCTTTAGGATACAACCGTGAAAACGATAGTATTAAATATTACAAAAAAAAGTAATCGAATGTATCTAATGTAATTCAATGCTTGAGACAAAATAGCGCACGAAGCAATACAAATCAGCCAAGATTAAATACTGGCTAAAATAAATTATTTAGACTGCTTCTTTGATGAATGACCGTCAAGATAATTGTGTGTTGGTTTTATCTCGGTATTCGTCTCACTCAAAGATGAGTTGAGCTATAATTGTATATGTTTTTACAGTTAGAGCTAATAATTGAACTACTAACTACATATAATTAAAAGTAAAGAATGAATTCAGCGAAGTAGATAATTACCAATGAGTAAATACGGTACTTACAGTTATTTCAGATTCAAATATTCCACGCTTTATGCACACAACTGAAACAAAAAAGAAATACGTTGTTAGTAGACATTGTATAAATTAGTAATAAAATACAGTTAAGGAAAGTGTTATTGATTTGCTCTACTCAGCCTAACCAAACAAAAGTATATAAAAACTTGTTACAGATCCATTAAAAACAAAAACCACCTTTTTGAAATGTCATCCATCAAATAAAAGAACAAAAATTTGAACATCAATCCGACTAAAATGTTAACTATCACTTATTAAGGAGGTATTATAAAACAATTACATTGCAAAAGTACCTATCAGAGGTCATATTCCATTGCCATGTGTAAAAAGTTTCGTATTTACCTACCATTTAATCGATTCTTACAACACCGCTATAGCATTTTTGCCGTTCCCAGCAAAGGATTGAAGTTGCTTTTGCTATGCATTTTCAAAACATGTATGTTATGTAATTTTGTATTTTCAATACGTACTCGTACAAGTTTTTTAACTAGCTCCTGGTGAAAGTGTAGCCGATTAGAAATTATTTGTTTAGTATATCCGAACCGAACGATTAAGAAATAATTGCGGACATGAAATCGTAATTGCAGAGTTGAGATACGGCAATCAATAATCAAATTGTGCTTTGGGGTTACTTGGGTGTTGGGTGCAATTAAACTTGTAACAACAGTTCGTTACACGGTTATTTTAGTTACAAGTATCAGTGATGAACTGTCTGCAAATTTTCTGTTTAAAGCAACCTAACTGCGGAAGTGGTCGCGAAGAAGGTTCGCGATGTATGTATTTATACTGCAATACTATTCAGACTCCGTGCTTAGCGGATCTAGACTGTGAACTTGATGAGGTGACAAAATGCGAAATGTATTATGCGTACGTGAGGCAAATTACAAATCGTGGCAATGCAATATCAGAGTCTACAGTTGGTACGAACTACGAACATATTGTTCAGATCACATTCAGTAGCTCTAGTATAAGTTTTTTCGAAACCTTAACTAATTCGAACGCGTTTGCGTTTTGTCTCAAAATGTATGAAAGTGGTATGAAAACGTGAACAGCGCCTCTGGTGGTCACTAGTGGAAACTAAAACAGCGAGTATAACATTTGTTGCTAACGCGCGTATTTCAAACTCGGTGAGAGCGTTTTCATACATTTAGAGACAAAACGCAAACGCGTTCGAATTAGTTAATGTTTCGAAAAAACTTATACTAGAGCTACAGAATGATTCAACTACACAGTAGTCACAGTACCAGATAGTTCACAGGGTAAACTATGTCAGGAATGGGTAGGGCTGCCATCCGTCCGGGTTTTCCCGGTTTGTCCTAGTTTGGAGTCCGTGCGGGGGCCGTCCGGGGGGGTGTCAAGAAGTGTCCGGGGAAAACCCGGACACTTTCATGTAAGGAAGCACCTCATTGAATTTAAAGGTCTTGTTTTTAAAAAATATTAATTTCGGACTCGTCCGGGGAAAAAATGCGATTTACGCCAAATGTCCGGGTTTTTTTTAATCTTTGTTCGGGTTTGGCGAAATTCGAGATGGCAGCCCTAGGAACGGGGTGTCTATTACGGGAGGTTAGAGGACACTGTTAGATGGTACATCCATATTCAGGTAGCTACGCATGGTTAGTTCTGTTACTAGTCAGCAGTCAGCAGCAGCGGTCAGCAGTGATCAGTTGCAAAATATGTGTCCAACGAGAGCTGCAGATCTGTACCTATGTATTCAGAAACTAAATCAGGTAGAAAAATACATGTGCAACGAGAGTTGCAGGTACATATGTATTCAGAAACTAAATTAGGGGGAAGAATACGTGTGCAAAGTGATTTCCAGGTACAGTCAAGGGCACCAATATTTATTTAAGCGAGTATTATACTGTCCTGAATTCAGGACACTTAGAAGGGTTCGGACCTATACGTTAGAGCGAGATGCTTGAACTCCCCTCCACTAGTTAGGACGCCTGATTCAGGACAGTGTAATACCTGCTTTAAGGGCACCACATTTTTTTACCTTACTCCATTGAAATAAGGTCCAAAAATGTATACATATTTATGCCCTTGACTGTACATAACTACATTTAGGATTCGTTATCAACCAGCAGTATTCAGTAATCATGGTGTAACGACAGAAGATCCTAGCCATAATAATACCACTACTTGCTCTGTTCATGTTATGCCAGTATGTATTAAAAGTCGCCAAAGCTCTCGAGGATGCAACAAGGGTTTTATACAATGAAACAACGCACAAAGTACATCGCATCACAAAATACAAGTAAGTATACGTAAGCAGGCAGGTACATCGTTTTATTCTTGCGTGTGTTAAGGTCAAAACCCAAATTGGCATTGTTATCAATATCAATTAATTATTGCGAGGGATCCTTGAGCGGTTTCGAAACTGGGGGCGATTGTCCGGCGGCGGCGGGGCGTGGGAGAGTTTGTGCTGCGGGTGCCTTAATACACGAGAGAAGGCTGGTTAGGGCGGGTTCCAACTTCATCATCAGCCTATCTACGTCCCACTGCTGGGCACAGGCCTCCTCTCATAGATGAGAGGGATTGGGCTTGGGTTCCAACTTACGAAAGCTTTATCAACGTAAATATGGCTACACCTCTGATTCGGTTGAAGCCGCTTAACCAATCTCACTGGAGCGCAAACTTCCCGAAAACAAACCAATTTTAACTGTACCTCAGTGACCCGCGCGCGCCTGAGGAAGCACTCCCGAAGAGTTCAAAACACGTCGCCTAATTAATACGTGAGTTTAACCTTAATATACCTAGTTAAAAAAATCAACATTCTGTTGAACATTGAGGTATTTAATTTTGAAACGCCTCCGGGCGACTCTTGCGCCGGCCAGCGGCGCCTTACGCAAGCGCACCGCACCGGCGCGGCGCACGCGACGGTCTCACAGAAGGAATTCGCCAACCACCGCCAATTTGTATCTCGATTCGTGCAACGACGTGATCGTTTGCATTTCGATGGGATGGCAAACGTAACAGGTGTTTGACACCATAGTACCTTTCCATCATCTCTTATAATGCGCACTGCTTAGGTTTGGAATTCCCTGCCGGCATATGTCCTGGCACGAGTGAATAGGCATTTTCTTTGTGAGCTCGCTTCACCGTCGGCCTCAACTTTGCCCCCTGGCTAGACGCTAGCCAAGAGCAATCCCATTTTTAAAAAAACTTACTAATTGACACCTACCTAGGTACTGTTTAAATCATAAGGTTGTCTCCATCGGCAATTGGGCAATCTTGTAATTTGAGGAACCTCGACATGAAAGAGGAAATAAAAGAAAAAGCTTGAAAATCAAGCATTAGAACAGAGGCAAGCTCTCTCCATACAAACTTTTGCCGAGTTTTTCTTCGCTTATGTTTGCATTAAGTACACTTAAATGATTTTTGGTCAGTGTGCTTATTTTTTTGTTAGCGAGAAACTGAAGAAAGTTTTTTTTTAGTATTTTGCTTTTTAGTATTTTTTTAATTTTATTTATTTTTGATTTTGTTTCTTAAAGTTCTTCGTAAATCCAATATTTACAAGCAAAAATAAAAAAATATTCGGGAGTGCCAAAACCGACGAATAAAACTTGGCAAAAGTTTGTATGGAGAAGGCTTTGCCCTACTCTGCGCCTTAAGCTGAATGTTAGGGTTGCGGAAATGTCGGTCAATCGAATCGACTGGTTCGGTCATCTACTGAGAATGGGAGAGTAGCGAGCTATCAAACAAGAGTTTAACATATTCGCTGCCAGGCCACGCTCCCTAGAAACAAAATTGTATGCCTGAATGGACGTGAACATACATATGTTTTGCCGGTAGTGAATACCTTAAATAATAAAGCAAGTACTACAATTATGTCACCCATCAATGGACAATGACATGCCCTTCCTCATCCACCATTAAAGCGGTCACATGTTCAATCTCTCTCTAAACAATGTCAAATTCACATAATTTTCCATCGCTTTCTAGCATTAAAGTGACGCAACGCCCAAACTAATTGTTTCGAACAATAACATGCTCTCAGGCTGAGAATCTGAATGCATAAGTGGCTCGTTTGGTGACAGCTAAGACAGCTTCCGCAAACAATTACGAGTAATAGTAAATACAGCTATAATAATGAGTAACGCAAGAAAAACTTACATGGAGCATCATATTTTTATGCTATAGAAAAGGAAAATCCGATTCGGACAGTCGCGGGAATCCGCTGGACGCGGGTAGCGCTGGACCGGTCACTGTGGCACTCTTTGGGAAGCCCTATGTCTAGCCTATCGCTAAACTTAAGTGGCAGTGGGCGGGGCACATTGCACGTAGAACCGATGGCCGTTGGGGCCGAAAGGTTCTCGAGTGGCGACCACGGACCGGAAGGCGCAGCGTGGGTAGACCCCCCACAAGGTGGACTGATGACCTGGTAAAGGTCGCGGGAGTCCGCTGGATGCGGGTGGCGCAAGACCGGTCATTGTGGCACTCTTTGGGGGAGGCCTATGTCCAGCAGTGGACGTCTTTCGGCTGATATGATGATGATGATGATGATGTCTAGCCAGTAGACATCTTTCGGCTTGCATGATGAAAAGGAAAATTAGACCCGACTATATGGACAAATCTTATCAAATTGATCAGGGGAGTTCTCATTCTAACTAAAGGATAACTGGGGGAAGTCAATAAAATCAATTCGGAGCAGGCGATGAAGATATGGAAGACACGAACTTATTATTTTATAACTTATATTATTTTATAAATATCACTTTTTAAGGTTCCGTAAAAGGGTAAAACGGGACCCTATTACTAAGATTCCGCTGTCCGTCTGTCACCAGGCTGTATCTCAAAAACCGTGATAGTTAGACAGTTGAAATTTTCACAGATGATGTATGTCTGTTGCCGCTATAACAAATACTATCATAAAAACTGAATAAAATAAATAACCTCCTAAGGTTCCCATACAAGAAACGTGTTTTTTCCCCGTTTTTAAAGTTATGGGACGGAACCCTTCGTGCGCGAGTCCGACTCGCACTTGGCCGGTTTTTTTAAAAGCAATCAAGTATTAAAAATTAGTACATAATGTTCACGCAGTTACAAACAAATCATGAGTTCATGACTCTAGAACTCCACTACGAAACACGAGTACTGACAAAAACCATAATTGATGATACACATTTGTCAAAACAGTTCAAAGGTGTTAGTAATAATTGCGCAGACGCAAACCTGGCTTACGACACGCCTTAATGCATGTCGCGATCAAAATAATACAGACAGTATTTTAACTAGGTATAAATGCTTCGTACTACTTGGCAGGTTTTCAACTTTTCACCCACCAACTTTAATATTTGATTTTGAGTACAATGTAATATAAAGTCTAATATTAGGTCCAGTTAAGGTATCAAGTACAGAAATTTTAAAAAGAGAACAACGCGTCTCTCAGCAGAAAATAACATAAAAAATCATTTAAATCATATCAATATGATAATGCTCCATTTCCTTTAAATCACCTTCTGAACTATCACCTTCGTAGGTATAGTATAGTATAGTATGTCAAGATTGATTTTGATTTGATTTTAGATTTCAATATTGAAAACTGGAAATAATAATGAACAGA
This sequence comes from Cenopis cana, assembly GCA_951800055.1. Lineage (NCBI taxonomy): Eukaryota > Metazoa > Arthropoda > Insecta > Lepidoptera > Tortricidae > Cenopis > Cenopis cana. The sequence continues at coordinate 21,351,309 of OX637476.1, read as the reverse complement.
ACTGTCTCTAATATTTTTATCGTGTACGGAACGACAGATACAAATCACATCTACCGAGTTACTTTGATTCGGTTATGTGGGGCAGAACTATGGAGGCCGGTCGAATTTGCCCACGTAAATAAGGCGCTACACTGAGAAATTTGGAGACTTTGAAACGCTGTCCTGCCCAGACTAGCAAACAGTAGGGGCTGATTTTCAGATATATGATTCTTGACTATATGATTGTAGTACTGACAATAGTGAAACGTGATTGCTTAAAATTTTCTCGATAGAAAATAAATCCAAAGTTGAGTCTATATTTTCCTTTTTTTCCTCAGCCTACTAAAACAACGCATTATTAAAAGACACGATTAAGTTAATATGATGGTATTGCCTCATCTAGGTACTGACAAGAGGAAATTTAATAAACCTGCACACAGTCAGATATATTTAACCTGCACATATTTAACGAGATTTGTCTAAAAAGCCATTCTCGGAGAGGGTTGCATCCCGTTTTGTCGCGAGCGAAAAACAAAAGGTGTCTCTTTCAATCGATATATCGCCATAATATGCAATACTGTTTTTAACGAGTAGGGTGACACCACCATTAATGGACACTTTAAGCTGACAAGCACCAGTAATGGACATTTCAATCCGAATTCAAAGATCGTATGGTTTTAAATTGATTGTTCCATAAAAAATGAACCGCTCTTATTTTCTCTTACATAAGAGTCAATGTTCATCATTGGGCCTTATCTATTACTGGTGGTGTCACCCTAATAGTTTATTTCCCTAAGAAACTAGCAACAATGCAAACATAAATCTAGGCATTATTCTTATTAATTTTGCTTTGATTTAGTATGCTTTATATTATTGAGCTAGTTCGATTCTGAAGTATTTTCCATTACCTGTCATAAAATAATATGTAGGTATTATGTTGGCCTGAATACAGAATTTCTATGTAGGTAATTCATAATAATACTCAATGTTTTACTTCATATTACATATAGAATAGAATAAATGTAATTTGGGACAACAACAATAAAGAACATTACAAAAAGCATCAATTTCAATTTCAATTTCAAATAGCCTTTATTGACAATCTTACATTTAAAGTTTGACATTAAAGTTTTAATAAATTAAAATATATTTATTTTTTATTTAAGACTATCTTGCTTTTCAGCATAGGCCTCCCCCAGGCTTCTTCATAGTTTCCGATCGTGGACTTTGCTCCTCCATGTGGCACCAGCTATCGCCTTCATGTCATCTTCCCATCTTCGTGGTGGTCTTCCCCGTTTCCTCTCTCCCTCTCTAGGATACCAATTGGTCACTTCGTTAGCCCACTTCCTTTGTTTGTCTCTCAGTGTATGGCCCGTCCACTTCCATTTTGCCTTTTTAACTGTGTAAGAAACATCTAAAACTTTTGTTTTCCTTCGTACTTATAGCTTTTAAAGTTATTCGATCCGTTTTTCTAATATTTAACAGACTTCTTTCTATATTATGTTGTGTTGTTTCTAGTTTTTTCATGTTTTCCTTTGTTAGGACCCATGTCTGACAACCATAAGTCATACAGGGAAGAATGCATGAGTTGAAGATGCGGCTTTTCAAGTTTAGTGGTACTGCCGGGTTCTTTGTTATCTCCTTCAGAGACCAAAACCTATTCCATGATGAGCTTATGCGGTTTTGTACTTCTTTGGATGTAATCTGTGAGGGAGATATCAATTGACCCAGGTAAGTATATTCCTTCACTTCAAAAAGCATAATAAATCTAAAGCAGGAATCTATTGTTGTTACAAAAATGAAGTCTAAGTATTCAGCATGTAAATTTCATTCCACGGGGTGCAACGACGCTGATTTTTAGTAAATCCAACTAAAACTAAACTTAAAACTATTGTACATGTTAATTTAAAGAGATCATTTGTAACATAATCGGATTTCTAACATTTAAGATAATTACAGTGTACAGTCCACATTATTTATAACAAGCAAAAACCAAACCTGGGATGACAAGTTAGTGTGAAGAATACCAACAATGTATTGGATTACAATGTGTGGCAGTAAGTTTATGAAACATTAGGTCACTGTACACACTTATCTTTACAAATACATAATTAATTACAAAATTTACGTAAAATGAACTGCCAAACTGAATGTGACATTCTCGTATTTGTCAACCTTGTTCGTAAAACAGCTAACATGTACAAAATTGAACTTTATTGCCAATACTGAAGAACCTGATACGACCGTATATACCAATCGTTGATTTGTTAACTTAAATCTTACACGAATGCAGTTGTATTGAGCAAAAATCGACTTTAACATGAAATAGTTAAAAGTTATTGTAAGTGCATGTTTGTGTTTACCTACATTCGATTGCAATGCTGGCCACAATGAAATTTGCTCCATTTCTTTTACAATGTTGCATCGATTTCAATTTTTTGTATCTTTATACTGTGGTTGGGTATTTATGTCAAATATTCAGTGAATTATTCACATATTTTTAAGGCGATATATCGATTGAAAGAGACACCCTTTGTTTTTCGCTCACGACAAAACGGGATGCAACCCTCTCCGAGAATGGCTTTTTAGACAAATCTCATTAAATATCTGACTGTGTGCAGGTTTATTAAATTTCCTCTTGTCAGTACCTAGATGAGGTAAAATACCATCATATTAAGGGCCTATCGTGCGGGGTAAATTCTCAGCGCCTGTCAAATTTCAATTTTTTTAATAATTTACCCAATTAACCCACACATGCATTATTCACGCACACTACCTCATTTTGCTGGGTCGGGTCATTGACCCATGTTTATGTCAACTTATGACAATATAGATTTTGAATATTTAAAGGTTTCTTGGTGCATAAGAGAAGTGTAACAAAAATCGTCAAGTTCTGATCTGTAATCAAAACTCAAGTATTAGTTGTATCTGAAAATGTCTTGAATTTGGAATTTTTGGTAGTAAAATACTCAGTTCCTTGTTTATAAAATAAAACTTGTCAAACCCCTGTTTTGTAAAATGTATTTTGTTTTGCCCTTTCCTCACAGACTCATTTTTATACAACTTAAAACAGAGAAAGAATTTTCCTAATCGGTTCGTGCATGTTATGACTGTTTTATGTTTATGACTTAGGTACTTATTTTGAGAGTTTACTTGGTGATTTTCATGATACGAGTATATGTTGTACCTTAAATTTTTTTTTTTTATTTCAGTAAATCATTTATTCAATAATATTATACATCGTCATAAATACTTACACAATAAACTTAAGACTAGCTTAAGCCTACCTTAAATAGGTTATTTTCATAAATTGATTATTTTCTGTTTATCAGTTGGTTAACTCTAAAATGGACACTGATTTAATGCAAGTTTTAAGAGAAGAAGCGGTAGTTTTATTACAATATATATAATAACTACTGAAACTATTTATACGGCACGGGATAACTGCAGCAATATTGTGAACTTTGTATTTGAGGAACCAGTACCTAACCTTATAGGTAGTTCCCGTCGTAACCCAATCCGCAGAATTGCGCATAGAATAGTATGACATTCCCTGCGCATCGTCGTTATCGTGAATGACAAGCACTATAAAACCTAATGATATAACAAATATCATCAAGAAAGTCATTGTAACAGTCTGCAATTGTGGAACTTGGCCGGACCACTACTGTATCAGCTCTGACAAATTAACTTTTATACACTTCTTATAAGGTCCATAATTGAAAGGAATAATTAGCAGGATGCGTTTACATATTCTTCTAGTGTGAGCAATCGTGCCGTCGATGACACTTAACTGAACATCTGTGAACCTTATTGCAACGACATAAGGTTCAATAATGGTTAACATTGCGTCTATTTTCATCAATAATAAATAGCAATTATTATTATTTGCTATTCGTTTACTATAACGTCGAGACAATTATTGCGATGCGACATAAGTACTTACTTGTACAAAATCAAAGCAACGGGATTTCCAACGCATGAAAGCTTTAGATAGAAACTAGCGCAGTTTAATATTATAATTAATTACTGCATATTTGTTTGTTAGACATCGTCATTGTCACCACATCCCCAACAACTACTTGGTTTATTATTTATAAATGAAACATAGGTTTATTATTTTCATTCTAGGTATAATTATATTATGACCAGGCGGCTTAGACACTACACAATTTAAATCCACATCACTCAAACTGGCGAAGAAACTCCGATATTCTTTCTTCTGCTTCCGCGGCAAGAGAGCACTCTAGATCTGTTTCTTGGTATAACGCTGATATTTTATAAACTTCTGTTCAAAGCACCATAATAATTGTGCCTGTTTTTACAGATTCTGGGATATGTTTTGTTTATGCAGATTCTGCGATATATTTAGGTAATCATTGTTTGACGTGAAAGCGCCGTACATATACACATAAAATATAACATTAGATTCGTTAAATTATTGAAATATAAAAATACAATTTGTTTACAAATTTTAATTTGAAATATGATGAGTGACATAAATGTCATAACGTTCCGTTCTGGGTGGCCAATTTATAAAAAGTAAATTACTTTGAAATGAAATACATCGGTAACCTTTTTACGTTTAAAATGCCTTTTCGTAAAGGAAATCATTATAATTTAGTTGCATTAGTAAACATTGGGGACCAAAGATTGCATTTTTATGTTATAACGAATGGCTAATACTAAAAATTCCATGTTAAAAGAATCTTCAATAGCCACACGTCAACATTTATTTACCCTACTTCAATTAATGCAATCTTTGTGTGTGGTATACATTTTGTATTTGTATACGAGCAAGCTGTCAAAAAGCGTGTTTTTATGAGATGTCAAACTGAGAAAAGCAGCATACGTCTGCTCCCATTGAGGGCCGGAGCCCATCTGCCGGCAAGAAAACTACGGCGGCCGGTCAAATTTTCGGAATTTCCTTTGCATTGTTAAAAAAATCTCCACATTTTGCAAATGTTAAACACATACGACCTAGATAACATGTAGTTTTGTTACTATTCAAAAATTGAAGACCTTTCATAAAGTATTAACGTTGTAGTTTGCGTTTATTTCCTTTAGTAGAGCTAACTTTGGATTGAATTTTTATGAAGAAAACTATAAGTAATTGTGTTTCTGAAACACATGACGTGTAGAGTGTATCCTTAAATATCATATATAGGAATTACAGAATTCAAGCTTTAGTAATAATAATACAGCAAGTGATCCAACCATCGCAATTATTCAGAAATTTGCTCGGTGCAGTCTTAACTTAATCGTGTCTTTTAATAATGCGTTGTTTTAGTAGGCTGAGGAAAAAAAGGAAAATATAGACTCAACTTTGGATTTATTTTCTATCGAGAAAATTTTAAGCAGTCATGTTTCGCTATTGTCAGTACCACAATCATATAGTCGAGAATCATATATCTGAAAATCAGCCCCTACTGTTTGCTAATCTGGGCAGGACAGCGTTTCAAAGTCTCCAAATTTCTCAGTGTAGCGCCTTAAAACAACGACGGTGGCAAACAAGCTTACGGCCCACCTGATGGTAAAGAGGCCGCTACAAAATAATAATACAAGCGCTTTGTACGTAGTACTATTACTTATTCTGTGGCTTTACCGACTCTTTTTTGCCTTGAGGATTCGTTGTGTTGACTGCTAGAGATATACTCGTAGATAAATACATACGCAGGTCCCTCGTTCTCAACACAGCGGGTCCTCGGGAGCTCTGGCAACCTTAAGGAACACACCACATATGTAGGTTAGGTTAAGAGTTAGTACTTAGTGGTTTTATTATGGCTGCGGTCTTTTAAGCAAGTTTCAATTACCTACCGCCATTTTGAGCATTATCCAAAAAATAATCTATAAAAAATCCATATAATTATCGAACCTGCTCAGAATACTTGACGAAAATGCGACCTGTATAGTAGCCTGTAGTTACTTAGATGTGAATAAACAGTCGGACACTCGGACATACATACGCCCAAGCTGAAACCCTTCGCGATCGATTGTTCAAGCAGACAGTTGAAACGAACTGACGTCCGCTTAGAAAGTTACGCAATTACACGTACATTGTTGAGTGGGCTAGTTACTCGTCTTAATGCGGCGGCGGCCGGCACCTAATCACGGTAACGGAGTCAGCGACCGCGAGAGCAGCTGTGAGAAAACACGCTTTTTTGCAATTTGTTAACCGCTGGATTAGTCTGAGGCTTTGCGATACTTTAAATAGGGTAAATGTGACAGTGTTCGACATTGACCCAATACAGTTGGCCGATTTTTGTGTGTCGAACGCTGGACTTTTCACTAGACATCTGTCAAATCATCATGGTTTTTCGACAGATCTCGAGTGAAAAGTCGATAGCGTTCGACACTCAAAAATTGGCCCTCAGGGCACTTGCAATCTTGACATAAGTATTAACAGAAACAGAGGTGATCAATATGTCAGTGGTATAACCTCTTGACCGCCACAATATTAAGTCGTATCTGTCAAAAGACGAAAAATGAACCTTACTTGATAGCACCTAGGTTGCCTTTACATTGTACTCATGTTATCATCTATACATGACAGTGGCGTTGTAGGCACTGCGGCTCTTTTCATCTATACGTTACTGTGGCGGTCAAGAGATTAACCGTGAAGAGGTAACAGAGTGAGGTGAGAGTGAAGAGTTAGTTCCGCATTTATAATATTAGTATGAATTAATAAAATTTAAGTACCTAACGATAATCTTGCTTGACAATATATCGATACCTACACATAGATCGCATGCGCAGCAATACCATACAGCAGCTCAGACAATATGGCGGGTCTAAATATGAAACCCTTGTCTGTTATACCTTTTGGATGCGCAAAAAATCCACGAACACAGCGATTTGAAAAAATGCGGTCACATTCTTGCTAATAAAGCAGTACCTAATGAAGTGAATTGTCATGTTTTGGATTTGGCGAATGGCTGTCTGATCAGGGTTTTAGGTAAATGAGCGGACTATAATCTGTGGACCAGTCAAGGCCTATGTTTGACCACTATGGAGTTGACAACTTCGACCAGTTGGTAAATTGGCACAGAACAAGGAATAGTACTACGTACAGAATTATCACAGTCAACAAATCTCCAATTTACAACCCCAAACTATAATAGGTAATTAACAAACTTTGACTACACCAAGCGAATGACGCGACGACGGTAGCAATGCGCGGCAGCTACTGAATGGTACCACCTACGGGTGTAAGTAGGTGCAGCGGCGCGGCGAGCTGACGCAAAGTCACCCCCCTGCTATTGGTTTGAATTTTGAATTAAATGTTCATGAAACAGGGCCAAGTTTTGGAGATTCCTCCCCGCATTACTATGAATAGTCGAGGAGCCAGCATCGGCCCCTGAGGCACACCTCCTTGGTACTTAGATTGTGCCATACTTTACGGCTCACATTAGATAATGTAGCAAAACCGATGCATTGCGTCAAGTCGTGTAGGATTGTTCCCAGCACAATGCGCATGCGTGAACCAGGCCGTGGGAGTGCCAGAAAAACAGGAACACATTATGTAAACTAATATGTGCCTAAGGTACTGTTTTTTTTCTGAAAATTAAGTTTTGTAATGAGTGTATGATATAGTTTAGGAATTTATCGCGATTTAGAGCATCGCTATTGTTTTTACATGGTTAAGTGCATAAATTCCGTATTTTTAGCTTTTAAAAATTTTTGGAAAACAAAAGAACGAGATGCCCCTTACCTATAATTAACTTTCCCCTTTTAAAATCTTGTTAAATATTGATCTGAAAAAATGTGTACAATCTTTTTTGTACAACACTAATGTCCGAACGTTTTTTGTTATGGGCCATCGTTTACGAGTTATTGAAAAATTAAAAAAGATACCTTTAATAAACGATCTGGGGGCCGATTTTTGAGAGTCGAACGCTTGACTTTTCACTCGAGATCTGTCAAAAAACTATGACTATAAACTGTCAAAAAACTTTGATAGATGCTGAGTGAAAAGTCGAGCGTTCGACACTCAAAAATCGGCCCCCTGAACTAAACAGCAAAAGAGGTGACAGAGAAGAGAATGACATAAGAAGCAATTTTTTTGTTCTCGCACTTGGTAATTACAAAGATCTATTTGTTGTCTCGTCATGCGGCATGACTATTCCCACTGTAGGTTCAGCTGGCGACCGGCAATCCAAAACTTACGGTACGGTTAGAAAAACATGGCGGCGGTCACGCGCCTTTCAGCGCTTGCGCAGCTTCCGGTTATTGTGCTTTTCTTCCTCATTAGCGCCCAAGCCTGTTCTAGAAACACTAACCACTAAAGCTAAATAACCTTTAACGGGATTACTCTTTACTTCGTAAATTTAAGACCAAAGATTTCAACCTCCATAAGACCAACGAGTTCTCGCGTCGATTGATAAAATTCAAAACAAACGCGTTCAATAAAGAAGTGTGTAAAAAAATTAAAAAGCGTATTTTTTTTACTTTACACTGCAAAAACGCGGGAAGACAAGTGTCAATTTAGGCAGCATCGATATTTCGAAATTTATAAAAGTTTAATTAACATGGCATGGCATTGGCATTTTTTTACTTGCCTATTTAACTCTATGATACTTTTGAAAACAGGTTAGATTGGGTTTACATACAAATACCGAAAAGTTAACGGCTCTATAAATAAAAACCAGGAAAAATTTAATGCTGGTACTTAACCGAGCCATCCCAAAGGCGACTACAATACATACTCCATGCAAGATCGGACTATTCGGACTACTCGTACCAAGTGTTCAATAGGTCTATCAAACAGCGCAATGTAGTTAAAGTCGCATCTCCAAATTAAGAAACAACAGCTCCCTTTAAATTCTTGAAATGTCATCTTTAGTTTAATAGCACTAAAGTCACGCATTGATGTCAAAAACATCATGCTAACATCTCAAATATGTATCGACGCAAAACATGTGAAAACTGTAACAAAGACGTCTACAAAAACTTGCAAAAACATCGTTAGTTAAAAGTTAAATACAATACATGTGTCATTCATTCACTCAAATTGAATAAATCAACAAATAATGATAAAACTTGACGTGATGTCGTGACTCGTGAGTGATTCTGTGTGAAATTCAAACAATTGTTTCGTCGTGTATCGTGTAGCGACAAGTAAGTAATATCAATAAGAAACCTTGTTACCTATCTTAAAGAGTCATTCCTCATGTTAATACACCTTTGCTATAGAATTAATAAATTATGTTACCGACATTTTTATTTTTATTAGTAATAATTTGTTTGTTTGTTTTTTATGATTAGCGCTTTAAATAGTTACTTACTTCCGATGGCGCTACAACCCTTTGTGGGTCATCGCCTCCTCTACAATTTTCCTCCAGTTGTCACGATGCTTGGCGACCTTCTTCCAGTTCGTAAACTTCCCCATTTTTCTTAGATCTTCGTCCACACAATCACTCTAGCGCCTTTTAGGCCTGCCTTTCTGCCTGCTTTTTTTGTTGCGGTGTCCACCTTGTCATGTATTCGCGGCTCTCGAGTCCGGCATTGTCTCAAGGTGACCCGCCCGCTTCAGCCTTTGTCACTTACAGAACCTGCCGATGGTCTCACGTTTGATGAGTGCATCCAATTCATGGTTCATTGATTGACGATAATTACCGTCACGATCTTTCATAGGACCATAGATTTTCCTGAGTACTTTTCTCTCAAACACGGCAAGCTTTAACTTGTCTCTCTGGGTCAGGTTTTAGGTTTCGCAACCGTATGTCAGTACAGGTTTTATGATGGTGTAATAGATAGTTAGCTTTGATGTTATTCTAAGGAGCTTGGAACCCAATAGCTCACTACCACCCTCGCTACCACCCTCGCTAGCACCCAATTCAATATGCAATGCTATTTATATGAATGCTATCTAATACAACACTTTACATTGGTACAACCATATAATAGTAGATTGTTTGACAAGGGTCTAAAGTAAGCCATATTACCACGAGAAAATTGTTCGAGTGGTATTATGGATTTTAGGCCCGAGTTTCTTTTGCTATATTAAGGAAAGAGATGCAACATGCGCTTTTTTTTCTTTTAAGAGGCGCATTTGCTTTGACCATAGACACCGCTTAATCTTTAGAGAACTTAAAAACGTCTTTTCTGATTGGTCGATTTTAGTACAGCAGTATTCTGGTTGGTTGATATTTTTACCAAATATTTTTTTATCTGTCAAATTACTGTTCTGTGATTGGTGGATTTAATAGGTGAAGTATTTTGATTGGTCAAATTAAAATGTTTTGTAAATCATAAATATGTATACATATTTTCCCTAGGGCTTAAATGTACTACTTTAGCCCCGCTTCACAAGTCTAATATGACACACTTTTCGAGCTTCTCATAAGTGAAAATGAAATTTATTATAAGTCGAAATAATCTAAGCACCAATGCAATCGAAACCTTCAGCTAATGCCAAATAACTGCCAAATTAGGTACATTTCCAACGTAAAACAATATCACGAAAACCTCTCATTAACTTAATAATACTCTCGTAATAATTACAATCAGACGAAAATGACGGCGCTCTGAGACAAAGCACTCGACCTCTGACGCGATATTATAAAAACAATTTATAGTACAATGATAGTGAACCCGTATTGTTTTGTAGTACAAACGATAGCGTAGCATGGGACAGCGGTATCAATACATAGACGACCACTTTAGCTTTTCTCCCCTTTGTTGGCCCATCAGGCCGCCTGAGGATGTCCACCAACGTATTTTTGACTGGTCGCCCATCTGACCAAATAGAGAAAATAAAACCACTTTAGCCTATAGGTATAGTGCGCGCCATCCACGAAGGCGCGCCCCTCCACAGCCCAATCCGTACAATTGCGCACAGATTAGTATGAGATTCGCTGTGGAGGGGCGCGTCGTCGTGGATGGCGCGCACTATAAGCTTGTAGAATAATACTAGACGAAGATCATCATCCTCCTAGCTTTATCCTAGTACACGTACAGTTGCGTTGTATCCTGAAAGATGTCTCGGGTCCGCTTCCTAATCCTAGACGAAGATATACATACTTAATTGTCTGACGGCGAATCATGACATCCCACCGCATAGCACGTGCGCTCTTTCGTTCCTATCGCGAAATTGTATAGTTGGAATTCTGTTTCTAGAACGGGTCTTATCTTAAGCACCCATCGGTCCAACAAAGCATTTGTTTAGCCACGTGCCACAAACACTTCGAAATGAAGAGGACATGCTTCTTAAATACTTTACTCGAATAGTGACTCTATTGTTAAACTTTATTAGTCGTCCTACGCTGCTCTACGGATACTATTGCTGTTTTAAATACAAAACGTCAACGCTGATAAGTCGTATTTTTTAATGTGAACCTTCTTTCCTTGTAAGTAAAGCTGCCTTTTGGCCGAAAGTGTTAATGTTTACTTCGTTTAGTTCACAGGAATCAATTATTTAGCGGTTACGTCTAACAAGGAAAGAGAGGGCTTTTGTTTAGAAGGCACAAAGAGAAGGGTAATTCGTTCAAGAAAAAGAATTTCAACTTGGACACCAAGGAAGTGTGCCAGAGGCGAGTTTAGTCGAAGCGGCACGAGGAATAGGCCTGATCGTACCGTCTCCGCACCGAAAAAAGTCACATAAAGAAAACAGAGCCACAGCTTGAAACCACTGCGCCAACTACGCTGTGGCTAGAGCCATGCCTTCCCCCATTGTTCTGCGCAGGAGAAAAAGCATTCGCGAAAATGATTCTTTGTTTCGACCCACAAACAATACGAGGGACGATGCGCGCGATAGCGGCCGGTCGTAAGCTCCAATGTATACGCTGTGTGCTAATCGCCCGCGCGCGGGAACTCTGCTAACGTGCAAGAAGTACCTAGTAGGAGTAGTAGGTAAATAAAAACAACCAACCTCATTTCAATTTTTCGTCTTACGTTTTTGAAGCATCAGTTAGACTTTAGACCACGGCGGGCAGCGCACACATAATAAACAAATTCAAAACAGTAAAAGGAAAAATAAATTCAATTACAGTGTGTGCATGGAAAGTGCGAAGTTAAACTAACCAATATAGCTAATACCTCATGGGCTTTTTTACCCAACTCTCACGTGGCAAACTAAAACTACACACGGAAGTGCCAATTGTCAGCAGGGGCCGTGGAAACGCCGGAAAAATCTGTATCAGAGCAGGAATTTAGGACGACCTGTGGGAGGCAGATGGCTGATTAGTTAGTTTTTATCTCTTTCCCGCGGTTTCTTTTAATTTAACTGTAAAGTTGTAATTAAGTTGATATTTAGCTACTTTGGTAGTTGATACAAGTGGCATTGTCATCTATATGTATACTATCGACCGTAGGTCAGTTAAGGGACAAAAATGATTAAAAATGAGTTAAGTATATAGTTTTGAGTGTATACAAAAACACTTGGCCAATAAAATGTCCCTTTCACTGATCCCTGATGATGTGGATCTCACGAAAAATCAGGGATAAAATAAGAATGTAACTGACAAATTTTTAAATAAACCTTCTGAGAATTTTGTTATACTTTCGCGAAACAAATTTGAATAGGGTCGTCAATGAATCACAATTAGTATCGGCCATTTATTAATCATTTTTCTTTTCTTTTATCGGAGCCGTCGCTATTAAACAGCAAAAAGAGACCAAGAGCTCAGCAGTTACATAACTTTTCAATTTAACTCCTAATTTGTATTTATCTGATGTCACATCATAACAGCATTTAAAGTTTAAAGTTTTAAACGGTGGTTAGCGTTACCCGTTACTTAAGTGACGACTGACCGGAAACATGGAACGTGCTAAGTAAGTTAACAGATTAACCTCTGCTTAACCTGTACGACAGTTTAATGTTTTTATTATGGGTTTAGAATAACAAACAACCTTTTTATGATACGGGGTTACTTATGATTTTTATATTTATAAACAAAACAACTTAACGCAGGTCTTCTTGAAATCAATTCTTTAAAAAATGGCTTCCATCAAATTTATGATGATTTCGCCAATGTCACGTGTTCAATGACGTTGTTCGGTAACGACGCCATGACAGTAGATAAGGTTTTATACGGTAAATGGATTCTGCTCGTCGTCACCCCGGGCACGTGTGCTCACCAACGCGGCGACGATCAAAATCAAAGGTCTTCTTGGGGAATAACTTCTGAAGAGTTGTCGTTTCGCTGTCAGTTGACATGTCGCTCGGACTGACAGTTTAATTTATTAAGACGTGAGGTTTAGCAATTTATATAAAAATCTAAATCGGCTTATAACTACTACCCTCATAGCTTGTGCCTGCGCCAACAAGGCCAAAAGACCAAGATGGTCTTAGGGACTTAGGCTGACAGACGCGCGTATTAGGCGTTTTACTGTTGTTAGAAAAACACAGAAATATTAGAACAACGGAAACGATAGTATCAACGATGGCAGAGGCAGATGTCGTTACGCATCGTTGACCGACAACAGGTGTATTAGGGGATGTTTTTGGCTATCGTTGTCATGCCATCTGCTTTTTACGCCGAATTACACTCAAAAGCAAAAAAGGTTGAAGGATGAAAATTAAATAGTAAGTGCACCAGTTTTATTTGCTTTTTAGTGTAGTTACGTTACTTAGCAATGTATCAGTTAATTTGTAAGCGGTTTTTCGAACCGTCGGTAATCGTAAGTCGTGTGAGTTAAAATCCGATTTTATGGCTATTTCGACAATTTGGTATAATTATAATAATTATATAATTGAAGTTTGACCGTAATTAATAATACGGCAGTGTGGCATACGATACGAAGACAATAATTAAGCTTTTTTTACGTACCTTATTTAGTTATTTATGTGCGACACTCGCATACGAGTTTTTTTTTAGTGCAATCGTTCTATGAAACTGCGCTCTATAAAATGTAGTGAGACTCGCATGCGAGTCTCGTACTTGTTTATCAGGGCCTGTGTCATTTGTTACGTCAAAAAGTCCTTAAGTAACTAAGTAATAATTGCGGTCAGTACGCATACACACTGTATAGCTGTGCGTATAAACCACAATTATTACAGTATTGTCTCGGCTTAAATATAATCCGAGTGATATAACTGTTACCCAGGCTTCCGCTAGTTACCTAAGCCTCCCAACAAATGAATTAATTGAATACACACCTTAAGACGTATATATAATATTGCCCTCAAAATGTTGTATTAACTCAATATGAAGTTGAAGGACCAAAATTATATGTAGCTAGCGATGAATGTGCACTGTATAAGGACTCTATAGAAATTCGAATTTAACGAAAGAATATTTTTACAACACAGCCAGTCGCCAAAATAGCGCTCATCGCCCCCCCGGGAAATATGCAAAAATTGGTATGAAATAAGTTTTTATCAAAACAATATTAGTGAACATGATACTTTTAGACAGGGCCGACCCAAGGTTAGCGCGGATTGGGCGGCCGCGCCAGGCGCCGGATGTCAATGGGCGCCAAACGAGCGACGTCGAAAAAATTCAAACTAAAGGGCGGCCAAACACCATCTCGCACCATCCGGATCTAAGGCTAGGGCCGGCGCTGCTTTCAGATTCATGAAATTTTACTGACAGAGCGGACAAGATATTACTAATATGAGATGTAGGTACTATAGTCTCATCATCATCTTCCTAGCGTTATTCCGGTACATTTGCTAATGCGAACTCTCTTTTCTAATGCGAACAGCAAAGGAGTGGAACTTGCTCCCGTCTTCTGTATTTCCGGACAATTATAATCTGGGCCTATTCCTATTCTAGCCTGGGCCTATTCTTAGCCTATTCACTCTTGCCTTGAAGACAAGGCAAGAGTGAATAGGCTATTACTGAACCAGTGAGCTACATCTTAGGCCTTGTCGTCGCTTTCCATCAGGTGAGACTAAGGCCAATCGCTGTTCAGTAGTACATAAAAAAAATTGCATCTTCAAGGATACCCTTACCTAATCCGAAAATTCCCCTAGATTTGGCGAAGGCACTAGTTATTACGGCAGCTACTGCCAAGTGCCAACTGACCTTGCAACCCAAGAGGAAACCAGAAATTAATGGGATTAAACTTTTCAAGTGAGATCGGTAGTCAATAATATTTATTCAACATTACTTATTCAGCATAGCCAACCTCGCAGTACCAAACTGGCGTGAGATGGCGCAGAACAGAGAAGAGTGGCTTCGTCTTATGTCAGAGGCCAAGATCCTCTTTGGGTCATCAAGTCAGCCGTAGTAAGTAAGTATTCAGCATATTAATTCATCATCATCATAAATTTAAGAGCTGGGCTCTTGTCGGTGGAGTAATCGCCATTCCATTCTTTTCTTCTCCACTGTCTTGAGCTCCTGATACGACGTTACATTAACTTTTTCCCTGGCTTGGTCCATAAAAGTCCGTCTCGGTCTTCCCCTTCCTCTCTTTCCTTCTATTTTCCCCTGAATTATGGTAAGCATAGTAATTATTGTTCTAAAAATATCTAACAATGAAAGTGTTAATGATACATGGTAAAATGTTCGTAGGTAGGTACGTGTGTTTTAGATGCGTAATTAGGCCTAGTTCGTATGTGTATTCAGGTGCGCAGGCGATGATGTTGCGGATCTTTTCGTGCGTGGTTTGTATGGGAGGATCAAATATAGACGGGAATTTTAGGCTACTGAAATTTTTGTTTTTCTCGTAAGATTGTTCGCTATACATAGATGTTTTTAAGTTGAAGGCTTTTGTACTTTAACATGAGCAGTGTTGGTAAGTCTTGTTTGACAAGTTTCTATAGCATGACAGCTGCTATCCTAAGATTGTCTGGAAGAAATCGCTGTTTAGCGATAAGACCGCCTGTTGGTTGTCTCTACCTACTTATTGTGATGAAAAAAAAACCTTTGCTCTATTATCTAGGTACCCACAGTTGCGAAAAAAATAACGCACACGTTTTCAATCTCTGTTGTCCAAATTAAAAGTATAAAAACATTAATAGATGGATAAAAATCGTTTACTTAATTATTTGACAATGTGTTAGTCTAATGGTCTACATTTTGGACTGATTCACTTGTGTGAGGTGTGCAATAAAGTTGCGCATGTAGGTACCTTTGTTCAATTGTTATTCCCTAACTTTGTGAATGATATTAATCAATAGATATTCAACTCATTAATTCATTCTCATTCTTTAATAAAAATGCGACTTTTAATTTCAATATTTAAAAGGGTCGGCAACGCGCATGTGACGCCCCTGGGGTTGCAAGCGTCCATAAGCTGCGGTGACCGCTTACCATCAGGCGAGCCGGACACTTGTTTGCCACCGACGTGGTAATCGTGGTATAATTATTTCCATTTCATTTATAATATGTGGTCCTTCGAACCGGATAGCAAGCTTTCGATATTATACCAATTAAAATGACATTACATCATTTATTTATTAAATTAATCATTGTAGGTAGTTAAGTAGATACACTAAATCGTACAAGAGGACTTAATATCACATCATCATAGGTATAGGTAGTCAACATTCAATAAAGCACAGTTATGAGAATTGAATTGAGCATTTCATCACTATAAGTATTTACTATTCTCCATTCAACAAATCGGTATCTTCAAATCGCGGCAATCAAGTCAAACTCAATCCAAATGTGTTCAGCCGTAACGGCGCTACTCAGCTAGAACACCGGCGAACATAACGGATCTTCTCTCCGCAATTAAACTAAAAGAAATTTAATTAAACGTACACAGCACTTAAACAAAATTGCCTTTAGAAAGCAAACATATAAATTAAACAATAAACTAATCACGATACATTCCCGACTAGATTTTCCATTTGCGACAATTTGCAAACCCCATCGCCACGCAATAAACAAAACGCGATCAAAACAAAAAAGTAAAGACTACAACAAAAAAACAAAAGGTAACGTTAATTAATAAAATACTCACCGATAATAGCACTTGTTTACAATATACACAACACAGCACAGTCACAACACTCACTCGCGTACGCGGCACGTGCGCTTGCGACGGTGCGCGCTCCGTTATGCGCGCGCAGTGGAAAGCGGTCGCGCGGAGAAAGAGAGACGCGACACTGGAGCTTTGGCGCGGTACTCGGTAGCTGATGGGATCACACTTATCTGACGTACGCATTGATGCGCTCACCTACCTCTAGTACTTATAAGCTTTTCCGAAACAAAACACAAACGAAAACGTTTGCGTTTAGTCAAAAAATAGTTACCACCTAAGGCCATCAGTCCACACAGCACGGTATGCTAAAAAACTGTAAAGAAATAGTTAACTCACGGAAATTCGCGACTAGACAAAATATTATTACAAACTAGACAAAGTATTTAGCAGAATAATTAAAATGACTGTAAAATTTTAGATCGGGGAAAAATGCGATCCGAAATTCTGCTACAATGAAATAATGATTTCGAGTAAAACATCTAATAAACCGAATGTAAATCTAACAGTAATACTTATGACACGTGTCATCGTGTCACGTGTGTCAGTACTGATACCGTTCCGACTGTGTGACACGTATTTTAAAAAAAAACTTGTTATTGTACAAGTAAATAAGAACAAAATACTGAATAGTTTTTTGAAATGACTGTGTTGGCAACCCTAAGCTAAGTAATTTATGATACCAAACAACTACCATTTACATTCTGTTCCAAAGTGATTGCTCTATGGCAGTAGGTTATCATAGGAGATGTAAGTATGCGTTATCGTTAGGATCGGGGGAAAGTGGCTTTTTAGCCGCAGGTCATAAGTTCGAAATTGGTGATGGGTTGAGGAGGCTTATAAAAGACATGTTTATAAAAAAAGACAAAAAAACACGGTACTTAATAAAAGTGTGCATATTCGTCTCCTCGGCGATGCAGACGCATAACTTTCCTTTCGATCGTCACAGTCGGTTAAAGATGCTGACAGTGTTTCGATCTCTCGGTGAATCAGCGATTACCATACTCTCTACTGGCCTTGATCCTTTCCTCGGAGCAAGGCTAGCATGCTAATTTTATCGTGATGTCAACATTAAGGCAGAGATAATTTCGAACAAACACATGCCGAATTGAATTAATAATATTTCGGCGCACAATACAAGTAAGTACTGGGGGCCGATTTTTGAGTGTCGGACGCTCGACTTTTCACACAAAACACTATGACGTTTTGACAGATGTCGAGTGAAAAGTCGAGCGTTCGAAACTCAAAAATCGGCCCCCTGGTCCCATGCTAGAGTGTAAGCACTGAGTTTCCTGCTAGACTCTTCTCAGCTGGGCTAGGTTCAGTGAACCAGCGACGAAACTCCTGTAGCTCGATTCCAATAACACTTCAGATTTGTTTGAAGCCGCTCAACCAATCTCACTGGAGTGCAAATTCTTAGAGTAGGTAGGTATTCCCGTGTTTAATCCGACCACGTGGTCGTGTCGGAGGTTTCTCCTGAATTTTCCCCAAGCCACTCTTCAACCGCGCACTCCTATCCCTTTCTTGGGCACGGCCTATAAAGCCACAGTGAATTAAAAAAAAACCGGCCAAGTGCGTGTCGGGCCACGCGCAAGGTAGGGTTCCGTAGTCATCTACCCGTTACATTATGTGGACTAAAAAGTTCGCAAACTTATATTTACTATGCTTTTGACAGACTTAACAACATTATCTATGGTATCAATGGAAATTGTACGAAAGTTTGCTTTTGCAAAGTACGTTTCTGAAGTTTGACTATTACTCGTTAACTAGGTATAGTAATGTCTACTTAGCTGTGATAGTTTTCCTTTTAAATTCATCGTATATACTATTACCATGATTTTTTTCACATGCCTAGTAGCCGCCGTTTAGCTGGCAGGGGGGGGGGGGGGGGGGGGGGCACTTGACCATAACAAAAATTATCACTTCAAAGCTTAATATCACGCCAAACAATTCTTTAATCAAAAAATGCTTTTAGAAACCTTATAATATTTTTGAAAGAGCTATCCAACGATACCCCACAAAATGGGGTTTGGAAGAAAAAAAAATTGCACCACCACTTTACATGTAGGGGAGGTAACCTAAAAAAAATTATTTTTAAGGTTTTATTCTACTGTTTTATCGGCGTCATTGATATGTTTACTCATGTCAAATTACAGTTTTCTAGTACTACCGGTTACTGAGAAAAACGGGGGACAGACGGACGGACGGACGGACATGGCGAAACTATAAGGGTTCCTTGTTTACTACGGAACCCTAAAAAAGTTGGTACTGGTACCATGCTAGAGTGTAAGCATAGTTCTCCTTCACTTGATATTCAGTAGATGTGCGCAGAAGCGTATATTCATGTTAATGTACGCGGAACTCCTTTCATTCATAGCTGGCGCTTGCGCCTGACTATCCAGGTACAGTCGACCAAAAAAGTGGTCTACCACTTTTCGATTCTACATATTATGTGTACGTTAGAGTCCAAAAGTGGTAGAGGACTTTCTTTGCTGACTGTACACTGGTCACTGGACCTGTGCACACTAGTAACTAGTGGCTCTGTGAGCTTTAGATCTAGAATTCTAGATCACACGAGTGATTTTTTAAAGCTCTCAACCCCCGTGACATAAATGTTTTTTGGTGATTAAAAAGAAGAAAAACTAGATAGATAGAGCTGAACTAGATAGACAGATTTTTCCTGTAAAATATACGTAGATATTAATGAAATTAATTTCATTTCTTTTTCTGGTAAACTTTGGTAATAAGTGTCTAATTCAAAAAAATTGTACATAGTAAAGGGCTTAATGAAAACAAAATACGATCGCGTCCTTTGTGTGACGAAAGTTAGCCATACAAAATATATGAGTCATCGTTACACAAAGGAATAAATAGTTATGTTTTGTTTTTAACCCCCGACCCAAAAAGCGGGGTGTTATAAGTTAAAAGTGTTTGTCGGTGTATCTGTGTATCTGTCTGTGACATCGTAGCGCCCTTAACGGATGAACCGATTTTCGTTTAGGTTTCTTTGTGTCATAGATAATTTTATCCCGAGTGTTCTTTGCCATGTTTCATGAAAATCTGTTCAGCCGTTTGAAGATCATGTCGTCTATGTAACAAGAACAACATGAAAGCAATAAATTACTAATAAATATTAAATATCGAATTGTAGAGGAGAATAACCGGACATCCAGACATACTCGTAGATAAAACCTTCTGTAAATAAGCAAAACTTCCCACCGCAGTGCTCGACACTCTAGTGCCCGATATATGACACGTATTAATCACCTCTGTCATCATGACATTAGGTTTGAAAGTGCCATGCATTGGGTCACTGACGTCACTGTTGAACACAGGGAAATTTACCCAAGTGTAATTCTGTGACCTAGGTCTGAAGATCGACATTTGAACTTACAAACATCGCCATTCCAATCAGTGGAAATGAGTCATTCCATATTATATTTCTGCGACCAACAATCTTATTGGATGACATCACGTCCTATTTCCTGCAGATAAACAGGTAACGCCTACATCTTGTCTAAATTAGTCCACTAGCGGACAAACAGACCCAAACTGTAGCCTTCGATCGTCCGCTTCAGTTGTAATGTAGCCAATGTAGGCTTTGAATGTTCTAAACTCTAAACAGAGTAAAAGCCAACAAACTGTGATGCAGTTTGGCGAAGTTAAAAAGTGTATATAAGTGTAATCTCTTGTAAGAAAAAAATTAAAAAAAAAATCTCCAGACAACGTAACAATTACCTACTTTACTGCAATAATATATTACGGTAGGAAGTTATTCAGACTTGCCAACCTTGCTATAGCATGATGCGTTTATGTCCGACGCGCGACGTATAGCATTCGACCCTTTCGCACTTTTTACCCGACGACGAATACAAAAGGAAGGGTTATGATTATTTACTTTCCTATATGGTAGAGTCTAGCTGACTACAAAGGCAAACTACAGCTTGAAAGAAGGCACCAACCACTCTTTTCGCGACTGTGTTCCCTTAAACCATCTTTAACTTATGAGCGGCTCTTAAAATAGACGAATTTTAAACGTTTTCGGATTGAAATTGATAATGTAGTTAGCTTTCAGTGGCGGAGCGTCCATACAACTCGATTCCCACCGGCTTGCCTAATTTTCAGACAGACCCGTTCTTTTAACTACTATGGTTCATGAAGAATAAGAAAGGCAAATTATTGCCGGCTCTCCTAAGAATATTTTTGACGCGCCACCACTGTTAGCTTTGCATTTAAATAGCGGCTGCATTCCGAAACCAACACAAGTCTACAGTAGATCTCCTTTGTAAAACAAGAAAAAGTGAAATGAACCATGTAAATTCTATCTAAAAATTTGCGTCCATTATTATCCTACCTACCCGCAATTATTTTCGCAAACAGCGCTATAAAATCTCAACCCGATGTACAGGAATTTTACCATCCATGTTAATACCAGCGCTAAAATTAGACAAACTTATGGTAAACAAGTTAAACTCCGCTAATTTAATGCGGACAAAAGAATTCCAAAACAAACAGGTAGTCTTAATTCTTACTTTTAACTTAACAAGGGTGTATCTAACTAAGTAGTAGTTAGCGAGTTGGGTCTTTCGTTCATTAAGGGTACGAATTCTTGAGGGACAATTATCTTTATGAAGCCCGCGGAACAAAGGGCTGATTATCTGCGCAGGAGTGGCTAAATGGACGAATTAAATTGTTAAAGGGGGGGAATGCTTGCGAGGGTACGGGTTTGAGGTAAGGTTGGGGGGTTAGACGCTGATTTCATTTATTGTGATATTCTACCAAGTGGAAGCGTCCGCTAACGTATCTTTATGTTCTAGAAAGTGTTGGATGTGAACCCACGACTTCAGCGTTCCGTGAAGTGTTAAACCAACTGAGCTACCACGGGAAACACTCGTGGTGATGTAGCGACATCTACCGCGAAGTTAGTATTCAGTATTCTTTATTAATGCTATCAAGTTACATATACATACATGTTATGTTACATGATACCCGCTAGGCTGTCTGCTAGTGTCTGAATAATTGTTAGGAGTCTCATAGTATACAACTGACCGTCACCGCGGCCGCCACCGCAGGCCGCTGCACTGTATGGTTAGGCTTGAAACTGCAGTCCGCAACGCGTGTGCGCACTTACTATCGCGCCATCTAGCGTCAAAACCCCGCATACTAATTGGGCGCCGCTTCAAATATTTTGATCCCATCTCAAATGCGCATTTTTATATCTCGAGCTTTTGTTTAGAGTCTGCTTAACTTAGGCTTTGTACCTACATTAAGATTTGCGAAAATATAGTTACACTATTGTCATTTGAATATAAGTACATATAATAACACTGAAACAGTATCTACTAAAAGAGGGACGTTTCTTTTAAAAATGATTTTTCTTCAATACGATTTCAGAATTATTATTTTTTTAACTTTATATTTCCGCTGAATCCATTGTCGGCCAAACTAAAGATAAAGATAAATTTAGTGAACTAGATATATCAAATAACAAAACGTTAATCCTTGTTCCCGTTGTTGTTCAGCGTCCCGAGTTCCTGGTCTGAACGGCGCGCGCGCAGATGATCGATGCGCCGCGCCGGCGCGGACAGATGAACAGAGCTTTGTTATTTATTAGTGGGGGCTGTTCACACTGATTTAATCCTTAGGCTTTGTCTACGCGATTAGTAAGTTTAGTAACACGCCCTTTCCACAAACGTTATAGCAAAACGTGTTTAAGCGAGCAATTCTTGTTTAATTAATTATTTCGTGGATCTCGGAAAAGGCTGGCTCTAACGATTTCAATTTAGTTTGGTCTTATTCCCGGGAAAACGCCAAACAAAAACCAAACTAATAATATCTTACACATATCGACCACTTCTAAAAACCAAAATAATAATATCTTACACATATCGACCAAGTCTAAAACCCAAAATAATAATATCTTACACATACCGACCAAGTCTAAAAACTAAAATAATAATATCTTACACATATCGACCAAGTCTAAAACCAAAATAATAATATCTTACACATATCAACCAAGTCTAAAAACCAAAATAATAATATCTTACACATATCGACCAAGTCTAAAAACCAAAATAATAATATCTTACACATATCGACCAAGTCTAAAAGCCAAAATAATAATATCTTACACATATCAACCAAGTCTAAAAACCAAAATAATAATATCTTACACATATCGACCAAGTCTAAAAAACTAAACAAAGCTTGTGCTACTGTGTGCTTGTGCTGCTTGTGGGTACTGATATATTAGGTAGAAGCGGTTTAATAGATAGATAAATACCTAAAATACTTAAATATAAAACATCCAAGAGTCACGAAATAATTTATTCATGCCCAATTCATTGAAATAAATGCTTTGAACGGATTCCCGGAACCACCTGCTTCGTTCGTAGGCAGGGTCACTACCAAATTAGGCTTAAGCGGTCGTCAATTAAAAGTATAGGCTGGAAACAGTGCTCGACCGACGGTCAACGCGTATGGTCGGTCGGGCGTAGCTATAGACGTATGAAAGCATACGGGCGTTCAGACCGATGCTCACCGTCAGCGCGTATGCGGTCATATAAAACACGCCCGACCGACCATACGCGCTGCATGACCGTCGGTCGAGCACTGTATCCAGCCATAACCTTGCTCTATCTAGTGATTAGTGCCCAATTTTGGCGGCAAACTTATGCACCAACGTACCTATATGTCACACAAGCGACAAGTTAATATTGCAACTCGTGCTTTTGAATCCTTCGCTGCGCTCAAGATTCCAACTTTGGATCATTCGCTCGCTCGAGACTCAAGTTCAGCACTTGTAGCAGAAACTACTTTGCACTGTATTACACAAATTTATTATTTGTTATTTTAAATAGAAAACTTCCGTGTCGACGAAACGAGTCAGTCACGTCTTTATATCGTCGAATATCGCTCGATATGATGATGATTATTATTTGTTTATGAAACTGTTCTCTCAGTTTCTTTTTTTTACCCAGACTGTGTCTTTATAGGCCGGGTCCATTAAAGCGATAGGATGTCCTCCCAGTGTGGCACCCCCTTACAACACTTTGTTGCGTTAAGTTGCTCCTGCCGTGTGACCGGCTAATTAAATTGGCGCCGTAATAACATCGCACCCAATAAATCGCGTTTCGTTCGAGCACAGATAGGCGTTAGAACGTGCTGGGACTTTTTAATTTGATTTTCTGCAGTGCACAAGGAGCGTTTTGCTATTTCAGTGTTAAAACTTTAGTTATGTTTCGCTATTTCAGTGTTGTATACAAATACAAACCTTTATTCTGCAAATAGGCCACAAGGGCACTTTTACATGTCATAATGTTAATGTACAATTTAAAAAAGTCTGACAATATAAGCATATGATAGATTTTTCATTAGAAAATATTAATTTACAATTTAAGAAATATATCAATAAGAATTTAATAAATTTTTTCATGTCAAAATATTAATTATCTATTACAAATATTACAATAATAGTAAAGTTGAGAGATGTATAAAAGGTCTCAGTCTGTATAACAAAATTTAATATAATATCTCAAAGATGTAAATGGTCTCTGAGCGTCGAAATATTCTTAATAATGTGCTTAGAGATGTACAATGGTCTGAAAGCGTCAAAATAAAAATAATAAGATTTAAATATAAAAGGAAAAAAAAACAATTTAATATAGAGGTGTCTCTCAGAGTCAATGTCAAGAAAAACTAATCCATAACAGGGTGATGTCTCTCGTCAATCTCCAAGAGAAGACACTAGTAGGTTAGGTATGTAAGTTTAGTTATGTACCTACATAAAATTATTGATAATTCCAATAAACGGAATTACCTAGCAACGCTACGATGATTATATTAAAGTTTTAGAATTGTTAGATTAACGGCGCCGTTAAGTGATTTTATAGTTGTAGTAGAACATAATCAGAAGAAACTAGTTTATATCTTGAAATTTGTCGATTTGGTGTGGGTGGGAAAGATATTTTCTTAAAATACTTAGCTCGATTTAATTCTAAGAGAAAATGTCAAACTACGTGTCAATAGTTTCAAAGTCAATACACACACAAAATAGCATAAATAAACTAAAGTTTGTAAAACTGATAAGAATCCCAGAAGTTATTTTAAGAGGCTCTAGCTATCTTTGGTATGTTGTACCTATATATTATGTACATAACGAATACTTAGTCTAATTAGTTGAAGGAAGCTATATATACGTTTTTTTACAAGTGCACATGCACGTTTTAGTCTATTTTATCCAGAAAACTGTGTTTTATCTGTAGCTTTACCGCGGCTAAATCCACCTACAAAACCGGATTGTCCACAAATATTAATTGATTTATTCAGTGAACTAAGATTGCAGACTGTCAAATAGACAAAAGTTTCTAATGTTCAAGGCCCACTACTTTATACCTGCCTAGAACCTAAATGTTCATATCTGTGTAGAGTTCTACGGATTCAGAGAAACTTATTATTATTTGTATGTCTTTCCCGTTCACGGGACACTGGTGTCCCGGACATTTGGGAGGCGTGCGCGGAGCCGAAGTACCGAGGCACCGAAGTACCAACGAGTACCACATAGCCAACACGTAGAGGCCCTTTTGACAATTTAATGAAATGCAAGGGATACACCGAGCGGATGCTGTCCCTGCCCGTGTCATGGGACGCACACAGAGACAGCACCCGCCAGGGTGTATAGGAACTACTTATTGCTGATTGATGGAGTCTAAATGAACTGGGCTATTGGGTGAATATGATGGACTAATGGCTGGGCTATTGGGTGAGACACCGGACGCCTGCCTAATAAAACTGTCTCAGATTTTTATTTCCGGCAGACGGTGACTCGCTCTCTGCTAGATGGGCCCCCATAGAATAGCGACATATTTATTATTATTTTATTATTTATTAATCAGGCAGGCAGTTGAAACAACTGATCAAGCCTGTATCCAATTATCTTTAAATATATATCACTGTTGAGCTAAGTTCGAAATATGCTTGTCTAATTTGTTCTTAAATTGGTTGACACTTCTCCCGTGTTTTAACACTACCGCGTGTACCGCGTAGTGTCGCCGACTCTAAAGATTCGGCGACACGCATGTGACCCCTCTGGTGTTCCAAGAGACCATAGTCGCTTGGAACACCAGAGGGGCCTACATGTTACGGTGACAGCTTACCACCATGCGGCCCCACGCCTGTTTGCCACCTCGACGGCAAAGTAGTTAGTATAAAAAAATAAAGCAAAGCAATTTTATTGCTTATTCCGTCCACCTACTCCAAAGCACTTTCGACCAAGCAAACCTGTCCGTTTCTTGTACACATTTGATTAGTGTATATTATGCACGCTCTCTTCACCGTGTGACATATATTGCACAACCATAGCTACCGGCAAAATCAAAATGAATTCCTCCACTTTCACTCTTTTGAGATAGACACTGGTTCTGCCATTTGCGTCCAATAGTTGGGCTATGACGCAAAAGGAAATTGGCCGATAGCGAAGGTATAAATGAGAGATGTACCGACTAGAAGTTGCCGACTAGTTGGGATAGCCGACTAGGTATCCGGCCACAATTTATAGTCGGCGATTATTCGGAAAAAGAGACGTGACAATTCGGCACGTAATGATTTACTACAAAATAAAAATCTTGCAATATTTACTTACTTCAAGTTTCATGTTTGTCAACAATTATATTTCTCACTAAGATATCTAAATAAATGTCAAATGTAAACTAGTATAGTTTAGTATGTAAGCCTTTTGCTGTTAATTAAATTTAATTATAGTAAAATAATTTATACCTTATCTTATAACTAATGGCAACATAAAGTGGAAGAGCGGTGTTCTCTTAACACAAGTATCTAGAATACTTAAAAAGAGACACCCAGCACAGTCTTTGTAACTAAACCTAAGATACTGAATATTTTTTTTTTTTTATAGTACGGCTATTCACCGCTAGATGTCAGCACACAACTTAATATTAGCGCTATCTAGTAAACAAGAAATAAACTCCATAGTTTGGCTTCTCACCGCTAGATGTCAGGTCTTATACATTAATTTTAGTGCCATCTAGTGATCAAGTAACACACTAAATAGTTTGGCTTTTCACCGCTAGATGTCAGGTCTTTTACATTAATTTTAGCGCCATCTAGTGATCAAGTAACACACTAAATAGTTTGGCTTTTCACCGCTAGATGTCAGGTCTTCTACATTAATTTTAGCGCCATCTAGTGATCAAGTGACACACTAAATAGTTCGGCTTTTCACCGCTAGATGTCAGGACACATTCATTAATTTTAGCGCCATCTAATGAATAAGAAATAAACTACATAGTTTGGCTTTTCACCGCTTGATGTTAGGTCTTATGCATTAATTTTAGTGTCATCTAGTAATCAAGTAATACACTAAATAGTTTGGCTTTTCCTCACTAGATGTCGCGTAATTAGAGTAGCTCGTTCTCACACCACTAGAGCCGTGTTCCGAATCACGCCAACAACGATCACAGCGTTTACAGTGCTGACGGTTGGTCCGAATCAGTAAGCGCGCTCAAGGCCGCGTGAGTGGTGTTTTGATTCGGACCGGGCATGATGTGTTTACTGTCATGTTCATATATCAAACGTCAACTTGACGTTTGGTTTACGGTGCTGACGCCTCGGAGTGTGAGCACTGTAAACGCCAATATGGCGCCGTCCATGACGTCATCAATGACGTCACGACATCTCATGTAAACGCTATGAGCGTGATTCGGTCCGATCGTAAACGCGTTTATACGTTTTAAGCGTGATTCGGAACACGGCTTAGATGTTTTAACATGGTACATACAAATTGTTTTGAAATAGTGCCTTAAACATTTAAAAGGGATTGCTTGGTAAATACGCATAGGTTCATATTAAAATTGCCGTAAATCGCTGGCATAGTGGTAAATACCATAGTTAAATATACCTACCAGTTTGAAAAAACAGTTGTAGGAGATCCTAATTATTCCCGTTTTCCAATCACAATCCAGCATATTGATGTGAGGCCGAAGCATTCCAAAATACTATGCATATTAAGTAGAGGTGTCGTGTCGGAAACCTATGTTCCCACTAGTCTTGTGCTCATTGTGCTGTTCCTAGTTCTGTACACAGAACTAGCTAGTAAGACTTTTTGTCCCATTAGTTCAGTCGATGAGTACCTAGTTATGTTAATAGAACTACTGGGATATGTCATGGATATGTGGTTCCCACTAGTCCTGTTGATGAAACTTCCATTTCAACTCAAAGCATTGATGCAGGAATGTTCTTATATAGTTTAAATATGAATCTCGTTATTAGAAACATCTGCGTAAAAAGAAACGTTAAGCGTGGTTAGTAAGTTTTTAATGGATAGCGTAATCGGAATTCAAGAAAAGCTGTTCTCTAATTGGCTAATTTTAAAATTACATTTCGCCCCAGTTAATAACATCCAATAAAAATGCTGGTTCTAACTGACTTCTGACATCTTTTTGACAGAAGCCACATTCTTGTAATCGAGAATGATTTGTAAAAAAATAAATATATAATGTTAGCAAATGCTAATGTAGTAATTGCTACTTTTTGTTTTTCTCTATAATTATTATAACTACACTCGGTGTGATTATTTTAAATTGTTATTTGGATAGTAATTAATCTTTAAGCGTTAGCGTAAACTATGGATGAAATGGATAAATTAAGTTGTAGTAAGTTAAAGCATAACCTATTTTGTACTGTAAGAAAATGTAAAATCATTAAGTTTCTTTACATAATAACGTGTTTTTAACAGAGGAAGTGATGGATATGAGTGATGTGGAACACTCTGCCACAGACGACCATAAAGAAATGGACGAAAAACCGAAGAAAAAGAAGAGAAGACGTCGTGAGATTGATATGGTGCGTAACATTGGAATCATGTATGAAATAATGATTCTTAGTGCTCTAATTTGACATTGTCTAGTTATTAGAGTACCCTGCTCCTAGTGTTTCGTGAGACAGAGCTCGGCCAAGTCTTAAAGAGCCAGTCTATTTAGCTGTAATGGCATCTTCAAGGCTCGGTTAAACTATATGTCACATCAGTAGCTCATCAGTTTTATGGAATTGGAATTAAAAATCAAGTAAATATAATTTTATTTCACCAAGTTATCCTCGTGGTCACAAACCAGCACATCAAATTAACTGGTTACCTACTAACATACCTGTAATGGCCGCCAAAACTGTAAACAACTTGTATTTTTTTTGTATACTTATTACAAGTAGTAGTCTTAGTAGTGTTATTACAACTGAAATATCTGTAAACACTATCTCTTCAGATCAAGCTCTCGGACGATGATGAGACTGACGATGAGGGTGCGCCCAAGAAGGTTCATCGCAGACTGAGTCCGGGGCCAAACTCTAGGGAGCCTCGTACTTGTGTACTTAAGGTAATTTTGTTAACTTTGACCGAGTCTATTGCTTTTCAGTGTTCCGTTTTTCGTGACTTCATTATTCTCACGTATTTGGGACTACAGATGTATTGCAAAATGCTTTTCTTTCGGGAAAACTCGGATCTCAATCGGAATACGAACGATGGCACCCGAACTGAATAAATGAATTTTGAGTACTGATTGAATAAATGAGTGACGTTTTTATATCCATTTTATGGAACTTTATTCTTTAGTGTCAAATGTTAAAGTGAAAAATGTCAAGCTAATTGAGAGAGCACGATAAATACGAACTTTTCCGATAAAGTACGAAGGAAAAACATTATGCACTACATCTGTAGGTTGATTTGTGTAAGATTGTCCACAAAATATTTAAAAAAACATTCTTTTACTTTCTCAGGCCTCACAGAAACGCCGTCCCCTCTCCCGTCTCCTCGAGCAGCTCCTCCGTAACCTGGAGAAGCGGGACCCGCACCAGTTCTTCGCGTGGCCGGTGAACGACAACTTTGCGCCCAATTATTCCAACGTCATCCGCCGGCCCATGGACTTCTCCACTATTAAGCAGAAGATCGATGATAATGAGTACAAGTCGCTCAATTGCTTTATTGTAAGTACCGAAGTTTAAGACGATTCTCAGGTACAGAAAATCACAGGATAAGTTAGGATGCTTAGGCAATGTGGCAACATTTTATAAAATCTCTGTTTAGCCCAATGGTTGGCTGGTAGAGAATGCCATTTGTACGATTCGTGTGTTTTTGTGCAATAAAGTTTAAATCAATAAATAACATTTTACGGTAAAAAATGTAAGGCCAGGAAATGAAATATAGCACACGATTCAACTGAAAATTAAAACAAAACCAAGGAGGAGTTGAATCTTTTAGTTTTTTTCCCTTTTACTTTACGACCGCTTTAGCTTAGTTGGTAGTGACCCTGCCTACGAAGCTGGAGGTCCCGGGTTCGAATCCCGGCCGGGGCATTTATTTGTGTGATGAGCGCGAATATTTGTTCTTGGGTCTTGGATGTTTTCTATGTATTTAAGTATTTATTTATCTATATAAGTATGTATATCGTCGCTTAGTACCCATAGTACAAGCTTTGCTTAGTTTGGGACTAGGTTGATTTGTGTAAGATTGTCCACAAATATTTATTTATTTATTTTTATTTACATCACTCTACTCAAACCATTTATTAAACGAAAAAACCAAAGTAGAATCATGGTATTTTGCCTGAGCACAGTATGTGTCGTCCCATCAGAGCGCATCAAATGAATGTGAATGTAATGTAGGGTGGTTGTCACACCGACCATTGCGGAAACAGTCCGGAAACAGCGGCAGTGTGACAATCGCCTACATGTATGTACAAATGACACGGATATCGTTAATCGCGTCACTACACAACAGCCCAGACAATTCAAATTAAGCTTTAAAAATTACCGAATTTTCCCACAGAGTGACTTCAAACTGATGTGTAACAACGCTATGAAATACAATAAGCCTGGCACGGTGTACCACAAGGCGGCCAAGCGGCTGCTCCACGCGGGCCTCAAACAGCTGACCCCGCAGAAACTCAGGCCGATGGGAGACCTGCTCACCTACATGTATGAGATACCCATCAGAGAGCTGGGATTCGATATTGGGAAGATGGATGTGGTGAGTCATCAATTAAATTAATCAAAGTCAAAAAATAAAGGTTTTCCCGAGGGACTACAATACCCATATTGTAGTCCCTCGACTCCTTTCATGAAGAGCCCCAGCTCTTCATAAAAGGAGTTTGACATAGATTACAGCAATTCAACTTTAAAAAAAATTATAATTGCATCAATAAATTGCTCTGAATAATTCGATTCAAACTATGTAATATAAAACTGACGATTTAAAAGTGCTTGTTGCTAGGCCTATTTGAATAAAGAATATTTTAAGTTTGAGTTTGGAGTGTATATTTTTTAAAGGGACGGCAACTGGGGTTTCAAGCGTCCATAGGCTGCGGTGTCCGCTTACCATCAGGCGGGCCGCAGACTTTTTTGCCACCGATGTGCTATAAACAAGAAATGTGGAGTGGAGCAAAGCGACAGTAATGGACATATCATTACTAATTCAAAGACCTTACGGTTTTAAATTGATTGTTGTGTAAAAAAATTATAACTCTTCTTCCTTTTAAATTAATGTGCATTATTGGGTCCTTGTTTAATGTCCATTACTGCCTAGCACGATATCTTACCGTTACGTTATATGGCCGAAATATACTAAAACGTGACGGTGGGTTATCATGCTAGTAATGCTGGTGTTGTTACCCTAAACATAATAATCATAAGGTTTATGTTCAAAAAATATGTGGGTAAACTTTAGTTTTATTTTTTTAATACTGGGTAGATTCATCTATTTACAAGCGGTCTGCTGGCCCTTGTCAAGTTAGTACAAAAAGACTCGCAATGTTGTATACAAGTATAACAGTATTTTAACATAATTTAGCAAAACGATTTAATTGTTTTTTTTTAATAATGCTGTAATATTACTGTTTTAATTTAATGTTTTAAATAATTGTGTATGTGCCATGGCAATGTCAAAACAACAGAGTCTTCGAATCGTAAGTTCTTTTAAAATTGTAACGGTTAACATTTAAATCTAATTTATAAAAAGGTTAATTATTCTCAGTCCTTTTTTGTTTTTCTGAAGACCAGGCAATGTCACTTCACAAAACTAAATTCGGAATTGTTATAGAATAGTGCATAAAAAAAATTAGGATCTTTAATTTGAAATACATTACATATTTAAAATATTTTTCTAAATATTGTAAATATGATACACTACAAAAACTAGAGCTCAAAACCAAATACTAAATATCCTTATTATTTTCTGTGTCAAGCTTAGTTTTTTTTTAATTTGAAAAGAACTTTACCTGATCACTTTTTGCCACGCAGCCTCTTAGGACGTACGGCCGAAAGGTGAATGTCTTCACATTTAGTAGTGGATACCTATACATATTACTGGCACTATTCCACTCACTCAAAGCGATATCGTCGATATTGCCACCGATGTGGTCATTATTATTAATCAAAAGTACAAAACCTTTTTTCTAATACAGTTATAAAATACTGTCCTTCATGTCATCTTTATGAATCGAAATCTTTAAAATAGTGATAAAGTTGGATGTTTTTCGAGAATATGTCGTATAGTTGCCGGCAAACTTCTTGAACCTGCGCAGACCTGGGCTGCTACCGCGAATGGCATTCGAAATTTTCCCTCTTTGTCGTACTTGCAATTTACGTATATTTAACCACATCGCTGCGATACTTCGAAGAACTATTAATATGATCTGTGAAGATACGTTTTTGAGTTATTGGAATATGTGTCTATAAATGATAGTTAGTTTTGTTTTGCTTCATCGTGTTCAAGTGATGCGCATTGCATGGTGAAGTGTTAGGAAACGCTTGCTGGGTTGGTTATGGTCTATAGCGCCATAGTGAATGACGATCGTTCAATACAAAGGTGCGTTTTGCGGAAAAGCGAGAGAAAATACCCACTCTTAAAACTTTGAAGACTTATAATTACGTAATTATTTATTTTTTTGAATTACTTTTTTCGCCATTTGATTGAGAGTTTGAGCCTTTATGTAGAAAATTTTGATTTATTGATTTTCTTTTATAGTGTCATCATCCCTATTATAGAAGTAAAAACCTAATTTACGTTCTGGGCCTCTTCAAGGCAAGAGTGAATAGGCTATTACTGAACCAGCGAGCTACATCTTAGGCTGGTTTTCCACTACAGCTATGCTATGCTATATTTCCATACATTTGATACACAGCTCCAGCTACGTGTCAAATGTATGAAAACATAGCATAGCATAGCTCTAGTGGAAAACCAGCCTTAGGCCTTGTCGTCGCTTTCCATCAGGTGAGAGGCCAATCGCTGTTCAGTCATACATAAAAAAAACGTATTTAGCACATTAAATCAGTATCGTAAATATTTTTATGTCACACCTGGCCATAAAGCGGCCATTATCGCACACTCTCCGCGCGAAAAAACCCACTTCCTGGCCAGGGGGTGACATAAAATTTTGTACTTAACACGGGCGGTAATAAAGAAAGCCTCAGATCGCATATTTATCGCCCTTGCCTTCGGCTCGGGCGTCAAATACCTGCGATCTGAGACATTCTTTGTTTTACCGTCCTTGTTAAGTAATGTACTATTATCGAACATCCCGTTATGCAGCGCAGTCCCGTTTTGTCCGGGAAAAAGTATGACATAAGTTTACGAACGATAAAATTGTCTCAAAGCACCGAAATTTGTTGACCCGTAACTCATATTTGCCATAATCAATCTAAGGTATTGCAAAATAGTCACCATATTAAACTAATTAGAAATAAACCCGCGTATCCCGCCCACAAACTATGAAATTTGACATTTCGAAGGACTGACATCACACCAGCGCCTCTAGCGGCGAATTCATACGCGGTAGCCCTCATTTCGACTTAAAACACATATATTTAGTATATATGTCTGAAACTCAGAGTCAATCACGAGACCACAACCAACCCGCAGCGTACTGCCAGCATGCCCTAGCTGCCCCCTCCCCCCACCGTATGTAACCGTCTCCCCCGCAGAAGGTGCTCAAGCGCTCGAGCCCGATCAAGTCCGGCGGGTCGGAGGCGGAGGTGGTCTCGGACGGAGCCGAGAGGCCGGACGGGGACAGTGTGAAGCTGCAGATGGAGGCCGCTAGGGAGCAGCACAGGCGACGGTTAGCAAAAAAAGGTGAGGCTAAGGCTGGGTTACACCAAACCGTCTGTAATCGTAAACGGTGTTCGTCAAATCTGATTGTATGGAAAGTTTGACAAGTTTCTATGGGATGACAGCTGCCGGCGCCATATTTGACGATGACCGGTCTGTGTTCTTACGTTGGTGCAACTGGCACATAAACTTTCGTGAGTCATGTTAAGACTATATTCTACTGAACGGTTAAAACTCGCCCGGATTATAGTTCGTACAAAACTGTATGGCCAAGTGCTGTCAAATTAACGCAAGCAAAAATCTACCTACAGTTAGAGCTCTAAGTCTAGTTTTGCTTGCGTTCGTTTAACAGAATTCAGCCTTAGAGTTGTGTCCGAACTATAACAATTAATACGTTAATTTAAACCTTTTAGTTGAATATAGTCTATTTTTAAGGTTATATCTTAAGTCCTTCAATTCAGTAGTAGTACTTATTTTGTCTTAAACATATGCAGATGTTGTTCCACTATTTTGTACCTGTTAGTATTCATCTGTTAAACTATTAATGTATAAATTCCACAGTGCCTTAGAATATTTTTCTGTAATGCTGTTTTTGTCGAAATAAATAAATAAATTGTCTCCAGCGTTCCCGAACATGGACGCCGAGGGCAAGACTACCCTCAACCTGGTGACCAACACGGTGGACCCGAGCGCACCCCCCGACGAGAGACCCATGACGCTGGGGCAGTACATCGGCAAGCTCACTCAGGGCACTGGCACCCTGTACGGTAAGATTATGACCTGATTCCTTGGGTTCATGAAGCAGCCTCTATCATCCATAATAATAGCAGTGGCTCTGTGAGCTGTAGACCTCACAAGTGATATTTTTTACGTTCAAACCGACATGACTCCGCCATTTTGAATAAAATCCAAATGAACCTACACAGAAATTTATAGTAATTATCAAACCTGAGCCACAGATTATATAATAGTTCTTCGAACAGATACGTATGTTCTAATAAAAAAGCTCATACCTACCGTTTTAAATACCTACGAAATTTAACAATAGAGCGACCTTGAACACTCCGGTCATTGGCTTCACGCGCCGGCCGAGCGACGCTAGGGTTGACACTAATTAGAAATAAAAAATTGTTTTGGTTCTCTGGGATTTTCCGAGATTCTTCCAGTATCCGATCTACATTTACATACATACATAGGTACAGGCATATCAACGCAGCAAGTTAAATAAAAGCTTTTCCAAAATTCAATGCGAAGTATATCTCTCACCCTGTCTATGGTTACGTTACGAAATACGACAGAAAATACTAAATTATATTAATTTACCACGAACATATTACAAAACGAAACACTTCGTTTAGATAAGTACCTAACTACCTATATTCCAACGAAAGCACTAAAGTAGGCACCTGTCTTCGTTATTTATTTATAACGTGTATAAATAACGTAATAATAGTGTAAAAGTAGCACTCCAAACTTGAATTAGTCACTAGGCAAAAGATATTTGCTGATTACGCGTCTCACTTTTGAGGGTGAATTCCAGCCCTTCCAAAAGGTCACAAGTCCCTATAGTAACGGCAATGTTTACGGCCCTTTCTTAGGCCGTACAATGCCACCGCAAAACTTGATTCGGAAATCATAATAAATAAACTATACAAACTTAATACCAATTACTACCCAGGGATAAATATAAACATAAAATCATTACAAACAACTAAAATATTT
This sequence comes from Cenopis cana, assembly GCA_951800055.1. Taxonomy (NCBI): domain Eukaryota; kingdom Metazoa; phylum Arthropoda; class Insecta; order Lepidoptera; family Tortricidae; genus Cenopis; species Cenopis cana. Next base: position 21,315,623 of record OX637476.1, on the reverse strand, counting down.
GGATATAATGGCAGTTGCGGAGTAAGCTTCGGTACAACTTTATTACGCGTGGCAGCGTCCGGCCGTGAGCGCGTGGCAACCAACTGACTGAGCATTACACGCGCGGATGCCGAGGAGTAGGCATACTTCTCGGTTCCCACGGCACAGATACATACCACTGCCTGAGCGCCTACCGCAAACCGAAAACGAATTATCTCCCTCTCTATCGCTCGAATGAGCAGTCCTTTACAAAATATCACGAGGATCTGTTGAGAAATGGGTCTTGTAGAGAACATCCGTACATACGAAAGCATTTTTGCCCTAGCTATAATCGATGCTCTGAAGACCTGTGTTAAGATTTTGTTTGGAATATATTTATTTTTACTGCACTCATGGGACTTACCGAATCTTTACGTTGCAGCGCCCCGCGAGGACCGTCGCAACCTGGTGAAAGGAGTAAAGCCGCTGAACTACGGACCCTTCAGTTCCTTCGCGCCCTCCTACGACGGTACCTTCGCCACGCTCACCAAAGAGGAATCTCATCTGCTGTACCATACCCTGCGTAAGTTAAAACCCTTAAGAGGCTGACAAGACCTGATTTTGTTGAAATTGATGTTATTGAAGCAGTTTTTTAAGAAAAACTACTTGTTCTAGCACATCAAAAAAAATATGTTAACCTGATTGTTGTGTTCTGTGTGCTGTGCAGCTTCCGAGACGGGCCAGGGTAACGAGGAGATGCTGCGCTTCGCCCCGGACTCCCCCTGGAACCTGTTCTACGATATGGAGGCTTTGTTCCCGGACAAGAAGAAGGAGACTGAACAGCCGCCGAAAGAAGATAATGTAAGAATTTCATTATAAATAAGTCTATTTTCATTTTTCATTGACGCAGTTTATTTATTTATTTAATCTTTTATTGCACAAAAGAAATCTTAATGTAGGTGCGATATAATACCTCCAGGCAAAGCATGCGCAGACAGTTCGGTTATGTTGACAAAGTTCTTGCAAGCATATCAATCGATTTAATTTATAGTCCATGGGAAGTAATTGGTATTTTATCCCTTATCTCGAATTTGGCAATTCCGTATACAGTTACGACATGTTTTCTTGTGCAACTACACATTGTAAATATTTGTTTCCTCGATTTTTCTATGTTTTTTGTTGTTTTGATATACCCAGATTTACCTACTTTACGGCATTTCTTGTAGGCAGTGGTCTTCTTTTGCTTGTAGATTTTACAGTAGACAAAAACTGATTTATTTCATTTATGAAGGGAAACATTGTCCCGTTTAACCCAAAAAATAAGCAATCAGTTTTAACTACGAACTAAAAACTGGTTACTAACAGTAGAATGCTCGTTCCAGGACATATCATCAGTAAAAGTGGACGTGGAACAGCTGAAAACATTATCCTCCCTGGGTATCGACGTGGACTTCCTCAACGACGTGGAGGAAGACATCGCGGCCTCGCAGCACGACTACGGCATCGCCGCGGCGCTGCAGCACACGGCGGAGCTGCTGCACAAGTTGGAGAAGGAACAGCGGGACCGGTGAGTGTTGACACTGTTGAGAGGGAGGGCGGTCGCACATTACGGTCACTAGTCATCTGTTGAGAGGAAGGACGGTCGCATGTTACGGCTACTATGATGAGAGGGAGGGCGGTCGAACAAGACGGTCACTAGTCATCTGTTGAGAAAGTGGGCAGTCGCATATGTCGGTCACTAGTCATCTGTTGAGTCATTGAGAGGAAGGGCGGTCGCACATTACGGCTACTACTCATCTGTTGAGAGTGAGGGCGGTCACACATTACGGCCCCTAGTAATCTGTTGTGTTGAGAGGAAGGGTGGTCGAACATTATGGGCACTAGTCATCTGTTGAGAGGAGAGGCGGTCGCCAGTCAAACCATCAGTGGTGGCCACACTAGTGGCTACAACTCATTGAGAAGCCGTAGAAGAAGATATCGTAGCTTCGCGGAACTGCTGCAGAAGTTGGAGAAGGAACAGAGGAATCGGTGAGTGTTGAGAGGAAGGACGGTCGCACAAGACGGTCACTAGTCATCTGTTGAGAGTGTGGGCGGTTGTACATGACTGTCATTATGGCCACTAGTCATCTGTTGAGAGGGAGGGCGGTCGCAAATTACGGCTACTAGTCATTTGTTCAGACGGAAGGCGTTCGTACGTTACGGCTGCTAGTCATTTGTTGAGAGCGGGCCCGGTCGTACATACGGCCAATCTATAAAAAAATTCGTTCGCAACTTGTGGCGGCCATTTAAGGCTCTACTGTGGTCGGTAATAGTCACACAATGTGTTGTCTAACTGGCTGTACTACTCTTGTGATTTCTCTAGAATCTAAAGTCGCAGAATAGTATAATACTATTACATACAGAATGGCCACGAACCCCCGCACCGAGGCCAGTTACCTCGTCCCTGAGAGACCCGCCTGGTGCCGATCCGGTGCCGTCGCGCCTCGCGATCCGTCCGCGCTCCGCACCCGCGCAAACTATTGCCGCGTGTACCGACAGCGCACGCACACATACTTAACCACAGCGCTTACGTTCCTTCGCGTGTCACAGGTGTGACATATTGGCGTGTTTACCATTAGACAATCCGTATGCTTATACAATACAATACAAATATTCTTTATTGTTCACCAAATAATGTACACTAAAAACAAATAACAGAAACAAATTGCACAATGGTAGACAATAGGCGGTCTTATCGCTAACAAGCGATCTCTTCCAGACAACCTTTAGGTAGTGGAAACGATGCAAGAAAAGTTAAAACTTGAGTAGGTGAAACAGGAAAATAGAGTATGAACAACCCAAAATACTAATTATGACTATGAGAAGCATAAACTTACATAAATACATAGATATGTAAACTTACATACACATAAATACAATAATTAAATATTGAAGAAGCTGTCGCAACTTTAAGCACAGTTAACATGATGCAATGGCTGTAGATGGCAAATAAGCATGAAAGCGGAGAAATAAAAAAGTAGGTACATAAATATGAAATCGATTTATAATGCAATATGAAACAAACGATTTAACTTTTATATAATAGGGAATATGCATGCGGAGTGAATAGTATAATAAGATGTCACTATAAAGACAGAAAATCATCAAATTATCACAAAAAAATGTAAATTAATAAGTTTGATAAATATATTAAAAAGTTATGATACTTGAAAGTTTCGTAACATTATGTAAAAAAAAATATTGACTAAATGTTAATTAAAAACCACCATCAGGATTCTTATGAGGAAGTAAATAAAAAATTGTACGACAACTATGTACTTAAACGCAATATTTCTCGACCAAAAGAACATATTACTCGTTTTTCCATCCAGCCGCAGTCCGGGGCGCATAGTATTTGACGTCACAAAACACGCCCAATTAAGTATGGAGCGTTTTTGGGGCTCGTCCGTTGCGCTCTACTTTGAAACCCATTTTTGCGTTTTGTGTTGTTCTAAGTGTAGTTGTTCATTAGAAACATTTGTTCCTCTCCAAAAACTGGTTCGAATGGAGTCATGAAAAAAATGATGCATATTGTCAATTGTTGCCAGGTTATCAGCAACTCCCCCCTGGCACTTGGCCCTCGCGGCACGCGCAAGCGGGAGCGAGCGGGAGTTGGCGCGGCAGACGTGCGGCTGGCTGCGCGGCATGGCGGCCCGCGTGCCGCCCGCGCCGCTCGCGCCGCTGCAGCGCCTGCGGAAGGCCATGGGCGTCACGCTAGACCACCTCGGTAACTATCGGCACCTGGCACCTGGCACCTGGCACCTGGCCCTCGCGGCGGGAGCGAGCGGGAGTTGGCGCGGCAGACGTGCGGCTGGCTGCGCGGCATGGCGGCCCGCGTGCCGCCCTGTCATGTTCATATATCAAACGTCAACTTGACGTTTGGCTCAAGGTACTTACGCCTGGGAGTGTGAGCATCGTAAACGCCAATATGGCGCCGTCCATGACGTAACGACATCTCATGTAAACGCTATGAGCGTGATTCGGTCCGATCGTAAACGCGTTTATAGCGTTGTAAGCGTGATTCGGAACATGGCTTAAATCTCATGTAAGCGCTATAAGCGCGAATCGGTCCGATCGTAAGCGCGTTTTGAGCGCTGTAAACGTGATTCGGAACATGCCTTACAGCTAGACGTATAGAAAATAATAAATACAGGGTGACTTCTGGGTCGTGTATCGGGAATCGGGTAGATAATCAGGCCCATGAAACTGAACTTTCCCCAAGAAACCGTGGGCCGAAATAATAAAATTAGAAATCAACTTTCATACAAAGTGGCTAATCACGTGACTAATTGACTATGTGAAGTAGGTTGTAAGTTTTCAGATTTCGACCTATATTCCTGATAGAAGTCAACCTGTATTTGTGGACAATCTGACACAAAGCGACCTAGTCCCAAACTAAGCAAAGCTTCCGTAATAATAGATTGTGTCTCAAGAGAGCAAAATGATATATATATGGCGAGGGCGGCATAACGGTTCATTAATTTGTCATCTAGCCAGGAGGCAAAGATGAGAACACCCAGAAAATGCCCATTCACTCTTGCCTTAAACAGGTCCAGGTTATATGAACTCGGAAATACAGATGCCGGGAGGGAATTCCAAACCTTAGCAGTGCGCATTATAAAAGATGACGAAAAGCGCTTGATTCGAGTAAGAGGAATTTGAACTAGGTAAGGTTGTCAACCCGCCGTACGTCTGGATGTCCGATCGAAGAAGGGGGAAGGGGGAGGGGAAAGAAACTTACCAATGTACAATTTGTAGAAGACGCATAGACACGCTACTTTACGTCTACAGCTTAGATCCTACTTCCGTACTGTCGCCAATGAGCCTCCTGGCTGTAATGCGGCAAGTTGGTACTTAGCCTGAGTGAAGCGAAAGATTTCTATTTCATTGATTACACCTGCCGATGGGCTCAATTCGTGTTCAATATTTATATAATACACCAAAACTCATCAATTTGTTTCATCATTGCAGATACTCCAATGGCGGTGGATGACTTCGAGTTAGAACACGACCACGCTTCGGACCCAGATTCGCGTTCGTCGCACGACAAGTAGCTTTAGGCTGGGTTAACGGCCTAGCGGAGCGACGCGCGGCAAACATGGCGTTGCTTACGTGTTTCTAAGTTTCTACAGTCAGCATCATAATGGGCATTACTCAGAGAGTTTCGACTTCGATGGTCGCATTCTTGAAGATATGCTGTAGTATAGCAGGCAGGGCTACAATCCTTATCAAATTGGACCACAGAAACCAAAGGACATCGTAAATAATACGACCACCGAAGTCACGGGCAAATGCCTATTTACTACCGGTTCGCTTCGAGTTGGCCGTTTCTTCCCGTCCCGGTACCCAGCCCGCGCCACGCTCACGCCCGCGCTCTGTGCCGAACCACAGAATAAGTAATGGTACTACGTACAGAAGCCTCACTGTTAACAAATACCCGCGAGGCAAGCCAAACGTGCCTACGCGTGGCCATCTTCTATCGCACGCGCGTCACTCGCTACATCACTTTCTATCACATTGAAAATCCCCCTAAGGGGAACCTTCGAGCGGCGCGATGACATCACGTGAGTGAGTCGCCCCCGAACGGAGCGGGAGCGGAGGTAAATGGGTCATTATTCGCGCGTTTCAACCGCCTAAGATAACTGAGAATGGCATTCATCTTTATCCAAATTCAACAAAATAGTGACCACGAAAGTGATTTGGAACCAACACAACACCCGAATAATGACCCAAATACGGCACGAGGGAGCGGCCAGCTTGAAGCGAACGGGTTGTGGTTACTTGTGACAGACAAGATAGACGAATATTCTGTAAGCATCCTTCCTTACTACTATAGGGTAAAATATGTTTTACGATATTAATAAATATATGACAAAAATATTTTTTATTTAATTTATCCCTTTTCCAGACCGACCGACCATTGATGTCATTTCGACACAAACTGTTCTTGTTTGAATGAATTGGCCAAAGATTACAAACAGCGCCCCTAGCGGTACTAATGAAAACTGTCCTAATGAATTTTAAAACCCTATAGTAATGTCGCGCATAACTACTAGATGGCAGCATTTCCGAACAATTTTTTTGACTACAGATTGGTATTGATGGCGCCACCATTAAAAAGGATGCTCCACAAGGGCGCACAAAATGAAAGAGTGGAACTCCTGTGAAATCGGATTTGAAGTTATTTGACAATGCGCACTGCTAAGCTGAATTCGCTGGCGGCATCTGTATTTTCGAGATTCTGAGTTCATATAACCCGGACCTTTTTAAGGCACGAGTGGATATATCTTCTGGGTGAGCTCGCTTCACCGTCGGCCTCATCTTTGCCCTATGGCTAGAGTAGATGCCGGCCACGAGCAATCCCATTTTTAATTATTAAAAAAAAATTGGGTTATTTATCAACCATGACATCCCCCGGTATCGTACATGTACGGGCACAAAACAAGACAATGCATTGTTTTATTTCGTTCGCCAGGAGGCAACAGATATATCCGAGCCAACAAGAAGTTCCACGACTTATTGTTAACGCGCTAATTCATATGTTTAGACAGTTTTGTGCACCTTGACACAAACTACCATAATACACCTACGTACCTAGTCTATTAAACCGAACGATCAAAACTAATTGAATCACGAGTTAATCATTTAATGACTAACAACCGTCAAACTGTAGTCTATAATACTAGACCTAGTCTCAATTTCAAATTTGCACCCCGATTTAATCGATCAATCAGTGATCGCCTATTTCACACCTGCCAATGGCATCCAATCTCCCCTATCTTTGACAATAGCTTCCGCATGTCCCCCACACGATTGCTATAACATTAACACGATAAAACGACGTATGTTGCTTATACACTGATATTTATTGGACTTTATTGACCTGAAGTTTGTGCGCTGAGAGAAGACTTTAGCTATAGGGTAGAAGTAAAAGGGAGTAAGTGAATGATACAGTGTGTTCCGAGACTCGACACAAAATTAATAGATCCTATACAATAAAATACAAATTCTCCTTAAATAATTTAAATTAAATAAAAAATATAACTACAGTCTATTCATCCTAACGTCCTATCATGTAAACAAACTATTTTTGAAGACGTTAATCATTATCACACTTTTCTCTGATTGGAGATTGACGAGAGACATTACTTACCCTGTTATGGATTAGTTTTTGTTGTCATTGACTCTGAGAGACACCTCTATATTAAATTGTTTTTTTTTATGTTTAAATCTTATAATTTTTATTTTGACGCTTTGAGACCATGTACATCTCTAAGCATGTTAGAATAGTCATTGTTAATAATATTTTGTTTTTTTTTTTTGTTTTTGTTTTTTTTTTATTGTTAATAATTAAATTAAATTAATATTTTGACGCTCAGAGACCATTTACATCTTTGAGATATTATATTAAATTTTGTTATTCAGGCTGACACCTTATACATCTCTAACTCTAACTTTGTGTTTTATAATAGATAATTAATATTTTGTCATGAAAAATTTATTATATTCTTATTGTCATATTTCTTAAATTGTAAATTAATATTTTCTCATGAAAAATGTATCATAAGCTTATATTGTCAGACTTTATTAAATTGTACATTAACATTATGACATGTAAAAATGCCCTTGTGGCCTATTTGCAGAATAAATGTTTAAATTTTGAATTGAATTTTGAAATTTGATAGGACACGTAAGGTCATGAATAGGCTGTCATTAAGATGGGTAACTCACTTGTCACAACGGAATCAATTAAACTATAGACGAATTAACTGTGGTCCTCACCCACTTACCTATAAATAGCACTTAGTTATCCCCATACATGAAATCACCCTCTATCCGGTAGATGTGACGTTTGGGAGCCGCGCGCCGTAGCCGCGTGCGACCCGCGCCGCGCACGCGCTCACACGCGCGCACGCGTCGCTGCTGTTGACGACCGATCGCGCCGATTATCGCTAACTCGCTCAAACGATCTGCTATTCTTAGACCCATTGTCATGTAGGGATACTGAAACCAAACTAAGGAGGAACATTATGTCGAGGTTTCGTACACTATATTAATTTTATAATGGCCCCCAAATAACATTTTTTTTTCATTCGTTCCAAGATTCAGGGGATTGGAAGATATGAGGTAATAGAGAATATTACATACTACATACAAGACACGCACCAAACACATAACCCTGCCTTGCAGTCTGGTAAAAAAGTATTCTGTATGTGTGTCTATGTTTTTTTCTGATTGCAAGTATAATAATAATAATAATAACGCCCTGGACCGTAGGGTGCGTGTTCTGCTTACTGCGCACCGCATGCTACACCCGCGCTCGTCTGTTATGAGACTGTACATCCCGCGGAAGTGCGGAGGACGCGGCTTTTTAAACGCGAAAGACCTCCACAACCGCGAGGTGTGCAGTCTCAGGGATTATTTCCTAAACAGCGAGTGCGGGATGCACCGGGACGTAGTTGCAGTAGACGCATCTTACACCCCGCTCTTCATGGCAAAAGAGAACTGGCGCAGACTTAAAGTAATGAGTACCGAGGACCGCAAGGCCGTATGGAAGAGTAAGGAGCTACACGGGAGGTTCTGCAGGGCCCTTACGGGACCCGATGTAGACCTGCTCGCGTCGGTGAACTGGCTACGTTTCGGGGATCTCTTCGGGGAAACAGAAGGTTTTGTCTGTGCAATTGCGGACGAAGTTATCATGACGAACAACTACCGGAAGTATATCCTGAAGGACGGTACGGTCGACATTTGTCGGGCATGCCGCCGTCCCGGAGAGTCACTCAGGCATATCATTTCCGGTTGTGGTCATCTTGCGAACGGCGAGTACTTGCACAGACATAACCTTGTAGCCAGGATCATTCACCAGCAACTTGCTCTTCTATATGGTCTTGTGGACGTCGAAGTGCCGTACTATAAGTACACACCTGCGCCAGTTGTCGAAAATGGTCGTGCCACGCTCTATTGGGATCGATCTGTCATCACGGACAGGACTATTGTAGCCAATAAGCCTGATATCGTGCTGATAGATCGATCGAAACGCCAGGCAGTGCTCGTTGACATCACCATTCCCCATGACGAGAACCTCGTGAAGGCCGAGAAGGACAAACTCAGCAAGTACCTAGACTTGGCCCACGAGGTAACCGCCATGTGGGATGTTGATTCAACGACCATTGTCCCGATAGTCGTTTCTGCGAACGGTCTAATAGCGAAGAGTCTCGACCAACACCTCAAGAGACTCTCGCTAGATGGCTGGGTCAAGGGTCAGATTCAGAAGGCGGTACTCCTGGACACGGCGCGGATAGTCAGGAGGTTCCTCTCTCTGTCGCCCTGACCACCGGTAGCTTAGGCCCTGCCTCGCTGCCGGCGGCACTCTAGGCTAGGTTTTTATAACGTTTTTATGTTTTGTAAGTGTATTTTTATATTTTACTTTTTATAGAAATGTTATACAAACCTAGGCTAAGAAAAGAAATAAATAAAGAGAAATAATAATAATAATAAAGACATTTATTCAACTAAGTTGCATTGTTACATGACATGATATAAATCCCGCATACCCGCATAAGTATATATCATATATCATATTTTTTCACGAACAGCTTGGCTTGGTTTTCTGTCCTTGGAGCTATCGAATTCTTATCTATAGAAATCTTTTGTAGGTCAATGTGTCCGTTTTTATAATAAGTTACCTGATGAAGTTTTGAATTTACCTTTTCCAGCTCTTAAAAAGTACTTGAAAAAATCATTGATGTCGAAGGCTTATTACAAGGTTGAGGACTATCTAACAGACAGGAAAGCATGGCCCAAACCAGATACTTAAATAGAGTAAAGATTCATATATTGTGTATTTTTTAATTTTATCTAGTTGACGCAGTTCTTGCAAGAAAACATATCAAAAGATTTATAACTAAATTTATAGTCTAAAGGATTCAATTTTTTTTTTTTCCTAAATAGAATTTGATAATGCTAAGGTATACAGTTTCGAAATGTTTTCTTGCAGAATTACACACTGTCATAACTGGTTTTTTTCCTCATTTTATTCTTTGTTTTTGTGTTGCTTTATATAGATACTTAGATTTCTTGATCTTAAGTAGGTTAAGTATTATCATTTATCATTGTAATAAGCATATTTTTGTGAGAAAATGGCTGACTGTCGAGTTTCTTTCGGCGTTTCTTCTCGGCAGTGGCCTCTGTGAAACGCTAGTAGGGTTTGACTTGTAAAAGTGCCATTGCGGCCTACTTACAGAATAAAGTTCATTTTATTCATTTTATTCATTTTATCCCCCTGGGTCCTATGTTCCTATAGAATAGTACATTACTTAACAAGGGCGGTAAAACAAAGAATGTCTCAGATCGCAAGGGCGATAAATATGTAATCTGAGGCTTTCTTTATTACCGCCCGTGTTGAGTACAAAATTTTATGTCAGCCCCTGGCCAGGAAGTGGGAATTGCCGCTTTATGGCCAGGTATGACATAAAGAAATAAACAGTTCGTTCAATTTCAGATTTTTCAAACCTATCGTCAGAACCGCTTGATTCAAATCAAATTAGGTACCTACACTACTTATAAGTTCCTCCACCTTTACCTATGCTTAAGTTACATGTGATTGGAAGGTGTGTACCTACGAACCTAGTTTAAGTCTTTTAACTCTAACATGCCGTACCTAGGTAGTTTGTCAGGGAAGCTACAGATTTTTTCTGAAGAAACCTATGTGCTTCTTATCTTTTTGTTAACTTAAACATGCTGTACTAGCTCTTAAAGGATTGATCTTAAACTAAAATAGAATTTGGCCACATTTGTAGGATATTTAGTCTAGAAACTTTTGTCAGAAAAACTTAATCATAATGTTGTTGCCCAAACGAGAATTCGCGTCGAGATCAAAAAACACACACCCCACCCTTGTATTGAGAACGTTTAGTATGTTCTTCTAGGTATTTTAACTTTATACCAATTTACAAAACTAGACGAATTATTTCCTCTGATAGCCCATATTCGGCGTAATTTGATTTAACTGTCCTGCAGTCGATCTGATCAAAACATTCGAAATTATTTATTTTTAAGTAACTACAACGAAATCATGAAATCCTAGGTTTAATTCTAGACACACGTTAACTATATTCACCATCAGGTGATGTGATGGGCTTGAAATATAAATGCGTTTATTTTTCTCTTTAAAATACTTAAACCCCCGATCAAAAAAGACCTCTCCAAACGTCAAATCAAATGAAACATGATGCAGCTCCTCTTTACAACAGTACACAATGCATACCTACTCATAATAATTACTTCTATGCGAAAAAAACGGAATAAAAACGCAGTCACACTCACAAAATACTCATTACAAAAACTACATAAGTCCAATACACTTATAATTCACTTACGCCCTTTCGCCATAGGACAAAACCACCCCCATTTCACGTGGGAACTTGCGGCTACTACCACACACCATTTATTTGCCGTACGAGACAATTTGAATCTTATTTCGTTCGTCATAGCGGTTGATAAAAGTGCATTGTTTTCTTGGTCAAACTGAAACCAAATCCTCGTATTGTCAAATGTTTGCTCATGCGCATAAGGCTACTGTGGATGCTATAACTGTGGTGATTTTTCCCAGAAAGTACTATGTTCACGACTGCAAGTTAAAATGGGGTGGGCAACTATAACTTCACTTTAATTTTTGTTTTTACTCAACTAGGCATGCTTATGCTATTGTCGATGTAGTTGTAGAGTCTCTTACCTTTGCTGAACTAGGTTTTAGGTCCAGGTCCCTGGCGGATCAGAAGTTTTTTTAAATATACATACAACAAATCAACAACAATGGATAACTAACATACTTGCAGTCAAATAAGCAAACAAAACGGACGGCCCGCTTTTTTTTACGGGCCAACCTCGGAGAGGGAGAGGACTTAATAAGCTTGAGACTTGTATACACCTTCATTTTGAATGGCGTTTTCAAAGTTACCTCAAAACTCACATAAAATCTGTTGTCCGCGCCGCAACTTCGTGTCTTTCTGCTCCCCACATTTTACCTCGCAAGCTTTTCCTGCTCTTCCGGTCGTAGGTGTTAGGTGTTAGGTGCCCCTAGACTAGGTCTAGGAACCTGGCCCCTATACCACAAAACTTTACAAGTCTACAATCTGACAAAATTGTACAATTTTCCATAGAAAAAGTTGTCAAATTTGTCGAATTGTACGCTTGTAAAGTTTTGTGGTACAGGGGCCTGGTCACACGCCGGTTGAAGCTGCTCAACCATCAGACACCCACGTGGTCTTGTCGCAGGTTTCCCCTGAATTTTCCCCATGCCACTCTCCAACTGCGCACTCCTATCGCTTTATTGCGCCCGGTCTATAAAGGCACAGTTTTTTTATTTATTTAAACACTCCTCCCTCTACCCCTCTCATATTGCCTCCGACTGACGTAAATCACCCAGATAATCGTATTTTACAAGGAGCTCGCGATCCCGAATAAATGTAAATAACTGCGGTCTAATAATTGCTTGAGTCCCAAGGTAGGTAAATCACTTACCTACGCAATTAACGTTTTGAGAAATAGACTCGATCGCCGTGTTGGTAAACGTTTTAAATATCAGAGAAGGTCCGGGAGCGGTTCCGACCCCAACAAACAGACCCTTTGGCAAATACGGCGTAATGAGACCCCGCGGCTGTCAGATTACGTCTGCCGTCTGCTTGTATATTTAGGAAGATTAGGGAAATAAACAGGCTCAAAGATTGATCAAGGAAAACAAAAATATAACTGTAGGTATCTATTTAGGCGATTTCGTGATGTAGACTAGAAAATCGAACATTCATTATTCAATAAACAGTGCGTATTTATCACGTATATATATTTCAAACAACGGTAGCTATTACCTAGAAAATTTATTTACTTATTTTATTTATTTGTTATTCCACACTTACATAAATATAATAAATATTTTTGTGGACAGACTTACACAAATCTACCTAGTCCCAAACTAAGCAAAGCTTTTACTATGGGTACTAAGCGACGATATACATACTTATATAGATAAATAGATACTTAAATACATAGAAAACATCCAAGACCCAGGAACAAATATTCGTGCTCATCACACAAATAAATGCCCCGTCCGGGATTCGAACCCGGGACCTCCAGCTTCGTAGGCAGGGTCACTACCAACTACCTAAGCTAAAGCGGTCGTCTTATACATACCTAATAATGCATCTTTGGAAGCGGATGACCGCAAGGCAGTGAAACGCAATGAAATGTGGTGCAGAAAATTGGGCTCTGTTGTCGGCTAAAATTAATGATAATGATCTCATATGATCTCCAATACGTGTGAGTCGTACTTAGAGATCAAAACTAGCCCTACTAAATGCGCTCTGTAACTGCAATGTTTAACGATGCTCGTACTTTTCTGTTTAACATTAATTAATATAGGCATTTACTTTATTTCGCAAACAGAAGATTCATAGATGTATTGTTTCGCAAAATGTTCTTTTCATAGAAATTTTTTTTTTACTAAAGGATCGCAGTTTTAACCTAACCACAAAATAAATACTAGTATCTTACTTTACGACTTACTTTGAGACCTAACCTAACCTACTTTTCTGTTTGATCTAATTCGGGTTCTACAAAATGACATGTTAGCTGTACCTTTACCCCGTTAATTATAACTTCTTTTGTTAATTTCAACTATATAATTTACCTGAGATACCTATAAAATCCAATTAGTTACGTAAGTTAAATGTAGGTATACATTAAACTTTTAAAATACCTACTTAGATAGTGACCACACTTACCGCTATTACATAAAAAATACAATTACGGACATTCCCACCATGGCACTTGACACCCTTTACAGTTGGGTGGTATTGTGAGGGGTGCCTCAGCACCTGCCCCAGAATCCCACTCCCACGACTCCGACGGTACAACGGGTTAATCCCATGGGCAAAAACCTCATTGTTATTTTTTTCGCGTGTGACTTTGGTTTAAATTTGCAAGTGCGTTTATAGGGCGTAAAAAATGGACGTGTAGTTTATTTTGATAATAATCGTGGTTTTAAAAGATATTTTAATATCCTGGCCACCCATGTCATGGTATTTTGAGATTGGTAGAATAACGCGAAAAGTACCTGGGTTTATAGTTACGTATTTTTAATTTTTTCGTTATTAACTATTAGTTAACTTTGTATATATACGCAGAAATGTAGATTCAATGGAAAAACTGATGGTCCAGGGACGAGTGGAAGGCAAGACAGAAAAACTGTTCCGACAATTTTGTGAGACCCTGTTAATTTTATGTTTTTATACCCTGATTATTAAATAAAAAAATAAAAAAAGAGGGCACGTGGCCGATCACCAACTCGCTGGACTGACCTGATTAAAAAACCCACTGAGTCTAACATGGTCCAATGTACTCGCGATGCGTCTAACCGGCAGAGATGGAACCTTATCGCTAACAGAGCTGTCCTCGGAAACTACAACAGCCCACCGAACATCGCTCTGTGTAGGTACCTACCTCTTCTGTGCAACCACTACCACTCTGATAAGAGGGACCGACTAAGGCGACTTCCTGACTTGGCGGGGCGGGATCGATATGTGACATTTTCTTCTTCGACGTAAACTTACTGACGTCGCAAAGATTCCCATTTGACGGAATACTGTCAGTATTATATTTGCGCAGTAGTAATATCATGCGCAGAAGCGGAGCAGTACCGCCTTCGCATCGTCCCGCTGCCGCGCATCTCGCGCCAGTCAGGGAGGAATCATTTAAATGTAGGGGCGCAGTAAAAAGTGGTACTGAGTTGACTGACAGTTGACACTGACATTTGACAGTCCAGACCGACAAATCAGGAAGTCGCCTAAGAAAAAGAAGAAGATACGCTGATGTCGCAGAGATATCCTCACTAGACGGGATACTCTCAGTATTAGCAGCATTAGTAAGAGAATAGAATATTTATTCAAATTCCTTATAATAACTAACTTTTACACCATTCGGGGTTCATTCGGGGAAGCCAAGGTGTACTGCATTCGTATCGCCGCCCGCTTTCGCGCATCCCGCGCCAGTCAGCCCACCACCAGCCCACATACCTTTTGGACGCCAACGACGGACATATACGTCACGGCGTGCAGTGCAATATGAACCTACATGCACTTCTATAGGATTCAACTTCGCGTTTTACATTTCCATGTCATGGCGTGTGAGTAACGAGTTTTGTATTTGACATTGCGTTGAAAACGTTAAATGTAAGCACGTAGTAGAAAACGGTACGAATTCGACTGAGAGATGACTCTTAACAGCTGAAAATTTTCTTATATTGGACCGCCTCCGCAGCTAAAAAATTCTACGTCATTGTTATTCGAAATATCGTGGAAATATCTTATTACAGACTTCGCAAATGATTTGTACCTACGTTTCCTCTGAAATTTTTGTGCGTGGGTTCAAAGCTGTCGTAATCTTTCTTCCACGAACTTCTAAAACAAATAACAATAATTTGTCAATCATTATTATCAATTTATCAACTTACTTAATACATATTTAATCTTTATGCATACATATGTATAATCACAGAATAGTATGATCGCGGGCAAAAGCTAGTTCTACAATAAAATTCAAAATACGTCATTGAACTTACGGATTCTAAAATCGAATCTTTTATTTGTAAAACAAACGATCACATCATGTCTAATTGCGATAGCGTAGTGTATAATAGGTGTTTTTAAAAACTGGTTTATCTACACACATATCATAAATCCTCTAATATGCGTTCGGAAACCGTAGAAAATGACTCTCATTTCAACATTCAATGAATTTATGGCACATTTCTTATCTGTGGCTAAGCCTTCAGCAGTAATATAATTTTCATTTTAATCTCATATATGATGTTAAAATATAAACGTCAAACAAAACTGTCAAAATTTTAATGTCAAAGTTGACATGTCCCTAATCTAGTATCACTGAAAATTCAAATTCAGTCGATGCGAAATGTCAGCTCGATGTTTTTTTGGTATATATCGCACGAAATTTGAGCTAGAACGACATGATCACATCAGAATAGGGACTCTTTACTTTTTAAAATAACATTCAGGTATCGGTTGCCAGTTCTGATTTCGATATTTCCGCAACCGTGCAAAAAAGGTTGTATTAACACAATTATTGTATTTATTTACTACGGTTTCTGAACCCATCTTAGAGTAGTTATAATATGTGTGTAGATAAAGTAATGTATGCAACTGTACATAATTAGGCATCCCCTCATTATGTACCAGTTGCATAAACTACTATCTCTTTACTGTCTATTCATCCGTACGTGCCCTATCATGTAAACTTTATAAACTGTTCTTGAAGACATTAATCATTACCACCCTCTTTTCTAGGATTAGGTACACAATAGGTAATCATCACTTAAAATGTTGGTGTAGGTATACTTATATAGAAGCTCATAATATATGTCTGTACCTATTGCAAACCTGGATGATATGCCGTTAGTCGTATCGATGCGATGGTATTGTAAATCTAGAGAAAAGTGTGATTATTAATAACTTCTTCAAAAATAGTTTGTTAACGTGACAGGACACGGAATTAATACAATTTATATTTTTATGAAAAACTGGTTCTTTTCATGACAAAGACAGGCAAAGTCAAGGACTCTCTAAAAATAGTTCTCAAGCTTGCCATTTTTTACATGTTTCTACACGTGTTTTATACATCAAATATATCCCATACCCATGTTTTTTATTTAAATCTCCGTATCAAAAAGATCTCGTGTTCTTTATTTCGCGAAAATCGCATTAAACCGGCACAAAAGATGGCTAAGCCTTTATTGAATGACAATAGCTCAGCTTGCAGAATTAGCTAAGAATGAGATCAGAGGACTTCACACACATCGTCAATACTGTCAATAGGTTTAATATTCTCTTTATTTTTCTTCAGACTTAGGCTAGATTTTTTTAGAGTATGTATTATAGTAGAGTTGAGGTGTACTGTTAGTAGTGTGTGTGTGTTGTTTTTTAGAGTATATATGTATAATATAATAGTAAAATAAAAATTCAAAAAGAATATTATATAAAAACAACAAAACACATTATACGAAAAATCCTGACCTATCAGAGTGCCGGTGTAACTTCCCGGTAGGAGGCCGGCAAGATTTGGGGCAGGAACTAGTTTTACAGAAGCAACTACCATCTGTCCATCCAACCCAATGAAAACTAGACCCTGTTAGGATTATATTGGTTTCGCATGATGTTTTCCTTCAATGAAAGGCCACTGTTAAATATCGAAAAATATTGCGTACCTACATAACTTAACGACCGCTTTAGCCTAGTTTTTAGTGACCCGACCTACGAAGCTAGAGGTCCCGGGTTTGAATCCCGGTCAGTGAATTTATTTGTGTGATGAGCACGAATATTTATAACTGAGTCTTGTGATGGTGTGATGATGATGTTTCCGATATAATTCAGTATCATTGTATCTATATAATAAATACATATACTAAATATGTATATCGTCGCCTAGAATGTTTAGTATACTTAGTTTGGGTTTGGGGCTAGGTAGATTTTGTGGAAGATTGTCCACAAATATTTATTTATTTATAACTATTTTTAAATCCATTGGTATAAGCCGAGGTTCCAACCCACGACCTCACGATTGAAATTACGTGCCTCACCACTCAGCCACACTCAGCAACATCTTGACAAAGAAAATCCGCTCATCCCGCTTCGACTCCCACGAAAAGAATAAACAGTCTACAACAATACACGCAACCTCCTCAACTCAAACAAAAAAAAAAGAATCTATAACAATACACTCAACCTTGTACAAGTTTAGTACACTGCGTGTGCTCTTATTGGATATTCTACTTTAACACTACTGTCATATAGTTTCTATAGTATACTGTCTAAAGTCAAAGTCATAAGTCAAAAATATTTATTTGTAAACATACGGAGAGTCAAAAGTCCAAATTGAAGGTTTGTCAACGGGCTATGGAGCGCAGCATTTTAGGTGTTAAGCGGGTATTTGTCCTGAATCAGGCGTCCTAACTAGTGGAGGGGAGTTGAAGCATCTCGCTCTAACGTATAGGTCCGAAGCCTTCTAAGTGTCCTGAATTCAGAACAGTGTAATACCCGCTTAAAGGGGATAGATCGCATCCGGAACACCACGCTGCGCTCTAAAACACCACGCCCACCACGCCACACCACGCTGCGCTCTAGCTGATGTAGGCGCAAAAACTGCTAGGCTCAAATGGGACTGGGCGGGCCACGTCTGTCGCATGCGCAAGCACCCGGAATAATATAGCTAACCAAATGAATGCCACAACAGCGACGCAGGCGTGACAGGGTCCCCCCTGCTGGCCCGTCAGGCATCCCTTCAGGTATCCCTACCTATATCTGTCACTGGCCGCTTTGCAGGCCAAAACAGGAGCACACATATATAAAAAAAAAAAAAAAAAAAGGCGTGACAGGCCTAGACGGAGATGGCGGGATGACTTAGATGCCTTCCTCGCCAACTGGCCGGACGAAGCACAGACACGGGAGTTGTGGAATTCATGGGGAGAGGCCTTTGCCCAGCAGTGGGACACCCTATAGGCTACATAAAAAAACATAGGTTCATAGGTCTTATAAGAATCGTAAGTTTGTAATAGACACTCTATTACATTAAAGTTAAAGTACTTAGACTATCCTAACCTAACCTAACCTGTGTCAGAAGCAGTCAATCCGAACCCTTATCTCTTAATCTTTTGTTTGGAACACTGCGATAGGAATCAAAGCCTGAAATCCAGAGTAATACGTCAACGTACATGGGATTCTAAGTAGTAAATCTATAGAAATTAGGGATATAATCGCGTGTGAATATCGATTTATGTCGCTTTTGTATTCAGATTTGTAGGTATTGTTTGGTTACGCGGATTGCGATGAGACATTATCTAAGCATATTGAATTGCACAAGCTTCATGTATGAATAAATATTAATTTAGATTGGATATTGGATTTGATTTTGAGAGATGGAGACTCTTTGCATCTCTGTATTATAGGATAAGTTCATCAAATAAGTGCTCAGGTATTTATCTCTTGGTTGATCTTGCTTCGTATACATGTTACTAAATGATATCATTGTAGTTGTACTTATTGTAATTTATGACATATAAAAGAGCCCTTGAGGCCTACTTGCAAAATAAATGTTTATTTTTTATTTTTGGGAGATGATGATAAAATTATATTTATAGACATGGGCTTATCCAGAAATCACGCGAGGTTCCAAGGGGGGGGGGGGGGGGGGGGGTTACTGATCACGTTGGGGGAGGGGGGGGGGGGGGGGTACAAGGAAACCTCACGTGTATTTTTTTACTACACCTACAATTTTCATTTTCTTAAAAAAAATCATAGGTGGTGATAAATTCAAAAAATATACGTGAGGTTTCGTGGGGGTGGGGGGGTCGTCCAAAACCTCACCAAAGATCACCAAGGGGGGAGGGGAGTCTAAAAGTGGCCCAAAAAAACCCTCGCGTGATTTCTGGATAAGCCCCATGGGATGATAAAATGGGACGGCATGTTGTATTAATTAAAGAAACACCTATATTCACCCGAGAATTCCTTGAAATATTTTATAGGAACAATGAAAATTTCCTATCGGTAATAGGGCATGCTGCGAAGTTCACTTTAGATATACGTATATCAAGAGAAAGTTAAATATTGTACGAAGAAAACCTATTTATCCACGCGCGGTCAATCAGAATTGCACATGACATTTTCCAACTCCAACTTTCCATCAAACATCAACATCTCCAACTTTCTGTTTTTTTTTGTATGTTTCTGTTTTATTTATGTGCCCAACTGCTTTACATATAATTGCCTCAAAATACTTCCTTAGAAGCTGTTTAAATGAGGTCAATCAGCAACGTGAGACGTGAGTGCTCACGTCACGCGTCCAGCCATGCCTGCCGGTACACATGTGCTACAGAACTTTCTATTGTCTTAAACTCTTTTGTATACTAAACAAGGGCTTTGTCTAACTTCTAGACTAAACAGTATTTGTTGTCAACATTAATTATAGTGTGAACTAGGGTAGTTGCGTAAATATATTATTTAAATAAATGATTAAATAAATAATAATTAAATATTTGTGGACAATATTTTACAAGTCAACCTAGTCCCAAACTAAGCAAAGCTATGGGTACTAAGCGACGATAATCTGTCTGTTACATCTTGACGCTTAAATAGCTGAATCCATTTAAATGAGTCATGGAGATAGTTTGAGTCCCGGGGAAGGACATAGGATACTTTTTATTCCCGGAATCATACCTTAAGAGAGTGGAAGTTTGTATGGAAGAGCGATAACTAGGCGTACCTAGTTATCGCTCTTCCATACAAACTTCCACTCTCTTAAGGGATGATTCCGGGAATAAAAAGTACGCGCGTACGCCCGATACAAAAATAATAGCGATTAGATTATATCGCTATGAACGAGTTCCACGCGGAGAAAGTCGCGGGCAAAGACTAGTAATGCAATAAATACACCTAAACGCTAAAAAACAATCACGCGGGCAAAAACTAGTAATTGAATGAATACACCTAAACGTTAAAAAACAGTCTGTCTATGAGGTCTGCTAGCGAGTCTAGCGACATGGTGCCCAATACTCTCGCTCTCTGTTTTGCGAGAGAAATTCTCTGCGAGAGGTAAGTCCACCCCCTTTTTTGAACCTGACTGTGGCTTTTAAAGTGAGTATGGGTGTAGCAAATTGTTATCAACGATTCTCAATGCAACTTAATTGAGACGTTGGTGCCGTCTCTGAAGTTGTAACAACTTCACGGTAGATGTCGCTACGAGCCTCCCTAATAAGGCTTAATTAGAAGAGTGTTATGATTGAAAACTTCACCACCACAAGGGATTACCACGGTAGCTCAGTTGGTTAAGAGCAATGGACGGATTCCAGAGGCCGTGGGTTCAAATCCCAGCTGCGTTTAATTTTTCAATTTTCACTTTGGTTAAAAATTCAGGCTAATCAGGCTAGGGCTGATTCTACGCGGTATGCGGCGGTAACGGGCCGAATAAGGACTAAATTTGTCTGTGTTGCGATCGCGTCTGTTTTGAGAAATTTTCTGCAAGGGGTAAGCCAGCCCGGGGTACCTACCCCTGAGGTGTCGACCAGCCGCAGCGCTAGGGCTCTTATAAGGCTTTCATGTCAGGCATTGTTAGCTGACCAGAGTCCCAAATGACTCTATATAATATTTCCTAATAAAATATTCCAAATTAGACAAAGGAACGTGTCCGGGCATACTGAACCTCGATTAAAGGCAGCAATTAAAGTTTTATGGTAACGATTGTCTGTGGACGTTAAATACATACCAATTGATAAGAATCCGACAAAAATGACCCAAAGAATAACCACTCGTAATGCTATTTGAAGCTTTTGGTCTAGAACATAGAGTTGGAATTTTAATGGTTAAGTTTCGTTGATTGTGTTTTTTGGTTACACTTTCCCCAATTAGTGAGTTTAGAGGAAAAGCCTGGATGTTTTAAATAACGTTCTTGAGCTTTGGAGAAATTTGCATTTTTTTATATAAAGGAAGTTATTTCCAGTAACATTATTATTGCTTGTCACGGTATTTCATTTGCTGTGAATATTAATCTTCCTCGAAAATACCTAGCGTATTTCAAATAGCCACAAGTCTGGCCATTTTAAGCTTCAGAGCAGCGGTCGGCAACCTTTTAGTAGGTAGCGACGGGCCATATAATAGCTAACGGAATTGTGGCGGGCACTTGTTAATAATTTGTGACTTTATCAGACAAAAGATAGCACATTGTAGTAAAATATCATTCATTCATTCATTGTCGGTTGTCAATAAGGAGGCTCGCGGGCCTCCTGAGGGCCTACCGCGAACCAAAAACGAAATAACTACTTCTCTGTCGCACTTGCATATTGGAGCAACAGAGAGGGAGATACTTCGTTTGTGGTTCGCAGTAGCCCCTCAGTTGCCAACTGCTGCTGCCCGATCAACGACTTTAGTACATTACTTAACAAGGGCGGTAAAACAAAGAATGTCTCAGATCGCAGGTATTTGACGCCCGAGCCGAAGGCAAGGCTCCGCGCGCGGGAAATCCCACTTCCTGGCCAGGGGGTGACATAAAACTTTGTACTTAACACGGGCGGTAATAAAGAAAGCCTCAGATCGCATATTTATCGCCCTTGCCTTCGGCTCGGGCGTCAAATACCTGCGATCTGAGACATTCTTTGTTTTACCGCCCTTGTTAAGTAATGTTCTTTTATTTAAACTTTATTGCACATAAAAAAGGTACAAATGGCGGACTTGATGCCTTAAGGCGTTCTCTACCAGTCAACCACTGGGCTAAAAAGAAACATTTGTTCGGTGCAGGATAAGAACGTGCTAAAGACAAATAGATACACACATTTATTACTAGTAAACGGCTTTGAATTAGGTATCTTCAAAATCTGTCAATACCGCAAATCCTCATATACCTTTAGAGGAGGACCCGTACCCTTCGAGGGGACTAAATTCAGCCAAATATATCATTAAAAAACCTTTAGAGGAGCAGTAACGCTCATGAGTTCCTAGGTTTAAAAATTCTGTATATACTTTGCCCATAAATCATCAGTCAGGTCGTAAAACTACAGAATAAGTAATAGTTAGTAGTACAGAAGTTGCACTGTTAACAAATCGCCAACTTACAAACGCAAATTATAATAGGTAAATAACAAATATTGACCACACCAAGCGAATCACGAGACGACGCAACCGTCCGGTAGCAATTCGCCACTGAAGCTTAAGCTACACAGCTCCCGTCCTGCTCACGTGCCGCTACCGCCCGCTCCCGCGCCGCTACCGCCCGCCCGCTCTCTGTGTGGCTTAAGCTTTGATGTAGTACTTGCAGTGGCCCTGGAATGTACTTGCAGCGGCGCGGGGAACTGACGGAGTGAAAGCCGCCTGGTAAAACTTTCAAACTGCATGAAAAAACTAATCAAGTTTCTTTCATGCACAAGTAGCAACGTTGAATAAGGGCGCACTAAATGAAAAAAAGCACTTAAGGCGATTATAATTCAACTGGCTTTATACCCTTATTTACCATATAGCAAGTATCCTCCCACGCTTGCAACCCCATACTTGCATCCCCCATGCATTCACGCCAATAACTCGGAATAAAATTGCATTTCCTAATTGCGCCTACATTTCCCACCGTACGCCCGACACGTGGCTATTCTATCCCTTAAAATACAAAAAACAACCAATTTTGAACCTTATGCTTAGGTTTAGAGAAGCTATAATGAAGGAAGGAAATGATAACTAAAATTTTACTCATAGTTCGAACGGTATTTGATCTTCACTTGCACTTAACAAAGTCTTTACAGCTATTATTATTAAGCTCAAAATAGCACGCTTTAACTGTAAACATAAAATTGCTAGTTTTAATTTTTACAATGTTATATTTACTCTGACAACAAGCCTTACTCCGTTGTAATACAGTTCAAAATTACATAGCATAGTGTTTGCGTATTATAGGCGCTGTAAAGGCGAGTGCATACGTCCGCGCGCGTTATAAAAACCAAACAGCACCAATTCCTTAACCACGCATACTCTAATATGAACCTTAATTGATTTTGCATAGGGTTGAAATTCGATTGGTAGCGGTTTATACTAAATGGTTTTTTTTTAATGAATGGGCGAAGGGTGGCGGCACACGGCCGCACGCGGCGCCACACTCCGCGCCGACGGCAGCGCGCGCGCACGTGCGCACAGCTAAGATAAAGAAGTCCAGGAATTGACCTACTTACGGAAACTTGAGTGACCTTTTGATTTTGCTCGATAATTTATCAATTTGGGATTTTTATGAGTGATCGTTTTTAGGGAAAAGACCGAGTTTAAGTGATTAAAACAGTGATTTATATTAGAAAATTTTCAGTGATCTTTTCATCCTTCAGTTTATGTTTGTATAAGCTAAGTTAATCTCGTTATTGGCCATTTTAAATTACAGAGAAATAAAACTTTTTTACATCACACAAAATTCTAGTGACAAACATTGGCTCTTAAAAACGACAATTTGACGTGCGTGTGAAAGTGTCACTGTGCTACAAAATTGTAAGCTACTAAGCTGTCACCAAACATGGAGTACCACCACCGCATGGAACAGCAGCAGTGGGGCTATTGGCCTCCAGCACCAGCACCGGCCCCGGGGCCACTTCCGGCCCCGGCGCCCCGGAGCAAACGCACGCACTCCGAGAGTGAAGACGATGCCTTCTCTGAGGAGAGCAGTAAGGATGCCACGTGAGTACTCTGCCTTATAACTAGAAAAAGTTACGGAAAGTTGTACACTCGACTTTTTTAAATTAGGATAAAATCGGGTTTTTATACTCAGAATCGAAAGCACTTTCGAATCTAATAGGAGAAAAAAAGTGTCCCAAAATTTTCATACAAATTCCAGTTTTTCCATTCCGTTACCACCATACAAGCATTACAAAATTAGTATGAAAACGGCAACGGAATGGAATAAAAAAAATGGGACTCTTTTTTTCCCCTATATCATTCGAAAGTGCTTTCGATTCTGAGTAGAAAAAACCCGATTTTATCCAAATTAAAAAAAAAAGTCGAGTGTACAACACTCCGTAAAATGGCCCACTTAATTCATAGCAATTAGATTGGGCCGCGATTCCAGATAGGTATCTTAATGACAGAAAGTTATGCTTGCGGTGTATGTATATCACATTTCCTACATTCTGACAAATTGTAAATTAGAACATATGTAGTAGAGATGTCACATTTGGAATCTAGAATCGAGCCCTTGAATTTGTTTTATATTTACTTGTAAAGTTTTCTTACTGTGTTAAAATACTATAAAGAAAACGGTAGCAGACTTCCGAAATACATTGATTGTCTTAACAATTGCAAAAAAACTAAATAGGTACTCAAAATTTTTGGATTCTAATAAGACTTCGTCGCCTTTCGAGCGCTTTGCTCTAGGCTAGAGTCTAAACATCGAGCGAGGAACTTTTATTCTCTAGACACAGAGAGTGCTACGACCGGAGCGCTCTAGCGTGCTACGACCGTAGAAGGCTCTACGACAATCATTTACAAGCTTCTATTGTTCTATAGATGTAGCAATAGCTCACCATCAGGAATAATGATGGTCAAGTTAGCCTATTAAAAAAAAGTAACTGGACTGGGAATCGCAGTCTAATATTTATGAGATCGTTCATTTTGTTGCGAAGTTCACACAAAATATACTATAATATATATATACCCTGAAATACCCTGAAACTAACTACGACTTAATGCATTTGGAAACTAATTAGATAGTACATCATCACCAGTATGGTGTGGTATCATCGCCACATTGCAGAGTCGATGACATAAGTACTATAAACCTAGAAGTTGGGAGGAAAAGAACAGTGTGAGTGCACGGTAGCACGTAAGCCAAGTTCTCTCTAAAATTCCACGTGAAGTTGTTGTATAAATAAATAAATAAATATTTGTGGACAAATCAACCTAGTCCCAAACTAAGCAAAGCTTGTACTATGGGTACTAAGCGACGATATACGTACTTATATAGATAAATAAATACTTAAATACATAGAAAACATCCAAGACCCAAGAACAAATATTCGTGCTCATCACACAAATAAATGCCCCGGCCAGGATTCGAACCCGGGACCTCCAGCTTCGTAGGCAGGATCACTACCAACTAAGCTAAAGTGGTCGTCGCATATTACAATATATATATATATATATATATACTAGTCACTTTACAATAATGCCTCATTTTTAAAATTGTATAACATTATTGTATCTGCTTTAAGCATGTCACTGCCAGTTTTTCTAGTTCTTCGCGCAGGGCAGCTAGTACATCGCAAGCGTGAAAATAGAGAAAAGTGCAAGTAATTATGTTTCCCGTTGTCTCACGTCACTTGTGGTAGTCGTGCAGTCACAAGTACTCACACATACTCACGCCCGTATTCCGTTGGGTAGGCAGAGACCAAAAACCGCCAAGTAATAAAATGAATAAAATGAATAAAATGAACTTTATTCTGTAAGTAGGCCGCAATGGCACTTTTACAAGTCAAACCCTACTAGCGTTTCACAGAGGCCACTGCCGAGAAGAAACGCCGAAAGAAACTCGACAGTCAGCCATTTTCTCACAAAAATATGCTTATTACAATGATAAATGATAATACTTAACCTACTTAAGATCAAGAAATCTAAGTATCTATATAAAGCAACACAAAAACAAAGAATAAAATGAGGAAAAAAAACCAGTTATGTACAGTGTGTAATTCTGCAAGAAAACATTTCGAAACTGTATACCTTAGCATTATCAAATTCTATTTAGGAAAAAAAAAATTGAATCCTTTAGACTATAAATTTAGTTATAAATCTTTTGATATGTTTTCTTGCAAGAACTGCGTCAACTAGATAAAATTAAAAAATACACAATATATGAATCTTTACTCTATTTAAGTATCTGGTACGGTAATACGGTCCTTACATACGTCTACCTACCGACAAGCTTGCATGAGGAGATGCATGGATGTGATTGAAGCGAAAGACGTATAAACGTGTAGTCACAAGTGGTTTAGGAGAGCCAAGTGCGGGTAGTTCGGAAAACGCGTGCGGCTAGAAGATGTTGATACCCGCTCACGCCAGTCAGCTCGCAACCACGGATGTTGTGATACATTCGTAACGTCGGGCAAAACCTTAAAAAAGGTAAATTAGTTATAATTGTACGCGATTAAGTCCCGTTCCCCAATAATAATGTGGTTTAGGAGATTCAAAAGATTTGTTGTTCGTTAGATCCCCCGGCGGTGACTCCTGCCAACTGATGACGCGCAAGCGCCGACGCGGCGTCATCGAGAAGAAGCGGCGGGACCGGATCAACACCTCCCTCACCGAACTCAAGCGGCTAGTGCCGGCGGCCTGCGAGAAGCAAGGCAGCGCCAAGCTCGAGAAGGCGGAGATATTGCAGCTCACTGTCGACCATTTGAAGATGCTCCATGCTAAAGGTAATTTTAAGAAAATACATAGACCCTTTATGTTGGAAGGCCAGGCAGTATTACAAGCAAGTACTGCCAATGCTATGCCAAACCTTAGGATTAAGTAGCAGACTCCAGGCATCCTTGTGACCGCTTTGAGTGGTTACTAACTGAGCGCTCCCGTGCTTTGGAAGGCACGTTAAGCCGTTGATTCCGGTTGCTGTCTATGGCAGCAGTCGTTAAGCCAAGTTGGAGGCCTTCGGGCGGTTTGAGAACTTCAAACATTCAAGTTGCCCACTCACTTGACAAAGCTTAATCCCAATAAGATCTAGTTTCCCCTCGGGGTTGGAAGGTCAGATGGCAGTCGCTTCCGTAAAAACTAGTGCCTACGCCAAATCTTGGGATTAGGTAGCGGACCCCAGGCATCCTTCAGGATGCAACTGTACTGGGATAACGCTAGGACGATGATGACCCCAGGCATCCTTCAGGATACAACTGTGGGATAAAGCTACGAGTAGGAGGATTATATTAATGGTGGAAGATTCAAAGACCCCTTGGGTTGAAAAGTTAGAGGGCAGTCGCTTCTAATGTCCTTGAATCCTCGACATATGGGGAAAAGCATGGCTAAATGGGCGTCTACGAGCAGAGCCACTAGACAAGTTCCTGGCAGTGAATGTGTTAAGGCGCGAAATTTGAACGAAACGTTGAGAATAAAATGCTAAATTGACTAGTGAAGGTGATGCAAGATTTAGGTACTTACTCATCATGAGACACCATACACCATTGTAATTTAAAGAGAAAAATAAACGCATTTGTATTTGAATAAAATCATTAGAGGACGTTTAGGTAAAACAGTGTTTTCTTGTAGGTATTTGCTTGACGTCTAAAACAATAAGCTACATTTGCCGAAGGTGACGTGCTAATTAGTAACCTGTACTACTGTGTTATTTCTTGTTTTAAACTTGATCCTATAATTCAGCAATATCACAATATGTACAAGTTTATGTTGAATTTTAAAACGTAACTTGTAATCTTAAATTTGGGAATACCACTTGACTATATTTTTTGATTATGATGAAGTAAAATTCAACATCCGGATCCCCAAAAATCGTACTTCAAAACCACCGCTATCCACCCACCAAGTCTCTGTCATTCTCCATTCATTCACTCAACAACTCATTTCCGTTTCCTCCAAATCAATAAAAGATTTAACGGATGGCTAAAAGTTTTATAAAAGTCGTAAAAAAGCAAAAGTAATTTAACGGTTTCGTTTTCCTGCCTTGAAGTTGCAAGTTTTTGCTGCAAGTTTTACTGTTACTTTTAGACCTTGGTTGGAAATAAAAGTAAATTTTGTCTGGTATCCATTAAGTACACAGTCTGCTCATCACAGAGGATGAGCGAGATCGATAAGCCATTAATTGGAGTGTTTAGTGATCGAACTTAATTGTACAGACTGTCTAATGGTACGGCAATATTGAAACACGATTAATGTTAATCCCTTTCCCGTGGAAAGCTGTAGGTATTAAATTCTTGAGTGAAAAATTGTGTAGTGAAATATGTAATCACTTTATTGCACACAAAACACAGGTAAAAAATACAGACAAATCAGGTTATTTTGGTGGGCGAACACAACAACAAAAAATTAAGTTATTGTGGTACAAGGCGAACAAGTAATATATATTAATTGTTAAATCAAGAATAATTTAATGAATATGTAAATGTCATGTCCAAAATCAGTTAAAAAATTACATATTTGAACCTTTAAAGTCAAAGCATTGTAGCAGATGCAATTAAATCTAATTGGTTTTCTAGCGTTGATATTTGAATAATACATTTCGACCCCGAGGATCTATTTACAGTATAAATTTCTTAATGATTCTCATCCACGCTTCTTAGATCGCCAGCGATCAAAATTTCTAAAATAATTTCAAACTTTTAAGGATCATCCTTCTTGGAAGTTTGAAGTTGACAATGTCTCGCTAATAATGACTATGATGATGCTTTTAATTACAATGTCACTGAGTTTTGGGACGTGATTAAATACTTTGATGATCACCTGTCATACTTTGATACATCTTGTAGGAAGGAATTTTCGAACTTGGCTGTAATTATACCGTATGACGTGTTTCGTTCCGTAAAATGATTGTGTTATATTCTAAATATTTTTTTAGGAAGTAGGTATAACAAATGTTTAATCCCATTTTATGACATTGGTAGTAGTAGTAGTAAACACTTTATTGCACAAATCAAGTACATTCAAGAAAAACTAATAGTAGACATAAATAGTAGTTAGCAAGTGGTTGGTTAGTGGTAGTCCGTAGTAGTGAATTCAATAGTAGTTAGCAAGTAATTTGGATTCCTGTAAGTGTTCCGAACTAATTTTAAATAATTCGTGCAAAATGTACAAATAAAACACACACACACACACAAGATTCTAGAACAAATAAAACATTTTGTATAGAATTTCCACCTACATAGTGGAGCCTTTTTTTTCTTGAGTGTAAATTTTGTCCTTTATATTTAGAATAGTTCGATAATCAAAATTCCGATAAACCCTACCTCCAACTACATGTACAGGCGTAACCGAAGTCAAAATCCTAAACACATGCGCCCTCTGCTCTGGCCGACTCTTGCGCACCGCACGCATCGCCATGCGTCCGCGCAGTTCCGCGTTCCCACGGCCCGCTTCCGCATCCGACAGGTGGCTACATTGAACATCTACGTTCACTGATATCTACGCATTTTATACCTTATCATAATGGTATAAAGTACAAAAATGTACACATATTAATGAACTCAACTGTACAAAAGGACATATATGATATTTTTTTAAATTGAATTTTACAAAAGTGAACCCGGCGATGCTTTAAAAATATGGATAGTTTTTTTTTTGGGCGTAGGTTTGTCAAAGTTGTTGTTGAGATTTGATACGGTTTGCAGTCATTCAATTAATAGGAAATTGATTTACAGGCCGTTACGGGAATATGTCACAACAAGCCAAATGATTTATCTATTTATTGAATAACTATTATAGTAGGTATGAATCCTTAAGTGGGAGTTACAAGTCATGATAAAGTTTGGCCTCACGATGGAAACTGTTCCTTAGGCTACTTGTAACTTATACTGAGCGAGGCCAAAAAATCCACGCAAAAAATTCAAAATGGCGGCTATTTTAGTTTCCAAATTTTTTTATTTTTTTTAGAACTCAAAAATGCTTCGTGCTACACAAAAACTTTGTATGAGAATTATGTTTTGCATAAATTTATCTATAACTTTGGTTATTATCATTTTCTCGATATATTTAATAGTTCATGAGAAAAATGGTGTTCAATATTGCGTTTCTTGTTAAAACACTGTTAGTCAAAAGGCTTATCAAAATCAAACTGCATCGTATGCAGAAATCAATCCATTTTCTCCAGTGATACTAGGAACCAATATAAAGGATTTCATCCGGCGAAATGAAAATTTCATCGACGGGAATTCAAAATGGCGGTCATTTACCAAAGGGGGAGCCGCATTTTTTAAAAAGTGTATAATTTCAAAACGGCATCTGCTATTTAAGTAATATGGGTATCAATGGATTGGTATTGACACCATTAATTAAAATAAGAAAAATACCATATAAAAAATTAAAGATGGCGGCCACCTATAACAAAATTGTAAAATTTTCATTCTTCTTTTTTTTGTTATATTAAAAATAACAACTAAATGTCCAATGATATAGTCAATTTATATATTTACATAAATTCTCATAGTATTATCTACGCGACAAAACAAAAATTATGACATTCCGTCGATTAGTTTTTGAACTATACGAATTACAAACGAGCCTCGGCGAGTGTGTCATAGTAGTTATGGAAACAAACTGCACTTTTGTAATGAAAGCAAGTCGCTTTTGCAGAATAGTATTAGTGAAGAGACCAAACTTGATTATTTTTTCGATAATATCTAATTTTCACCCGTCAGTAACCGAGACTACGCCACTTCGAAATTATAAGTCTAAAACGTTCTACTAAGTTAAAAGGTGGCCAGATTTGGACAATAAATGTGACAATCGATACAGGAAAATGTTGTTCAACTTAAAAAAAAATACGCTTATTGTTACAAAACTTAAGAAATTTTTTTTACTGTGTTTAGCAATAAACTTTTTATTTTATTTTTATTTTTTTAATATGTATACTCAGTAAAATCCTACACTTTGTTTTTTCTGCGTTTAAGAACATTTTAATATATAGTACATTGTGCATTTAGGGAGGTAAGGAGGTTATTACTAACGAAAGTCTAATGGAATTACTTTTATTTACTTGAGTTGTAATAACCCTTACTATACATACATACTTACACACATCATATACTCACGACCGTATCCCATTGGGGTAGGCAGAGACCAAAGAACGCCAAGTACCGGTCCTTACATACATCTCTTGCTGCAGTCACATCCATACATCTCCTCATACAATCTCGTCGGTTGCGGGAACTCTTACCACCCGTGATACAAATATATTATATTACTTACACTTTATCATGTAACTTTTATTCAACTTCTATGTTATTTTTGGTGAGCAATAAAGAATATTTGTATTGTATTGTATCATGGCGTATAACTCTCATAGTTGTTTTTTTTTATATTGGGGAAACTTTCTGTAGTGTGATTGTTTTTGGAAAAATATATTCTTTTCAGGTTCAAAAAATATATAAGTTATGAATATAAGTACTTATAGGGTATGAATATCAAAAGTTTATTGCAAAAAAAGGATTTTTTTTCTTAAGTTATGTTAAATAAAATCACAGCGTTATTTTTTATGTTGAAAAACATTTTCCTGTATCGATTCCCACATTTATTGTCCAAATCTGGCCACCTTTTAACTAAGTAAAACGTTTTAGACTTATAATTTCGAAGTGGCGTAGTCTCGGTTACTGACGGGTGAAAGTTAGATATTATCGAAAAAATAATCAAGTTTGGTCTCTTCACTAATACCATTGTGCAAAAGCGACTTGCTTTCATTACAAAAGTGCAGTTTGTTTCCATAACTACTATGACACACTCGCCGAGGCTCGTTTGTAATTCGTATAGTTCAAAAACTAATCGACGGAATGTCATAATTTTTATTTTGTCGCGTAGATAATACTATGAGAATTTATGTAAATATATAAATTGACTATATCATTGGACATTTAGTTGTTATTTTTAATATAACGAAAAAAAAAAGAATGAAAATTTTACAATTTTGTTATAGGTGGCCGCCATCTTTAATTTTTTATATGGTATTTTTCTTATTTTAATTAATGGTGTCAATACCAATCCATTGATACCCATATTACTTAAATAGCAGATGCCGTTTTGAAATTATACACTTTTTAAAAAATGCGGCTCCCCCTTTGGTAAATGACCGCCATTTTGAATTCCCGTCGATGAAATTTTCATTTCGCCGGATGAAATCCTTTATATTGGTTCCTAGTATCACTGGAGAAAATGGATTGATTTCTGCATACGATGCAGTTTGATTTTGATAAGCCTTTTGACTAACAGTGTTTTAACAAGAAACGCAATATTGAACACCATTTTTCTCATGAACTATTAGATATATCGAGAAAATGATAATAACCAAAGTTATAGATAAATTTATGCAAAACATAATTCTCATACAAAGTTTTTGTGTAGCACGAAGCATTTTTGAGTTCTAAAAAAAATAAAAAAATTTGGAAACTAAAATAGCCGCCATTTTGAATTCTTTGCGTGGATAGTTTGGCCTCGCTCAGTATAAGTTACAAGTAGCTTAAGGAACAGTTTCCATCGTGAGGCCAAACTTTATCATGACTTGTAACTCCCAACATCCATTTATATGGGGATTCACACCTACTATTAAATTTTATACAACAATATAGTCGTGTGGTACTCTATGGTTGACATTTTTGTTACTAATTTAAAGCACTATAGTACATTACTTAACAAGGGCGGTAAAACAAAGAATGTCTCAGATCGCAGGTATTTGACGCCCGAGCCGAAGGCAAGGGCGATAAATATGCGATCTGAAGCTTTCTTTATTACCGCCCGTGTTAAGTACAAAATTTTATGTCACCCCCTGGCCAGGAAGTGGGTTTTTACGGGCGCGGAGCGTGCGATAATGGCCACTTTATGGCCAGGTGTGACATAAAATATTTTATGCGGTATTTTATCTGCTATACAAAATTTATTCGGTCACTATTTTTTCACAAAATTAATTTTTAATCACAAAACCGACTTTAGTTTTTAATAGAAGGAAGAAGCTTAATTATTTAATTAGGAAATTGTTCCTTCCTAAAAATACTTTTTACTTTTACTTTTTCTTTTCCTGACATTTGCTTTAACTAATTCATAGAATAATTTAGATTTTAACCGCAAAGGAAATGCGGTTAGCCAGATTTTGCCGTTTGTGGTTGCGGTTCAGTTAGGAACATAATATGTACAATCAGCGTAATTAAGACGTCTACATTTTCGACCCTATTACCGAACAACAAGTCCTAGTTTCTAGTTGGTTCCCTCGGTGTTTGGTTTCGGTTCAGAAAATAAACGCTTCAGAAAAGAACGCCATTCAGATTAAAAATGACTTTGGCAATGGCTACCCAGAAAGAACCAAAGGGATTCAGAGTATCCCCGATCAGCGCCATAATGCGAAATGTTGGAGAAAGCTTTAGATAGTATAATACAACATAACTGGTTATATTATTAGTACATATATTATTTGCATTAATCGTTGTTGAATAAGAAGTGAAAAATGTATACTTACAACAAATAATAAATTCTGAATATTGTTATAAACAAATGAGCAAGAATGCTCTCGCCTAATACACATTAGGCATTAGAAATGCCCTCTAAAACTGAAAAGAGAAATAAATGTTATGTAGGACAATAAAGTCACGAGACAATTAATTGTAATGACGGAGAAAGGTGCCTTTTGTCAGGTATCTAATAATTCAATTTGTTAGGGATTCTTCCAAAGATATTTTTTTTGTCTAGATTTAACCAGAAAAACATGATGAAACTGTGAATTTTAGGTTCTTATTTAATTGTGTAACGAATTTATGTTTCGCAGAATTTATATTTCAAAGAATTTTCTGATTTACAAAGAGTCGCAGTTCTATCCTAACCTAACCTACTTTTCTCGTAGACTAAATGGGTTCTACACAAATTCTTTAGCTATAACAAAAAAGGTAACTCTACTGAAAAAAACAAGTTTCTATTAAATTGTTATAAAATGTTGCAAAAGAATATTCTAAGAAACTTTTCATAAGGGGAATACACGTAAAAACTATTTTAAATTAAAAATTAACGACCTCGATACGAGTTCAGTTAAATAATAATAATAAATATATAAATCCATATTTATAGACAATCTTAATCTTACACTCAAATCGACTTAGTCCCAAACTAAACAAAGCTTGAACTATAGGTACGATCATATACATACTTATATAGATAAAGAGTCATTTAAACATGTAAATAATAAATACTCATCTCACAAATAAATGCCCTGACCAGGATTCGAGCCATCATTGAAACAATGGTTTTATTCTACGATAATTACAAGCTCACACATCTCATAACCAACTAAACCTCAAAATTAAAAATCATTCACACGTATCCATTTCAAAATCCGACCGCAAACGAATTCCTCACCCGGTAGAAAAACTGGCCACATGTGGTCACTTCCTGGTTTTTTCTGTCGCCAGGTGCTTGCCCCTACCTGGGCTCTAAGGGCTAAGAACCAGTGTAATACTGACCTCCAACTACATACACTTGATAGGAATGTTGGTACCAAATTAGAGTGGTTTTTAAAATCTAGTGAGTGGTTGAGTTTCTAGTGAATAAGGGGCCTGGTGTTAGGATAGGTCTATTAAAAGGCCATCGCGGTCAACAATGGGTTTATTAAAGCGGCAAACAGTTTGAATTGAACGCGTTTAAAGTTACATTTGAGCGTTTAGGTTTACTGTTTTTTGTCAATTTCGAGTTTAGACGATGTGAACTCGAAGCAGTCAATAAAAATATATGTAGTTATCAATATAACACATGTTTGTTTAGTAAAGATAATACTACCTAATAATTATAATGCGATAAAAAGTTTTGAAATAGAAATTCTTTGAATATAAGCGTTAAACTTACAATTATTTGAACTGTCTGAGTTGTATCAAATTAGGCGGTTTAAAAAGCGACTTTACTGTCCAAGCGTGAAGATTCAAAGTCCAATGACAAGTTTTATAAAATGTCGGACATTTTAAATAATTTCTACTATTATGCTGTGGTCATACATTTTTTTTGTTCTTTTAGATAGGTATTTCGTATTTAACTGCTTGCTTTGCTGCGTACTGAACCTGACTAAAATACAAGCAGCAAATGTACTCCTTGTGCGTGGTGATGATGAGTCGTGAAATCGTGAAATGAATGAACTTTCTGGCATCATTTATACATCCACTCTTTGTTCCTGCCTTATTCCTGCCTTTTATATCTCTTTTTTCACCCTTTAAATCAATTTGTAATTGACTCACTCGGACTATCAAACCACCCCTAACATATTGCAGTTATCTCCGTTATCAGCCGGGACCAAACCCGCGGCCGCGCCGTGGGAACGGCCCGCCCCGCCCTGTCCCAGAAGGGATGATAGCAGCCCTCCCTTGCAAATTGTTTGTATGGGAAAGTCAGCGGATTAAGAGAGGGCATTCGTAGTATGTTAGCATTCAAAATTGCTACTGTAATCTCTAGTCTTTCTACATACTGAATTATTTATTATCCACCTACCGTTTTCCCGTTTGAGCCGTAATAAGGCCCAGGCCAGGCCTAGTACCAAGATTTGGCGTAGGTACTAGTTTTACGAAAGCAACTGTTCTGCCATCTGAACTTCCATTTTAAAACTATCTATACATATAATAAAGCAGAAGAGGGTCGAAAATCTGTACATTGAAGATATTAGTAAAAAAATCGATGGAGGGGTCTAAGAATCGATAACAGAACACGTTTCAACTGTTTTTAGAATTCATGTCTGTTTGTCTGTTTGTCTGTTTGTCTGTTTGTCTGTTTGTCTGTTTGTCTGTTTGTCTGTCTGTTTATATGTCTAACTATCACGCGAAAACTAGCGAATGGATTTTAATACAGCCTTCACTAATATGTTTATTGGATCTTCGGCCAGGTTATAGGCTATAAAAATCATACAGGTTAGGGATGAAAGGGGGTGAAAAGAGGGGTTAAACTTTGTATGAGAAGTCGTTCAGTTCATGATTTACAGGCTTGAAAGTTGGTAAGTATATACATGGACGCAAAGTAAATAGAACCTCATTCAAACATTGTATAATAAACAGATAGTATTTGAAAAAATGGGGGGTGAAATAAAATACCTCTGCCTCTCAAGGCTATAGACAAAAATACAAAAGTCCCTCAAACCATATTAACTGTTTGAAATGAGAGATCTAATTATGTTAGTCAGTCAGTCGCTATCAATATTCACAAACCTTACTACGCAACCTCGGTTTTTTTTTGTGTTCGATGGAGGGTACTTTACCTACGCAGAGCGGCGGGCTCTCGGTTGCATGGTAGCACTTGCGACATGTACTACCTATATATTAAGTATGCGCATTTTTGTATAAAATATTGTTTTTTGAGGTGCTCATTACAAGAATGATACTTATCCATTTTCAAATTGAAGATGGCGGACATTTACTTATTTACTTTTCTTAATAATCGATATGAGTTTCATCTTTGAGGTTCTTCGAGGTGCCGATTAGTTGCGTTTTCCGTTAGTAAAATGTATAAAATACGTTCAGCGCGTAACAGATATAAATTTAGGGTATATTGGTATTCGTTATTAAAACATACATACCTACGTAACAATAAACATCAAGTATGACCAAATTCGATCAGGCGGATTGGAAAGCAAAAAAAAACCGGCCAAGTGCGAGTCGGACTTCGCACATTTAGGGTTCCGAACCGACCGCAAAGTTAAGTTGGTTTTTATAGGAAAAATAAGGAAATTTCAAAGAAAAAAATCTAATTTATCAATATATTAGTCTTTGTTGGTAAAAAATACGTAATAACAATCATTATTACCAAATTTTAAATTCATCGGAACAAAATTTCGTAAATTCCAATAATTTATGAACAAAAAAAAATATCTATTCAACTACCTCTTTACAAAGCCACTTAATAGGTCAACAAATTTTTTTCATCTACATTGCTTGATGCGTATGAAGTATTTTCTGTACCTGCATCATAATGTTCGAATCATTTCGCACTAGCTTTTTTATCTACATTACTTGACGCGTAGGAATTATTTTCCGTAACTGCATCATAATGTTCGAAAAATTTAGCACTAGCTTTTTTATCTACATTACTTGACGCGTAGGAATTATTTTCCGTAACTGCATCATAATGTTCGAAAATTTTCGCGCGCCGTACGCTCGCGTTTTCATCTACATTATAGTTAATGCGAATGATGTCTTTTCCGCACCTGCATCAGAATGTTCGAATCATTTCGCGCTCGCTGCGCTCGCGTCTCATATACATTACTTAATGAGTGTGAAGTATTTTCCGCACCTGCATCATAATGTTTGAAAAATTTCGCGCTCGCTGCGCTCGCGTTTTCATCTACATTACTTGATGAGCATTTTCCGCACCTACATCATAATGTTCGATAATTCTCGCGCGCCCTACACTCGCGTTTTCATCTGCATTATACTTAGTTGATGCTTATGGAGTCTTTTCCGCACCTGCATCATAATGTTCGAAACATTTCGCGCTCACTACGCTCGCGATCTCATCTTCATTTCTTGATGCGTATGAAGTATTTTCCGCACCTGCATAATAATGTTCGAAAAATTTCGCGCTCGCTGCGCTCGCGTTTTCATCTACATAACTTCATGAGTATGAACTATTTTCCGCACTTTACTAAACTTAGCGCCCGCTACGATCGCTTTTTCATCTAAATTACAGATGCGTTTGAAGTCTTCTCCGCACCTGCATCATAATGTTCGTAAAAATTTCGCGTTCGCTATGCTTGCGTTTTCATCTGCATGACTTGATGCGAATGAATTATTTACCGCACCGGCATCACAATGTTCGAAATATTTCGCGCTCGCTGCGCTCGCGTTTTCATACACATTACTCGATGAGTGTGAAGTATTTTCCGCACCTGAATCATAATGTTCGAAAAATTTCGCGCTCGCTGCGTTTGCGTTTTCTTCTACATTACTTGATGAGCATTTTCCGCACAACCTACATCATAATGTTCGAAAATTTTCGCGCGCCGTACGCTCGCGTTTTCATCTACATTATAGTTGATACGTATGAAGTCTTTTCCGCGCCTGCATCAGAATGTTCGAAAAATTTCGCGCTCGCTGCGCTCGCGTTTTCATCTACATTACTTGATGAGTATTTTCCGAACCTACATCATAATGTTCGTAAAAATTTCGCGTTCGCTACGCTCGCGTTTTCATCTGCATGACTTGATGCGTATGAATTATTTTCCGCACCGGCATCATAATGTTCGAAATATTTCGAGCTCGCTGCGCTCGCTCTTTCAAACACATTACTTGATGAGTGTAAAGTATTTTCCGCACCTGCATCATAATGTTCGAAAAATTTCGCGCTCGCTGCGTTCGCGTTTTCTTCTACATTACTTGATAAGCATTTTCCGCACTTACATCATAACGTTCAAAAAATTTTCGCGCGCCGTACGCTCGCGTTTTCATCTACATTATAGTTGATGCGTATGAAGTCTTTTCCGCGCCTGCATCAGAATGTTCGAAAAATTTCGCGCTCGCTGCGCTCGCGTTTTCATCTACATTACTTGATGAGTATTTTCCGCACCTGCATCATAATGTTCGAAACATTTCGCACTCACTACGCTCGCGTTTTTATCTTCATTACTTGGTGCGTATGAAGTCTTTTCCACACCTGCATCAATGTTCGAAACATTTCGCGCTCGCTGCGCTCGCGTTTTCTTTTCATCTACACTATTTGATGCGTATGAAGTATTTTCCGCACCTACATCGTAATGTTTGAAAGAATTCGCGCTCGCTGCGCTCGCGTTTTCATCTTCATTACTTGATGCGTATGAAGTATTTTCCACACCCAGTATCAGAATATCCGAAAAGTTTAGCGCTCACTTCGCTCGCGAGCGTTTTCATCTACATCTATAATAAGTTAATAACATATATTTAGTCCTCTGTCATGTTTCATGTGGGCGCATTGAGCCGGCGTGCGCAATGTTTGGCGAGACAACCCGGCGAAATACGGTGTAGAAGTTGATATGGATAATGGATATTCACGCGAATGAAGTCGCGGGCAAAAGCTTAGATAAATAAATTTAAAACTGGACTACCCGTGCGAAACTGGGGCGGGTTATAAATGCGAAAGTAACTCTGTCTGCCTGTTCCTCTTAAAATGCTCAACCGATTTAGATGAAATTTGTTATGGATATAGTTTGAGTCCTAGGGAAGGACATAGGATACTTTTATCCCGGAAATCATCCCTTAACGGGGTTTAAGTTAGAATGGAAGAGAGATAACTAGGTAAGCGCATGAAATAGAAGAATGAAATAACATTCTAACGCGATGACGCGAGTTCTACGCAGACGAAGTCGCGGGCAAAAGCTAGTTATTAATATGTCTACTTACGTACAGTACAGACATTATCTGTCTGTCTCAGATTGTACTTACCTGTACCACTTCCTGATATATAATCTTGTATGATATTTTTGACTTTCTTAACTGTATCTAACCTAGCTGAGTTGTCTGTATTAGGAAACTAATTTTCTCCGCAGAATCCATATAGGTATTAGGGCAAATACTGTAATAATATGTAGGAATATTTTCGTATCTTTAGGCGAAATATTACGAGTAAGTACTAGCCCACACCCACTTATAAGGAAAGTATTATTAGAAACCAATATAAGAAATTGATTTGATCCAAATTCCTTTACTAAGAATATTGACAAAGCAATCCCTATATTGAATCGGATTCTGTCACCAATGAGAAATGGAACGTTACTTTGTCTTTCATCTCTTTAAATCTAATTTAGTGAAAGAAGACTTCCTTTACCTTTCTTCTTGAATATAACGAAATTTGTGGAATATCTAAAATTATACATATTTGTAGATCTTTTATGAATATATTTACACACAATACACTTTTTACAATAAGGGCATAAACACTAAAATCAAACCTAGAATGAACCAGAAAACAAAGCTCTCCTTATCCTACTAAACTGCTGCACTGTTTTTGCGAACGCGACAGTTATCTGTTAATATTAGTAAACGGCACTAATTCTACATGATTAGAATAATTCAAATCTTTGAGGTCACTCGACGTTTTGGACGTGGCCCTACATCTTTGGTTCCGAGTAGATCATCATCTGTTCATCCAACCCAAATAGGAAATTAGATCTGGTTAGAGATTAGTATACGAACAGTGGTTGCCTAAATTATCATATTAGGCAGATTCGTATACAAATCTTGGTTAACCATGTCAAGAACTATCAAACGCTTAGAACTGTTTCAAGACACCTATCATTTTTAAACCATTATATGTATATAAGTTTAATCAACATATATCATACGAGAAACGCATATACCCGTAAAACGCGTCTATTAACGTAACTCAGCACAAGTGCCCTTAACCGCAAAGGTTCAAGGGTAGGCCTAAAGGGAAATGTCCAATCTTGGCATAAAACCGTACCCTGCGGTACCCTCTCTTTGCTGTAAGCCCACATCAAATGCTTCGTTGCCGGTCTTTAATCTTTTATATCACCCTTGCAATTTAATTTATGCTTCAATAGAGCTTAATGTAATTAATTTAGTTAAATATGTACCTAGTTTTATTCTTTCAATGTAATTTATAGTGTCAGGAACACCATATTTTCTTCGGTGCTTATTTTATTTCATTTTTATACGCAACATGTCAACTTAAGCAATAAAAACTACTTAGTATTAATTGTATGCATAATGTTGTGTTTATTTTTATTAGAGTGACTGTTTTCGATTTTAAAAGTACCGAGACAATAATTATCATTGTACATGTATACCCAAAAAATGTGTCCCAAGCAGGTTCGCAAGCATTTGTCATCCGAGCCAAAGTTGAGGACAATAATCATGGAATATGGGGCAATATTGACGCGAATTAAGTTTCCTTCTTTACATACAATAACACTAATTCTACAGCAAACTATTCCATCTCATCGTTTACCACCCCGTTTCCGCGGATATGTAAAAAACACTAATCTACATCCATATTAAACGATCACGCGTCAATTCCATACAATGACAAGCGGATATTACACACGTCTTCGCCTGTGTCCTTATTGCTTTGATAATAAGGTCGATGTTGGTCCGGTTTTTATTCTAATGTAAGGGTTGTCACACCTGCGTGCTAAAAAACAAACAATATTAAGGGAAGGAAGGAAGAGCGGACAAAGATGAAGAACTTATCTGTAATTTGGGGATAATAAGAATAAAAAATATATATTAGGTAATGGAAAAAATCTATTGTAGTAGAATGAATGTAAAGATTCAAGATCGACGGAATGGGGGAGTCCCAAATTTTCCGTGATATAGGATAGGATAGACACTTACCAAGTACCTATTGATTAACAGAAAGTTCGTTAATTTTTTTTTGTCAACCCTAAATGAAGCGAAACAACTTTAGCAACTTTAGGGAGCATTAAATTTAAAGGTTCTAGTTAAGTAATATTCTAAAGTTCGTGGTAGGGGTCGTGTAAGAATGTTTAATTCAAACTAAACCCAAGCTTCCAGGAATTTCGAAAAGTTGAACAAAGGCGAAATAAATGACGAGATGATTTAAGTACCTAATTGACTTGTTGTGGTTAATTAGCTCCCCAACTTGACATTCCGAGAT
This sequence comes from Cenopis cana, assembly GCA_951800055.1. NCBI lineage: Eukaryota > Metazoa > Arthropoda > Insecta > Lepidoptera > Tortricidae > Cenopis > Cenopis cana. Next base: position 21,273,795 of record OX637476.1, on the reverse strand, counting down.
GCCCTTTTCGCTCAAGACAAAACCTACTTGAAGCAATTCAAAGGTACTTTTCTAATAAGACGAAAGTTCGCAATTTTGCAGGTCTGTTTGTCTCAAAAATTAAGTACTTGACTGTTTTCACCTCAGTCAACATTTAAAGTACCTCAGGCAGATACAATATACAATATATAAATACCTAGAAGCCTTACGAGTAAATAGAGTTGGCATTATAACGAGTATGATTCACACAAGTAGGTAATAACCGAAATCTTTATTTTAGTGTACTGTGTACCTAATTGCGAAAATATGTCAAATGGCTTTTATGTCATCTAATAATTAAGGTAACGACTCTTCCGACATACATTCGGGTAAACGACAATCTTTGGCATTTTAGTACCTACCCTATAGACTATTCATTTTGTTCACCTCTATTAATATGACTTAGGTTTAAAAGTGTCAGACTGTCAGTCAGATTGGGTCAGGGTCGAATATTGGGCCGATTACAGTACCTAGTCAAAATGATTTTTAGTCAAAATAGGGCCTCAGTTGTACGTTGTTGGTATTTCTAAACAAGAAAAATTTTGCCAGTAGCACCTAAACCACTTCTACTCCATTTCATACACAAAAAAGCAGTTCAAACCCTGGCCCGGTGGCCCACTCCAACGACCAGCGCACCTGACCCCCCAACTATCAATGAACCAGTTTCTCCGCATACTAAATCCCATTGATTGAAAGGGGAGCGGAGCTCTACTCATTCTGGACATCCTTACGGAAGACGTCCGGATCCTGAGGGCTCCCGTTACACCGGGGTTATTTGACCTCTCTTTTTAACCCATGGTTAAGATATTCTTGTCCTTTTCTGGTACTTGTTGCGTAAGGGTTGATCTTGATTTTGGTTTTTGTTCGATTTCTTTTGATACGCAAATTCTAGTAACATCTGGTGGGGTGTCTTGTTAGTTAGCACTATTGCACCGTATTACCTTTCTAATAAGGCGGAAAGTATATACATATATTTGACACAGACTGCACAATAAGATATACTGAACTTTCCCATTAAAGGTACCTTTTAAAAGAGCTTATTGTCCTTGTACTTTATTGACTACTCATATTATTAGCACGAGCTAACAAACACGCTGTACCTATTACCATTGTAAAGGAAAATAAGAATTGTTTATTTCAGATGGCCTGAACTTTTTATATAACTAGGTACTTAGTTGAGCAGTTACATTAGTAAAAACAAGTTGTAAAAAACAAAGCGACCTTTTTTTAGACGGTACCTATAGGATATTTGTTTTAAATGTGAACTAGGTAGTTACAAAACAGACGGGAGGCTAGATGTAAATAAATAATAAATTTGATTAATAGCTAGCTCAAATAACAGCGTTTATTATAAAGAACTTAACTAGGCTTCATGACGAGTATAAATTACCTATCTATATATATAATGAAATACGCCCAACCCAGTTCTCTCGCTTGAGGCATGGTCCCGAGAACGCTGGCAGCATTGACTCTTTGCACCGCCAGACTTAGCCGCTGGGCCATAATTTTTCGTGGCCAGTGTTTTTTTTAAATAGTATCCTAAGAGTATTCTATTTGATCAATGTTACTTATCCCCACATCTTTTTGTTGCAGGTCTAGACACGTTCGCCTACGACCCCCAACGCTACGCCATGGACTACCACAGCATCGGCTTCCGAGAGTGCGCCGCCGAAGTAGCTCGCTACCTCGTCAGCTGCGAGGGTCTCGACATCCAGGACCCCCTCCGTCTCCGCCTTATGAGCCACCTCCAGTGCTTCGCGGCCCAGAGGGAGCTAGCCGCCAAGTCCACTAACTGGGGATACCCCCAGTACCCTGCACAGCCGCAACCTCACCAACCTTACACGGACCTAAGACCTGAAGCAACTACCTCTACAGCGACGACAACCGTGGCTGCCCCTATGGCGGTAGCGGCACCGCTATCCGCGCCTCCAAGCTACCCCCATTACCCGGCACCTCCTGCGCCCCCAGCGCCCCCAGGCCCACACCCTGCGCCCCCAGTTCCTCACTACCCTACTCCATATCCTCACCATCCGACGCATAACCAGTATTCGCAAAACAGCTCGAAACCTTATAGACCTTGGGGTGCTGAGTTAGCATATTAGATCTACTTATTAGAAATTTGAAGATAAAGCGTACTACAAACTTATCAATTTGTCCCAGTTTATTAAAATCAAATAATTAAAAAAAACAAAACTTAAACTATTCTAATCCAACAACCCACCCCGAGTCATACCTGGTGCAAAGGTGCCCAAAACGCTTGCGGCGTTGCCGCGTTGAACTGCAATCGACAACCTTTGCATCAAGTATGACCCGGAGCGGGGGTCAAGCCCCCTGTCCCGCATTCGTCTCCCAACCTCACTTATAAAAATTTGGGCATCCGCGCACCAACAGCCGGTCGTCTCCACCGCCAGAGGGACAAATAGGTAGCCTCCCAAACATGAATATTTTTCCCGTTTACGCGAAGCCGCCAGCTCGGCCGCTGCCCCAGCTGCTCGGATGGTACGGCCGATGTGCGATGCAGCAAAAGTGCTGACGCAAGTAGCGTCCCACAGAAGGCACTTTCCCAAACCTTGAGACGCAGCTAATAAGATGGAAAGAAACATCAAACATTTAATTAATTTTCTGGACAAATTGGGAGATATCTGTAAACGCTTGAACCTATTTATGCTTATTGGCATTAGGTGTGTGTAAAATCTTGGTACCAATTTCTGGTACTTGGTTGTCGACGTGTGAGGGATTTCAAATGAAAATATTGTTTATTTTCGTTAACCCTACTGTAGCTCTAGTATAAGTTTTTTCGAAACATTAACTAATTCGAATACGTTTGCGTTTTGTCTCAAAATGTATGAAAACGCTCTCACCGAGTTTGAAATACGCGCGTTCATCGGTTAGCAACAAATGTTATACTCGCTGTTTTAGTACTAGTGACCATCAGAGGCGCTGTTCACGTTTTCATACCACTTTCATACATTTTGAGACAAAACGCAAACGCGTTCGAGTTAGTTAATGTTTCGAAAAAACTTATACTAGAGCTACTGACTGAAATTGAATTGCTCCATATTGGAGCCTCAAAAATGTATCGTCAGTAAAAGACTTTCCTATTCTTTTGAACTCCAGGCCAATTCATATGTGAATCAAACTTATGGTAAAGGAAACTAACACAACATACACACACACACATATACATTTAGTAAAATAACTGCGCATTCTGCATGTACAAAGCTAAAGCTGAATCTCTGTGAAGGGGGAAATCCGTGTACTCTTTATAGAAAACTCAACAAATCGAACAGTAGCTCTAGTATAAGTTTTTTTGAAACATTAACTAATTCGAACGCGTTTGCGTTTTGTCTCAAAATGTATGAAAACGCTCTCACCGAGTTTGAAATACGCGCGTTCATCGGTTAGCAACAAATGTTATACTCGCTGTTTTAGTTTCCACTAGTGACCACCAGAGGCGCTGTTCACGTTTTCATACCACTTTCATACATTTAGAGACAAAACGCAAACGCGTTCGAATTAGTTAATGTTTCGAAAAAACTTATACTTGAGCTACAGGTTTTGTTGACTGTATACACCCTTCTATACCTTATTCTCATAGTGAAAAATTAGTGTTTCAAATGTTTCAATCACCTTAATTTTTCAGTTTCAAATAAATTCTAAATATTTAGTATTATCTTCCATTAAGAATACTCAAATGAATTTAGATACATCTTAATTGGGACGTAAGTTAGTTTACAAATACTTACCTAGTATACTTTGGATTTCGAGAAAAATAAAGTTCTGCATTTGAAAAGAAGCATATCTTTTTTAATGCGGGTATAAACTTAACTAGGTATCTTATTTTTTTCTTAAAAAGCCTTACAAATTGTGAACCTAGGTGGTTAAAACGAATATACTTGTAAGGCCCTTAATAAGTTGTTTTGGCCGAATTTTATAATTTTAACACTGGTATCTTACCTAACATGAAATTGTTGGCGATCTCAGAGTTTTATTAAATGTTTGAGATTATGATTGTAAAGATAGAATGATGAATTCAAGATATATCATAAGTTGTGTGATAATGATATAGTATATTATAGGTTTAAGAAGTCACTAGAATATTGGGACCAAATGAAGGAGCTTTAATTTTTCAAATTTGATGGTTGTAATGTTTTGCTTACACGCCGTTACTAAAAGACTTTAAATAAAAGGATAAATAGCAAAGCGGCATAAGATAATAAATAGTTTTATCGAAGAAGTTTCAAAAGTATTGGAAATGTATGAACTTACCTAAAAGAGGTTGTGAAAATAGCTTATATAATAATTGTATGTAGTGTGATTTGATTTGTATATATCGGCTATTCGACGTACATTGAGTATGTCGCTGTGTAAATTTTACATGTAAATAGTTAAATGAAAGAATAAATTATTTTAACAATTTATTTCATCTTTTATTTTACAACGATCTACGATTAATTTAATCTGAGGACTAAGATACGAAACAGAAGAGGAAATATGTATGTATTTGATATTTTTTTAACAATAACAAAGTTAATTGACCCAATTATTACGTGAAAAACATCTTTTTTCACCAACCTTAGATGGTAATAAAGATATCAATTTAGGTACCTAGTACCTACATGATATGAAGTGAACAATTATTGACAAACTATAATAATACCTACTTACCTCCAACACCACCTGTGGTCAGTGGCTACTCAATTAACACCTTTATTTATATACCAATAAAGTTCAAATCATTACTAATATCGTTCAAATACATTACCGTTCTCAACGGTCACAATCTAATTAACCCCCATTTAACCTATTTGGTACCAAAACGACGTATGTAATTCGAAACTACTTAGGTTTAAGGCCATTTTCTACATAATCATACTATACATTTAAACAGTGACGATTAAACTTATTTCATCCATAATGTTACTACTAAATTGAGCTATAAAGCGTAGGTAAAAGGTACATTTTCAAAGATACGTCAGGTTAAAGATAGCGCTTTCTAAAAGTAAGTCTAGTTAGTGTAACTGGCCAGTAACATTAACGACTTTGCCATTTGCTGGAAGCATAAATTAGATAGCCATCGCACAGGTGCGCAAACGCTTTTAAAAACTACCCCAGATGTTTGGGAGACGGTAAAGTTTGAAATGCATGAAGCAACTGTATTTTTTAAATTAAAGCAGCACAGGTGGAGCTTTAGGGTGGGCATCCACAAGAGATGTGCGCAGTGTTTTTAACTTTCTACACATTTAACAATTCGCTATAAAGCGAGGTGTCTGATATGAAAACACAGCTTCGCACTATTATTATCGTAGATATTTTCACCCTAGGGATTTACTGAATAATAATTATTTTAGACTTACAAACGATTGGCTGAAGGCCAAAAAGGTAATTACTTAATGTATTCAAATGCGTCCCCTTTGTTTTGCAGATAAATGTTTCATAGAATGTATTGTTTCGCAGAATTTTCATTTCATAGAAACCGTCGACTTTCTAGGAACAACTAAAATGCCATTGTGTAGAATCCAATAAGATCTATCTGAAAAGTAGGTTAGCTGTTAGAACTGCGCCCCTTTTCAAAAAAAGAATGTTTTCTATGAAATGAAATTTCTTCTGTCTGCGAAACAAAGCACAACCGTATTAAAAACTACAATCTTTGTATTGTTAATGAATAAATAAATGAAATGAAATGACTAAATTTCATCAAATGTATGCTTTGTCTAAACAAGTTGCGTCATAATTTTTCCTTTGAGGGATTACAAGCCATGGTTAGCAAAACTTAAGTAAAACTTCCCCCCTGTTGTACCCTCGAAACTTCCCCCCTGTTGTACCCTTTTGTAGATGTCGATATTATTTATTTATACTGGTTATCGCGTCAATCAGTGTTTCAAATAGGAATCCAAATGTTACTTAACCTAAAACAATGCCGGGACTCTTTAAAATATGGCATACCCAGGAGTGAAACAGGATATTGAAATTTTTCATTTGTCTTACTACATTCACCAACACATTTATTAGTGGTTAACATACACCTCCCTAATTTGAAATTCTAATACGATAATCCACCTGTTGTTACATAAACAATTAGCAAATAATTAACTTATTGGACACTTATTAATTTTAAGTGTACTTTATGATAGTATTCACATATTGTTTAATAACTTAACACTTTCATCAGATGTTGTAAATGCAAGTCCAGTTTTCAAAATAATAATACCTAGGTACATTTAAAAACGTCACCGTGGCTACTTACATCAGCATAAAAACCAATAAAACATACTTACGCCATTACTAAATACGGTGTTTTACCGCAATTCTAGGGGTCGAGTATGGGATATAGCCACCCCTGTGTTTCCCACGCTACCCGTCCCTTTCGCACCCGGCGCCCGCGCAGCCCTCCCGCTCTACCACTTCCGTAGGAAGATGTTGGCATTATACAAGTTGGCCGAGAACTTAAACAATACGTTGTTCCATATTGAGTCTTATCGCTTAGTCAATAACGTTGTTTTTTGAGTCAGCGATTTTATTATAATTCGGTAAATTTAAATTATTCAAAAATAGGAAGCGTGCACGCAGGGTGCGGGTTTTTTGCACAAGCGTGTGTGCAACGTGTGTTGTGTGCTGGAATGTGTGTGTTTGACTTTATAATGGGGTTTATCGGATTTATTGACCTTTTATTCGCGTTTTAATTAACGTTTAAGACAGGTAGGGTATTAGAACTGAGTCTTGCAACGTTACATAATACAGAATAGTTGACACCGATTGTTAAGCATCAAGTATTAGGTCAGTGTCCAGGGACAATAAATGGCTAGGGAGAAATAGAAAAACTTGCATTACTATACTACTTCTATCTCACTCTCCTCAGTCCGTGCTCTCGCACCCATGATAAAATAAATAGATACAGATTAATAAGTAATTTTTCACAACAAAAATTATAATCCTCATAATTATTCCAAAAGCGAGCAAATCCATAAAACTCGTTATTCCTGTTTCAGGATTTAGTTTCGCCCATTGTGTGGCTTGTGTTTGAAAACTTGTATTGAATATCGAGACATATTTAGTTGTGCGGTGACAATCGTTTTGTAGTTTTTGGCGACAAAACACACAATTATTTCTCGTGTTTTTATTGAACCTAAAATTAGGTACCAATGTGTAACCTGAAATTAAAATGTGAAACTTGATAACTTAGGTTGGATGTATTGTATCCACAAAGAATTGGTGTGAATTTTTATTAAATCAATGATGTTGTCGTATCTTCACAGGGTACATTATATCCGAACATTCCGAACCAATAATAATTTTGTTTCCTATTAGTGCAGGCAGTTATTGCCTTTGAAAAATTCGTCCCTTAAACCCTAATTTGAATAGGCCTTATAATTTGATTTTACAATCTCGTTAAAATAGCTTCACATAGGTATCCATTTTTAATGAAGAACTCAGACGTATCCAAAAGTCAAATATTTTTCAGCATTTTGCGAAAACCGGACCCTATGTGTCATTAAGTACCCAGTCCTCTAATATCCCGTCACCATGGCTACTCTCTCAAATGTCACAAACGAAGACACAGGAAACCTGTTTGTCCATTGTCCCTTTGTTCGTGACGCAAAGGACCGGGCCCTGCGCCGAATTCGACTGAAATGTCCGTAATTGGTGGCCATACTGGTTTTTCTTTTGCGATTTTAATATAATAGAGGGCATTGTTTGTGTCCGTAAAGTGAATACATAGCAAAATATATAGAGTACATAGCCGAGTAAGTTGTTTTACCTTACCTACTGTAAAAAGTCACGAATTTCTGTGTTGCCATTGCCAAAAGAGCCCTTGAGGCCTATTTGCAGAATAAATGATTTATTTGCCATTGTGTTTCCTTCAGAGATAATTTCTTTCATTTTAAACCTATAATATAGTGGTTATAAAATTTATCAGAATGATTTAAACATTTACTCGTAGCTGTTTCAGGAAAACACAAAGGCAAAGGCGTAGCGAAAGTATTAAGGATTAATATCCTTAATACTTTCGCTGCTAAGTTTTTCGTAGCGCTACTGCGCAATTTCCTCTACATACTGGGGGACGGATGATACGCGTTCATAAGCAGAGCACCCGCTATAGTAGGGGAAGTAGTGTCACCCAATGTATGGGAGGTCCACATTTTGGTATCGGATGAATTCACTTGGCACAGATGTAATATAGGTAAATCTAAGTTAATTTAGCCCGGTAGCCATCCGCCACCCCCTGGGGGGTAGCAACGGGGGGGCCTTGAAAGTCCCATTTTTGGGTTTTTCATGAAAAACTCATAAACGGTGACCCATAGCGAAAAACGTTCTTAGGCATAAGTAATCTAAATAAAATTATCTACATAAAAGGTTCTATACACTTTGTCGCTAGGATTAAAATTTAATGAGATTTTAAAGGGGGAATGTAATATTATATGAAAATTTAAGTGGCTATTAATTCCTTTGTTATTCAATATATTTAAAAACAAAAAATACTCCAATTATGCACTCAATGAGCTTTATTCATTGACACCCCACTCGATGGGGTGGGTCAATTTTTTTTTTCGCGCCCCCCTTTAGTTGTATGGTAGCCCCCCTTAAAAACAGGCAAAAATATTTTTGAAAAAATTGTATAGCCTTGGGTCAACAAGATGCTAAAATGGTGAAAATTTGAAGAATATTGCTCCAAATTTTGCTCTTTGATGGGGGCTCTATGGGGTAGTTCTTTTTTTTTCATACATGCTCTCCCTTAGCTGCATGGGGGCCACCCTTAAAAGGTAACGGATTGAGCTATAGTCTTCAAATTTTCACCATTTAAGCATCTTATTGACCCAACGCTATAAATTTTTTTCAAAAATATTTTTACAGCTTTTCAAGGGGGGCTCCCCATACAGCTAAAGGGGGGTGCGAAAAAAAAATATTGACCCACCCCGTCGAGTGGGATATCAATAAATAGAGCTCATTGAGTGCATAGTTGTAGTATTTTTTGTTATTAACTATATTGAAATACAAAGGAATTAATAGCCACTTAAATTTTTATATAATTTTATATCCCCCCTTTAAAATCTCATTAAATATTAATCCTAGCGACAAAGTGTATAGAACCTTTTATGTAGATAATTTTATTTAGATTACTTATGCCTAAGAACGTTTTTCGCTATGGGTCACCTTATGAGTTTTTCATGAAAAACCGAAAAATGGGACTTTCAAGGCCCCCCCTTCTTACCCCCCAGGGGGTGGCGGATGGCTACCGGGCTAAATTAACTTAGATTTACGTATATTACATCTGTGCCAAGTGAATTCATCCGATACCAAAATGTGGACCTCATGACACTACTTCCCCTACTACTAAGCGGGTTTCTAGCAATAAATGTGTTGCTGTCACTGTGACAACGTACGAAGTGGGCCGGAAATCAAATTGATTGACTGTACGCTGTGCGACCTAGTATCATCTCAACTGAACCCATGCTAAAAAGCTTTCAAGTTAGGTAGGTATATATTTGCCAGTTTTCTCTAGCAAGCACACTTGAAAATGAAACATATCATTTTTAGTATATTTATTTACTTTACCTCGGGGTAAATATAGATTTCCAGTGGTTTCTATAGCCTCTCTAAAGTCACCGAAAGCGACATAATCCGGTGGAGTGCCAGAATTGTTAGGTTGAAATTCATTTGTTGGCCGATTTTTCGTAAAAATGTTACAAGATTCTTTACCTTATTGTTTGAATAGTAAAATTGCTTTTTGCACGAATTTCTTTGATGCAACTCAAATGATTTCAAGTACCTAATACTTCACAATACTACGAACCCACTTCATAGGTGGTCCTAAGATTTGCTCTTTCTTATTTTGAAGGAAAAGCCAGCTTATAGTCGACGGCGCGGCGACGGGACGATTACGACGTACCGTTTTGTTTTTGCTTTTTTGCCTGATGGCTAGGGTTGCCAACTTATGCGCTCCGATTTGCGGGACATTTGTTGTAGAATTGCGGGACTTGGCTAAAAAATGCGGGACTCGCGCACTGTATCAATATTGTTAACGTATAATTGTGATGTAGGATACATTATTTATTCCCGCGCGATATACGTTCTTAGTGGATGATTTCCGAGCTAAAAATTATCCTATTTCAAGTATGTACGGTCCTCCGGGAGCGGGATACAAATTACTTATTTTCATTTATCGAAGTTGTGCACTCTTTCCTCAAAATGTTCGCTCCAGTTCTTATAATTCTGCCGAGGCCTGAAAACGGGACAATTGGCGTCCCGCACGCATCCTCTGCGGGACGCATCGTCTAGGGTGCTGGAAACGGGACGTCGCGCCTGAGGCGGGACGGTTGGCAACCCTACTGATGGCAGACACCGTTAACTGTAGACTTGCTTTAATTTAATATGTATGAGTAGACAAAACTTTATAAGCATGCTGTGAATGGACAGCCAAAAAGATAGGTCACATCAAAAGGTAGGATGTACGCTTGTTTTTCACCGTCATGGTTATGTTATAAAAATTCACTCATTGGTACAAAAATGTAAAACAAGATTGGCAATATTCCATTTCGCCGTGAAGAATGCGACTATTTGTAAATTTGCCTTCATGCAAAGTAACTTTGTTCTGTTCTCTGTTATGTTTGTTGTTTGATTTGTTAGTAACTTTGATCGGCTGAATCTATTAATAGTAGACCTGGAAATATGGTTCAACAATGGACTTTTAGGGAATGTTATGCTCTTTAACTTTATCATACAATGTAAAGCATAAATGTCTTTAGTTTAAGCGAAAATCTGAAAAAGTCGCGTGTCTTACCTCTCATGCAGTGGGTATTCCACTTTGTTATTCTTTTATTTTTAAAACTGACTGTGGCTCTATAAGCCAGGCCCAATAAGAGTCCTCTGTTGGAAAGTAGCCTGCAGAAAATCTAGGTGGAGCCTCCGACACCGAAATGCGTTACACATTCATTGCGCTACGCTCGTAGCCGATAACATGGTGTTTCTGCTTTGTAGCGAAAACTGTCTACGAACGGAGAACCCGATATCGTGTCCTCGGCGCTGATTGTGTGAAACACGGGAATACTCTAAGAGTTTGCGGTTGTTTATCATCATGCTATTAAAAGGCAACAATAAAGACTACATAAAATAAAAGGTCGTTAGCCCCTGTTTCAATTAACTTCCCATCCCCCAATAACCCGAATAAAACACGAGGTAATTAAGACGGCAATTTATTACACTTCTCCGTACAATGTCTGTGCGTTGATTATACAAATATGGAAGCTTAATTTTGTTATCCTAATTGGGTCATAAAATATCTAAAGACGAAAATATCTACAGACGAAAATGTCTACAGACGAAAAATGTTTATTTTGCTCTGTACCTAATGACTTATAAATGCCCCAATTTGTGACAACTTAATTATGATTAGATTTTTTAAATCTTTATTTCGAAGCTTTCGTCAAAATGACGATGTCACCAACAGAAAGCCTCTAAACTACTATACTTAAAAATGAATTAAACCACTTTAAAAGTTCTTTGGCAATGAACTTGAATTTTGCAATGTCTTTAGTTGTCCAATTTCTTGTTAGTTGATACTTGTTTACCTCTATTATGACGTAAGAATGAAAGTAGGTGTAATATTGGATTCGAATCAATAACTAGCACGTATACCCTACTTACAATATCCGTGTAGTACAGAACTTCGAAAGCGCTATATGAGGACATACTTCAATACAAACAAAAAGGTTTGAGTGGCCTTTAAGCAACATTTTCTCGCCTGTAGACTTAAATGTTCGTTAATTGAAAAACCAATTAACTCTTTCACTGCCAGACTTATATTTGAATGTACCCCGTAACCCAATAAGTACCCTATAACCCTATCTAGCGACGTAACTGGATCGATAGCGAAAGTGAAATCTGTAGCTCTGGTATAAGTTTTTTCGAAACATTAACTAATTCGAACGCGTTTGCGTTTTGTTTCAAAATGTATGAAAGTGGTATGAAAACGTGAACAGCGCCTCTGGTGGTCACTAGTGGAAACTAAAACAGCGAGTATAACATTTGTTGCTAACCGATGAACGCGCGTATTTCAAACTCGGTGAGAGCGTATTCATACATTTTGAGACAAAACGCAAACGCGTTCGAATTAGTTAATGTTTCGAAAAAACTTATACTAGAGCTACTGAGGAAAGTTACAACGCGCCCGCTACGCGGGTTCTTGGCAGTGGAAGTGTTAAAATGAATAACCGTTTTTCTCTGTGTCAAACGATTAGCAACAACGGAGAGCATAACTTAATAGCTAGTTAATAAAATTTAATTGAGATCAACATAGAATATATCATATCATACATAAAATTACTTAACTTTAACAATGACTATTTACAGCTCAGTCGTGATGTGTAAATGTGGTTTCACAAACAAAATGGCTGACGTTTAAATTAAAGAGTATTTTTTTAAATGCTCCGAGCAGGATTTGAACCTGCGACATCCTTGCATACGAGGCCAATCGCTCAAGCCAACTGAGCTATCGGAACAATCATCGATTTATTTATTTAGCGTATGGAAATTGTTTCGAACCGTGAGATCTTCGAGTTAGCACCACCCAGGGACAAGGACTGTCAATGTCCACGATATCGCAGGTTCAAATCCTACACGGAGCATTAAAATCTTTTTTTTTTTACTTTAATTATCTTTGATAATGACACAAATATCGAAATTTGTCGATAACTTGGTAAGGTAAACATACCATTCGTTGACATCTTAATTAGCAATCACAGATAACCAGCAATAGGTTCAAAACAAAGCTCCAATTATAAACACCATGTCACACATCGGGTCGTTTACCTTAAAATTGTCAGATTATAAGAAATGTTTTCTTACAAATATTATGATATTCATAGTCAAAGTACCTATTCTTGTTATATATAAATCCCTGTTGAATAGTCACTCATTATAAGATGTCATATATTTTTATAATACAAACTAAATTAGGTACAATGATATGGTAGTCACTGACATTTACAGCAGGTAATATTCGTCATTAATCATTATTCATTAATAGTAGTGCTTATATAATTATACATTCAAGAGCAATAAATGCACAGTGCAAAACGTGTGTACACATAGTCTTTATTAAACATTTAACTCTTTAGTAATGATATCACACAAACTTTGGTAAAAGCCTCTAATTCATTAAATGATCTTGGTACCTACGTCCTATATTATTTTACTTATTGTACCTCTACAAACATATTATTACATATTATGTAGGGATATGTAATATCTATAATGGTGAAAGTTGATTTGAACAGGACATAAAAGAATCCAAAAAAATGCGTTGATTTCGTTCATTTTGGACTTACGTATAAATTTACGTTGTAAAGTAAATAAATAGTTATATGTACAGTCAAGGGCACCAATATGTATACACTTTTTCACCTTATTCCATTGAAATAAGGTCCAAAAATGTATGCATATTTACCTATTCACAGTAAATATTTAGGGACAGCTCAATTTTATTGAATATAAGTGACATTAGCAATAGATGTTGCCAATGGAGTGGAAAGTTAAGATAAATATAGTTTGTAAATTGTAAAAGGTACTCATGTACCTTTACTGGTACTAGGTATATATAGGCATTAACTTTTTACAGCAACATACGCTAGTTTAAAGCTAAAATAAACTAAAACACTAATATCATACAAAATCTACCTTTGGCTTCTAAATTAATTCATAAAGTGCTGACCAATTCCAGACTTTCATTGATAAGGTTCTGCGCTCTCTCTTCATTCCCGTCCATTTCTTTGTCTTCCACATCATAATCTAATAGCGTGTATTCTGTTCGGATACTGCTACTATCTTCACTATCGTTTACGTTAAAATATGTGACTGTGGCGTAGCACACGGGTGCCCTAGCTGGGCTGCTTCTAGCAGACTCGTACGCTGAATCCGAGCGAGCGCAGTTGTAGCCGCACTCGAAACTCTTTATGCTGTCGTAGCTATTGCAGCTGCTGTATCCATCGAAGCTTTCGTTCGGGATGTGGAGGGGAGGTAGGGATGCTCGGCAGGGGCAGTAGCGTTGGATGTCGATCTCGGAGCGGGCGTCGACGGTGCCGCTGTAGGATGGTGAGCGGACGAGCGGTGAGATGCGGTTTCGGGCGCTCTTACGGCTTTTGCTTCGCTTGAACAGCTTGAAAGCCTGTAACAAAGAAAATGTATGCTTAGTTGCTGAGTAAGTAATAAAATCTAAGTCGAGTGATAATTCTAGGCAAAAGGGCAAAACTGGGTTGAATGTGTAATTGTCCTAGTCACATTAGTCCTATCCTAACTCTTCGGAAAATCTTACTCAGTATGAGAAGAGTTCGAAACATGTCGCCGGAGTGACAAGTGAAGTAAACACGTGAGTTTTAATCTTTTAAGTATCATCATCATCATATCAGCCGGAAGACGTCCACTGCTGGACATAGGCCTCCCCCAAAGAGTGCCACAATGACCGGTCCTGCGCCACCCGCATCCAGCGGACTTCCGCGACCTTTACCAGCATCAGAGTATAGGTATAGCAGGTTTATGTAGTTGTAAAAGGCTTATCACACTACCCTATCGGTAGGGCCCTAACTGGGGGAGGGGTGTTAAAGCATCTCGCTCTTAGTGAGTGAGCGAGATAGTTTAACTTCCCTCCCCGAGTTAGGGCCCTAACGATAGGGTAGTGTGATAAGCCTTTTACATGCCTCACAAAAGATTGAGTTCAAGTTTTTTTTTAAACCTGACTGTGGTTTTATAGGCCGGGTGATAGGAGTGCGCGGTTGGACGGTGGCCTGGGGAAAATCCAGGGGAAACCTCCGACACGACCACGCGGGCGGTTTAAACACTGGTAAACTCTAAGAGTTTGCGCTCCAGTGAGATTGGTTGAGTGGCTTCAGCCGAATGAGCTGCCAGTGGAATGGAGCTACTGGGAGTTTTGTCGCTGGTTCACTAAACCTAGCCTAGCGGAGAAGAGTCCACCAAGAAATTCATGAAAATGTATGTGTATGTATATACACGAGATAAAACAGGTTAATCGATTATTTTAACCAGGTTAACGTAGACAGTTATAAATCGAATAAACACCAATAACCAGCAATCATTTATCAACGAATCGAAAACTGGGGCCAAGTAATTGGACTAACTGTACTGATATTGCTGAAATATGAGCTGATAAAGTAATACTGTGTCAATTGCTGCAGATATTGAGAGCATTATGCTATCTTATATTTCATAGAAGATACTTAGTAATACTAATATATGATATATCATTTGAAATGCCGAAGCCTCCACTCATTCTGTTTATTTTACTGAATTTACTGTACTAAGCTATGTATTTTTTTTGAGCTTGTTCAATAATACACTCAAGAGCAAAAATAATGGGCACACTTTCTATGGAAATTCAATACAAATTGTAGCCTTTATTTTAGCTCTCGAGTATAGTCGCTTTTTTTACTTTACCGTGGACGTTCACGGTACGGGAAAATCTATGGCCTCATTCAGGATTAGTCTAACTCTAAAGTCTAGTCTATAGTCTAAATTTAAAAGCGTCCATTATACATAGGGCGGTAAAATAAAAAAATGTCTCTGATTGCACTTATTTGACGCCTGAGCCGAAGACAAAGGGAGATAAATATGCGATCATTCTTTATTACTGCCTGTGTTAGATTTATAATTATGTCGCCCTGAATTAGTTCCTATCCAGGAAGTGGGATTTTCCACACACGTAGTGCGAGTGTTTGCATTGAAATTCGTATTGTTAAGTAGGTTACTCTGTCTATAATTCTGTCTGTTTGTTACTTTTTCACGATTAAACTGGTGAATGAATCTACATGAGATTTGACATGGAGATACTTGGAGACCCCGGGAAAGATATACAATAGTTTCTATTCCGGAAATCATTCCTGAAGGGGGTGAAAAGGGGGGTGGAAATTTATGTGGAACAGTGATAATTAAAACTGCGTCTAAAATAAATTCTAACAATCATTTATCTGAGGAAAGGATAAGACAACGTCGCGAGCAAAAGCTAGTATTATATGATTACGCATAAACGTAGGTATTCGCTATAATTGAAATTATTAAAAAATCGTACTTTTTATAACATAGTCATTAGATTTTGAATCATCTTGCTATGTTGGTAAAGTCGCTTTTTAAACGGACTAATTTGATTCAGCTCGGCCTGTTCAAATGATTCTAGAAAATTATTCACAGCCTTGAAACTTACTTTACCGGTACCAAAGCCTTAGAAGAATTCTTATAGAAGTTAAGAAAACAAGTGAATCTCTCTAAATTCATTTACTTGGAAAGTTAGTTGCGTTTCTGACTTCGTTTTTAGAAGTTACTTTAGAGGCCTCACAAAATTTAAAATGTTTGGACTCAAATTTATTATCCTCCTAGCGTTATCCCAGTATAGTTGCCCGTAACTCTAACCGATTGGCTGTAAAACCTGTGTAACGAACAGGTTATATTGTATTGCTTTCAGATAATTGAGTATGTATATGAGTGTCACATTTTATACACGTAATATTATGTGCTCATTACACGTCACTTATGTAATTACCAGGATAAACATGAATTACGTCACAATAATAACTTCGAGGCTGTAACTGATTAGAGCGGCGAAAACTAATTTAACACGGCATACTTATATCACGAGAAAAACTGTTTTCCATCGTTATTACGTTACGTTATTATTAGTTTTGTTGCTAGGTAAGTTATAACTAAGTATTACATTCACCTTTTTATGAGTTATGGTTGAGTCAAGAATGGTTTAACCGCGAGTTTTGACGCACGCACCGATAAAGTCATTCATAAGTTCTATGCCACATGAAAAGGAATAACGAACCGTACATAAAATAGGGTAAAATGGTATATTCAAGGTTTAATTTAAAGACCTGTTTTTACCAGTAATGTGTTTGTATGTAGGAATAATCCCGACATTCAGCCTGCGTGTTGAATTAGTGGTAGAGGAAGGTACTGTATAGGTAACATTAAAAATATTTCCATTTTTACATGCCCTAAAGAAACAGTCAGTCGTTGCAGTTTAATCGACAGCTATTGAATGGGAATACATTATAAAAACGAGAAAATATACTTTCAGTGCATCAACTCATCTAAGTGACCGCAAACGGGCGCATCAACTTAGCTGGCCCAACCCACTCTACTGACCCTACATACAAACATAGATACTCATTTAATCATCATCATCATATATTGCATCCACATACTAGGTAGTTCCTGGTAAAAACAGGTGTCTTAAGTAATCCTTGAATTTTATCCCATAATTTGACAGAACGTACTCGTAACATAGAGTGCCGACGGTTTGAAAAACACCCTAACTGCGAGAAAGTAAAATAAAACAAATGAAATGGCAACCTGTGGAGCGCGACGTATATAACACGGCAAAACGTATCTTAGAATTGTTTGAATTGGCCGACATGCATCAAATTAGTCCGTTCAATAACCTGTTCTACCGTTTAAACAATACGATTCAAAATCGAATAACATTTTTATAGAAATACGGCCAAAAGAATTTCTACCTTAATATTCCGCACAGAGGTACGGGAGCAACTACTGTCCGATGCCATGTGTACTGTACAGTAAACATCAAAAGTATATGAATAGGGCAAAAGTCTTTATTACGAGGGAATAAGAGCTTTAGATCTCTTCAAATTTAGTAGGGTAGTTAGGTAGTACAATAACTGATTTTTTTACCGCAATGATTCCATTAGTAATGGTTTAAAGCGACATTATTTGTTCACTTACCAACTGAGTAGGTAAATTGCTATTAGCAAAAAATATGTATTTCAAGTGAAAACTATCATTATTCGTGAAATTAATATTGTCTTTCTAATTCCGGGTTAAGAATATGAGAAAATGTTCCTGTAATTGACATCCCAAATCCTATTAAATAACATCTTCATTTAAAATTTACTGTAAGGTGCCAACCAATAGGGAAGTGTTACCATTGCCTAGACCATGAAAATTGGTATTATCTTTACAAACTGTGCCGTTTTCTTTATTCTTGAGTGTGTTTTAATTAAAATGTAATTATGGCGCTGTTATCATTGCAAAGAGAGAAAAATTGTCTTGTTAGCTTAGGCTGGTTATTATAACATTACTTTGTTAGTAAAGATAATAAAATTATCATTGTAATCTTACTAGACTATGTTAATACCTATATATGCCAATTCGCCACTGTACTGTTTACAAAAATTTAACACGGGGACTGCAAATAAGATAATGTATTTATTTCGCTTCTTGATTAATACTTATTTCCTTGATGTGAATATTTTTTCTCATATATGCTCGTAAATGGTCGTATTTTGTTTAAAATTGTTTTTTAAACAAAATACGTTTTATAAACAAAACGCGCTATGTGCCTAATGTTCATCCGCTCATTAAAAACTTAAAAATCCGTCATTCAGGCAAAAAAAAACCGCCAGAATTTTCTAGAAGAAAAAAATCTTGTTATTGATTGTCTATAATTAGAAATAAAAAAATAACTTAAAATGATGTGATTTTTTTATAGGCGCGCTTATCATCTCCTTCCATAAATAAAACGCTTACTTAACACCATCGTGCTATAAAAATAATTGCGATGAATCCCTCGGATTTGAAACATTTTCGATTGCTCAAACGGCTTACTTCTGAGCAAACTGTATTAGATAAAGTAAACGATATCGAATTGCTTCGTGCTTCCAATGTCGCGTTTTATATTATTTTATGAACAAAAGGGAACGTCCCACAGCCTGACATGGCTAAATAATGCCACTTTATCCTACAACATAATTGATCGAGCCCTACTGGATATTAAGATTTCAATCGTACGTTATAAGCCGAACTTATATGCTGTTACGATCTCTATTAACCATTAGACAAGCCAAATTAAAATAAATCTATAACTCGAGTTCCGTATAACAGAACTCATTCATTTTCTAATTTAAAGTTAAATAATCAACTTTAAAAAACAAAAACGTAACTAACGTAGAAATATTAGCTACGTAACTTTATTATAGCATTGGTTAATATTTCTGTGCTTGACTTTGACCTAGATCTGCTTGATTGCTCGATTCGTGTCGAGTTTTGAAGGGAATATTAATGAGGCTTATACTGTCCCTAATTTTCCGAGAATACCGGAGAGCCTTTTTGATTAGGCGAAATTTAGTTAAGGGTTCTTGAGCCCTTATCAGTTAAAAGCTCTCATCTTTTTACGTTATTTTCTGTGTGAATTGACACATATCTTGACATTTTCTCTCCCAAAATGAAGAAGAATCTAGAAAATGAAAGATTTTCTCAAATCAAAGATACTAAGTCGCGTTATACAGCTGTATGTGTGTCATCAGTAAATTGTCTCCCTTTTATTTCAAATTAGTAGATATTGGTAGACAGTGAGTTTAATATCAATAAAATGCCTGGAAAGTTACTTATCCGCCTTAAATCAATTTATATCGCGGGAATCGCAAAAGGCAGTCACTTCTTATCTATGTATTGATACTGATGTTGGTTGACCCCTGTCCTTAATATTGCGGGGTCAGTGGATAGGGTTCGATGATTCCAAACTACCCTTTCCGCCGGTCATTTGGAAGTTTTCTCACGTTTTTTGGTTGATGTGGGTTGATTATGTTGGGCCATTTGAACGCCAATGCCGATACACGATGAGAATGCAAAAAGTCGGTTCGCATCGCTATGTGCGTGCGCGTGTGTGTGTGTGTGTGTGTGTGTGTGTGTGTTTGTTTGTGTTTATGTGCTTGGAAGGTATACATTTATCGACAATCCATTCGTATTTCAAATTATGAAATAATAAAGTAAAACACTTGGAGACCGTTTTGTCAGATTGAATGAAGTTAGCGTTAAATTCAAAATTTTATCAGTGTCTTATCTTATCTTATATCTTTAAACGAGCAATTCTTGTATATTTATTTATATGTATATATATTTATTTCGGGGATCTCGGAAACGGCTCTAACGATTTTGATGAAATTTGGTATGTGGGGGTTTTCGGGGACGAGCAATCGATCTAGCTTAGTCTTATATTTGAGAAAATGCGTGTTTTCGAGTTTTCATGTTTTTAAATTTGTTCGTGATTGATATTTACAATGGCTGCTGACGTACGGAAAATTAGTGTCAGAAGAACCAGTATAAGCCTGACCTACGAATATGCACATAGTTGTCACGAATTTCAGGGTCAAGATATATAAGGACGTATGGTGAGGCGAGTTTATATTTTGTTATTTGTAGCATTTATAAAGAATGACACATGACAACGACTTACGAGGTTCACGTTCAAGGGGCTGACACGCTTTGCTAGAAAAAGATAGTCATATTGCGATTCCTATAAGAGGAAATAGAAAAGAGGCTGAGAGAGAGAGAGAGGGGAGATGTTTTGTCCCTATCACCGACCGGACGTTTCTTCATGGTCGGGTTACAGGCAAATGCAAATTTCCATAAGCAATACATTGGACATGCAAACCGGACTAATTGCGTAGTACAAATTTTATATGAATATGAGCAAAAGTATGAGAAAGAAATAGCCGGTCGCTCGTTGGCGCATCTATAACTACAGAGTATATATTATATCTATGGGCACGTTCTGCGGTGTCAAATAATCTCAATGAATCAAAAAGTTTAGATACCTACATCCTGGAGGTTGCGTGCCGAACATTCGTTTGAAGCCAGAAAATATGACTTTGAATGACGTCACTGTTATATTTAATCTCTTTCATTAGATCCATCTTATATTAGAATGAAAGAGATGCAATATAACGTGACGTCATTCAAAGCCATATTTTCTGGCTTCAAACGAATGTTCGGCACGCAACCCTAAGCTAAAAAAAGAGAGTATTAAAATCGTTCTTATATGCTTACAATTTTGTCTCGTTCCACCCCATAGCTGCGTCCTTTTCTCGCACCATCATAGCCCATTATGTGGTCGGGTTTCACGTTTATTTATGTTTATTTTGATTTTTTTAGTTTATTTTGATCGCGGTTTAAAAAAAAATGTTAAATTTTGAAATTTTTGCCAAAAAATAATCGCCAAAAAAAGTCACCTCACCAAATGGCTTGCAGTTCTCTATGACATTTGGTCGAGCATCCCCCCACCTACCGTTTAGCCAGGCCGTTGGCCAACTTTTTGGTTTTCAATCAATCAATCAATTATTTATTTTACATTAAAACATGGTGTACATTAGAAGATATAAAAGAGGTATTCAGAGGTTTTCAGAGGTATTTCTCTGGTAGTCACGGAGCCACCCCCTACACTTTTCCCAGACATCGTATTAGACCTGAGGGACCTCACTAGGAGAACAATTGGGTCATAAACACTTGCAAAAAACAAAAGTCGTCTCTCCAGTGGTCAATAGTTAACGGCATATGAGCATGTGAGTTATGATTTTATTACATGAATTTATAGAACCGGAAGACGCCGTTTATGCGGGTTACTAGACCAATCCAAAATTAAGCTTTGTAGCCCTTAACTTTTGATATGTCCACAGGAAAGACGCGAACCTAAATCTGTTTATGACCCAATTATGTCAATAGAAATGTGTCGGGTTGCAGCTTTATATAGGTCTGTTTATCTACTTAATATCTTTATTTAGATCTTTGTAGAGCTATAGTCTGCCTGGTTTACGGGAAAACACCGAGCAAGGCTCGGTCTCCCAGGTACACGCCAAACATTTGAGAGGAGGGGGGGACGGGGACGCACCTGACCACTTGAACGCCTGCGGCCTGGCGGCCTGAAGCTCGCCCTTCGGCCCTCAGGTTCGATTGTAACAATGATAGGAATAGTGAGTGTTTGCGTGGGCTCGCCCTTCGGGCCGCAAGCGGCTCTCGGGTTCGCACGGAGAGCGCGCTCTGATGGGACACTCGGCCTTGGGCCTCGCGAAGCCTTGCCTCTCACCTTCAGACCTTCGGCCCTCAGGTTCGCTTGTAAGATACATGGGTCATATGAATAGTTAGGCAACCCTTTCCTCCCGTATCGATCTCGCAAAAATTACTTGGGGGGGGGGGGGGGGGGGACGCTTGGGCACTCGGGGTGGGGTTCCGGGACTTTGGCCCTCGACCGAGCTCGGCCTGCGGCCTCGCAGCCTGAAGCTCGCCCTTCGGGCTCGCGAAACCTTGTATTTATATAGGATTTTCGGTGGTTTGGTACTCCCGCGGCTCGGCCTTCGGCCTCGCCAAACATTTGAGGGAGGGGCGCGCACCTGACCATTTGAATGCCTGCAGCCTGGCGGCCTGAAGCTCGCCCTTCGGGCTCGCAAAAATTACTCAAAAGTTGTTTTGCCCCCTGAGTACCCGCATGCGAAATCTCAACGCGCTAGGACCATTTTGAAATTTTTGCCAAAAAATAATCGCCAAAAAAAGTCACCTCACCAAATGGCTTGCAGTTCTCTATGACATTTGGTCGAGCATCCCCCCACCTACCGTTTAGCCAGGCCGTTGGCCAACTTTTTGGTTTTCAATCAATCAATCAATTATTTATTTTACATTAAAACATGGTGTACATTAGAAGATATAAAAGAGGTATTCAGAGGTTTTCAGAGGTATTTCTCTGGTAGTCACGGAGCCACCCCCTACACTTTTCCCAGACATCGTATTAGACCTGAGGGACCTCACTAGGAGAACAATTGGGTCATAAACACTTGCAAAAAACAAAAGTCGTCTCTCCAGTGGTCAATAGTTAACGGCATATGAGCATGTGAGTTATGATTTTATTACATGAATTTATAGAACCGGAAGACGCCGTTTATGCGGGTTACTAGACCAATCCAAAATTAAGCTTTGTAGCCCTTAACTTTTGATATGTCCACAGGAAAGACGCGAACCTAAATCTGTTTATGACCCAATTATGTCAATAGAAATGTGTCGGGTTGCAGCTTTATATAGGTCTGTTTATCTACTTAATATCTTTATTTAGATCTTTGTAGAGCTATAGTCTGCCTGGTTTACGGGAAAACACCGAGCAAGGCTCGGTCTCCCAGGTACTTAAACCTTATGCATGAGTTCCTTTTTCTGAGATTTTGATGTTTATTTCTGCATATAAATCACAGTATTGACAATAGGTAGGTATTATTTGAATTGTAGTCGGTTAAATTAAGTAAAGTACCTTCCTTATTGGATCTGAGACCCAAGAATTTATTGAGTAGGTAAAATAAATTTGCTTATTTTTCATGATAGTTCTCATCTACGTGGCGTTTGAAATCCTTATAATGTGTAGCTAAAACTAATAAATAATCAATATCAGGCTACATACAGCATCGTATAATAAATTGAAGTTTGATTCTAAAAATACACGTTAAACCTAGGTACGATACAATAAGAGGCTTTCTTTTATTTTATGAAACGTTTTTGCTGTTATTTATATCTTATTTGGGAAATTATTTGATATTGATGTGAAAGGAAATTGGATTTTCCTGAAAAGCTTTAGGTTGAACCTAGGATTCTGTGAGACAAATGAAAGTGGGGTTTAGGAGTATTATTAGATTTCTGACGTACCTATTTAGGGCGTTAAGATTATTGTATATATAAGGTAGGTAAAGCCTGACCAGGAATATATGATCATGCGCCATGTTGCGGAATTTCATTGGAACTAATTTCTTACACTGGCAATAATTTTAATGACATTGTCAGCACGTCAGTGTCACTGTTGCGGTTTATTTGAATATTAGTTATGTGTTAAATATTTAATAATAAATGAGAAAAAATGACCAAAACAATTCATAGCCAAGAGCGGAATATTATCAATGTGATGAAATGAAATTATTCAGCTGCAAAACAATTCATAATTTATGTCAGAGCTGACAGGTAAACAAGACAAAATGTCATAATAGTCTGTTGCCATATAAATCAGAATAATAGCGCCCTCTTGACAATGATCATATATTCCTGGTCAGGCTTTACATATAGTATGTGGCAGCCAAAGTGACAAGCCAGATGAGCGGCCAAGTGGCCAAATAGTTCGGTACACCATACAGAATATATGGTGTACCGAACTATTTGGTCACCTTGGCCGCTACATACTATCTGACGCTGACTGTACATGCATGAAAGTATATGCTTTAAACGTTCGTAATAATTTGCGTTTGCTAGTGAAGTAAATATGCATTTCACTTCATTTCATATGCAATTACATAGCTCATTGTGTTTAATAACAATGGAACTTAATTTAATATTGGATATTTGGTAAAAATATACAACACTAAATATCTATAAGTAACTAACTAATTAATTAAATGTCATCATTGTTGTGTTATTTTATTATGTCTTTCTGTTGTCAATTTGATTATTTATGATTTTAAAGCGGTATACAATTAGTGATTGTTCGTGTTAATAACCCTGCCTTGCAGTCGGGTAATTAAAAATCTATTAAGGCCCGGTTTTATAAACTTAGACCAATTTTATTAACGGTCTTAACGAATGGTTGATCATATTTCCGTTATTTTTACGTACGTTTTATAAAATATTTTTTTTATTGTCAAGTGGAATTCTTCAAGACAGTATTTTGTCAAGTGGAAATCTTTGCGACGTCAGTAAGTTTACGTCAAAGAAGAAAATGTCACATATCGATCCCGCCCCGCCAAGCCAGGAAGTCGCCTAAGTATAAGAGGAATTTCGAGAAATGAGAGTATAATGATAGGAATTCTCCAGCCTTCTAGACTTCCAGCCAGCCTGTCTAAACAACACCGGAACACTATCGGAGCAATAATTCCCACTATCAGCTTGCTTATTTACTGTTGGCCAGTCCACTCCCATTGTAGATATTACAGTAGTAAATGTGTCAAATTGATTGATGATTCTTTGTCATTCATTTTACGACTGGAGGTATGTTGTTGCAATTATGTTTATTGGAATGGTTGAATGAACATTGATCAATGATCATGCATACTGTACTATATATTATCCTACTATATTATAATATTATAAATACAAAAGTTTGGATATTATTATTTATATATTCTCCAATACAAAAAAAAAAAACAGATGTTTGAATGTTTACATGTTTGTTACTCAATCATGCAAAAAAGGGTGAACAGATTATGATGAAACTTGGTATACTTACAACGAGTCTTATATGCAGGATTAACATAATATAGGATAATTTTTATCCCGAAAATAATCGCTCGAAAGGATGAAATAGGGAATAGAATTTTACGCGGGTGAAGTCGCGGATAAAAGCTGTTATTTTATACATTTTATAAATGACTCATTTTACGAATGATTTTGTATAGATGTCTCTGGACGAGAAGACCGTCTGACGTATGTTGTTTGATTATGTACTGTATTATTTTGTTGAGGTTGTTCAACAAAAAGTTCAAACAACGTCTTTTTTTACATCATTATAATATTTACGTACCATTAAGAAGTTGAAACGTGACTTTATATAACGAACTTTTAGGGAATTTAATGTTCTTTAAATTTGTCATACAATGTAAAACAAAAATGTCTATAGTTTAAGAGATATATATTTATATAAGCGAAAATCTGAAAAATGTCAGACATTTTGCCCCCCAAGTCCGCACAGGGTCCTCGGGGTGGAAAACTTGATAGTCTTGCTAACGAACCCCCAAAGAACCCGTAAATTTCCATTAAGTTCCGAACACTTTTCAGCCACCCCCACCTTGTTACAACATAACAACTGGATTGTTATCCGAGTACTTGATTTTAAACTTTCGGGAGACATGTTATAACTATATTTTACTAACCGTTTAAAACTGACGTATTAATTGTCACTCCGGGTGACATGTCAACTCTTCGGGAGTTCTTCTTCAGGATGAGTGCGTCTGCGACTCACGCGGAACTCACGAAGAGTTCAAAACATGCCGCCCGGAGTGAAAATTAATAAGTCAGTTTTAGACGTTTAGTAAAATATAGTTTATCCGAGTATTTTCGCTATTCTTGTTTATTCTTAATGCATGATATTTACTTAGAATGATGTCCTACTGTTCTCTCATGCTGTCTAACACTCCCTGGTTGTATAATGCATTACCTGCCGAGTCAGCAAGGCTGTGCGGACCGATTGCCAACGCTGACGCTGACACGGACCGAGCCACCCCCGTTTTACTGACCCACATTTTAATCGAGGCAATATCTAATGCAAGGACAGCTGCCCCAGATAAACTTATAAATATTGGTTGTTTATCTTCTTCTAGCGTTTTGGACGTTTTCCCTGTTATTTCAGGTAAGAAAAGCCCATCTATTAAGGCCGTTTTCTATCTAATTATCACGTATCTTGACATTGTCTCAATGTAACTGTCTAGAACAGGACTATTGTGATCTAAAGACATAAATTTTAAATGTAGTTTTTGAATGTTTCATTAAGAAATATTGTTTCAAACATCACTCCAAATCGACCATTTTCAAGCTAAAAATTACTTTTTTCGGCTTAAATTGCTACTATACCTACACACATAAAAACGGTTATGTTACTATCTAAGAAGACTTTAATAAAATCATCGTATCCTTTAATCACTTTATTGGTATTATCAATACTTTTGTCAAAATTTGAAATCAAAACCTTTCAAAACTTGTCCTCTTGGAAGCCGGGGTCCGCTTTGACACCCAAGATTCCCAAGATTTCTCGTAGGAACTGGTTTTACGAAAACCAATGCCGTCTGACTTTCCAACTCGGAGGGAAAACTAAACCTTGTTTCGCTTACACCCGTTCCAAGTTGGGATGCCTCACAACGTTTTCCTTCATCGAAAAGCCACTGTTAAATGTCAAATTATATTCGAACATAAGTTTATTGAAAAACTTGGTGGTATAGTTGACGAAATATAAGCTGCCCCGATTCCTCGTACAACTTGTATGGCGAATCGGTGCAGCTTATATTTCGTTAACCATACGAGCCGGGTTGAAACACTTGAAACCCGCGAGTCCCGCCACCTCCGCGAGATACGAAGCGATGAACAAAAATATACTTCCAGGAAAACGGTTCACGCAAAGCGAACTAAAGCAATTTGCATTAATAAATAAATATTATTTGCTTAGCGAATCACGTTATTATTTCAAACCTATTCAACAACGCAGAAACGAAGACTATTCTCCTTGCTCTCCGCGCGTGCTCGGTCAACTGAGAAATATAATTAAGGCACATATACACGATACAACTTCTCACCTCAGTAACCCGCAGCCCCGAAATGTAATCAAACTTACATGCGAGTTCTTGGATCATGTAAATCGGGGTTTAAAGTGGCACGTCTGAGACAACTTGTGCGAGTAGTCGTTGTGAATGTGGACCTATGAATTGATTTACTTAATTATCTTGTCAACCCTCATCGAGTCTTATGGAGAAGCGAATCCTCTGTAATCCCTTTGTAGATTATTGTGAGTTTCCAATTGTTTTAATAATGAATTATGCTTTAAATCAAACAATGCATCAAAAAGTCAGACAATCATCATCCTCCTAGCGTTATCCCAGTACAGTTGCATCCTGAAGGATGCCTGGGGTCCGCTACCTAATCCCAAGATTTGGCGTAGGCACTAGTTTTTACAGAAGCGATTGCCATCTGACCTTCCAACCCCGAGGGGGAACTAGACCTTATTGGGATTAGGCTTTGTCAAGTGAGTGGGCAACTTGACTGTTTGAAGTTCTAAAGCCGCCCGAAGGCCTCCAACTTGGCTTAACTATTGCTGCCATAGACAGCAACCGGGATCAACGGCTTAACGTGCCTTCCAAAGCACGGGAGCGCTCAGTTAGTAACCACTCAAAGCGGTCACCCATCCAAGTCCTGACCGCTGCCCACGTTGCTTAACCTTAGATACCGCAAGCGGTACGCAGGCGCCGTTGGGCCACGAGCACGAGCAAAAAGTGAGACATAAGTAATTTTATGTCACACCAGGCCATAAAGCGGCAATTACCGCACGCTCCGCGCGCGGGAAATCCCACTTCCTAGCCAGGGGGTGACATAAAATTTTGTACTTAACACGGGCGGTAATAAAGAAAGCCTCGGATCGCATATTTATCGCCCTTGCCTTCGGCTCGGGCGTCAAATACCTGCGATCTGAGACATTCTTTGTTTTACCGCCCTTGTTAAGTAATGTACTATAATACACGCCACGTGTGGTCTGTTTGTAGGCGCGCGCGTTTTCATGTCAGTAAAAAAATCAGAAATAATAACTGAGAAAACACTGTTATCTTATCAATTATGGAAACGCAACAAGTAGCAGCTAGCTTTAACCAGAGCCACACAACTCATAAGAGGGGTATTATAAGTTTTACATTTTATCTGGGTATCGTACGGTATCATCATCATCATCATCAACCTATACGTCCCACTGCTGGGCACAGGCCTCCTCTCATAGATGAGAGGGATTGGGCAGTAGTCCCCACGCTGGCCCAGAGCGGGTTGGGGACTTCACATACAACTTTGAATTTCTTCGAATGAATCGTACGGTATGTGTACGAATAACTCTATACCTAAGAGGAACTCGGCATCACCAGACGATTTTCTGACATCTGCCAGGAGAGGATTCTTTGATTCTTCGAACATGTCATGCGCTCACCTAGGCATGAGAGAAATAAATTATTCTCGGATCCGTGGAAAAGAGGAAGGATTCCGGTGCGCTGGACCGATGCAGTCAATAATGCTGCCAAATGCAGCCTTTCCCGTGCTTGCTATTTAACGAGGAAAGGCGCTACGACGAGAAAATTAGAAACTTTGAAACGGTGTTCTGCCCAGACGAGGAAACAATAGGGACTGATTTTCAGATATATGATTCTTGACTATATAATTGTGGTACTGACAATAGCAGAAACATGATTGCTTTAAATTTTCTCGATAGGACATAAATCCAAAGTTGAGTCTATATTTTCCTTTTTTTACTAAGCCTACTAAAACAACGCATTATTAAAAGATAAGATTAAGTTAATATGATGGTATTTTACCTCATCTATACTCTGACAAGAGGAAATTTAATAAACCTGCACACAGTCAGATATTTATCGAGATTTGTCTAAAAACGCCAATCCCGGAGTGTTGCTTCCCATTTTGTCGCGAACGAAAAACATACGTGCGTCTCTTTCAATCAATATATCGCCTCAAACCGCATGGAGGACAATTCACTATTTGACTAATTAGTGTTTGATTCGGTTTTATGGTGCCATTCGAACCAGTTCGAACGATCAAATGTTTGTATTGGATCAACTACAATTAAGATCAATACACAAAACGAAAATGAGAGGGAAAGTTTTTGAGCACTGAAAACCCTCCATACTGATTGTCATTGAAATGTGACGTCACAGCACTGTACCTCGTACTTCCTTATGGTTTTATATCAATATAACCACACTATGTTTACACATTTTAACATTGTCAAATACCCAATGCGTGCGGTCACGATCCTCAGTCATGAGGTATCGACTACGGAGAGAGAAATATCAGTGTATGTCTGTATTATCGTAGATTCTAAACCTATAAACCGATTTCAGATCGGATATATGTGGAGATGATTTTTAGCTATGTATGTTTGTCAGCGGTTAAAATTTTAAATTTAGGTTATTTAAAGGTAATATTCTCTTGAAGGTTCAGTGTGTTGTTCTTTCGTCACCTAGCTATCTAGTTAGAGGTGAGTACGAACAATAGACAAATAAAATAATCTCTGTGACATAACCGTTAAACATAACAGTAAACACACATAAACTGCGTCATTCACACGTAATTATACAAATAGAATCCACCCAAACTAAATACTAGAGGATATATATCGTTTCTAGGTATATAATGTACTTATTTATTTATTTAATAATCAGATTATAAAAACAT
Organism: Cenopis cana; assembly: GCA_951800055.1. Taxonomy (NCBI): domain Eukaryota; kingdom Metazoa; phylum Arthropoda; class Insecta; order Lepidoptera; family Tortricidae; genus Cenopis; species Cenopis cana. The sequence goes on along the minus strand of OX637476.1, from coordinate 21,244,032 downwards.
AAAATTAACAGGGTCTCACAAAACTGTCGGAACAGTTTGTTTATAAATACGGTTGAAAGTTTAAGTTTTTGGTACTCGCTACGAGAGTTTTTGGTACTCGAATATACATATAATTTTGTTTGAACCTGACGATAGGAATGCGCGGTTGGAGGGTGGCCTGGAGAAAATCCAGGGGAAGACTCCGACACGACCACGCGGGCAGTTGAAACACTGGATTACCCTAAGATTTTGCACTCCAGTGTGATTGGTTGAGCGGCTCCAACCGAATCTGAGGTGTCAGTGGAATTGAGCTACTGGGAGTTGTGCCGCTGGTTCACTAAACCTAGCCTAGCTGAGAAGAGTCCAGCAAAAAACTCAGCTAGGCCCGACCTGGGTCGGACTGACTCTTACCCGGTATTGAGGCATTGTACCATTGCTTAGTTAGGGCGTAAGCAGATAGTTCGTACAAAACTCTAAGGCCAAATTCTGTCAAACGAACGCAAGCAAAACTCGACTTAGAGCTCTGACTGTTAGGTAGAGTTTTGCTTGCGTTAATTTGACAGCACTTGGCCTTACACTTCTGTACGAACTATACAGTCAGCAGCAATGGTTGCTACGCGGGCGAGGTGCTCAAAATGATCTTCACACATCTTTATTATAAGGGAATAAGAGCGTGTGAAGATCATTTTGAACACCTCGCCCGCGTAGCAACCATTGCTGCTGACTGTACCTACTAGTAATGTAAGATTGTTCACGAATATTATTTTATTGTACTCATTCGCATCGGTTCGATAAACGAATGGCCTTCCGCTCCTGGCGCTTAGGTCTCTGACAAACAAAAACCTTATCTATCTCGTAAGTATTCGTATGCAAATACTGTCAGAGCAGCACACAATGGGACGCTAATGTTACGTTACAACGTACGTATTTAGATAAAATTCCAATGATATTTGGTACATATAATTTTGTGGCGTAAAAACAGTCCTACTACCTATACCACAAAATAAAAAATATACAGAAGGTCCGATCCCGCCGTTTTTGAAAATATATACCTAAACTCACTAGGGTTGCTTCTGTATTGATTCTGAATTTTAATAAAAAGAAGTAGGTAATATAAGTTTACAGACATACAGACAGACAGTGTGCGTGCGGCAAAAATGGCACTGTGTACTGAGCGAACTCTCTGCTCCGGCGCGCGCCGCCGCTATTTACTTGCCTATACCTACTCTGTTTTTAGGGTTCCGTACCCGACGGGTCAAAAGGGGACCCTATTACTGTCACTCACGCATCTGTCCGTCCGTCCGTCCGTCATCTGTTACACACGTTTGTTACAGCCAAACAGTTAGAGCTACAGTCTGTAATATTTTCACAGTTCGATGCAGCAAAAGAGGGCACGAAAACAAACCAACTTAGTTTTGCAGTTGGTTCGGAACCCTAAATGCGCGAAGTCTAATGCGCACTTGGCCGGTTTTTTTTAATTTCTATAAAGTACTGCTCATAGTAAAATGTATGGCGCGTTCATTTGTTTCTTGCATAGAACTACTGAGTTTTCTGATAGGTGGGGCACAGCAAAATGTCATCTTGCTCGAATTTGGAGCAGCCCAACTGGGGAAATACCTCCACCTTGCAGAAGACCACAGCCAAAATTAACATTATTTGCTATACAGGTATGTAGTGTTGTGTTCCTGGGCTGTTAATCGCAAAAATCTACTCTTTTTATAAGGGAACTGTCAAAAAGTGACAAATGACATTTGACAGTTTTCATATAAAAACTGGTAAGGGGTGAGGTGACAGGTGAAGATGGTGCTTAGTGAATCGCATAGCCGATAGACAATGTGTACATTGTGCCTATACATATGTTTAGGGGGCAGACAATAATTGGTTTGGCTTTAAATTTTTATCGTAAAAACTTATTTGATAACGCTAGACGTCTCTTTTCGATGGTATAGCATTAAAAAATCGACATTAAAAGGGAGAATCTACATAAACATTCCATAATGACATACATCCTTTTGAATTAAGTCATATCTCTATTAACAGTCATTACAATTAGGTAATTAGCACCAACATTTAAAGCTGTTGAACTGCGCACTATTACAAGTGCAACAAGGTTCATTTTGCATGGTCGCGGTTGCATTCATCAAATACGTATCCGTAATTCTAATAACGGGATAATTCGCATTTTTATACTTATCAAGTTAAAAAAAACCCGATTTGTATTAAGTAATGTGAATAATTGGACCGTTGGTCATTCAGAAGAATCAGAAGGAATTACAACATTTGTTTTGTTTTTTTTTTCTATTGTTATGTGAGACTAAAAGACAATAAGACAATGGGTATTCAAGAGCGTTCCCGATTCACGTTAAGTTAATTCACTAAGTGAGCGAAGCGTCTGCTTGTCAGCTTGGTCTAAAATGCTTTCGTATGTCCGTCTGTTCATCTCTACATGTCGCATTTCTCAACCGTTTTGAATTCCGAAGTGACTTATGTTATATCTATCCCGGAAATCATCCAACTATTCCATGTCAGGTGATAGTTACAATGTCAATAAGGAGTTATACGAACAAGCGACGCACAACTTAAGTAAAAAACAGGTGCCTATTTAAAAGGTTATATTTAAGGGCACTGGTAAAGCAATTATAATTAATATTACTCGTTTTAATTCCCCCTTTAAAGCCATAGCATTCAATAGAATTGAACAAAAAGTTAATCGACTTAGTTAACTATCTCTAACAACACTTATTTTTGATCATTTTTTTTTACATTTCAATAATCTTTTCAGCCATGACTAAAACTATATTGAAAAATAAGTCAAACGGCAGTATGTTTACATCTTTGTCCAAATTCGTACACTCATACTCAGCCCCAAAAACAAATGAACAACTCACCTTTAGCCATCTCCTGCGGGTCTCCGTCAGAAAGTCGGTCAACACCATCTTCACTTCACTCAAGATTTGTATTCGTAAACTTTCGTAAATACGTAATATTTTAGTAAGCGCGGGCGTGCGTTCGGCGCGGCGGCGTCAGAGGGAATGACGATGGAGGGACCGCGGACTCGCACTCACTCACCCCCGCCCACTTGTAAACATTCCTATCAGTAGACAGTTTGTTTAGCCAGTATAACTTGAACTATAGATTAGTTGTAAAGAGAGGTAGGGCACAGCAAAATGTCATCTTGGTTGAATTTGGAGCAGCCCAACTGGGGAAGTACCACCGCCTTGCAGAAGACCACAGCCAAAGTAACATTATTTACTATACAGGTATGTAGTGTGTTCCTGGAGGTGAGCAAGGTTGCCAGAGCTCCCGAGGATGCACCGTGTTTCTCAACGCAGCTCGCTCTCTTCTGCTGTCAACACAGTGAATCCTCAAATTTTATAAAGGGTTGGCAAATTCCTTGGAGTTGCGAGCGTCTATAGGCTGCGGTGCCTGCTTACCACCAGGTTGACCGTACGCTTGTCTGCCACCATCGTTGTATAAAAAGTTTGACTGCAATTATTTGGAGGTCACAGTTATCATTACTGGACACCGATTGGTCGGTCGGTAAAGTGTTAGGGGCTAAGGAAAAAGTCGTATCTCGATTTATTATAGGTACAATTGATAATTGAAATTACCAATGTCTAAAACTAAAAGTACCTAATTTGATTGAATAATTTTTTTAAAGAGAAAAATAAACGCTTTTGTATTTATTTGTGTTTTTTTCTAAATTTAGAGGAGCGCGACACAAACATTATAATTTTCGTAGCAATTATATCTCAGTATATTTACATAGTTAATCGATTTGTTTTCTGGGAAGCCTATTTCTAACGAGCTATCGATTGATTTGCTTACTCACGCAATAGGTATATTTTTATGACATTCAGTCACATGCGTGAATTGACCTATATTGTTCGTGTTTTGACTACATATTTATGTAGGTACTTTGGTTTAAAATTTTATTCTAATACCTCACCATATAGGTTTTGAGGAACGCTCGTGGCCCAGCGGCGCCTGCGTGCCCAAAGACTACAATATATATACTAAAGTATAGACTGGTAACTCTACCGTTTTAGGAAACTGGATGATAGTGCTGCCATCTATCCCTCGTGATGTGTAAATTGATTTACACACGCACACACACATGCATAGTAGGTAATACATACACATATAAAACATTCATTCAATTAGTTTGACACATCTTAGAAGTTACGTAGAAATAAGTTTCTAAACGCGATTATGAAATTCATTGCGTACCTGTTTAGAAACTTATTTCTCTACGTAACTTCTAAGATATGCCACACTTGTCCATATTGGAGATTATAATAGGATAGAATTGGAATAGGTCCATATAAACAGAATGATATATTATCAATATTAAATAAAAATCAAGTGAAACTTCATTTCCTTGTTTATGTGTGTTATTATTATAAACAATCTATTAAAAATAACATACATGGCATAAATAAAATCAAAACTAACTTGAATCTACAACAGGCCCCTTGAGGCATGGTACCTATATTTTCTCGCTATATGGCAATGATCGCGCGCGTTGAGTCCTTTGGAGTTCGCTTACCATCAGGTGGCCCGCACATATAAAAAAATGCAGATACGTTGTATGAGGAAGTCACCAGGTTCGTCAGTCACCAGTTACTTCAAACATTTCACGATTTCAGTAAATAACTTGTGTGCGCTGGGACCCCATGGACCTCGAGTTTTCGATGCCAAAAGGTCAAAATTGTACTCACAGCCGAGGCCCTTATTTAATGAGCTGGAAACAAACAAATCAACATATAAGTATACGCAACCTATCTAACGGTAAGCAGTCATCATAAGATATTGACGCTTGCAACTCCCGAAGAATTACAAGCGCGTTGCCGACCCCGAAGTGAATTGAGGATTCACTGCAATTACACAAAAAGAAAAATGCAGATTGTCTCTCAACACAGCGCATAATTGGGAACTCTGGCGACCATACTGACCACTGTAACATCAAATTAGTACAAACAGACATAGTTTTGCTGTTATTATGGCTGCAATATTTTAACTCCAGTTGTTGCTCAAACCCTTCAAGTGCAGATAACAATTCGCTTGTATCTTTTTCTTTTTTAGTAGGCACTCCTCCATATCCCTCCGAGAATATGAGTGTGGTCAAAATTGTACCTATGCTTTAATTTTTCCGTCCCACAGTCCACTTTGATATCAACAAATCTAATCAATAAAAATAAATAAATACCTCGCAAGCATATTTTCTGGGTAGTGGTATACTTCAGTAAAATGAATTCTATAACCCTCCTGTTTGTGCTGTGCATGATGACTGCTCTTCAAAATCAAATCCGCAACTGAGCTTCCCAGCCCTAAACCTGTTTGAATCTTTAGGTGAGGACTTGGAAATCTGTGTAAGGGGTTCCTGCAATTGTGAAAGGAAAATAAATGCCAAAAATGAAAGAATTTACTTGATTAGACTTTATTACCTATTAATCTATTATAACTTAGTTGCTTCGTTTAAGTTTTTTATTATGTTATTACTTTGTGGTGCACAATAAGTCATATTATTATTATAACATATCAATTACACAAATACAAATAATTATAATTTAATTACCTTTTCCGTGTCCACCCTTACAAAATGGCTACCGTACAAAACGCAACAATTCCTGTCCTGTGTCCTGAATGACATAGGTATTAGGTATTCCTGGATTACGAGTCCTGGCTCACTATTACATTCTCAAACTATGCGTATTACACTACAATGTTTTTTATTTCGAATATGGTGGCATTTAAATGAAAACACAACTATTTTAAATTAAATTAAATGGATTTGTCAGTAACAGTTTTATAAATATATTTGAATTGAAGTTTTATTTTGAAAATTGTCAAAAGATGAAAGATGTCAACGTATCTATAATATAAACGTTCCGTTACTCCCAAATATAAGCTGGTATACACTCATAGTCCATAAAATTTTGCTCGTAACTTATAACGTAAGAGAGGCTGACAACATAAATTTATCCATGTCTATGGGGTATTTAACTAGCACTCTAATCAATTTTCTGTTTGCATGAACTATTGATGAGGCTCAATTAGCTCGGTGTTGTTATCACATAATTGTGTACATTACCTAAAAATGTAAATATTTTGTGTAAACTGGAACGATAAGGAAAAAACTCCTAGTACCATAAATACGTCATCGAAATTAAAGCATAGACAAGTAAATGTAAAGGTTAATGTATACATAGTAGACAAGTCTGTGTTACTTGTTACAGTTTTTACAGTGTATACATTACCTTAACATAACTGTGTGCAGTACTGACATCTAACAGCATGAGTAAAAACAACGAAGTCCTTGGCTTGGAAAAGAAGACAAGCAGTACTTAGAGCTGAAGAGCTCGTTATTTTGTCACCAATATATAGATTGCAGCTCAATCAAAGCGTTCCATTTCTTTTCTTCTAAGTTGCCATAGCATGTGCGTGCCGCAAGCGTTATTCAAAGTTAAGCAACGTGGGCCGCGGTCAGTACATGGATGGGTGACCGCTTTGAGTGGTTACTAACTGAGCGCTCCCGTGCTTTGGAAGGCACGTTAAGCCGTTGATCCCGGTTGCTGTCTATGGCAGCAGTCGTTAAGCCAAGTTGGAGGCCTTCGGGCGGTTTGAGAACTTCTAACAGTCAAGTTGCCCACTCACTTGACAAAGCCTAATCCCAATAAGGTCTAGCTTTCCCCTCGGGGTTGGAAGGTCAGATGGCAGTCGCTTTCGTAAAAACTAGTGCCTACGCCAAATCTTGGGATTAGGTAGCGGACCCCAGGCATCCTTCAGGATGGAACTGTACTGGGATAACGCTAGGAGGATGATGATGACCTCACCATATAGGTTTTGAGTGAAATGTCTGTGACATAGGAACACAGAGGCGGACATGACAAATTTATAAGGGTTCCGTTTTTACCATTTTGGCTACGGAACCCTAAAAACGTCCGCATGGTGGGAATCCACTTGCGGTGGGAATGGCCTGGGAATCGCGGCAATAAAATTATTCGAAGGGTGCTAATTGTGGACTGTGGGGTGATTATTCGATTAGTTTACGTTCATTTTGACGTTTGTTAAGTTGCGCGTGGGCATATCATGTGTCATTTATGGTAGAAAAAGCAAACAGGGCACTGATCAAATTGAATTAAAAGATATACTGCATGGTGCAGGGAGCCGGGGAGAAATACTATCATCCTCATGAAGTTTTTTTTAGCCACTGGTACGAACCAGTTATTATAAATGGATTTTAGTTTTAAATATTGTAGTAACGGAGCCATTTTATGCTTTTATAGTGCGAAGTAGCATTTAAGCGAAAAATATCCTAAATAGGTGAGCGTTTCTAATATGATAGATGAGGGTCCTTAATTAAAGTACGAGTACCTATGAGACGCTCGACGGAATGTTCGCATACCAACACGACATTAATTAGCATTCATACTTTGTTTTGTACATGTTTGTTTACGAAACACGAAGTTATTTGGAATGACTTTTCGTAAGGATGAAAATCTATTATGCCGAATTTTTACAAAAAAAAATTGGATTTTGAACTTTATTGTTTGAATGGTAAAATATCTTTTAGAACGAACTACTTTTAGCAAATTCAAATGATTTCGTATAATTTAAATTTTAATATAAGCGCGTGTCAATGTCAATCGAGATTGCATTATTATAAAGTACGCTACATGTAAATGAAGGTATTTTTATACCACGACGGTGGCAAACAAGTGCCTGCCTGATACCGCAGACACCGTAGCCTATGAACGCTTGCGACTGCAGAACAACAAGCGCGCTATCCACCCATCCCATTTCAATTATTTTGCTCTTTGTATGGCGTCCGTGGTGCCTGTTTTTAGGGTTCCGTACCGGAAGAGTCAAAACGAAACCCTATTGATGTCGCCCAGGCGTCCGTCCGTCCGTCGTCTGTCACAAAATTTGTTTCGAAGAATTTCTTGACTGCCTATTGGGCTATGAACTTAAAATTTGGTGACAATGTTCATTATCACGTATATTTTACAACAAATACTAATATTTGATATTCCACATTTTTTCATTCAAATTACCTTATTTTTCCTGTTAAAACAAACTTATTTTTGCGGTTGGTTCGGAACCCTAAATATAATAAATAAATAAATAATAAAATAAATAAATATTTGTGGACAATCTTACACAAATCAACCTAGTCCCAAACTAAGTAAAGCTTGTACTATGGGTACTAAGCGACGATATACATACTTATATAGATAAATAAATACTTAAATACACAGAAAACATCCAAGACCCAAGAACAAATATTCTTGCTCATCACACAAATAAATGCCCCGGCCGGGATTCGAACCCGGGACCTCCAGCTTCGTAGGCAGGGTCACTACCAACTAAGCTAAAGCGGTCGTCTGGTCTAAATGTGGGGAGTCCGACTCGCACTTGACCGGGTTTTCTCTTAAGTTTTTGATAGAGATTCTATCTACTATGTACTTATGTAAGGACCGTCGAATTTGATGTACTTTGGTCTTTCCCTATCCCGAAATGGAATACGGGCGTGAGTAGGTATGTATGTATGTTTGTATGTATGTCTATCTACTAACTTACTTCCTGTGATACTTCTTTCCATTTTCCGCTGTGTAATCTTCAGCATTTTATAGTTATGTGTTGTAGTTAGAAAGTATGTACACTAAAAAATAATAACAGAAATACGGATATAAATAGCATAAAGGTTAAGAAATCCACCAACCACTGTAGCCGAGCAACACATGACTCTCAGGCGAGTCGAGGTCGTGGGTTCGAATCCCGGCTCGTAGCAATAGATTAATAAAACTATGTACAATTCAATTCAAACATTTATTCTGCAAATAGGCCACAGGGGCACTTTTACATGTCAGTCGGTAGTTATTAATTAACAATATTCACAAAGCTATTCTGTAGGTAATTAATTAACAAACTGAATGCCATTTCAAAATTAAAATCGTTACAAAGGAAAAAAGAGATACTGTATATGGTCTCTGTCAAACATGAATATATGAAATTTATTTAAAATATCACCGAGATGTATAAGGTCTCTGATCGTCATAATTAAGATAAAAAAGAAGAACACTAAGTTAATAGTATCAGAATATAATCCGATATATGATTAAATCTTGGAATTATAAATGCCACTGTCACCCAGTGGGCAATTTATGGAGAGGGGTATGCTGGAAGTTTCTCAGCGTGATCGCATCAAAGATGCGGTCATCCGTAGCAGAACCAAAGTAACCGATATAGCCCTTCCAATCGCTAAACTTAAGTGCCAGTGGGCGGGGTACATTACACGTAGAACCGATGCCCATTAGGATCGAAAGGTTCTCAAGCGGCGACCAATTACCGTAAGGCGCAGCGTGGGTAGACCCCCACGCAGTGGACTCATGACCTGGTAAAGGTCGCGTGAGTCCGCTGGATGCGGGTGGCGAAGGACCGGTCATTGTGGCACTCTTTGGGGGAGGCCTATGTCCAGCAGTGGACGTCTTTCGGCTGATATGATGATGATCGATGATTATAATGAGACGTTACAGCGTACCCGGGTTACTTTAGGACACAACCGGGAAAACGCTATAAAAGCATTAAAATGTTAGGAAATATAAAAATACTTTCATAAATTGGAATTACTGAAATGAAATCTGTATTTTCCTGTTTTAAGCTTTATTGGAAATAAACCCGTATTAGCTTCAGTTCCCGAGTAGGCGTAATCCGGCCTTTTTATAGAAAAATATTTTTTTCAGTTATATATTAAAATCGTAAGCCCTTTTTTTAGCCCTTGGAAATACTTACAGAGAGGTAACGCCGCCAGCGTTATGGGCACCATGCCGCTGACGGAACTATTGGACGGGGTATTTTTCTTAGGGAACAAATAAAATGATCACCTAAATAACTTTTGATATCATCAAATTTTCGAACCCTAAAATAAGGTTGAACACTCACAAAAATTTATCGATCAGCAATTCCGAGTCACCAAAAAAATTCTACCTATTTTTGCAGCACTTGCACCTATTTTACTTATTGCGTTCCTATAAATTTATAATCGCATCAAAAAAATTGTCAAGTACCACCAAAAACACTAAACTACCACCTAATCTCATGCACTTTTTTTCATTAGAATTACATCCAAATATTATACACAACGCATGCTACATTTTAGTAAACAGTTACAAATTAATTGTTTTTAGCACTATAAATATTTTAGTCATTTCCAAAATGTTATAAATTAGAAAGTAAAATTCTTAATTAATTTAAAAAGGAACGCGCAATGTGGCTGTGTGAAATAATAACACGTATACTGCTATCTCACTCAATCAAATACAAATAATTGTCTGAAGCATAAAACCTTTTGATATGTCGTTAGAGTGAAAGGTACCTATTGCTGTTTCATTCTAACTACCTATTGCTGATGGTTTACAAACTGCAAGAAGTTTTTTTTTAATGCGTTGACGTGGGCGCGTTTGAGTGAAAACTTTTATTTGAAAATGAGTTTTGTTGATTTATTAAATTGTTAGTTTGTTATGAAAATGGATAAAGGTCCTCAAATGGGTTTACTTTATTAATTTAGATAGACTTTCATGGAAAAATTAAAGGAAGTTAATAGGTAGAAATAGGTATAGGTAGGTTTAGGTTATGTTAGTTTTGCATCGGCCCGAAGGGCCAAAACAACTCAAAATAGGAGCTCCGCGCCAGCGGAGATCCGTCAATACTGTTCCAATGTCCACTAGTTTGAAATAAAAATAGATGTCATAGAAAAATACTACTACCTAGGCAAATTGACGATTATCAGCGAATAGAGTAGAGGCAAAAACATCTGAGAACAAATAGCTGTATGCGACCAGTAAGGAAAGCACTGTTGAAAATATATTAAATTAAATTATGTTATGTACGTGTCTCATTAAAGTTACAGAAATTTTGAAGCTTCTATAAAATAAAATCATTTAGCGCTGTCTTGCTCGCACGCGGTGCGACGTGCGAGCGAGACGGACCGTATGGAAAACCGCATCAGTGTGCTAGCAATGAGGTTAGACTAGATTGGAACTGCTTTGCGCTTCGGGCGTTAAAAAACAATTGCCGCGTGAAATTTGGTGATCATGTAGTATTTCTGGGTATCGAAAGAATTATTTGGGTGTAAATAATTTTAATAGGATTACGAGCCCTGTAATATTTGGATGTCAATTATATGAAATTTGGTGTTTGAAATTAGGTGATCATTAAGTATTTTTGGGTAGTGACTAATTTATTTGGTAAAAATTTAATTTAATAGGTTATCGACATGTTACTTCTTTGAGTTGCACTTTATATTTAAAAGGACTTGAAAATTTGGTGCAAATCTAGTATTTTTGGTAATCAATGTAATTTTTTAGAGCATCATTCGGCAACTAATTTGGTGGTTCGTTAAATGCTACCCTTTTTCTTATGACCGCGGGCTGCTGGGCATGTAATTTTAGTTTAATTAAGTTTTTATTAAATTTTTTATTGAATGTGTTTTACTGTTACAGCTATATTTCACCAAATGTTTGAAACTTACGTAAAATAAAAAGGCCCTTTTAGGTATGAATACTTAACGAATTTTACGATAGTATAAGTTCAGTTATTCAGTCATTTATTGCTTTCATAGGTACAATAGGTTTACATTAGTAGGACCAGCTATGAAGCCCTGTAAGGGCACTGCAACATACAATATAGTTAAACCTAGTATCAATAAAGAGATTCTAAATTATGAATGTATAGTAACTAAGAGTATTATACAAAAATTATCTTAATTTCAATTTCAATTTCAATTTCATTTATTTAAAGACCATCTTGGATCAATCATTGTTAGTATCACTTATAATGTCTATATTATTATTTATACATATTTTACTCTTCTATTACTATGTTTATTTCTAAATATCAAATTTCTACATTCAATCACTTATCGAATCAGTTATAGTAAGCAAGGTTACTGAACAATAAATGCTTCCCGTGGCAAAGTACTTAGTTCGTACAGTCACCCAAGAAACTGGTTCACTATTTTGGACCTTAATGTGCAGGTAATAAAGTCGACAAATGGCTTACTGTACAGTACGATTAAATACTTTCACGCGCTGTCTACTTAGGGCCGATTTTTCAATCCCCAAATAAAATTATCCGTCGGTTAAAATTGACTGTCTTTTTTAGAAGTCAAATGAAAGAAAAAGACAGAGCTAACATTTATCTAGTGTAGTAAAGTTTCTATTACTTGAGGTGGTATGGCCATGTCACTAGGAGGCCCGATGATCACATGACCAGAGAAGGCATCAATACCGGTCCAAAAAACGAGGCAGACCGCCCTTAACCTGGATGTCTGTCATCAACAAAGACCTGAAGAAAGCCCAAATAGATGTCTCGACGACCCAGAATAGATACGCCTGGCGAAAAATGACGAGGAGAGCCGACAAATGAAATGGGAAAAGGCTAGGCAAAGAAGAAGAAGTAAAGTTTCTATTACCTACAAACAGGATTTTTGAACACATGACGTTCTAAAGGATATTCTACTAATAGTTTCTACTACAAACATACGATTTTAAGGTGCGTGTATATCCGTCGTTGGTGCGAAAAAATAAACAGATTTTTTCGTACGCCGCGCAGGAAAACATCGCTATCCAGTTTCTTACGGCCTTTCAAGGTTTGAAAATATTTTGATTTCAAAAAAGTAAAGATACTAATAAAGTAATTCAAGGGTACGATTATTTAAAGTTTTAGATAGTAACATGGGCCTTTTTTATTGCGTGTATTAGAATTTAAGCCTATAAAAACAATTTTAGCTTGAAAATGTTCGGTTTTGAGTGACGTTTGAAACGATATTTCTTGATAAAAAGTACAAGAAATACATTAAAAATGTATTAGGTCGGAATAGTCCTGTTCTAGATAGTAACATTGAGGAAATGCCAAGAAACGTGTGAATCAAACAGAAAATAGCTTAAGAAGATGGGATTTTTTCTAATTTATAAGGAAAACTTTGTTTATCAAGTCCAGTGCGGTCCAGAGGGATTATTCATGGGCAATAACGGCCTTCGAGACGGCGTGAAGATGTTGGGTATTAAGTATACGCTGTCTAATTTAATTATATAGTGTGTAAATCAAATACGAGCAAATATTTAAATGGTGGCATACATTCTAAGTATAGTAGACCTTTGCTAAAAGTTGCAATGAAAAACTAATCATAGAAAATGATCCAGCCCGCAATGTAAAGTAAAACTTTTAAGTAACAACCCAAATTAATAAATAGGCTTGTCTCGCAATGTCGATCTTCTCCCATCCTCTCAAGAGTCTCAAGGCAATATAAGTAATTGTAGGTACACCTGTCTGTATTTCAGAGTTCATATAACCTGGACCTTTTTAAGGCACGAGTGAATAGGCATCTTCTGGGCGAGCTCGCTTCACCGTCGGCCTCAGCTTTGCCCGCTGACTAGATGCTGGCCAAGAGCAGTCCCATTCAAATAAAATAAAAATAATATCTTCTATGCTGAATTTACATAGCAGTGAAGTCCTAAAATATCACGAAAAAGGGGAATAGCCTAATATTATGTAAACACAGACTATTTACCAGTTATATCTACACTACCTACAAGTAATGGTGCCACTTAGGTCAAGTATAACCAAACGTTTCGTACACAAATGGACAATAAAAAAACCATCAACACTATTTACGATTCGATGAGTGTTTAGTTCTATTATTAACCCTTTTAACTCTGTTTTCAATCAACTTTATGTGTGTGACACACGGTTGACTGACAAATTGCGCTGAAAGTGTTAACTTAGGCCAGCTCAAGATCCGATATCCTTTCCGGTTGTGGAATGAGCTCCCTGCCGAGGTTTTCCCGAGGGACTACAATATGGGGTATGGGGGTCTTCAAGAAAGGAGTGTATAAACTTTTAAAAGGGTCGGCAACGCGCGTGTGACTCCCTCGGGGTTGCAAGCGTCCATAGGCTACGGTGACCGCTTACCATCAGGCGGGCCGCGCGCTTGTTTGCCACCGACGTGGTATAAAAAAAAGAGCCCACATATGCAAATTTGCCAATATTTATCGACATAGATCTCAACATTTATAATGATTAAATATCTGTCCTTTCAGTACAATTAATCTTTATCTATTTTCCTCCAGTCTACTAAATGTGAAAACACGATTTGCAAAAAAAATCTCGATACTTTTATTTTTCAAACATAACCCTTATATTCCATGTTTTTGGTTGGATCATTAAATGGATCTTTAACAATGATTAAGTCCTCAAACCTGAGGAAAAAGATTATCCTTATAATTGTACACGTATAGAATTAACATCAATATTTACGAAAAGTGCGCGCTGAACTTCCGTAGAGAGCGGGATGGTTAATTGCAAACTCACGTATGTTAGAGTGGGACATGTGCAACTAAATGTGAACTACGCCCTCTTAAAGTATGACACCGACATATACTCTTATTCCATTGGATTTTCGACTTTAACGGTAATTGAATAGAGTTTCTATTGTATTACATTACACACAGTATGAAAATCTCTATTACATTAACTGTGCAATCCTGTACAAGTCCTTTTAAATAAAAACGTCTATAATGACAATGACTGATAGAAAATGTGTGTTCATAGAAATGAATGAGTTTTCGTTTGAATAAATAGATGATTGGACTATAGTTGGTAGGGTTTACGGTTCTTAAAAATATAGAAAACATGATATTCGTCACCTCACAAATAAATACCCTGACCGGCATTCGAACTCAGGGCCACCTACTTTATAGGTAGGAACCAGGGTCACTATCAACTAAGCCAAATGATTTACTAACATCTGTCTAGCCCGAGAAAGTTTTGTCACGCTTTTGCGAAGACCTGCTTAAAAATATTAGTGTATTGTCCAAGTGACACAAATAACTATTGAACATTCCAATCGATAGCCAATCTTAAAATAATAGTTTTAATTTTCGGGCATAGAACCAGCGAAATGTACCAAAAGCAATCTTCCTCCAATTACTTAAACAAACTCGTATATATTCTTCAGTCTCTCCACTGAAAAAGCAACATTCATGAGTTGTATATAGAGTTCACTTTTCAAAACCATATCAAACCGATACCTACTTCACTTGAGAAAGTAATCTCGATTTATTAGATGCTTTTATACTTTTATAGGGGTCGTCACGTTTCTCAATGGACAGTCGTGTATAAAAACGTGAATGGTTTTCATTCAGTTGTAGTGTCAACAAAACGCAAGCAAGCGATATTAGCCCTTGTGTGGGAGTAAAAAGGTCTAAAATTGATCGTACAGTTAAGGTATTGACACATATAATTATAATTATTCGTGTTGTTAATGAAATGGTAACTTTTTTGGGAATGCCGACGACGCGTACCTACCTACTGGTGGGCAAATTCTAAGTATTCCAGTGTTTAAACCACCCGCCTGGTCGTGTCGAAGTTTTCTCCTGGATTTCCCCCAGGCCACTCTCCAACCACGCACTCCTATCGCATTATTGAGCCCAGCCTATAAACCCACAGTCAGGTAAAAAAAAAGGTATTTTTTAGTATTTTTTTAAAGGAGATCCCGAGAGAGAGAAAAATAAACATATTTTTTTAATAAACAAACATAATTTGTTAATAAACAAACATAATTTGTTAATAAACAAACATAATTTGTTAATAAACAAACATAATTTGTTAATAAACAAACATAATTTGTTAATAAACAAACATAATTTGTTAATAAACAATCATAATTAGAGAAAGAATATTCATATAAAATTTGTACTACGCTATTTGACCGGTTTGAATTTCCAATGGCTTGCTTATGGAAGTGTGCCTGTGCCTATAACCCGACCATGAGAAAATGCTCGGTCGGTGATAGAGACAAAACGTGACACTCTTTTCTATTTCCTCTTATAGGAATCGCAATTAGGCTATCTTTCTTTATCAAACCGTGCCAGGCCCTTGGGTTCAGTGCACGTGTCTCGAGTCGTGTATTTTTCTTGCCATGTGACGGAAACTAATAAACGAGGCACGTTGTCTCGTCTGTGCGCTGGGTGATTCCGGAGTCTGTGACAGGTCTATTATAGTTCTACAGTCTATCCTTATGCGTAATCGTTCGTCAAACCTATTTTTATTATTCTGTACCCTTACCATGAGTTTGCAACGGTTGCATTAAGTACCGTGCCTCGCTAGCGAAAGCGTAAACGATTTATCATAGTATGGACAAAAGTACTCGTACAGCACCTTTGTCTTATTGTCTGTCTACTTATTTGTCTATCTCGGGACAACTTTTGGCAGCTACTTAACCTAGTTTTTTTCGGTTTATCGCTCATATGTTCTATACGAAGCATCCTAGCGTAAAGTTACCTACGAGCAAGTTAATAGCACATTACTTACCAAGGGCGATAAAACAAAGAATGTCTAAGATCGCAGGTATTTTACGCCCGAGCCGAAGGCAAGGGCGATAAATATGCGATCTGAGGCTTTCTTTATTATCGCCCGTGGTAAGTACAAAATTTTATGTCACCCCCTGGCCAGGAAGTGGGTTTTTTCGCGCGCGGAGCATGCGATAATGGCCACTTTATGGCCAGGTGTGACATAAAGAATATTAAATTCTGCGTCTAATGAGTATAAACACGTAATAATTCAGTCAAGCTATATAGTAGAAAACCTTTGTCGAAAAATGAAGTTTTCCCGAACTTGGACAAAACTTCTATATAGTGATTTTTAAGCATCTGCATTTGAATTTTGAATTTATCCTGGCGTATAACGCTTTAATACAAAGAATTTACAGAGTATAATACTTGTTACTCAATTACGCAAAAACGGCTTGACAGATTGTGGTGAAACTTGATATACAACGAGTTTATAGCCTAGATTAACATATAGGATACGTTTCATGCCGAAAAACACCCCGGGAAGGGATGAAATAAGGAGTGGAAGTTTACGCAGACAAAGTCGCGGGAAACAGTTACTCGAAGATAATAACGCCGACGTAAGTATTATAATCTGTAAATTCTTTGTATTAAAGCGTTATACGCCAGGATAAATTCAAAATTTCTTCATTTTTTGACAAAGGTTTTCTACTATATCGCTTGACTTAATTATTCCGTGTTTATACTCATTAGACGCAGAATTTAATATTCTTTAACTTGCTCGTAGGTAACTTTACGCTAGGATGCTTCGTATAGAACATATGAGCGATAAACCGAAAAAAAGCTAGGTTAAGTAGCTACCAAAAGTTGTCCCGAGATATGTCGTGCTACCATTTTTGATATATAGTCAGTAGCATCCTTATGCACAATTTAAAAAAAAACTAAATATTCTCCACCACCTTTTGCAAGAGCATAATCATAGACTGACTGGCCTATAAAACTTTAATAATAACATAGTTTATTAGAGTTATCATGACTTGTGTCATATTTTGAAATATATATAGTAAGGCATGTAGAAACTCGGCTACGTTGAAACGGGCAGCTTTCAAAAAATGGAGGCTTCTAATCTAATGGCTACGTCAATCACGTAGACGTAGCAAGTAGGCCGTGTAGCACTGCTACGAGGCTACGAGCTACGCGCTACATTGGGGACATTCTATTATAATAGTAGATTCGTTTTCGTTTTCAAATGATCTTTATTTCACAATAACAATTTAAATACAAGGTAATTAACTGTACAATACATCAGTTACTTACAAATAATCCGTTATATATATACTTTATCAGATTGAAGCACCTATAAAAGTTTACGACATCGGTTTTATTGTAATACTATTTTAACATTATTATTTGCATTAACTTGCATGATAAAATAACATATAATAACAATTGCGAATTTATTAGTAGTACATTCACTTTTAGCATTATTTTTTTTTTAATGATTTTAAGTTAACTAGTCATAGAACTAGTATCAACAATAATATTTGAGGGTTGACGAACAACATAAAACTATTCACTTACTATTATACTTATAGCCATTATTACTTGAGCCGTCCCGGTCACACATTCCGCGCCGGCGCAGCGGCGGGGGCGCCTAACGAGGGTCTTATTATACTGGACGGTCTGTCTTGTGCGATAACATTGTCGCGGCTGCAGTCGTCAGGCGGGAACAGAATGTAGTGATGGGGTAAACGATAAGTACCATATCTATCGATGTAAGGTATATCATCGGCGAGCGACTGGCCGATACATGAAATTAAACTATTGGAATGATTTCTATGCTTACGGTTAGTGAAAAAACTTAAAGATATTTTAATTATGTACGTACGAATTAAGGGCAGTCCCACAGTCTGATGTAATTTTACTAGGTTAGTCCGAAATGGTGTATTAAATGCAATTTTAACCGCCTTATTTTGGATGGTTTGCAATATTTTGTAGTTACTAATACAGGTGCTATTCCACGCTGGACATGCATATGATAAACAGGGGCGAACTAGTGTCGTATATATTCTCAATTTAGTTGCGGGGCTTAGGATACTTTTCCTGTTCATGACAGGATGTAGGGCTCCAAGCACCTGGGCACCTTTAGTGCGAAGGTTTGCAATATGTTTGGTCCAGTTAATTTTGTTGTCTATCGTGACGCCCAGATATCGTACAGACTTGCTCCATGATATTGAGTGGCCATCAATATTGAGAAGTCTGCTCGGACATTTACGCTTACGCGTGAATAGGATTGCCTCCGTTTTGCTTCCATTTAGCTTAAGTTTCCACTCGGTGAAAAAAGATTTTAAACGTTCGATCGATAACTGTAGTCTACTTATGATCAGATCAATATCATTTGATGAAGTATATGAGGCTGTATCGTCAGCAAAACATGCCAAACTTGTGCGAGTTTGAATAGGGATATCATTGACATATATAATGAACAAAAGGGGCCCAAGGATAGATCCCTGGGGGACACCGGCTGGTACAGAATAGGGAGAAGACATCGTGTTTCCTATGTGCACAGCGAAACTTCTTTCACTCAAATATGACTGTAAGATTTTGACCAAGTGTTGTGGTATCCCAAATGCGATTAACTTATGAATGAGACCATTATGCCAGACTATTAGTAGATTAAAACTCTTAAAATGAACGCCTCACCAGTGTGTCTCTGCTCACATCTGATGTAAGAATATAAATACAAGTGTCGCTTTATTGCCCGACCTATAAACTTACTAATAAGATACTACATACTTACTTTGTTACTAATAAGATATGGACATTTCCGAAATAAATTATTATTGATTGATTGATAAACTCACAGTCACGGTTAAAAAAATTAGACAGAATCAGACCAGTAAAAAAACTAGTGACGTATGAAAAGGGCGTTCATTTTATTATGGTGTTACACTATGTCTACATATATCGTCGTGTCGGCCCAGCGCGGTCGTGTCGGAGGTTTCTATGGATTATCCCCCAGGCTACTAAGCTACCGCGCACTATGACTATGTCTATAAAATAAATTAATACTAATTGTTTTTTTTTAATAGTCTCTGTTTCATAAAATGCACCGAGCTGTCAAGCTAACAATCTGGCTCTGGCAGCGATTAGACGAAGTGGGTCACCTGGTGAAGGACGATGCGATGCGATAGCGGGATCGATGCCAGAAGGGCACCTAGCAACAACCTACAACACCTTTTAATAGTAAACTAGGTTATAAATATACCCACCGTGTGCGGGTATTTATTGAAACCTGCATACCCAAATCTTATATACCAGCATATATGTACATTTATTTACATTTATATTTATTTCAGCGATCTCGGAAACGGCTCTAACGATGAAATTTGGTATGTGGGGTTTTCGGGGACGAGCAATCGATCTAGCTAGGTCTCATGCCTGGGAAACGCCGAGCAAAGCTCGGTCGCTCAGATATTAGAAAATTAATTTGTCATTTTTATTCTTTAATTTTAACTTTTCCCTGTAATTGACATTTTCCCTATTTAAATTGACGTAGTCTAGTTGATAAGTACTAATTTGTGCTAAATTTTATTTTATATTACAACTTATCGGAACGATGTTATATTTTGTATGTGGTGTTATTTATATTTAATTTTACATTTTGTATTTTATTTATTTAAAATTTATTGCACAAAATACACAGATTTGTACAAATGGCGGGCTTAATTAATTAATTTTCTTTAATTATGTACTGTGTAAGAATACAATATTGTATATTCTTACTTATTATTTTATTTTCATTGTTTGACGATCATTATACAATAGTAGTAATAAGCAAAAATGTATTTATTTGTAGTTAATATGAGAATTATATTTTGTGATCAATAAAACTAAACTAAACTAACGGACGACGTCCACGACGACTAGCCAATCGGTCCATAGACACTGAATAAGTAATAGTACTACATACAGAAGCCTCACTCCTTCTATCGCACGCGCATCACTCGCTACGTCACTTTCTCTTGCATTGAAAGTCACCCGACGGGGGACCTTTGAGCGGCGCGATGACGTCACGCGAGTGAATCGCTCCTGCCAGAGTGCAAGCACTGGTGATGTGTCCTACCCTACAATAATGACCGGTCGTACCATAACAGCAAGACTGAAGTAATTTTCTTTAGTTTGCAAGTTCCCTTAACATTAATTACTTCACGTTTACAAACCACACAAACACAATTTACAAACCAAATCAGCCTTACTCGAACAGTTTTCCGGTTCTACCCAGTTCCAATTATTCGTATCCACATTGAAACTTGAAACAAATCTAATTTATACTTCATAACTATCCTAGAAACTCCATCCATACAAAGTACTCAATAAACGAGGTTCGGTTTGTTCTGATAACTAACAACGTATATTCAATCACACGTCCTCTGGACTAGTCTGGACCCAGTGGGTTCGTCCTTGAATTTATAATGTAACCACTAGGGTCGCTTAAGGTTTCAAAAGTTGAAGTTTATTTAACTAGAAGAAGAATATTTAACCCTTAAATGCATGGTGTGACATATACATATACATCATGACAAATAATTCAAGAGAATAGGTATATTTATAATAATATTGAGGCTTATTTCACAAGGTAATTTAATATATTTTCATTTACATTCTTAAAATGTTAACCGTTCTAAATATTCAATAAACCTTACATTGATTTATAAACGATAAGTCGGTAATTAAAAAAAAAGGCGGCCATTTTTTTATGGTCTCGAAAATTGAGGTTTTTTGATCAGTGTTTTTGGCAGTTTTATAGTTTAGTAAGTAGTTTTTTCTGCCTAGAATGTATTTCTACACATCACAAATATTGTCTGAGTGCTAAGTTTTGTAAAGTATTTCGCATAAAAATAAGCAATATTTGTACTTGTTGATAAAGTATGAAAAATTCTTTTTTTTTTAATTTATAAATATTGTATGAAGAACATACAAGAGAATTTTGATATTATTTTTCCCGTTATCAATACACTTTAAAGCACCAAATATCGCGTTTTTATTGAAAAAGAAAAAAATCATGCATTTAAGGGTTATGAACAAGAATACGTCAAGAGTTCAAATGCCTTGGTTGGACAGGATTAGTTTAAGATATACTAGATGAATCAAGTCGCTGGCGCAAGCGGTGAACTGGCAAAGTACCGTTTATTTGGATCCAGTCACGCTGGACTGCCTTGAAAATGTATTATTTATAGGTATGTATGGCACCATAGCCCTGCCAGCGCTGACACGCGCTAACCTTAGTTATTGTTGCCGGCAACTGAAGTTATTTAAAAAACATTTAGACTCAAGTATATCTTCCTACTAACAATTCAACACAAACACAAATCTTCACAACCATTTCACATTTTTTTATTATTCACATTCCACCACATTTATTTTTACGCACCAGAGTAATGACAGTATTAATTCTTTGTTTATACCAAGACAGCGCCATGACAAAAAACACAAACAATAATATTGTTGCAACGGTTGTAAACATATCAGTTTACAAGTAACTTAAAATATTACAGCTTTGCTTAGTTTGGGACTAGGTTGATTTGTGTAAGATTGTCCACAAATATTTATTATTATTTATTATTTTATTACAATAAAAAAGTATGTAATACAAACAATTGAAAATCATAGTATCTTAGAACATACCTAAATTTAAATAAAAATTGGAAACAAAAGTATACAGGGAACCTGATATTTTAGTTTAGAAAAAAATACATAGTCTTTAGAAAGAATTGTTCTAGGTTGTTGTACCTTCAACAGCTAGTTTTTAACCCTAAGACAAGCTAAGTATCTTCCATTTTCGTGGAATTCTAGAAAGTTGGGAAAGTCAAGCGCGATTTGGCGAAAGCTTTCAAACTCGTGGCTTCCACTCACTGAAATATTAATAACACAGCAACAATGAACTTTTCGGGCTACTGATTTTGATTAGTTATTAAACTAACAATCTGGTTGTTTTCCCGTCAAGGTAACTAAACGTCTTATATAGGGCCGTGCTAATCAACAAGCGAGGCGAACCAATTTAGAAGAAACGCCTACGCCTTGTAGACATTATTAGAGTGTAATCGTTTCCGTGTATGTATGTATATAGATCTAAATATCTGGGCGGTCGATCTTTGCTCGGCGTTTTCCCGGGCATGAGACCTAGCTAGATCGATTGCTCGTCCCCGAAAACCCCCACATACCAAATTTCATCAAAATCGTTAGAGCCGTTTCCGAGATCCCCGAAATAAATAAATATACAAGAATTGCTCGTTTAAAGATATAAATATCTGGGCGACCGAGCTTTGCTCGGCGTTTTGCTGGACATGAGACCTATCTAGATCGATTGCTCGCCCCCGAAAACCCCCACATACCAAATTTCGTCAAAATCGTTAGAGCCGTTTCCGAGATCCCCGACATAAATATATAAATAAATAAATATACAAGAATTTCTCGTTTAAAGATATAAGAATACCTGGGCGACCGAGCTTTGCTCGGCGTTTTCCCAGGCATGAGACCTAGCTAGATCGATTGCTCGTCCCCGAAAACCCCCACATACCAAATTTCATCAAAATCGTTAGAGCCGTTTCCGAGATCCCCGAAATAAATGAATATACAAGAATTGCTCGTTTAAAGACACAAGATAAGATAAGATATGCCTGCAGGTAAATAACTCCAAGTTTCTATTAAAAACATATGATTTTTAGACAGTGTTTTATGTACCTAATAGAAACTCTATTACATTAGTATTAATAGCACATTACTTACCAAGGGCGATAAAACAAAGAATGTCTCAGATCGCAGGTATTTTACGCCCGAGCCGAAGGCAAGGGCGATAAATATGCGATCTGAGGCTTTCTTTATTATCGCCCGTGGTAAGTACAAAATTTTATGTCACCCCCTGGCCAGGAAGTGGGTTTTTTCGCGCGCGGAGCGTGCGATAATGGCCACTTTATGGCCAGGTGTGACATAAAGAATATTAAATTCTGCGTCTAATGAGTATAAACACGTAATAATTCAGTCAAGCGATATAGTAGAAAACCTTTGTCAAAAAATTAAGTTTTCCCGAACTTGGTCAAAACTTCAATATAGTGATTTTTAAGCATCTGCGTTTGAATTTTGAATTTATCCTGGCGTATAACGCTTTAATACCAAGAATTTACAGAGTATAATACTTGTTACTCAATTACGCAAAAACGGCTTGACGGATCGTGGTGAAACTTGATATACAACGAGTTTATAGCCTAGATTAACATATAGGATACTTTTCATCCCGAAAACCACCCCGGGAAGGGATGAAATAAGGATTGGAAGTTTACGCAGACAAAGTCGCGGGAAACAGCTACTCGAAGATAATAACGCCGTCGTAAGTATTATAATCTGTAAATTCTTTGTATTAAAGCGTTATACGCCAGGATAAATTCAAAATTTCTTCATTTTTTGACAAAGGTTTCCTACTATATCGCTTGACTTAATTATTCCGTGTTTATACTCATTAGACGCAGAATTTAATATTCTTTAACTTGCTCGTAGGTAACTTTACGCTAGGATGCTTCGTATAGAACATATGAGCGATGAACCGAAAAAAAGCTAGGTTAAGTAGCTGCCAAAAGTTGTCCCGAGATATGTCGTGCTACCATTTTTGATATATAGTCAGTAGCATCCTTATGCACAATTTAAAAAAACAAAATCTTCTCCACCACCTTTTGCAAGAGCATAATCCTAGACTGACTGGCCTATAAAACTTTAATAATAACATAGTTTATTAGAGTTATCATTTTTTGATTTTTTATTAGTAAGAATCATTTATTTCAAGTATCATAGACCTTTTAAAAAACATGTGTACAGTAATTGAACTTACGTAGATCAAAATAAATTTATACAATGTTTCTCGTTTTTCATTTCAGCAGCGAACATTTTAGAGTTATCATTACTTGTGTCATATTTTGAAATATATATAGTAAGGCATGTAGAAACTCGGCTACGTTGAAACGGGCAGCTTTCAAAAAATGGAGGCTTCTTATCTAATGGCTACGTCAATCACGTAGACGTAGCAAGTAGGCCGTGTAGCACTGCTACGAGGCTACGAGCTACGCGCAACATTGGGGACATTCTATTATAATAGTAGATTAAAACTCTTAAAATGAACGCCTCACCAGTGTGTCTCTGCTCACATCTGATGTAAGAATATAAATACAAGTGTCGCTTTATTCCCCGACCTATAAACTTACTAATAAGATACTAATACTTACTACACACTTACTTTGTTACTAATAAGATATGGACATTTCCGAAATAAATTATTATTGATTGATTGATTGATAAACCCACAGTCATGGTTAAAAAAATCAGACAGAATCAGACCAGTAAAAAAACTAGTGACGTATGAAAAGGGCGTTCATTTTATTATGGTGTTACACTATGTCTCCATATATCGTCGTGTTAGCCCATCGCGGTCGTGTCGGAGGTTTCTATGGATTATCCCCCAGGCTACTATGCTACCGCGCACTATGACTATGACTATAAAACAAATTAATAATAATTGATTTTTTTTAATAGTCTCTGTTTCATAAAATGCACCGAGCTGTCAAGCTAACAATCTGGTTCTGGCAGCGATTAGACGAAGTGGGTCACCTGGTGAAGGACGATACGATGCGATAGCGGGATCGATGCCCGAAGGGCACCTAGCAACAACCTACAACACCTTTTAATAGTAAACTAGGTTATAAATATACCCACCGTGTATTACCGGCATGCGGGTATTTATTAAAACCTGCATACCCAAATCTTATATCTTTAAACGAGCAATTCTTTTTTATATGTATATTTATTTATATATATATACATTTATTTCAGCGATCTCGGAAACGGCTCTAACGATTTTGATTGAAATTTGGTATGTGGGGTTTTCGGGGACGAGCAATCGATCTAGCTAGGTCTCATACCCGGGAAAACGCTGACCAAATCTCGGTCGCCCAGATATTAGAAAATAAATTTTTCATTTTTATTCTTTAATTTTAACTTTTCCCTGTAATTGACATTTTCCCTATTTAAATTGACATAGTCCAGTTGATAAGTACTAATTTATGCTAAATTTTATTTTATCTACACACATATCATAAATCCTCTAATATGCGTTCGGAAACCGTAGAAAATGACTCTCATTTCAACATTCAATGAATTTATGGCAATTTTCTTATCTGTGGCTAAGGCTACAGCAGTAATAAAATATTTCATTTTAATCTCATATATGATGTTAAAATATTACGTCAAACAAAACTGTCAAAATTTAAATGTCAAAGTTGACATGTCCCTATTCTAGTATCACTGAAAATTCAAATTCAGTCGATGCGAAATGTCAGCTCGATGTTTTTTTAGTATATATCGCACGAAATTTGAGCTAGAACGACATGATCACATCAGAATAAGGACTCTTTACTTTTTAAAATAACATTCAGGTATCGGTTGCCAGTTCTGATTTCGATATTTCCGCAACCGCGCAAAAAAGGTTGTATTAACACAATTATTGTATTTATTTACTACGGTTTCTGAACCCATCTTAGAGTAATTATAATATGTGTGTAGATAAAGTAATGTATGCAACTGTACATAATTAGGCATTAAAACACTCGTGTGACCTTATTATGAAACTCGCCTTCGGCTCGTTTCATAAAACACACTCGTGTTTTAATGCCCCTCATTATGTACCAGTTGCATAAACTACTATTATATTACAACTTATCGGAACGATGTTATATTTTGTATGTGGTGTTATTTATATTTAATTTTACATTTTGTATTTTATTTATTTATTTATTTAAAATTTATTGCACAAAATACACAGAGTTGTACAAATGGCGGGCTTAATTAATTAATTTTCTTTAATTATGTACTGTGTAAGAATATAATATTTTATATTCTTACTTATTATTTTATTTTCATTATTTGACGATCATTATACAATAGTAGTAATAAGCAAAAATGTATTTATTTGTAGTTAATATGCGAATTATATTTTGTGATCAATGAAACAAAACTAAACTAACGGACGACGTCCACGACGACTAGCCAATCGGTCCATAGACACAGAATAAGTAATAGTACTACGTACAGAAGCCTCACTCCTTCTATCGCACGCGCATCACTCGCTACGTCACTTTCTCTCGCATTGAAAGTCACCCGACGGGGGACCTTTGAGCGGCGCGATGACGTCACGCGAGTGAATCGCTCCTGCCAGAGTGCAAGCACTGGTGATGTGTCCTACCCTACAATACTGACCGGTCGTACCATAACAGCAAGACTGAAGTAATTTTCTTTAGTTTGCAAGTTCCCTTAGCATTACTTCACGTTTACAAACCACACAAACACAATTTACAAACCAAATTACTCCTTACTCGAACAGTTTTCCGGTTCTACCCAGTTCCAATTATTCCTATCCACATTGAAACTTCAAACAAATCTAATTTATACTTCATAACTATCATAGAGACTCCATCCATACAAAGTACTCAATAAACGAGGTTCGGTTTGTTCTGATAACTAACAACGTATATTCAATCACACGTCCTCTGGACTAGTCTGGACCCAGTGGGTTCGTCCTTGAATTTATAATGTAACCACTAGGGTCGCTTAAGGTTTCAAAAGTTGAAGTTTATTTAACTAGAAGAAGAATATTTAACCCTTAAATGCATGGTGTGACATATATACATCATAACAAATAATTCAAGATTTATTTAACTGTAGGTATATTTATAATAATATTGAGGCTTATTTCACAAGGTAATTTAATATATTTTCATTTTCATTCTTAAAATGTTAACCGTTCTATATATTCAATAAACCTTACATTGATTTTTAAACGATAAGGTGGTAATTTAAAAAAAACGGCGGCCATTTTTTTATGGTCTCGAAAATTGAGGTTTTTTGATCTGTGTTTTTGGCAGTTTTATAGTTTAGTAAGTAGTTATTTTCTGCCTAGAATGTATTTCTACACATCACAAATATTGTCTGAGTGCTAAGTTTTGTAAAGTATTTCGCATAAAAATAAGCAATATTTGTACTTGTTGATAAAGTATGATTTTTTTTTTTAACTTAAACATACAAGAGAATTTTGATATTATTTTTCCCGTTATCAATACACCTTAAAGCACCAAATATCGCGTTATTATTGAAAAAGAAAAAATCATGCATTTAAGGGTTAATCTGAACAAGAATAGGTACGTCAAGAGTTCAAATGCCTTGGACAGGATTATTGTAAGATATACTAGATGAATCAAGTCGTTGGCGCAAGCGGTGAACTGGCAAAGTACCGTTTATTTGGATCCAGTCACGCTGGACTGGCTTGAAAATGTATTATTGATATGTATGGCACCGTAGCCCTGCCAGCGCTGACATGCGCTAACCTTAGTTATTGTTGCCGGCAACTGGAGTTATTTAAAAAACATTTAGACTCAAGTATATCTTCCTACTAACAATTTAACAAAAACACAAATCTTCACAACCATTTTACATTTTTTTATTATTCACATTCCACCACATTTATTTTTACGCACCAGAGTAATGACATACTTTATACCAAGACAGCGCCATGTCAAAAAAACAAAAACAATAATATTGTTGCAACGGTTGCAAACATATCAGTTTACAAGTAACTTAAAATATTACAGCACAATAAAAAAGTATGTAATACAAAACAATTGAAAATCATAGTATCTTAGAACATACCTAAATTTAAATAAAAATTGGAAACAAAAGTATACAGGGAACCTGATATTTTAGTTTAGAAAAAAATACATAGTCTTTAGAAAGAATTGTTCTAGGTTGTTGTACCTTCAACAGCTAGTTTTTAACCCTAAGACAAGCTAAGTATCTTCCATTTTCGTGGAATTCTAGAAAGTTGGGAAAGTCAAGCGCGATTTGGCGAAAGCTTTCAAACTCGTGGCTTCCACTCACTGAAATATTAATAACACAGCAACAATGAACTTTTCGGGCTACTGATTTTGATTAGTTATTAAACTAACAATCTGGTTGTTTTCCCGTCAAGGTAACTAAACGTCTTATATAGGGCCGTGCTAATCAACAAGCGAGGCGAACCAATTTAGAAGAAACGCCTACGCCTTGTAGACATTATTAGAGTGTAATCGTTTCCGTGTATGTATGTATATAGATCTAAATATCTGGGCGGTCGATCTTTGCTCGGCGTTTTCCCGGGCATGAGACCTAGCTAGATCGATTGCTCGTCCCCGAAAACCCCCACATACCAAATTTCATCAAAATCGTTAGAGCCGTTTCCGAGATCCCCGAAATAAATAAATATACAAGAATTGCTCGTTTAAAGATATAAATATCTGGGCGACCGAGCTTTGCTCGGCGTTTTGCTGGACATGAGACCTATCTAGATCGATTGCTCGCCCCCGAAAACCCCCACATACCAAATTTCGTCAAAATCGTTAGAGCCGTTTCCGAGATCCCCGACATAAATATATAAATAAATAAATATACAAGAATTTCTCGTTTAAAGATATAAGAATACCTGGGCGACCGAGCTTTGCTCGGCGTTTTCCCAGGCATGAGACCTAGCTAGATCGATTGCTCGTCCCCGAAAACCCCCACATACCAAATTTCATCAAAATCGTTAGAGCCGTTTCCGAGATCCCCGAAATAAATGAATATACAAGAATTGCTCGTTTAAAGACACAAGATAAGATAAGATATGCCTGCAGGTAAATAACTCCAAGTTTCTATTAAAAACATATGATTTTTAGACAGTGTTTTATGTACCTAATAGAAACTCTATTACATTAGTATTAATAGTACATTACTTACCAAGGGCGACAAAACAAAGAATGTCTCAGATCGCAGGTATTTTACGCCCGAGCCGAAGGCAAGGGCGATAAATATGCGATCTGAGGCTTTCTTTATTATCGCCCGTGGTAAGTACAAAATTTTATGTCACCCCCTGGCCAGGAAGTGGGATTTTTCGCGCGCGGAGCGTGCGATAATGGCCGCTTTATGGCCAGGTGTGACATAAAATAGATTATCCAATGGAATAAGAGAATATGTCAGGGTCAAACTCAAAGTTATCGTATTATACGTCAAATGTGAGTGGAAACACTGAACGGGTGTTAAATATTGTTTTTATACCACGTCGGTTTTACTCTACAGTCTACACCAATATAGACACTACCTGAAATCTGAGTAGCCATACTGCACACAAATCCGGTCAACACCATTAGTCGATGACTTGGGTGCGACAGCTCCAAACGAAAAACAACTTAACAGGCAACTAAACTGATACGTTTTACTAAATTTTTCCCTTGAAAGTACCTTAGCATTGTCTACTGCGCATTTTTGAGGTGAGAGCAGTGAACCTTACCTGAATGTTTTATCTGTAAGTAGAGTAGGTGAGTCTCTGTCAGGTTGTTTGTAAAGAAATTGTAGGTTAACCTAAAACTAAAGTGATGATGATTTAATGGTGTCTACCGACCGAATTATTCCGAACTATGAATATTAGTAGAGAGGCCAATTCGTCGAAAGTGCCTTATTTACGATTTTCGTAGAACTGAAAAGGTCTATACCGACAAGTGGTATCGTTGGAATCAGCATCGTTTACTGATTATCAAAATGCATGTTGTCGCTTCCTAAAGTGGTGGAATGAGTTTTTATGACGTCATAAATTATATGTATGAAAAATAAACAAAATTTTCTTCAAAAACCTATCGAGTGGGGTACCAAACGAAAGGGCTTCATGAGCTGATTCCAAAAATATACCACACCATTATATTTTGGCCAGTGCTGCCGTAAAAAATAAAGTTCATTTTCAAAACATACCAAGTTTGGTTTCGTCCTGACAGGAAACGGTTTAATGATTTTATTTTTAATATACACTGAACGACTTACTGTACCATTAATATCTTAACGCAATGAAAGAAGTTCGGAAAAAAATCACTATACGTCACCTGCAGTCAGGTCTACAAAATGGTAGTTTTGCTGCTTTAAAATAATTAAATAAATGGTAGGCATTCATATTTTCCGAATATTGGCCTCTTTACTATAACTATAGGTAACCTAAAACTGTCCCCTGCGCAATAACGAGAAATATCGCGTTCTGTGAAACGCTGTTCTACCCAGACGAGGAGACAATAGGGATTGATTTTCAGATATATGATTTTTGACTATATAATTCTATTTTTGACAATAACCGAAACATGATTGTTTAAAATTTTCTCGATAGAAAAAAAACCAAAGTTGAGTCCTTTTTTTCCTTTTTTACTCAGCCGACTAAAACAACGCATTATTAAACGACACAAATAAGTTAATATTATGGCATTTTACCACATCTAAACTGTGTCAAGAGGAAATTTCATAAAACTGCACACAGTTTATTCAGATTTGCCTAAAAAAGTCATTACCGAAGAGTGTTGTATCCCGTTTTGCCGTGCGCAAAAGACATAAGCGTGTCTCTTTCACGGGGGGCGTGGTTTACTGAATCAATATATCCCCTTAATACAGTGCAAGTGTACATTTATAAAATTTGAGGATTCACTGTGTTGACAGCAGAAGGGACAAAAGGTCCCTCGCTTTCAACACAGTGCATCCTCGGGAGCTCTGCTACTTTTTTGCTCTGCTCTATGTTTATTTACCATTTGTTTAGTTTTAGTGTTGATATTGAAGTCTCTGGTTTAAAATCTAAATCTGTTTCATGACAAATTAATTTTGTATTAAGCAGTAACGCTACTACAAATACGCAAACTACAAATTTAGAAATAAAGAAAATTGAAAAACTTAGGCACCGAGCAGGATTCGAACCTGCTCGCCTGCTGCCTGCTGTGTGCAGTTGGCGAGAGCGACTGGCCGCGAGTGCCGGGAGGTCGCAGGTTCGAATCCTGGGTTTTCAATTTTTACTTTATTTCTAAATTTGCTGTTTCATGACAGTTCACAGCCTCCACATTGAACCTCCATACTATATATTATGAATGCGAAGTTGTGTCTGTCTCCTACCCTCTTCACGTTTAAGCCGCTGAACCGATTTAGATGGAGATAGTTTGAGACCCAGGGAGGGACATAGGATACTTTTTATCCGGGAAATCATCCGTTAAAGGGGTAGAAGTTTCTGTGAAAAAGAGACAGCTAGGTAAGCGCCTGATATAAAAGAATAGCAATTAAATTCTAACGCGATGAACGAGCTCAACGCGGACAAAGTCGTTGGCAAAAATTATCACATGAGTTAAAATAAACTTTGCTTAAAAATAACTCTTTTTTTTTTAATACGACGACGGTGGCAAACAAGCGTACGTTCCACCTGATGGCAAGCGGACGCCGCAGCCTATAGACGCACGCAACTCCAAAAGAGTCACGTGCGCGTTGCCGACCCTTTATAAAATTTGAGGATTCACTGTGTTGACAGCAGAAGGGATAAAAGGTCCCTCGCTCTCAACACAGTGCAACCTCGGGAGCTCTGGCAACCTTGCTCACCTCCAGGAACACAACACTACATACTTGTATAGTAAATAATGTTATTATGGCTGTGGTCTTCTGCAAGGCGGAGGTACTAGTTTCCCCAGTTGGGCTGCTCCAATTCGAGCAAGAGATGAAATTTTGCTGTGCCCTACCTCTCTAAAAATCTAAAGGATTTTCATTCACTGAGTCAGTAACTAACTTCAATGTTTATCAAAGTGCACTTGGCGCTCGTATTTCTCCGAACAACGTTAAATATATACATTAGTACTTTATCTAATTGTGTGTATACATAACTATCGGCGTCTTGTGCTGATGACTGTCTAGTCACGTATTTATGACGTAGTCTTGTTAAGATAAACTATTACAATACAAATAAATAAAACTCTAGAAATACGGTAAAACCGGTGGAAGAACAGTTTAAATCGGAAGATGTTTATAAAGGACTGTGGACGTCTGCTGGGATCCGTTGGTGGGTTGAGGATTGAGGAGCAACAGCCTCCCAAAGATGTAAAAAAAACTGTAATTTCCTCTCGACTGAATCTAGTTTCAGATGATAGCTAAGCCAATACCTTAAGGAATAAAATTTGTCTTCCAGTTGTAGAGTGGTGGAATACCCTTCCGCAAATCACATGAACATGTAAAAAAAAATCTTTACATTTTCTCTCGCATGAAATTTTTGTCAGATGATAGTTTATATACTATTAAGAGCAAATAAATTCGTCTGCCGGTTGTATCGCGGTAAAATACCCGTCTGCCGAAGCCCTAAACATTGTATGGGATGAAAAAAACAATGCATATCGGCCTGTAGGCCTTTCAAAATGACATAGGGGTTTCTAAAAAACGTTTCCATTTAAGTCAACCCTTGCTGAGATATTCGCTGTCAAAGTCTTAAAAAGTGCGTCCCCCGTCTCTAGTTTCAAAACAATGAGGTTAACAATTCTAAAAAAATTGAAAAAAAAAAACTAAATAAATAAATACCTACTTTCAAATATTTTTGGTTTGAATAAGATACGTCTAACGGTTTTTGAGTAATCGCTGAAACACTGTGTTGCCCTGCATTAGTAAGATTTATTCTAATGCGTCCCGTTTATATAAGTAGGGTACCTAGTTTACTATCGACAACACAGGTAATTGAACATCCGTGAACCTTATTGCAACCAGTTAAGGTCTACTAACGGTCAGTTAACGTGTCGTCGATAGTACAAACAATGTATACGGTCTAACAGGAAGTAAACAAGACGACATCCGGCTTCCTTCCACAAAAACATCAAACATTTTAAAGATACCATGTTATTTCATATCGTAATCTGTACTTTTTTCCATCATTATTTCTATGACAGACATTTTGTTTCCGTCATTCCATTCTACACCTTACACCTTTAAAATTACGTCCTAAAATAAATGCAACAGAGAAAACAAAAGCGTGAAAATCAAATTTTCTTTTAATTCCCGGGTAACCAAAAACCACGCTTCGAAGTGTCAAGTCAACCCGATGTGGGAAAGCGCGCGATCGCCAGTCTCACGGTGGCACGTGCCTGTACCAGCCAGAGGAATAACAACCTAAATGCCATCAAAACCCCTGTAAAGTTACACCCTTTTTGCTTAACGCAGCAATCCACAACCCCCTACTTTACCAAACTGTAACTACCTAACATCGACTTCATATTAACGTGGTTAAAGTCCAGTTTACATTGGCGTGAGGCTTGGAAAGCAAATAAATACTTTAATAGAAAGTAATAAGATTGAATTTGAAGTGATTTAGTCGAAATTAAATGTAAACTTTTTGCGTCTGTTTGAATCGTTCAGAATACAATGATTGAGAAATCATTCAACAATTCAACATAATACACCCCTACGATTGTATTTTGTTTTTCAATGAGCTTCAAATCTTAATGTATGTTATTAGAATTCATTTTTCAATAGCAACTGTGTTTAATGATGAACCTTATGTATAAAATTATTTATTTTATCAGTTTAATGCCTAAATTACTTACCAAGTACCTGCTTGATATGGAATATGAGTAGGGGAGCCTAATGACTATGAATATGAATAAAAATTTGATGACTACCACTATGAATTAATAGACGGTCATATTTAACAATAAAATTGGCAATTATATGATACAGAGAACAAATACAAAGGAAACATTAACAACAAATTTTAACAAAATAATTGGATTCGTAACAAGAGTAATAAAATTGACTTAAATTGCAAATTCATTCCTTAATGGAAATTTGAAGAAATGTTTATGTATAATCATGATTGAGTTATAATTATAAGAAAAGAAAAATTACAACGTCCTTCAAAAATACCCATTGGTTGTAGCAAACGCAAATGAATATATTAATACAATTTCAGAATAAAACGATATAAATTTACCAACTACATATTTTCAATGTACAGGTAAATGAATTTATTTCGGCATAACTCAATAAAAAGAAAATACAAACATTATAAACAAAGATTAGGTATAGAAGTAAAACTAAATTAATACTAAACTAAACTAACTAAAACTATAAATATATTAAAAAAGGGAATCAAAATTCGGCCCCCTGGGAATGGTTCCCATTACGCAGGCAGCATTCCCGCGCTGGATTGCGATGGCAATTCTTTGCGCGAGAAAGCTGCCTGCGCGAGGGTCGCCTGTCGTGTCCCTCAACCGTTTGCTGAGCATCTTGTGGAGCCCCCGCGCACTCTTGCCCCACGGGCCAAGTGTCTCGACGCCAAATGCGACAAATTCGTATTGGGCGCCGAGACACCTGTATTTACCCGCTTTGAAAACCTCCCGGGCGTCCGCCGCCGCCCCAGCGCGTTTGGTAGTGGCTGGGAGGTAGGACGCCGCCAACGTGTCAGCGCAAGTGGCGTCCCACACCAGCGCACGGCCCAATCTCCACGGGATCAATGACATCCCGCCAGGGCGCTTGCCATCGCCCCGCACGATCTGGGGCTCCAGAACTGCGGGAACGTTTGCGCTGACAAGTGCCCTTCGTAGGATGTCATTGAGCGTGGCATGGCGGGATAGACGGCCGGCGCCCGAGGAGCAGGCGAGCTCATGGTAACCGAGGCGGTCTACAGGAGCCCCACAAGAGACGCAGCTGTGGTCTACACATACATCAGCCCCAATCCGGAGACCGATGGCTATGCGGAGTGTAGCTGGGTCAATAAATGTGCCGGTATTGGGCGAGGGATACGCGTGCAGCCAGTGCCCGGACTCAGGTCTGGACACAGCAATAAGCCTCGCTCGATCCCTGCCTGACGAGCTATCAATAAGGGAACAGAGAGTCGAGGCGGAAGCGATATTATCCCAGGCCCTTTGTATTTTTGGTTTGGATGGAAAATTTGAACTCGGTCCAGCTAGCCAGGCGTTCGAGGCTTCAATCAAGCACGCGATCTCACAGTTTGTACCCGTTGGGGCTTTGAGGATTTTACCTGCGAGATCGGAGGTGCTATGAATTGAAGACAGGAACGCCGGTAGAGCAACACAGGAAATTTTTCGGGTTCCCAGGCCACCATACCTTATTGGTAAAGAGGCTTGGGTCCATGCCTGCTCGCTGAGTTTAATGTTTATTATTTCTTCGATTTGGAATTTAAGGAGTGAGTCAATGGGTTTGATCAGGTCGGGGAATTTCCAAACGGGGCAGCAGCGGAGCAGGTAAGTAAATTTGGGGACAAGTAGACAAAATTTTAAAATGAATAAAGCAGAATGACTACTAATTTTGGTTAAGCGGTCCGAATGATCTCTAAATTTTGAAGTCGAATTACTCAGAAGAGGAGGGATGGCCTCATCAAAAATGGGTGAACCGAGGAGGTACAGACTATCCTTAGGCATGATTTTTATATTTGGGGCAATGCTGTTGAATTTTTGGTAAATTTCTGGAGTCAAAGCGACGTCCACTTTGTCTGATATGTATAATTCACACTTGTTGAAATTTATTTCCAAACCGATTGAGCTAAATTTTGATTTGATTTCCGACAAATCTGCGAGGACAGTCTGTAAGTCTCCGCCCAGAGTACCATCGTCGAGGTACCACACGTTTAATTTTGAATTTAAGTTATGGATTACCGAATTTATGGCCAGACTGAATATAGCTGGACCGAGGGGATCACCCTGCTGACATCCGACAGCCGAAAGAATTTCATTATTTTTATGTATTAATTTGGAAGGGCAGTGATAACACTGGAGCAGAAAGTTATATATTTCTGGAACGTGTAATTTAACTTCATTCAGCAAGGTGTCCCGGTTGACCGAATTGAAAGCGTTCTTGACATCGAGTTTAAGTAGAACCTCACACAGGTCGCCTTGCACAAAGGTGCGTACGGCGTGGACTGCGGCCTCGCAGCCTCCACGGGTACCGAAGCCGACCTGTATGGGTTCAAAAAGAGACTGTAATTTAGTGCGTGTGAGCCGAACACACACTTTGGCTGCTAAACGGCGCAGCGTGGAACCCACCGCGATAGGGCGTACACTGCCATCCTTCTTTGTGAGGGCTATAAGGTTGGCACCATAGAGTACCGGCGTCACGTCCTGACAGACATCTCCCTGCAGCATCAGATTCACCAGCTTGGTTAGGCTAACGATGAGATGTTCGCCAGCTACTCCTGTGCTGTGGCTAGTGAGGTCTATAAGGTGCTGCGGGGAGACGGTAATTAACTCGACAGTTATATTTCAAGGCTTAAATTAACATTAAAATAAATTTAATAAGGTAAAGAGCTACTCTACAGTGTGGAAAGTTAACTCGGGCCCTGTAGCTCTAGTATAAGTTTTTTCGAAACATTAACTAATTCGAACGCGTTTGCGTTTTGTCTCAAAATGTATGAAAACGCTCTCACCGAGTTTGAAATACGCGCGTTCATCGGTTAGCAACAATGTTATACTCGCTGTTTTAGTTTCCACTAGTGACCACCAGAGGCGCTGTTCACGTTTTCATACCACTTTCATACATTTTGAGACAAAACGCAAACGCGTTCGAATTAGTTAATGTTTCGAAAAAACTTATACTGGAGCTACTGGAGGGAAACTACCTTAAATCCTTGAGCTCGCTCATTTTACTTAAAGGAGACATTCCTTTATTTTGAAAAAGAAACAAAACTGCATTCAAAGATTTTCTAAAACTCGCTTGCCTCGCCCGGGACTCGAACCAACTAAAATTAAAAAAAAAAACACACACTCTCTATTTTATTATACTAATCGATAGTATTAATACTCAGGATAAAATTTCTCTAACAAACATTTGGTTACTGTTCACTTTTAACAAGTAAAAGACACGTAACAAATCTGTTATCTCTCTAACATTCAAAGCCTGAGCAATGAAGTACACGCTTGCTAATTTATCGCTAAGTATCTTGTTGAAATCTTCGATAAGAATAGTAGTTTATGCAACTGGTACATAATGCCTAATTATGTACAGTTGCATACACTACTTTATCTACATCCATATATTAAATCCTCTTTCATGTGTTTCGTGTGGGCACTTCTCGCCGGCATGCGCCATGTTTGCGTCGACAGGCCGGCCCGCGCCTCCGCCGCCAGCCCGCAGCTGTGTCTTAATTTTGTACGTGATCTCGTTAAAGTGTTATATTTCGTGATCTAATAGGGGACGCACGCAACAGCCGCACAGTATATTATAAAGCGGGGTCTTATCTACGGTATTTGAACTTATAAAAGAGGATTTACTATATGGGTGTAGATAAAAACGTTTAATGGTGGTAATACCTCTATGCACATTTCCTTCTTACATGATCCGAGGCGTTCAGTGGAAAAGTTTAAAAATGGAACGTGTGACTTTGTTTGCAATGCGGGACAATTATTTTAAAATTCGAACGATTTTTATCAACAGATTTTATTTAAGTAGTATTTCTTCCCTTACGTATTTATCGAATAATTTTAGTTGGTTCGAGTCCCGGGCGAGGCAAGCGAGTTTTAGAAAATCTTTGAATGCAGTTTTGTTTCTTTTTCAAAATAAAGGAATGTCTCCTTTAAGTAAAATGAGCTAGCTCAAGGATTTAAGGTAGTTTCCCTCCAGGGCCCGAGTTAACTTTCCACACTGTATAGTCGAGCGGTTAGACACAATCTTTTCAATCTGAGGCCCCGGGGTCAAACCCTCTCATTGACTCATAGGTACTATTGTGTTTTTTCAAAAAACTTATGAAACATCGTTTCATTTTTTCTTTTTATTATTTTTTATACCACGTCGGTGGCAAACAAGCGTGCGGCCCGCCTGATGGTAAGCGGTCACCGCAGCCGCAGCATTTAACAGTTCGTAACGTAAGGAAAGCGCTTCCGTAAAACTAGTTCCTATTCTACGCCCAAACTTGGGATTAGGTGTGAAAGCGGACCTCTCCTTAGTGTAAGACCTGAGTAGACGCTCGAGTCGGGCGTGCAGCGGGGCGTCCAGCGGGGCGTGCATGTTAAACAATTGAAACTCATACTGGTTTCCTGAGTCGCCGCTGCACAAATAGTATGCACGCTCGCCCGCCCCGCTGCACGCTCCGCCGAACGCTCCGCTCCGAGCGTCCACTCAGGCCTTATACTTAGGGCACAAATAAACGCTCGAGGATGTTTTGTTTTTCGCGCAATCCTGAAAGTTTAACTATGAATGCAGTTTGACCTATAAAGGTACTACTATCGAACCAACTGAATCGTGACCCACCGTGGAACCTTGTCACAGAAAATGTCACAGTGTCATCGTACTGCCTGACAAGGAAAATTATTATGACACTTTCTGTGACAAGGTTTCACGGTGGGCCACATTTAAGTTGGTTCGATAGTACATCATCAAGTAACAAACAAATTCTAGAATATTCTACATATTCATTCGCTTGTTAACAACAGTGACTAAAAAAACCGGCCAAGTGCGAGTCGGACTCGCGCACGAAGGGTTCCGTCCCATTATCTTTTAAAACTGCAAAAAATCACGTTTGTTCTATGGGAGCCCCCTTAAATATTTATTTTATTCTGCTTTTTAATATTTGTTGTTATAGTGGCAACAGAAATACATTATCTGTGAAAATTTCAACTGTCTATCACGGTTTTTGAGATACAGCCTGGTGACAGACGGACAGACGGACAAACGGACAGCGGAGTCATAGTAATAGGGTCCCGTTTTACCCTTTGGGTACGGAACCCTAAAAATAACTTAAACATACTATGAAAAAAATCCCTTGTTTGTTTTGGTTATAGCGTGCGTTGTCCCTAGCTAGACGCTGAAATATACATTTTAATGATTCCATATAGTACCTCCTTTAACCTGTTAGCTGAAAGTCACGTACAGACAACACCATAAATTCAAATAAACCTCATAAAATCTTGATCGAAGACATTAATAACCAGAATCGTTTAAAATTTAATGTAATGTTCGTATCGTACTTCCCTGAGTATCACGAGTAATTTTATCATTTATGTTAATAACTTGTGGCAGATAACGAACCAGAAGCCGATAAGCCAAGAAATCCTGGAACGGAAATGGCGATGGATTGGGCACGCGCTTCGACAATCGGACGACCGCTTGTCCAAGCAGGGCCTATGCTGGCAATCTACTGGCAGAAGACGGACGGGGCGTCCTCGAACCACATGGAGGCGCTCAGTTGAAAAAGAGGCTGGTTCAAGTGGCCTTGGCTGGGAAGAGCTAGAAGAAGCTGCGCAAGACCGTGACAAGTGGAGAACTCTTCTACGAGCCCTATGTCCCTAATGAGGGATAACAGGAACTCATCATCATCATCATCATCATCATCATCATCATCATCATCATCATCATGTTAATAACTTATTTTTTTCATTCATTTGTGGTAGGCCAATTATTTCGAACAGTGATATCTTCGAGAAGGCTGTACGGTGTTTGTTGCACTTTTAGCACCACCCGGGTCACGGATGGGTTATGTTATATGGTTATGGCACTTAGTCAGTGTATGTCGGACCATTGTGCGTTGTTTGTTAGCTAGGGGTCTAGCCAGCCTAACTCCGACCAGAAGCGCAGGATCCGCCTGGTGACACCACAGGCTTCGCGGAGTGACCTCGGTGCGTTGAGGATTTGAGTCCGTTGTGCAGCCACACCTTCGCATTCCAGGATGACGTGGGGGGCTGTTTCATCGGCCGACAGGGTGTCACGGATGGGTATCGAGCTACGGGGAGTTCGCGTTTTCCTTGTGTCCCGAACACCCTTTGAGCTTAGGGATCTCAAGGGGTTATTATTGTTATTATTATTGGGAGCCTATTGTGTCCCACTGCTGGGAAAAGGCCTCCCCCCTCCGTTTCCAGCTCTCCCGATCTTGAGCTGCCTCCGGCCACTCCTTTAAAAAGGAGTCTAACTCGTCTCGCCATCGCCGGCGAGGTCTGCCTCGTCTCCGTTGCGAGCTGTTGGGCTGCCAGTCAGTGGCGATCTTGGCCCAGGGGCCTACTGTACCGACCACCATTAAATATTCATTCCACTCTACCAAATAAAGAGTACAAGAGTAATTAGCAAGGTGAATAATGGAAATGTAAAAACTAATTTACCAAAGTAGTCAGCAATTTGCATGTGACCGGTTGGCGACCGACGCATTTATTTTTAATAAGGATTAACCAGTGGATTAACGTTATAGGGTAAACGTCCCGATGCTCGACGAAACGACTCGACTCGATGCTCGATTTATTATGTGACTATTGGCTATTAAAACAACTTAATATCTATTATGTGACTATTGAAACGACTTAATATCCAAGTTGACACATATTTAACCATTATATTATCAGTCACTATGACGATTGAAGCCATGTATTGGGTCAGTGTCGAGCACTGGGGACCTTTAGGTATTAGTAAACAGAACAACGCATTTACTTTTTTATAACAATTATTTTTTTAATTTGGTTTTACGTTATTAGTTTAGTCATAATATATGCTGTGCTTATTTACCCCATTATTGTTTTTGTACAATTTAATGACACCTTATTGCTGCGAATTAGAAAATTGAGTATTTGATTACCTACTTCAGATGGAATAACTAAGGAGAAATTCCAGCAATAAGACGAACATATCTTTCGAAACTTTCATAAGATTACTCAATTCCAACAAAACTCTCGGCTTGAATGGTCTTCAATTTGCTCACTCTAAGTTTCTACAAAGTCTCGATGCTGGTAAAGCTGGGAAGTTTTGTGTTGACCGAAATTTTATAAAACTGTTATTGGATTTTAAATCGTTTAACATGGGAAATTAAGTTGTTTTTAGGGCAACAGAAGTTGCCAAAATAGCAAAAACGGAACCCTTATAGTCTTTTTTGTTTTTTTGATATAGAAAATTAAATTAAATAAATATTTTTATGTCACACCTGGCCATAAAGTGAATAAGAATAAGAATAATAAAAGTTTATTGTCACACAACATAATGTACAAGCAAAACAACACTATACAAAAATACTGACACAGAAACAATAAGTCCTCGCACATTACAGTGTGACAATAGGAGCGAACTCAGCATATGCCGCGATACACTAGGTGCACCCAGCGCTGGTTTTCAGTGGCCATTATCGCACGCTCCGCGCGCGAAAGAACCCACTTCCTGACCAGGGGGTGACATACAATTTTGTACTTACCACGGGCGATAATAAAGAAAGCCTCAGATCGCATATTTATCGCCCTTGCCTTCGGCTCGGGCGTAAAATACCTGCGATCTGAGACATTCTTTGTTTTATCGCCCTTGGTAAGTAATGTACTATTATTTGACCTTTACCTCACCTGTTCAAGGAAGGCACATTCAGAATTTCGCCTTCGCTGGTTCAGTCATCTCTCGTATGCCATCTGACTAGGTAGGAAACAAATGCCTTGACCTAGCCCTCGACTCACAGCCCCAAGCTAGATCCAATAAGCGATGGCTGGATGTCGTGAATTTCGACTTAGCGCGAACTATTTCACTAAAGCGGACGCCCAGGATCCAAAGTGGAGTTGCAAGAAAAGAAAAATCTAATTTTCTCTTAGGTATATATAACCACTTCACAAGATTCTGATATTATGTTTTATAAGCGTAACGCCTACTAGCAATTACGTAGGATTAAAGTAGCCCAAAGACTCGTCAATCTTAATACTTTACAAAGGACGGATTATGAATAAAGGACAATGTTCAAAGCAATTACATATTTTCGCCTATTACAATGTTAACTTTGAAATTGTCTTATCTCACTTAAATGCAAGTAAATTTCGACCTTATTTCACAGTAATAAAGTTTCAATTCGCATCGTAATGTAAGCATGATACGTGTTTTTGGGAGTTCCGTGGTTCATAGTAAACATGAGAGCGTGCCTGTCGCGTGCTAGACACGTGTCTTAGTAAAGCTTTTTGCTAAAGAAAAATCACCATTACGTCATATGTGTTACGAGCTAGTGAGAATTATGAGTTTTTATTATGTGTTTAAATTACATGCACGCGTTTGGGTTTATTTAACATATATGTAAAGAAGTAGCTGTCATTGTAAAAATAGGGGGCTAATTAGATAAATGTGGGGTACGACTTACGAGTCTTATTCTGGCAATTGCAAATGAATTAAAGTTTTGAATTCAAATTACGTATGACAAAAGATAACAACAATAAACTGATTGAAGGATACGATAGTTTTAAATAGCAACGGAGCCATTATTTGTTTTTCCTACTACTTTATAACTACTTATCTACACTGAGCGAAAAAAATACTAATTATTAGTAAGTTTTAGTGAATCCCAGACAAGGAGATTATATACTAACGGTTACAAAACAGTTTAGTAGTAATTAGTAGTTACAAGTACAATTTTTTTGGTATTAGTAAATAACTACTATTATCAAAAACTGTTTTGTAACCGTTAGTATATAATCTCCTTTGTCCTGGGATTCACTAAAACTTACTAATAAAATTATTAGTATTTTTTTTCGCTCAGTGTACATAGCTAACTCGGATATACAATGACACCGATTTATAAGAAGTCGGTGAAAACTCTCTGCTCTTAGTCATAGTCAGTCAAGAGCTCTTAGTCTCTTACCCCCTTATTCATAAAACTTAACAAACCTCTGCTAACTAATATGTTGTTTGTCCCTTTCTCTCAAACGTAAATGTCAAAGTGACAGATAAGGACAAACGAACTTTAGCGGCTTGTTAACTAATATAGGTTTATTGGACGTTTATGAATAAGGGGGTTAGTCTTAGTCATAGTGTCGTAGTCTTAATCAGTAGCATTATAAAGTTTCAAAACATAAAAAATAATTAACAACGCAATAATAATAAGAGAGAAAAAAAAAAAAACAGAACATGGTAACGGACATGAAACGTGGTACATGGAACGTGGTATGGTGGTGGTCTTAGACCCATAAACGCACTGATTAGAATGCTTTTATATTTCATACATTTTTCATAAAAGCACTGTTAAGCTGATACTTCACTGGGCCATATTTACGCCAATATTCGTGTTGCTTATCTTTCTTTACTTATCGCAAAAGGTTAAAAATATCTAACTTTTTTTAAACTACTGAACCAGAACCTCTTTGGTTCTCTAGAAAAAAAATAAGCTAAAAAAATAAAAATAAGAGCAAAATTAAAAAATAAATAAAGCAGTTCAATTACTTAAAATTCAAAATAAATATAAAATTTTAA
This sequence comes from Cenopis cana, assembly GCA_951800055.1. NCBI lineage: Eukaryota > Metazoa > Arthropoda > Insecta > Lepidoptera > Tortricidae > Cenopis > Cenopis cana. Next base: position 21,200,635 of record OX637476.1, on the reverse strand, counting down.
ATCCTTATCCTTGAATTAATCGAAATCTAGTATAAATATTGAAGACTTTTGGCAAAAAAAAATGTTATTACTCGCTTAAAATTCTAAATAGATATATAATTTGAAAACTCTACCCAAGAATTAGTCGAAACTCGAAAATGAGTATAATGATGCTTATTCACAAAAAAAAGTTATGTAACTTAAAATTCAAAATACTATAAATTATGAAATCCTTGCCCTCGAATTAGTCGGAAAAAAGTATAATGACGATTTTCCTTAAAAAAGTAACTCAAAATTCAAAATAAATATAAAATTTGAAATCCTTATCCCTGAATTAGTCGAAATCGAGTATAATGACAATATTTGGCGAAATATTGAAAAACAAAATTTAAATCCTCATCCCTAAATTAGTCGCAATCGACGATTTTTTCTTAATAAAAAGTCTACATTTGATCAGACAATTTAATAAAAATTACCTACACGTTCGGATTTCAAACATTCTTAGCACTCTTGTGGATAAAATGCAGTTTGCTATCTGTTTTTAAAGAATAAAAATTAGCTTTCAGAGCTAGTCGGGTGAAAAGCTCTTTTTCACACTTGCTACACAAAAGAATTATTGTTGCCCTCGAATGAGATATCAGTCCTACTTTTCTTTCCTTATTTGAGGGCAACAATTACTCTTTTTTTCATAGAAGGTGTTTTTAGTAGACGCTCGCAACTCCAAAAGACATAACGTGGACTTCCCTACATGACAGTAGCCCTGGCCCTGGTTTGTAACAAAATGTTGGTCTAGTACAGGTACTAGACTAAGTAGCCAGAGCTCCCGGTTCGGTTTGTTGCAAATGAAAGACCTTGTTGAAAATCGTCTTGATAACCAACATTTTGTTACCTCAAATTTACGAGACTTGATAAGTAAGTAATACAATCTTGTTAAAAATAATCTTACTTCGGAACAGAATACTTTTCGCGAAGTAATTACTTACCTAGGTACTTTAAAAGCTAATTTTAGAAAGCAGAATTTATCCAGCGGGTTTAAAAGGGACAGCTTATTGCTTCTTCTTGGTTACAAAACTTTCCCCGAATCGCGATTTTTGGGGACTTTGAATTAAATTTCAATCAAGTTCTTCATTAACAGTTATTAATATTAATATTCACAATTCTATAGTCACGTTTCTGACGAGATTCTATCGAGAAATTACACTTAGAGCCTAATAGTCCTGATCAGCTAAAAAAACGACACACGAGGTTAGGCCACTTTCTGTTTGGATTTACAAGTACCTATCTTTACATTTTGTCAGCGTAATTATCTAAAAAGGTGTCCCAAGGCTATGTGACCGGCGGCGGCGAGTTGTGGTTGAATATATGAATGAATATTTAAATTTTATGTAAATATTCAATTATCGATAAAAACTTAGATTTATATGTATATTTTTTATTATTTTTGAGGTGCGGAACCCTAAAAATGCCTCTTTTACTATCTAAAACTTTAATAAAATGTGATAGTCACAAATTATAAAATGTTTTGAACTATTATTATTTTACAAACAGAAAGAAAAAAATCCTATCCTAAATAATATCCTATTTAAAAATTGAGTAAAGGATACCATGATTTTAGTAATTTTAGTAATGCATAGATGGTAACGAAGCCATTCTTACTCTTTTGTTTGTAATAGAATTTAAATTCAGGCAAAAACCTTGTTTTAGGTAGATTGGTTGATGTAGAGTAGAGTGATTACTAGAAACGAAATTTATCCAAAATATAAAAAAGGAATAAGCTTATTAACACATTCAGCGCCGAGAACACGATATCGTGTTCTCCGTTCGTAGACAGTTTTCGCTACAAATAAGAAAAAACATGTGTAGCACTCGTCGGCAATAAACGTGTCAAAGGGGTATACTCGACTTTGTATTTCATAATTTTTTTATGATTAAATATTCTTGAATCGTAGGTGCTACTAAAAGCTACGGTGTCTTTTTTATCAAATCAAATCAAATCATTTTATTTTCGGATAACATTGATCCATACAAAATACATTACAAATTAAATTAAATTACAAATACTTTATACCACGACCGTGGCAAACAAGTGTACCTGATGGTACGCGGCCACCGCAGCCTATAGACGCCCGCAACTCCAAAGGAGACACGTGCGCGTTACCAACCTTTTTTTTGAGGATTCACTGTGTTGACAGCAGATTAGCAGAAGGGACTTTAGGTCGCTCGCATCGCTGCTTACCACCGGCTGTTATTCACAAACCAACTCGTCCTCACCTCTCACCTCACCCGTTTTTATATTGAAACTGTCACAAGCTGACAAAAATGACATTTAACAGTTTCCATATAAGGGCATTTTCACTTTAAAGTGTTCCCCGAACGTTTTTTTTTCGGATCTCGGTAATTTTGGGTATTCTGACTCAGAATCACGAGTAGGTACTATCCATTTCCGCGAAGAAAAAAAGTGTCCCGCCAAAAAAAATCTGTTTTGTGACGCTTTTTTCATACAGTGGCTCGTCACAAAACTGACACAGAAAATTTGTATGGAACATCAAGGACATTTTTTTTCATCATCTGAATCAATAGTACTCGTGATTCTGAGTCAGAATACCCAAAATCACCGACGTCCGAAAAAAAAAGTAGGGGGTACACTTTAAAGTGAAAATGCCCACAAAAACGGGTGAGATGAGAGGTGACATGTGAGGACGACTTGCTTAGTAAATCGCATAGCATGCCGTATTCGTTTGTTTGGCACAGTAATCGTTGTAAAAAAAATGCAAAAACAGTTTAGGTCCCACCGAGATTTGAACTCAGATCGCTGGATTCAGAGTCCAGAGTGCTAACCATTACACCATGGGACCGCTGCGGAGGCGGGCGAATTGCGGCGCCGCCTGCAGCTGGGCGCAGCGCAGTAGCAGGCTTGGGGAAGCGTGTAATTGGCATATAAGGCTGTGTGTACACGTGTTCATACAAACTGCTACAATTCTGGCTTATTTCACCAACTTTACAATGAGCGCAGCGCAGTAGCAGGCTTGGGGAAGCGTGTAATTGGCATATAGTAAGGCTGTGTGTACAAGTGTTCATACAAATTGCTACAATTCTGGCTTATTTCACCAACTTTACAATGGGCGCAGCGAAGTAGCAGGCTTGGGGAAGCGTGTTATTGGCATATAGTAAGGCTGTGTGTACAAGTGTTCATACAAATTGCTACAATTCTGGCTTATTTCACCAACTTTACAATGGGCGCAGCGCAGTAACAGGCTTGGGGAAGCGTGTAATTGGCATATAGTAAGGCTGTGTGTACAAGTGTTCATACAAATTGCTACAATTCTGGCTTATTTCACCAACTTTACAATGGGCGCAGCGCAGTAGCAGGCTTGGGGAAGCGTGTAAAGGCTGGCGTCCACTAGGCTCGCCGAGCCGAGTCGAATCGAATCGAAATAATTCGCCTTCATACATTAACTATGAAAGTGCGTCCATTCGGTCGATTCGATTCGGCTCTGCGTCAATTGACGCACTTTCATAGTTAATGTATGGAGGCGAATTATTTTCGATTCGATTCGACTCGTCTCGGCGAGCCTAGTGGACGTCAGCCTTGATTGGCATATAGTAAGGTTGTGTGTACAAGTGTTCATACAAATTGCTACAATTCTGGCTTATTTCACCAACTTTACAATGGGCGCAGCGCAGTAGCAGGCTTAAATTGGAGAAGCGTGTAATTGGCATATAAGGCTGTGTATACACGTGTTCATACAAACTGCTACAATTCTGGCTTATTTCACCAACTTGATAATTGTCAATTGACAATTTCAATTCGACATGCATTTCTGGCTATATGGACGATGCTGTCCAGTAACCTTGTAAACCCAGAACTGCACATCGATTGGCATTGTCAAGTTGTTGAAATAGCGCGAGGCAGGACTAGAGCGGAGCGGGTGAATCGGCCGGAAAGCTGTGTGTAGAAGTGTACACACGCGGTTGATTCAGAACCCTATGACTCGCACTTGGCTGGTTGTTTGTAAATGTTTAAAACTGGCGGTGCCATGGGGATTGAGTACTTTAAAAATATCTATTTTCCGTGGCGTATTTTTCTTTAATTTATTCACAAAAAATATAATCTAGATACTTATTCGTCTATTTTAACGTGAGGTCTACAGCTCCTAGAGCCAAGCCACTTATTGTATAAAACTTATCTAGTACCACAGTTTATATGAAAGTGTCAGTGTAGCCTCTGCCTTACCGCGGCTTTCAGCTGCAGCTTGCATATACATCCGATCAATGACCGGTAAGCTTGTTATCACGAGCTTTAAGCTCGCCATTCGATTTAAAGATTGAAAGTGTCAAGGACTGGGATGTTTGAAGAAAATACGTAGGTACTTATAGTTGGAAATAAAAACCGGCCAAGTGCGTAGTAGATATCGCACATTTAGGGTTCCGAACCAACCGCAAAAATAAGTTTATTTTATAGGAAAAATAAAGAAACTTAAAGATTATTTTTTATAATTTTATTAGTATTTGTTGTTAAAATATACATAATAATAAATATTGTCACCAAATTGCAAGTTCATAGGGCAATGAGAAGTAAAAAAAAATTCGGAACAATTTTTTTGATAGACGACGGACGGACGCGTGAGTGTCAGCAATAGGGTTCCGTTTGGACCATTCGGGTACGGAACACTAAAAATAACGCAGAAATGTATGACGTTATTAGTCATATTTACGCACAAACTACATACCAACCGTATTTGTGATTTAATAGGGTATTAAACTAAGGTAAAAATAAATTATTTTTTACTTGACTAATAAAAGATCTAACGAAAATACTCGAAAAACTTCAATTATTAATTTATTTTAGCAAATTGAAAGATTTTATAAGCATAAAGATTTAAAAAGGAAGCTGATTTGAACAAACCAATTCACACTGTCTTAGTGACGTCACTAAGACATTATTTCCCTACAAACTTCATATTACCAAATCGTTTTTGACATTTAATAAAAAGTTGCTGATTTGACTATGGGTTTAATACCGTATCTATACATATAATAAAGCAGAAGAGGGTGAAAAATCTGTACATTGAAGATATAAGAAAAAAAATCGACTGAGGGGTCTTAGAATCGATAACAGAACACATTTCAACGGTTTTTAGAATTCATGTCTGTTTGTCTGTTTGTCTGTCTGTTTATTTGTCTAACTATCACGTGAAAACTAGCGAATGGATTTTAATACAGCCTTCAATAATATGTTTATTGGATCTTCGGCGAGGTTATAGGCTATAAAAATCATACAGATTGGGGATGAAAAGGGGTGAAAACAATGGTTGAACTTTGTATGGGAAGTCCTTCAATTCGTAATTTAAAGGCTTGAAAATTGGTAAGCATCTACTTGGAAGCAAAGTAAAAAGAACCCCATTCAAACATTGTGCAATAAACAGATAGTATTTGAAAAAACGGGGGACGAAATATACTTGAGAGGCCAAAGACAAAAAAACAAAAGTCCCTCAAACCATATTAACTGTTTGATATGAGAGATCTAATTATGTTGGACAGCCGGTCGCTATCAATATTCACAAACCTAGGTACATACCAATCTTACTATGCAAGCTCGATGTTTTTTTTTTGTTTTCGATGGAGGGTACCTCTACCTACCTACGCAGAGCAGCGGGCTCTCGGTTGCATGGTAAGACTTGCGGCACGTATATGTATGCGCATGATTGAAATAATTTGAGTTTTCCGAGTTGCATCAACTTTATTTGTTTAAAAAGCTATTTTACTGTTCAAATAATAAGGTTCAAAATGTATAAATTTAAATATTAATATTTTTGTATAAAATCTTTTTTTTGGGGTGCTGATTACAACAATGATATCCATTTTCAAATGCAAGATGGCGGACATTTATTTTCTTAATAATCGTTATGGGATATGTTTGAGGTTCTTCGGGGTACGAGGATATCAGGGGTGGGGAAGGGGTGGGAGGTTCACTGAACATTTTCAAAGCCAGAAAATAAACGAACCACAAACGAAGTTTTCCATCTCTGTCGCACTTTAGTACAGACTTGCAAGTGCGACAGAGAGGGAAAACTTCGTTTGTGGTTCGTGGTAGCCCCCCCCCCCCCCCCCCCAAGTCGTAAAATTTGCGTTTTGCGTGAGCAAAATTCATAAAATACGTTTTTGATGTAATTAATTCGAAACAAATTAAGCATAATTGCAGCTCTATATAAGCCTAAGCTATGGCCCTTAAAATTGGCCCTATTTATGTTCTCCCGGTTCGCAGTTCGCACCGAAGTAAAGTTTGTCAAAGTTGCAAATTTGGATGAACTAACTGATCCATACAACATACCGAAGACCGGCCGGGTCAGACTTTTCACATTTAGGGTATATAGGTATTTGTTAGTAAAATATAGGTATGTAACAATAAACATTAAGTATGACCAAATTCGAAATTCATAGGCCGATAGGAAACAAAAACTCAATCTCAGAAAATCACACATCTCCCAGGAACAACCAGGGTGGGTGCGCTATCAACCTGGGCCACTACTCCACCTTTGAATGTGAAAGAGAACAAACAAAGTTAGTAAGGTTCTCCAATAATTTTTAAACAAAAAAATATGAATTCAACCACCGACAACTAATTTTTTTTCTTTAAAATTTTGCGCTCGCTTCGCTCGCGTTTACATCTACATCCTTAATGCGTAAGAGGTCTTTTCCGCACCATGCATCACAATGTTCTAAAAGTTTCACGCTCGCTTCGATCGAGTTTTCATCTACATGACTTGATGCGTATAAAGTCTTTTCCACACATGCATTACAATGTTCGAAAAAATTTGCGCTCGCGTTTTCATCTCACTCGATGAATAATGGAGTATTTTCCGCACCTGCATCATAATGTTCGAAAATTTTCGCGCTCGCTTCACTCGCGTTTTCATTTACATAACTTGATACGTGTAAAGTATTTTCCACACCTACATCGTAATGTTCGAAAGATTTCGCGCTCGCTACGCTCGCGTTTTCATCTGCATAACTTAATGCATATGAATATTTTCCGCACCTGTATCATAATGTTTCAAAAATTTCGCGCTCGCTTCGCTTGCCTTTTTAACTACAATACTTGATGCTTATAAAGTCTTTACTGCACCTGCATCATTATGTTCGAAAATTTTCGCGCTCGCTGCGCTCGCCATTTCATCTACATGACTTAATGCGTATGAATATTTTCCGCACCTATATCATAATGTTCCAAACATTTCGTGCACGCTTCGCTCGCCTGTTTAACTACATTACTTGATGCACATAAAGTCTTTTCCGCACCTGCATCATTATGTCCGAAAATTTTCGCGCTCGCTACGCTCGCTTTTTCATGTACATGACTTAATGCGTATGAAGTATTTTCCTCACCTGTATCATAATGTTCCAAATATTTCGCGCTCGCTTCGCCCGCCTGTTTAACTACATTGCTTGATACGTGTGAAGTTTTTTCCGCGCCTGCATCATAATGTTTGAAATATTTCGCGCCCGCTGCGCTCCCGTTTTCATCTACATTACTTAATGCGTTTGTAGTATATTCCGCAGTCCGCACCTGCATCATAATGCTCGAAACATAGGGAAGGACATGGGACACCGCAAGGGGGTGGAAGAGAGATAACTAGCTTAGCGCCTAAAATAAAAGAATAGCAATAACATTCTAATGCGATGACCGAGTTCTACGCAGACGAAGTCGCGGGCAATAGCTAGTTATCAATAAAATAACTTGTTCTAAAATTTATACGGGTCACACGGGTCACAGACACGAAAATTACAGTACATCGACCTTTACTTATAAAACCATATCAATGTCAAACCATTAATAATCATTACGAACACAAATATCAAACATAATGAATAACTCCTAAATACCTACATTGATGAAGATAAATCAACATCCATTATCCCGTATAGCTCTCCGACAATAACTTTAAAGCCTCCATTTGACACATTAAGGCGATATATCGATTGAAAGAGACACCCTTTGTTTTTCGCTCACGACAAAACGGGATGCAACCCGCTCCGAGAATGGTTTTTTAGACAAATCTCGTTAAATATCTGACTGTGTGCAGGTTTATTAAATTTCCTCTTGTCAGTACCTACTCGTACATGAGGTAAAATACCATCATATTAACTTAATCGTGTCTTTTAATAATGCGTTGTTTTAGTAGGCTGAGGAAAAAAAGGAAAATATAGACTCGACTTTGGATTTATTTTCTATCGAGAAAATTTTAAGCAATCATGTTTCGCTATTGTCATTGCCACAATCATATAGTCAAGAATCATATATCTGAAAATCAGCCCCTACTGTTTGCTAGTCTGGGCAGGACAGCGTTTCAAAGTCTCCAAATTTCTCAGTGTAGCGCCTTAAATCCCATTTTAATGTTATTCCTATGTATTCCATTTCAATGTGAGTGTATTCCGCTGTTGTAAGGATGAACTAGAAAATTGATGTAAGTATGTAAATACTTTATTGTACACAAGACAAGAAAAAGAAACAATACAGACAAAACAGATTATACATGGACAAAGGCGAACTTATCCCTGTAAGGGATCTCTTCCAGTTAACCTTAAAAATACTGCAGGGGGTAACATAAAATCCAATAACTTAACTTTTTCGGGTTCCGTACCCAAAGGGTAAAACGGGACCCTATTACTAAGGCTCCGCTGTCCGTCTGTCTGTCCGTCTGTCACCAGGCTATATCTCGAGAACGATGACTAGACAGTTGAAATTTATGTATTTCAAATTTACAAATTATGTATTTTTGTTGCCGCTATAACAACAAATAGTAAAAGCAAAATAAAATAAATATTTAAGGGGGGCTCCCATACAACGTGATTTTTTTGCAGTTAAAAAAAAATAAAAATAAAATTGACAATCTTACACAAATCAACCTAGTCCCAAACTAAGCAAAGCTTGTACTATGGGTACTAAGCGACGATATACATACTTATATAGATAAATAAATACTTAAATACATAGAAAACATCCGAGACCCAAGAACAAATATTCGTGCTCATCACACAAATTTATGGCTCGGCCGGGATTCGAACCCGGGACCTCCAGCTTCGTAGGGTCACTACCAACTAAGCTAAAGCAGTCGTCAGTTTTTAGGGTTCCGTAGTAAACAAGGAACCCTTATAGTTTCGCCATGTCCGTCCGTCCGTCCGACCCCCGTTTTTCTCAGTAACCGTTAGTACTAGAAAGCTGTAATTTGGCATGAGTATACATATCAATGACGCCGACAAAACGGTAGAATAAAATCTTTAAAAAAATTTTTTTTAGGGTACCTCCCCTACATGTAAAGTGGTGGTGCAATTTTTTTTTCTAGCTCTTTTAAAAATATTATTAGGTTTCTAAAAGCATTTTTTGATTAAAGAATTGTTTAGGGTGATATTAAGCTTTGAAGTGATAATTTTAGCTATGGTCAAGTGTCCCCCCCCCCCTGCCAGCTAAACGGTGGCTACTAGTCATGTGAAAAAAATCATGGTAGTAGTAAATACGATGAATTTAAAGGAAAACTATCACAGCTAAGTAGACATTACTAGTTAACGAGTAATAGTCGAACTTCAGAAATGTACTTTGCAAAAGCAAACTTTCGTACAATTTCCATTGATACCTTAGATAATGTTGTTAATTCTGTCAAAAACATAGTAAATATAAGTTTGCGAACTTTTTAGTCCATATAATGTAACGGGTAGACGACTACGGAACCCTACCTTGCGCGTGGCCCGACACGCACTTGTTTAAGATAATGGGACGGAAACCTTAAATAAAGCAATAGGACTTAGGAGTGCGCGGTTGGAGAGATGGCCGGGAGGAAACCCAGGGGACACCTTCTCAACAAGCAAAAACTATCCGAACTATATATAACACAATTCTTTGAAGGCAGTGTCCGGTTATTGACTTCGCAAAACATTCGGGTCAGTGATTCCCTATATTTGCACGGAACAGTTATACAGCGCGTCCCAAAACTATGGGACATCAAGGGAAAGTACTGTGGAGGTTGCATGCCTAACCTCTACAATGCTGGCTGTACAGCATCGATGTTCTGACTTTGAAATAAAACATTATAAATAGAAGACGTTCAGAAGACTTCAAGCAGTCGCCCTCGAGGCTCTGGCCTCAGGACCACGTCACTCCTACCTCTCGCAGTCAATAAATCCAGTTTTAGCAGCATAATATGTTTTACTCTACGTCTGAGCTGCACCTGACACCCCACAGTACCTTGAATATTGTAGATGGAAGATTTTACTAAAAGAAGACATTATTTTAAATAAAACACAATTTAAACTGCATTCACAGATTTTTTGCCGTATGGAAATTGTTAAGTTAACCTATTACCTAGTTGTTGTTAAACTTATATCTATTAACCTAACAGCCGCATTAATCTGGCAATTCTCTTAGATTTGGATCCCCACGTGACAGGCTATGCCTAGTGTGGGAATCACTGTATTGTTTTTCATGTATCGTGTTCAATCTGATAATAAAAATATTTTGATTTTTGATATTTTTTTTATTTTTTTTTGAAATAATTACATGGTTGAACCGGGAATCGAATCCCGTTACACGAGAAAAAAAAAATGTGTTGTTAAAATTCATGGTCTTCCTTTTATTTCTGACACTATGTTATTTAGCAAATAATAATCCTTATTAATCTTATTATTAAAAGTTTCGATCGGTATGATAAAACCACAGGGTATTTTTTTCTCGTGTAGCGGGTTCGATTCCCGGTACAAGCATGTGGTACATAATTATTTAAAAATCTATGAATGCAGTTTAAATTGTTTTTTAAATTAAAATAATGTCTTCTTTCAGCAAAATATCCTATCTACGATATTCAAGGTACTTTCCCTTGATGTCCCATAGTCTTGGGACACCCTGTATATCCCAATTCCCAACGTAGGAAAACAATATACTAGCGGCTAAAAGAAGTTATATTAGGAACTAGCCGAATATGATTTCGTTTGTACTGGGTCGACCACTTTGATACCTACCTTGGCCTGTAGATTATTTTAATGTACATCTGATTGTACACATGAAAAAGGTAAATAGGTATGATTGTACAGGGTATTGTAGTCTTTAAAGTATAAGATTACGTACTTACTTTAAATAATGATTATATTTTTATGAATTAATTATAAATGTATAGATTTCGGATTTTTCCCTGTACTTGTATTTTAAGACAATATTACTTGTCCAATTTCATAGTTCTAGATCAACGGAATGTACCCTTTAAATTTTGATACCACGCGCTCTCGAGATAAAGGATCTTTACAGACAGATGGACAACAGTGATCCTATAAGGGTTCCGTGTTTTCCTTTAGACGTACGGAACCCTAAAAACAAGCACGAGACAACTACGTCAATCGTGCAATCGGCTGTGATTGGTGGGTACAGTTAATGGCATCAATATGCATACATATTTTCACCTTAATCCATTGTAATAAAGTCCAAAAATTTATATATATTTATGCCCTCGACTGTACTTGGACTATTTTGGACTTGCCTAACCTAACTACGAAAATCTACGTGCGTGTGCTACGGCGTAGCGTAAATCGTAGCACGTAGTATTTCCAATTAAATCCCCTCGAGGCTACGTGTTGGCGTAGAGGACAAGTTTCGTAGGAGTTTTGATGTAAATGACAACGCTATTTGATATGTTGTTTACAGCTACTTAAGGCGCCTGTATACGCGAGGCCTTCTCCATACAAACTCTGTGCAAGTTTTATTTGTCAGTTTTGGCACTCCCGCATATAATTTTGCTTGTTACGAAGAAGACGACATACGAAGAAAGTCAAGCAAAAAAATCCAAAAATGAAAAAAAAACAAAAATCAGAAAATTTGAATATTTAAATAAAATTAAACAATTTTTTTTCTTGAGGTTATAGCTAACTATAAAATAAGCGTACTGACCAAAAATTGTAAGTGTAATGCAAACACAAGCGAAGAAAAACTTGCACAAAGTTTGTATGGGGAGTGCTTGCGTATACAGGCGCCTTAAGAGGGCACGAACAATTGACAACATTTCATATTTTTAACTACTTTATTTTATGAACTAGATAGAAAATAGGTAAAAATTTAAGCCACCCGTATTTTTTCTTTTTCAATTTAACTTATTATTTCATACAAAAAAAGACGTTGAAAAGTAGGTCATTCCAAAAGGGCGTAAGTAAAATATGACGTCATCTTCCCAACAAGAATCCAGAGCCACTCCAGAGCAGCGATTGTCTGTACTCTGTACTAAGGTCTCCCTGAATAGAGCGAGGAAGATGACGTCAACTTTCGGTTTACAGTAATTTGCGATTTTTTCCAAAATTAACGGAGAAAAAAATGTTTTTTGTGTACTTCACACGTTTTTACCGAAATGGTTTTCGAATTAAGACTTTTGGAAATTATGAAATATTGTCAATTACAAACGAGTCTACTATAGTGGCATCTGTACGGAACAAGAAAAGGGAAAATACGGCGTTTAATGAACAAAAGATTTCCTTTGGCAGGATTGATATCTATAGTCTAAAGATGCATTTACGAAGTAGAGCCCCCCGGATTTTTCACGTGGTAAGAAATGGGGGGGGTCCAAACATAGCAGCCGACCTGTACATTTGAAACTAAGCTGACTCCTTTCTTATATCTACTAAGGCAAGTTTGGTATCGTTTTCGTATAAAAGGAATACACCGACATCATTTCTGATCGTATATTTTACTATTTTAGAACAATTTTCTGACTAAAATCGCAAATTTATACATTTTTAATTTTTACTTTTTGATTCAGCACTCTGATATTGGATGTAAAAAGTTGATTTAAATAATGAAATAAATACTATAAGAAAGCTCGTTTTATGCAGATTCTAAATATATAAATATCAATATAGCTCTGCCTACAAAATTATGACAGAAAAAATATCATGGGTCGCAAGATGGCTGCGCGGGCGGATCGGTAAGTACCGAAATACGTTACTAGCTACTGGGTACAGTCACCGAATTGAAATGTTTTCCACTTTTAAGAGTAAAAATAACTAATAGAGAATCTTACCTGACTATACCGACGTGTCTGACTAATAACAATGATAGTTCGTCTAAGTTATTTTCAGGTTTTAAAACGATGACTGTGATAAAAATTATACTGTAATATTTTATGGATTTTAGTTTCAGTATGCATGCGCTTAGGGCAGCCTATCAAGCAGGTCACTTGTGGGGACAAACTTTAAATGACGCACAATATATACCCTCCCTAACAGACGAGTGGATAAAAGGAGGAACAGTGGCATCCCGTATGGCCAACCCAACACAGAATCTGGAATGCGGCACGAGAACTTAGCCGCAAGAGCAGCTGCAGAGGCCACTGTCCTTGAAAGCGAGAATGAATGCCATTACTGATGGTTTTAAATGTGTGTCCAGTATGGACCAGGGGTTTCAGCAAAGATGACGTCGAGGAGGCCGAAGAAGGAGAGTCCTGTGTTCGACTGTAAATATTTTTTAGATATGTTCACAAATATCTTTGCTAGTTTAAGACCGATTTCGCGTTTTTTTTTTGGTTTGGAAGGGGCTGCCTCAATGATGTTTTCTTTTAAATTTGGTCGAGATCTGATAATGGGATCCATGAGAAAATGGACACTCTTCAATTTACAAAGGTATCTCCGCGGTATATGAATGCTAATTATTACTTACAAGGTGGACCAATATCATTTTTTATTATTATTATTAATAAGGCAGTACTTTTAGGGTGATCCATTATTATTTTGGACAGGATCCGTTAATGTTAGCTGGCATTTTTTTTAAATTTAGCCGTTATCCATATAATTCATGGAGTTCGAATTTGTACTATCGTTTGTAGGGGCCTATCTTTAGAAGTTATCAAACGATTTTAAAAATTCTTTCTGTAATAGAAACCTACATTAGTCCTTAATAACATAAGCTAAGACTTTTTGTAAATCGTTAACTCGTACGAAGCAGGACGGCTCTCTAAAATTTGTTAAATTATTACGTCAAATTTTAGGGCGAAATTGATATATTTCATTGATTTTTTAATATTTTAAGACGTGAATTGACATGAAATATGTTTTTATTGAGTTAATAAACCCACCACTACCATTCCAAGATCACAAACTATGTTTTTTAATTAATTTGATTTTTTGTTCTATCTTTTAATTTTTAATTTTTTTAATACTTCCACAGTAGGTATATTTTTGAAATATATATTTTTAAATATAACATTAAAAGGGTTTTCTGAAGACCTATTTTTTTTCCAAAATGTGCAGGTGTTTTTTAAAGTTATGGCCATTTTTCTGTTTTCAGTATGAATGAAAAATTACCTATTTTTTGTTAATTTTCGAAAATTTTGTATGGAATGGTCCAAAAATAATTCCAGAAATGAATTAAGCATCCTTGATTTACTCGAAATTGACACCCAACTTGACCCAGTAGCTTAACTGGCGCAGATATCAAGATTAACCTGGACTCACCCCCCCCCTCAAAAATTTGACATAAAAAATTTCGAGGGCTCTACTTCGAAAATCCATCTCTGGGTCCTAAAGGACCTACCCTGATACAGGAAATCTTTTGTTCACGAAATGCCGTATAAGTCCTCTTACCGAGGCCACTACTAGCGCCAATCGTGAATAGATAATTATGTTTATTTAAATTTAACGATAGATATTTTTAAAAGGCGAATGCTATGTACTGTATTTTGTATTTCAGTACCTTGTGAATACATCAAACTAGTTTTACTTTGCTACATTCGTCGATCTACGAGCTCAAAAATAAAACGGCCCTTTTTTTATAAAGCCTAAAACTTAGTTTTTTTCAAACCACAAAATTACGGAAATAGAGACCCTTAAATAAACCTACTTCGTAAGTTCGTATAAATTTATTTTAGGAAATAAAAATCTTACATCATTTTTTACAACTGAAAATTCGTTAAAGCGCTCGCTCGTTACTGCATTGCAATCCAATTAAATAAAACAAAATCGAAAACAAATACACTTTGGTAAACTTCACAATCGTATAATTCCATCTTGAAATTTCATACGATTGATTTAATAGCGTATGATTAATCACCAATGTCATTGGCAATAAACGCGGAAGGGTACCTAATCGACTAATCGTATTGTATCGAAATTGTGCCGAGTCGACATTTGGCGGCTTGTCGATCCCCATGATCGATGGTCGATCCAATCGTCCATCACTTTACATTAAAATTATATTTCAATTCAATTTAGAGAAGTAGGGCACAGGGGAACATCATCATCTTTTTTCATCCGTTAAGGTAGGGCACAGCAAAATTTCATCTCTTGCTCGAATTGGAGCAGCCCAACTGGGGAAGTACCTCCGCCTTGCAGAAGACCATAGCCATAATAACCTATTTACTATACCAGTATGTAGTGTTGTGTTCCTGGAGGTGAGCAAGGTTGCCAGAGCTCCAGAGGATGCACTGTGTTGAGAGCGAGGGACCTTTTATCCCTTCTGCTGTCAACACAGTGAATCCGCAAATTTTATAAAGGGTCGGCAACGCGCACGTGACTCTTTTGGAGTTGCGACCTAAAATTATAATTGCGAAAGTGTAACTGTGTGTCTGTTTCCTCTTCAAATTACAACTTTCTAATACTAACTAGGTTAAAGATCTAAGCAGGGGAAGGTGTTCCCTGAAAAGCTACCCCTAAAAAGATGCATTTATAAGGGGATGGGGGGAAGGACACTTAAAACTAGGTCATCTTAGAACCCTCACCAACCCCTGACGGCAGAGGTCGTAAACTATATTCGACAGCACACGCTCCATTGCGCAGAGTTACGAGCGCAAACATGTGCATATTAATCGGTTATTCGTGTTTATGTTGCTGACCCCTGCACATGATTTAGTGGACGTCAGTGTTATAAATATGGAGTATTCATCTGTCTGCTTCTTCGGATATCTGCGAATTCTCACTGGGGTAGAATAATTCATAATCAAATGAGCCTGAATGTACCAAACTCAACAAAATCCTTCTCAAGTTAATAATAGGTCGTCATTAAGCTTAAGGTTCTTCTGGAGTCTCAAGCGTCCATAAGCTATGGTATCTGCTAACCATCAGGCAGGCCATAAGCTTATTTGCCACATATATTATATAAACAATAAACTATATAATGTATAGGGATCGGAGTTTTCGTCGCACGGTAAGACTAATAGCAAGGTGTGGAGTCGACATTTGCCATAAATTTAAACTCCTATTCATACTCATACTCATTTATTTAATTAGTTAGTTTTTTTTTATAATGAAGGACAACAACGTTGACGAGGTTAGAAACGATTATTTAATCTTATCTTTGGAATATAAATATTACAATAAAAAAACAATTACTATTTTTCACTGATTTAATTACGAAAATTCACAAACAAACAAGAGAAACATTAAAACACCTAAAATATAGGTATATAAAAATAGGAGAACATGTTGGGCCAGGCTCAATATATAGTTCAGGGTTTTTTTTGTGTTTTGCTACAAGTAATGGTTCATCAGATCCTCAACGGGTAAGTATGTTACTTTTTAGTAAGTTATTTAGAAAACCCAACTTTAGATATTAAAGTACATTTTATATTTTTCTTTATTTTACAGATAAGAGAGATGCATTTTATGTTTTCATCATTAAAATTGCCGAAGATTTTTAATAAAACTTTACACTGACGCAATGTGGGGTTGGAGAATACCAATTCAGTTAGGAATAACACCCTCATCTATTTGTGCTAACTGTAAGCACTAAGCAGCCAAATAACATTCACTTAAGAAGTGAAGTGGATTTTATTGATTTATTTTGTGATGCTTGCCTTTTTTGCTTAGTTTAAAGGCTAGGTACTTAGGCACCTACTAAGAAAATAGATAAAATGATTTGCAATCTCTAAAGCCGATTTTGCCAAAAGACTTTAAAAAATAATTCGACCCCGATCTATTTTTAAGGAGACACGTTGTTATTTAAGTTCGTCTATTGTTAGTCTAAGAGAGTTTACTTGGTTAATTTATTAAACATAAAAACATACATTTTGTTTCATTTTGTACCATAAAATTTAAAGCAAAATTATCGTAACTTAACAACTTTCAGTTAATACTAAAACAAAAATCTTGTATCTTACGAATTAATTAAATTAAATTAAATTGAATAAAAAGTGTTTGAGTGAGTTATTCGAATATTTGTAAAATTAATGACTGCTGGCTATCAAAGTATCTCATGAAACTAACAAGAACTTTTTTGATCAATCACAATAATTTACAGGATGTTTATTGTTCCTCCTTGAAACTTGATGATTTTCAGATACGAGTTTTTTTTTAAAGTAGTGACGATATTAAAATAGTTGAAGTTATGAATTCATAATCTAATAGAAAATATATTTTTATATAATTTGACTAAGATAATTATACACGACCAACCGCTCTAAAGGCATTTTAAGATAAATTAAATAAATGAGTATGAGTATGAATAAGAGTTTAGATTTATGGCAAATGTCGACTCCACACCTTGCTATTAGTCTTACCGTGCGACGAAAACTCCGATCCCTAATAATGTAGATACAATACATAAAATACGATACAATCAGATAGGTACTCTATTTTTCGAAAAGCTCCATACAAATCCATAAACTGACTCGATTAAAAAAAACATATAATTATCGAAACTCTTACAAAATTTCACGAGAATCGGTTGAGAAATGCGACCGAGGAGATCGGCCGGACATCCGGACAGACGAAAGCAGTTTTTCCCAAGCTGAAACAGAACACTTCGCTCGCTCTAAAATACTAAAATTGGTAAAAATGTAACTAAATATGTCCAGCCCAACCCTACTGACCAACAGTAATCAAAAGTCAATATTATTCTAATAAAATAAAGTGGATTGCACCACTCAATGCAGTGACCATACATACCGCTTTATTGCACAACGATTAAACCCAGACTACAACAATAGCCATTACCACAACCTTATTAACTACGCCTTAAAGGTCATATTCATTCGAATTCTACGCGCTTTTCAAATATCTTTTCCCAACTTATCAAGACTTTAAACCGTCGGATTAGAGATCATATTTGTTTGACTTATTCTATTCATAAATTCTAAGATAGAATTCCGTGTACAAGGTTTCAAGGTGATTAGGATTTTGTAGACTGGGGTTACGGGCGATAATCGTTTGATTTCTAGTGAGTGTAATGGCCTGACCACGCGATGACCACAGCAAGTGTCCAGGGTAAATAAAAATTAAGTGGCGATCGGTTTTTCATTTGTTGGTATGGAGGGATGGTATAATTGCAAATGAGAGACGTAGTCTAATTAAGTGACATAGGTAGTCATCTGTTTTTATTGTATCAATGG
Organism: Cenopis cana; assembly: GCA_951800055.1. Lineage (NCBI taxonomy): Eukaryota > Metazoa > Arthropoda > Insecta > Lepidoptera > Tortricidae > Cenopis > Cenopis cana. Next base: position 21,182,309 of record OX637476.1, on the reverse strand, counting down.
CGTGTGTATTTTTTTTATAGGTACGACGGTGGCAAACAAGCGTAGGTACGGTCCACTTGATGGTAAGCGGACAACGCAGCCTAATAGTATTAGGTGACGTCGCCATGGCAACCCAGTGAGGCAAGGGAGTAAGGGACACGACTTTAAATTTGGAGGTCGTGGGTTCGAATCCGGGGTCGAACTGGGTTCATATTTAACATGACTTTTCGCTGAAGTTGGCTGAAGCAAATCATTGTAAGGAAACCGGTTTAATCGAGAAAGGTCTAGTGCAGGAGGTTGGGACTTGGGAGGTCAGTTGGCAGACGCTTTAGTAAAACTAGTTCCTCTGTCTTCTCTAGTAAATCTTGGGATTAGGTGTCAAAACGAACTCCGAGCTACGTATTAGGGCACAACCGGGAAAAAATCTTGAGCTTCTAATAGAGCCGAAGTTTTAATAGAGCCGAGCCTAACTCAAGCATTATTTCTCCTTCTTCTTCTCGTGTCGATGGTTTCTTCTCTGGTTAAATCGTACGGGACCAGAAGCTGGCTACAGCTAGATCCTTTGTTTCTCCTAAATTTTATTGAAAAATAGATAAACCACAATTATAATTATTATATTCCCAAGGGAACAAATGAAAACTGCATAATCATAAAACTGTAACCATAAACCACATATCCCGTAATCAAATAATAACTCAACAACGAGCATGATGCAACAATTGCAAAATTTATAACCGCCAACAACTCGTAAATTCATAAATAGAATTACAAATCGGAAACCAACAAAATTAATGCACATGTATTAAGCCTTATGACTTTGACATAGAGGTTGTATTGTCTGTGCAGGCGTAATATACTCATGGTGATTTTATTTATAATCGAATTAATCGGTAATCGGATTGAGTGGTCAGTCTGAATGGCGGTTGATTGTCTGCCATTACTGCGCCCCCAAATTTGAAATGGTTCTAAATTTAAATTTGGGTCCGTTCTAATTTTGTTAATTGTTATTTTGTGTCTCTAGGTACTACTACTAAGTGGCGGACTGTTAGGTACTTACCTTTTTACACAATTAAACAATCAATATAGGCTCACTCAGTCACTACAAACCACATCTTTTAAAAAATACGAATTTTAAGGAAAATGGAGTTTTATTTTTTTATTGCGTGTCTTAATCGAGTCTTCGAATAAAATTAAATAATAGGTACCTATCTTATAATGAGTGGATAGGTCGGATAGCGACCAGCTAATTTATGTGTCGGTTTGCGACCACCTGTAGGTGTGATGAGATGAGTTGATGAACTGAAAACATCGTTTTTTATACATATAATGGATTCCCATGCAATAACTACCTAATAAAATATGTACTCGTACAACCACAGAACATTAACATTATTAAATTTACTGTTCTGTGCGTTCTGTGGGTACAACTCACTGATTCTTCACTAAAAATATTTGTACACGTTATAAATTCAAAATTCGAACGAATTGTATCACAAATGGTAAGAAATATCTAAATAGAATACCTATTTGAATGAGCAACTATAGAACCACAATTAAAAGTAGCATTCATCAGGTCATTTATTAAATTAAAAAAATCATTTAATTAGCTTCCATTTGTTGATTTGTGACAGCCAAGTGTTGAAATTAATTGTTGGAACATTCAAAATGACGATTGTCAAGTCGAAAGTTGACGAGTGCGTGACAACCGTGACAAAGTCGTTTAAAATGTTGCGAGCATTCATTTTGAAAAATGTTTTTTACTATGTTATTGCAGAAGGGGTTGGGGTTTACACGCATATTAATAGACGCTTTAATCTTTAATATTTCGTGGTACGTAGGTACCCAGTAAGACTGTTAAATTTCTGTTAAAAACCTTTGTTCAAAATATCTTTACACTAAGTATTTTAACGGATAATATCCACTCAATCACCAACACTGTTCATATGTTGAGCTATCTAAGTAAGATAAATAAGTACAACAACGCCCTGTATTTTTAAAGCCTCGTTCGCGCCGAGATCCCGAATCGCAAATCTCCACCTCGGATTAAGGTAGACATGGGGAAAAGCGTTACTTTTCAATCACCGTTATTGTTATTCCCGTTCCAAAAAAAAAACATAGAAAAATCACCGTGACTTTGTCACTTCGGTTATTTCGTGTCACGACATTTGCGTGTCGATCGTTCCCGGCAGTTACTGATATTTTTGTAACAACTGATGTTACTCTGTGACAGCGCACCGCAGTCACAGTCACAGTTAGTAACAGCGGTCACGAGACTCACGAGGCACGACGCGACGCGTCGCTTACACACTGTTCCAGTGATATCGTCGCTAAGTAACAACGTTATTTTGTAACGTTGTTACTTCGTGACAAGTCACACTGTTACTTTTTAACGGCGGATCACCGTGATTTTTTCATCGTGAAGTTATTTATCACCCACCTCTAGATTAAGGATCTTTGACGCGAGATCTCGATTTGTCTATCCCGCTCAGGCGGGTTAGAACAACTTGCTGCCAACTGTACTGATGTGCCGTCGGAAACTTTCCAAAATTGCGAATTTGTCCACATGGGAATGTTTCACAAATTTCACCCGTTTTTGTACGGGGTTTAAACCTTCCCGAAATGTAAAAAGTAAAAAGAAATTTCCGACCACTTGTTGGAAACTTTCCGCAACTTACACATCAATTGCATTTTTTTTGGCTTTAAGCCCGCCATTTGTACAATTCTGTGTATTTTGTGCAATAAAGTTTAAATAAATAAATCAATTCTGTACTGTACTGCGAAGAGTGCGAAGTATTTGTATCTCGCGCCAATTGATCAGCCTCTCGCTCAAACTGTGCGAGTTAGATATTTCTCTACTCAAGTCGCGTTGTCGCAGCGCCATTTGTTTGTTTTTTTTTAAGGCTCAGGGTAGTTGGGCAACCTTGGGCAAGGCCTTCTCCATACAAACTTTGGGCACATTTTATTCGTTGGTTTTGGCACTCCCGAATATATTTTTTTGTTTGTAAATATTGGATATATGTATAAGAAGAACTTCAAGAACAAAAATCAAAAATTTCAAAAAAATTAAAATTAAAAAATTCTAAAGATAAAAAAAATTAAAAAAAAATTCCATGTTCTGGCTAAAACCAGAAAAATAAGCACACTGACCAAAAATCATCAACAGAAGCGAAGAAAAACTTGCCAAAAGTTTGTATGGAGAGAGCTTGCCCACCCCTGCGCCTTAATAGAAAGAAACCTTGTCTTTTGATATGATCCCTAAATTAAAACCAAAAGTGATATTTCTAAGGGCGGCCGCACATTATAAGATATTTCTAACAGAAAAATTCTGAAGCTAGCCGGAAGGCACTCGGTGCATACATTTTGTATTAGCTCCTGTCAGAGTTAGAATTATTCTAACAGTGTGCGGGAGCTAATACAAAATGTATGCACCGAGTGCCTTCCGGCTAGCTTCAGAATTTTTCTGTTAGAAATATCTTATAAATATGCGGCCGCCCTAAGTCTAAAAACTTTTAAACTTGAAATGCGAAGAACTGCATGGTAACGCCATCTATTGACAAGTTAATGAAACGAAGCTGCAAACCCTGCCTATAGATGTCTCTATGTGTCAATGTATTTGAAACGAATGAGTTGCGACATCAATAAAAAAAAATTAAGAATTTACCCAAATGCATGAAATATCCAAGAAATATTTCGATGCGATATATTTAAACTGTTCTATACTAGCTAATTTTCTTTCACCATAGACACTAAGCTACACTTAGCTTATAGACTACAGAACTCATACCGTCACTGTCAAAACTGACGTCCAATGAAATCCGACCGCGCAAATTACGGATTTCGTATCGATTTTCACTGCCGTAAATATTAAAACTCGACCTGTTATAGCTTTAGAGGATTCCATCCATTAACTACCCACGACTCGATGTCAACACAATCGAAAACAAAAGCCATGCCTGTCTTAGACTTGAAAATGTACGTGCGCGTTGTGGCCGCGGTCTTCTCTGTAAGTTTAACTGTATTTATTTTGAGATATTTATTGTTTATTTTGTCTGAGTTTATACAAGGTTGTTGACTTACGAATGAAGAACATAATTAGCTTAAACGGTGGCGGTGATTATGTGTACTGGGGGAACAAGGGTCGACTTGATTGTATATGTATATTGTGTATGTTTATTTAATTTATTTGATTGCAGATCTCGTCTTCAACGGCGTTTGTGATGGCTCTACTCCGTTTATTGAAGCCGGAATTATTCTATTCGGAGCCGTTGTTAGGTAGCGATTTAGGTAAGTATCTTGATCATTGAGATGGTATAAAGTGGCCTTTATTACAGTAGGCTGTAACATTTTATTGGCTTGCTATTTACGTTTTAAACTTGCGTGATAATCAATAATATTTTTTGCGCATATTATCAGGATATATTAAAAGGATAATATTGAAATCGGTCGGTTGTAAAAGTTAAAATATGGTGGTGTTAAAAAAAAGAAAACAAAAAAAAAATATTGTAAGCAATCAGTCCCTATCTTGGTTGCTTTACTAGCATTAGGTATTTTCCTAGTCGCTTATTGTAATAATGTACCTTGACACACTACAATAATTCACTGCCTTTCAATAGAATAGATCCTCTCCAGTCTGGAATTAATCTTAATAATTAAATTTGTGGTATTGTCTAACAAATGGTTGACACCATGGAGCTATGCAAAACCAGCAAATTAAAATCACAATATCAAACTAACATAAATGCATTCATCACTTCTAGGCGTTCACTACTTCATCTCCGGTCTAATGGTAGTCACAAGTGCCATCGGCTTCCTGAATAGCTGTATCGTAATGAACCGAAGTACAGCGCTCAACACCAGCCGGAACATCACCACTTGGCTCCTGCTGGACTCGCTGTTTGAGACTAGTCGGGTGGTGTATGTGTTCATCTGTGAGGTGGTATTGAAGGGGAAGGGGCCGGTGCAGTTGTATGACTTGCTGATCAGCGCTGCGCAGTATTGTGAGTACAAATTCTTTTTCTTCATTAAAAACTAGTTATTGCCCACGACTTCGTTCGCGTGGAACTCGAATAGAATTGAAGTAATTGCATTTTACTTGTATCAGGCGCTTACCTACTCATCACTCTTTCATACAAACTTCCACCCCTTTAAGGCGCTCGGTTGTTTTATGCGTCAAACGCATGCGTTTCCATATAAATCCATTCAACGCAATATGTTTGACGCAACGTATTTATATGGAACGCATGCGTTTGACGCATAAAACAACCGAGCGCCTAAGGGATGCTTTCCGGGATATAAAGTATCCTATTTTCTTCCCTGGGACTCAATCTATCTCCATGCCAAATTTCATGTAAATCGATTCAGCGGTTTAAGCGTAAAGAGGTAACAGACAGGCAGACACACTTTCGCATTTATAATACAGTAGAATCCGGATACAGGATACAGCGACCGTCAAGGGACCGGCGATATTACGTCGCACTAACAGGACGTCTTACAAAAGGGACTGATTTTCTTTGAAAATGTTTGGTATGAATCCTAACGTCGGTGATTTAGCAGTCGTTAAAAGCGGTCAAATGTTATAAGCGGAGTCGTTATAAGCGGATTCTACTGTATTAGTATGGATGGGATTGCTCTTGGCCGGCATCTAGCCACAGGGCAAAGAGGACAACGATGAAGCAAGCTCACCCTGAAGATGCCTATATTGCCTTTTCGATTGTGCCTTTTAGAGGTCCAGGTTATATGCACTCGGAAATACAGACGCCGGCAGAAAATTCCAAACCATAGCAGTGCGCATTGTAAAAGATGATGAAAAGCGCTTGATTTGAGTAAGAGAAATTTCGACCAGGTAAGGATGGTAGCTAGCCGTACGTCTGGATGTCCGATGGTAGAAGAGGCAAGACAGTATGAACTCATGGCATGGAGCTCACCGCACACTCACCGAAGTACAACTTGTAGAAGACGCACAGACAGGCAACTTTGCGTCTATGTGCTAGGCTCTGCAGCTTAGTTCCTGTTCCTACTACCGTACTAGAGCCAATAACCCTGGCTGGCGCAAATAATAAATGCGATGATAATGATAAACATTAAATATGTATTTTCTTTTCAGTGCTGGACAGCTTTCTCTACTGTCAAATGATTCTCAGACACTAGTACACGTGGAAAACTCGTAGTTTTAAATTATTATCAGTGTATAGCACTATAGAAAGATTTATAGAACATAGTAAAAATCTTCCAAAAAACATTGTAGCTAGGCTATGCATATAGATTATTCTCTTCTCAAAATTATGATCTGATGATAGTGTACATGTATTTTTCTAGAAAGAAGTTGCATAGAAAGATGTATTGATGATGGAAATTAAATTAACGGTTAAAAATACCATAAGCCATTTAGGCCACTTGTAATAAAAAAGTAACAGCACTCATAATTCTATACATAAATCGTTAGGAATATATAGACAGGGCATCAGAAAAGTAGTCATAAGTAGAAACGAATACATTCCAGTATTGCTTTAAATTTATATACTTGTGATTATTTAAATATTGATCTCTTAAGAGGATTCATGTTCACTACACATGATAGTATAGTTACAATTACGCCAAGTTTTCTCGACATTCCTGATTAGTGATTCATCAAGCTGTGTAATACCATTACTAGGTCAAAAAGCTTTATCCTGGCTGGGTTGTATCAAATTAGACCAAAAAGAGACTTTTTTTCTAGCTAGAAGATTCAAAATCTTATGACTGTTAATGTTTTTTGAATTTTTTTTTATAATTTCAACGTATTCCATTTTTGTATTAACACAAATATAAAAGTAACAGATAAAGTAAACTAATTCTATTTTAATTTTAATTAAAAAACATTTGGCCACGGTAGTTGGGCCTCCCTGGCTGTATGTATGTTGGTAACCAATTTACAGCCAAGTACGTCTCCACACGTTGGTCCAATATGTATAGCCGACATAAGTTAAAAACTATGTAATTATGTAGGGTAGTCCATTTAGTAGAGGAGTTCTACGATATCAATGTATGGGAGGGTCATAATAATTCCCAAGGAAGCGATGTTTGATTTTTTTAGTTCTTTGTGTGTATCTTTTTGACATACTAAAAATCTTCCAAAATCTGACCGCGCAAAATGCGTTTTTTGACCCCCCAAAAAAAAATTTTTGGTTTATTTTTTTATTACTCAATAATGCTTAGTGCTACAGAAAAACTTCGTATTAGAAATATGTTTAGCATACAATTATCTATAACTTTGCTTCTTATCACTTTATTGATAAATCTAATAGTTCACGAGAAAACTGCTTTACAACATTGCGTTTCTTGTTAAAAACCTGTTGGTTAAAAGGCTTACTAAAATTAAACTATACCTTATGCAGACGGCAAGACACTTTACCCTGTGATACTTGGGACCAATAAGAATGATTTCATCTGAGGAAATGAAAATTTCATCCACTGGATTTCAAGATGGCGGTCCTTTTCTAAAATGGAAGCTGCATTTTTTCAAAAGTGATTTGTTACAAAACGGCAGCTGCCATTTTTTTAATACTGGTATCAATCGATTGGTACTGACACCACTAATCAAAATAAGAAAATTGTTATTTAAAAATTAAAGATGGCGGCAGACTATTAACAAAAATGTAAAATTTTCATTGTTCTTTTTTTCATTATATTAAAAATAACAACTAAATGTCCAGTTATATCGTCACTTTATTTATTTAAATAAATTCTCGTAGTATTATCTACGAGATAAAACAAAAATTATGACAATCCGTTGATTAGTTTCTAAACTATATGAATTACAAACGGGCCTCGGCAACTGTATCACGGTAGATATGGAAACAAACTGCTTTTTTGTAATGAAAATAAGACGTTGTACAGTCGTAGTAGTGAAGAGACCGAACTTAGTGATTGTTTTTGATGCTATCTAATTTTCATCCGCCAGAAACCGAGATTACGCCACTTTAAAATAATATATTTAAAATAATCTACTAAGTGAAAGACTGGACACATTTGGAAATTCAATATATGGCAATCGAAAGAGGAAACGCTACTTAACATTTGAATAATAATAATTTAGGTCCTGATGCTTTTTTTTTAAATAATAAAAATGGGGAACATTAAACAGGAAACTTTTATTTATCTTTGTTACGCAACAAACTACTTTTATATTCAAAATACAATGTAAAAATCGCATTTTGTAATAAATATAAATATAAAAAAAAAACTGTTTTCTCTCATAAAAAAAAAAATGTAAGAACAAAATATACAAAATCTGGTCTTTTACAGGGTATAAATAAATAAAAAGTCGTTAGTTGCAAAACGAAAAAAAAAGTTTTTTTTAATTTTATTTCCAGAAGAAAAGTTTTAAAATCTAAGCGTTTTTTCTGTTAAATAGCGTATTTATATTTCGATTGCCATATTTAATTTTTAAATCTGTGCACCCTTTAACTTGGTAAAATACTTTAAATGTATTATTTTGAAATGGTGTAATCTCGGTTTCTGACGGATGAAAATTAGATAGCATCGAAAACAATCACTAAGTTCGGTCTCTTCACTACTACGACTGTACAACGCGTCTTATTTTCATTACAAGTGCAGTTTGTTTCCATATCTACCGTGATACAGTTGCCGAGGCCCGTTTGTAATTCATATAGTTTAGAAAGTAATCGACGGATTGTCATAATTTTTGTTTTATCTTGTAGATAATACTACGAGAATTTATTTAAATAAATAAAGTCACGATATAATTGGACATTTAGTTGTTATTTTTAATATAATGAAAAAAAGAACAATGAAAATGTTACATTTTTGTTAATAGTCTGCCGCCATCTTTAATTTTTAAATAAAATTTTTCTTAATTAATTTAATGGTGTCAGTACCAATCGATTGATACCAGTATTAATGAAATGGCAGCTGCCGTTTTGTAACAAATCGCTTTTGAAAAAATGCAGCTCCCATTTTAGAAAAGGACCGCCATCTTGAAATCCAGTGGATGAAATTTTCATTTCCTCAGATGAAATCATTCTTATTGGTCCCAAGTATCACAGGGTAAAGTGTCTTGCCGTCTGCATAAGGTATAGTTTAATTTTAGTAAGCCTTTTAACCAACAGGTTTTTAACAAGAAACGCAATGTTGTAAAGCATTTTTCTCGTGAACTATTAGATTTATCAATAAAGTGATAAGAAGCAAAGTTATAGATAATTGTATGCTAAACATATTTCTAATACGAAGTTTTTGTGTAGCACTAAGCATTATTGAGTAATAAAAAAATAATCCAAATTTTTTTTTTTGGGGGGTCAAAAAACGCATTTTGCGCGGTCAGATTTTGGAAGATTTTTAGTATGTCAAAAAGATACACACAAAGAACTAAAAAAATCAAACATCGCTTCCTTGGGAATTATTATGACCCCTAAGGCTAGATCTCTTCTACTAATTGTGAGGGGCTGAGGGCCAAAACTGTACACACTAACGCTAAACATACGCGGGCGCGCGCTTCCCAGTTCCCACTTTAGTTTAGGGACAAAACGAGCGAATTGCTGATTTTATATTTTGACATTGTAGGTTTTATTTATAGAAAATATTCATAAAATGAAATTGGTAGCGGAGACGCCCTGGGTGCTGTGATTTTAAACATATTTCAAATAATTAGGGTGTGTTGACAGTTTGTAATGGCCTCGCCTTGTCATACTTTTAACCTTTTGAATGCAGCGGACAACAAAAGACGTCAGACAGGTTTTCAGAAACACGAAACTAAAATTATGCAGATTTTCTTATTGTAAAGTAAGAGCAAGATTGATATACTCGTAGGTAAGTATTGTATTAAACGAAATTAAAGTATGATTATGTTATCATTATTCTTTAGTAAGCAATATAGATTGTGAAGAAATTATTATAATACTCACTTTTTAAGTTTCAGAAAAATCTAATCGCAATACAACCATAGTACCTAAAGAAAACTCGCTCTAACAGAGAGAGCTACGTTCTTCCGAAATCCCATATATTTATATCAGCTGAAGTTAAAACTGCATTTTTTGTGGCACTATTTTTTTAACTTCCTGTCTTAGTAATTTATTATCTGCTAAATCTAGAGCATGTTATTAAAAAATACGTATCATCATTTTGTGAAATAATATTAGGTACAAATTAAAATGCATTTAAACTCCATAGAGGCTAATCAGAGTCCAGCTATATTGTATATTATGATATTTATGATTTATGAGTAGTTATTTTATTAGATTTGTAAGAGTTACTCGTATGATAAGATAAACTAGCTAGCACACGGGTCGGTAAAGTTTTTAACCAAAAAGCCAAATTCAGTACACATATACATTTTTGGGAAGGAACCTGTATTTGGGCTTTATCGCAATATGTTTGAGATGACATGAAAGAGCCGCAACTGGCTATTTAAAGCGCTAGCCGCCGTTTGTCGACCCCTGGGTTAGCACAAATTGCTGCCAAGTCGTACCTCGGCGATTCCTGTCTCGCTCGACCTGTGCTAATTAGAAAGAAGGAGGTAAATTTTTAACGCTCGTGAGATAAAAGTACTGTAATTATTGGACATAAACTTATTGATAAATGGCTAATTTATGATGTTACATCCCGCATCCTTCAATATCCAACCTCTTTCAAGCTGGAAAAAAGTTGTCTATATAATTTTTACGTTACGATCGAAAAAAATGTGGCCCCTATTTTCTTTTGAGTACTATTTATTTTGCATGAATTTAAGTTCGTATTATATTCCCACCGATTTGTCACAAAGTTACTATTATTATTGGAATAAAATTCAAAATTCTAGTCAAAATTATTTGGTGCTCCAGTTTCCAATGTTTCCATTGATTGTTAACTTTTTTTAAGTGTGCGAAATTGCCTGTAAATGTTCCTTTAAATATGTAAAGACAGGTTGTTATTGCGGAACAATAAACGTTATAGATCATATGGTTGTTGTTTTATTATCAAGCGTGGATCTAATCGCGGAAACTTAGCACTACAGCTTTCCATCCCCGGTCGAAGATGCAAACACATGCTAAACACCGATCTCGGCATCCCCAAGCTTGGCGAACATAGGTACTAGTGTATTCCGTATTCCAAACACCCTTTGATTTGTCAAAAAACCGATACCGAAGCCGAACACTGGCAAACACAAACAAAAATTATATAATATATGCACAGGTCACTATAACTGCCCCGAACTACTGGAGTCTATTAGTTTCCGAGCCTCCTCTTATAGAACGCGTACTTTATCTCTATTCGCGGTCCAGTGGGCCTCCACTAACGCAGGGGTGCGAGCACCACTGCGCAGAATGTGCTGCAACTACAAGCTAAGGCTGGGTTGCACCAAACCGTCTGTAATCGTAAGCGGTGTTCGTCAAATCTGATTGTATGGAAAGTTTGACAAGTTTCTATGGGATGACAGCTGCCGGCGCCATATTTGACGATGACCGGCCTGTGTTCGTATGTTGGTGCAACCGACCCTAAGGCTGGGTTGCACCAAACCGTCTGTAATCGTAAGCGGTGTTCGTCAAATCTGATTGTATGGAAAGTTTGACAAGTTTCTATGGGATGACAGCTGCCGGCGCCATATTTGACGATGACCGGTCTGTGTTCGTATGTTGGTGCAACCGACCCTTAGGCTGGGTTGCACCAAACCGTCTGTAATCGTAAGCGGTGTTCGTCAAATCTGATTGTATGGAAAGTTTGACAAGTTTCTATGGGATGACAGCTGCCGGCGCCATATTTGACGATGACCGGCCTGTGTTCGTATGTTGGTGCAACCGACCCTAAGGCTGGGTTGCACCAAACCGTCTGTAATCGTAAGCGGTGTTCGTCAAATCTGATTGTATGGAAAGTTTGACAAGTTTCTATGGGATGACAGCTGCCGGCGCCATATTTGACGATGACCGGTCTGTGTTCGTATGTTGGTGCAACCGACCCTTAGGCTGGGTTGCACCAAACCGTCTGTAATCGTAAGCGGTGTTCGTCAAATCTGATTGTATGGAAAGTTTGACAAGTTTCTATGGGATGACAGCTGCCGGCGCCATATTTGACGATGACCGGTCTGTGTTCGTATGTTGGTGCAACCGACCCTTAGGCTGGGTTGCACCAAACCGTCTGTAATCGTAAGCGGTGTTCGTCAAATCTGATTGTATGGAAAGTTTGACAAGTTTCTATGGGATGACAGCTGCCGGCGCCATATTTGACGATGACCGGCCTGTGTTCGTATGTTGGTGCAACCGACCCTAAGGCTGGGTTGCACCAAACCGTCTGTAATCGTAAGCGGTGTTCGTCAAATCTGATTGTATGGAAAGTTTGACAAGTTTCTATGGGATGACAGCTGCCGGCGCCATATTTGACGATGACCGGTCTGTGTTCGTATGTTGGTGCAACCGACCCTTAGGCTGGGTTGCACCAAACCGTCTGTAATCGTAAGCGGTGTTCGTCAAATCTGATTGTATGGAAAGTTTGACAAGTTTCTATGGGATGACAGCTGCCGGCGCCATATTTGACGATGACCGGCCTGTGTTCGTATGTTGGTGCAACCGACCCTAAGGCTGGGTTGCACCAAACCGTCTGTAATCGTAAGCGGTGTTCGTCAAATCTGATTGTATGGAAAGTTTGACAAGTTTCTATGGGATGACAGCTGCCGGCGCCATATTTGACGATGACCGGTCTGTGTTCGTATGTTGGTGCAACCGACCCTTAGGCTGGGTTGCACCAAACCGTCTGTAATCGTAAGCGGTGTTCGTCAAATCTGATTGTATGGAAAGTTTGACAAGTTTCTATGGGATGACAGCTGCCGGCGCCATATTTGACGATGACCGGTCTGTGTTCGTATGTTGGTGCAACCGACCCTTAGGCTGGGTTGCACCAAACCGTCTGTAATCGTAAGCGGTGTTCGTCAAATCTGATTGTATGGAAAGTTTGACAAGTTTCTATGGGATGACAGCTGCCGGCGCCATATTTGACGATGACCGGTCTGTGTTCGTATGTTGGTGCAACCGACCCTTAGGCTGGGTTGCACCAAACCGTCTGTAATCGTAAGCGGTGTTCGTCAAATCTGATTGTATGGAAAGTTTGACAAGTTTCTATGGGATGACAGCTGCCGGCGCCATATTTGACGATGACCGGTCTGTGTTCGTACGTTGGTGCAACTGGCACTTAGTCTCGGTTGACATATTTAACAATACGCGAGCCAATTTTAAGCGCAAAATTAATCAGCTCCTGTAATGTATAATTTATATATGTATCTTTGGTTGTGGTTTCATATTACTCTTGTACTCTGTAATTCTCTACTGTTGTGTATAGTTTAAGAATGTACTAATTATTCTTAGCCTTTACAATGTCATCTTAATTTAATATGAGTGAAGTCCTAGTGGGAATTGTATTAGGATTCAGACTGAACCTATTTGCTGTTACTTCTTAATACTGTTACGTATTACCTATTACATCGGCCTGTATCTGTTTTTTTCCCCAATAAAGAAAATAAAATAAAATAAAACAGACAAACACCTATCCACACGTTCGTGTTTGTTGTTTGGTGTTCGCTGTTTCCCGTTGTTTGCCAAGCGTGTGGATCCGGCATAAAACAAGGTGGAAAGATGTAGTGCTAAAAGACATATGATAGAGTGTCAGGCATCCGAAGACGATGTCGAGGATAGAGCGAAGTGGCGAGGATTAGTGCGGAAAGCTGGCCCCACCACCATGTGGGATTTATAGCTAGGAAGAGAAAGAGACTCAATAGCGAACTGGAAATCAGTTACAGACCCACCGTACCACCATAGGGGTACGGTGTGTTTGAAGGGCTAGTGAGTACCCAGCTCAAGACATTAACCTTCTTTTTTTCAGCGCTCTGTCAAATACAAACGGTGTGACTCAGACGCCATGACATGGTAAAATGAACCATGAACCCTTTCTATAGGTCGATATCGCATTAGATATATGCGTCGTTGGCGTCGAACGTCGAACCGGGTGCTCAGGGTCAAAAGAAACCAAAGGAATATTGTCAGTGAAACAACTACATTATCATCGTCTTTTTAATCAGTGAATCTGTCCAAAAATATAATGCGTAGCTAGCAACGCCTAGACAAGTGCACTTCCTAACAACTGTACAGCGCCGGAGCGCAAATCGTGTCTGCAACTATCTTCTAAGTCTGAGGCCCTGGTACCTGGCCCGTAAAAATTGCAATGTGATATTCTTGTTTAATTTTTGTATTTTGTTTTTATTTATAGTAATGTTTGTTATTCATATAAAGATTGTATATATGTATAACGATATTCATATTAATGTCAAATAGCGTATTTTCAGAAATAAATAAATAGGGTTTTAGTATGACTGTTAACCTATTCACCGCCACAGTAGATTCTGTAAGTTGTGCCTCACACGCCAAAGTCTTCAAAGCAAAAGACTGAAAATGAACCTTACATGATAGCACGATCGGCGCGATATGAAGTCATTGCGCGTGTGGAGCACCTAATGTCCTGACTTTACTTCGAGTCCATGGCGGTGAAAAGGTTAAATAATAGAAATGAGATATCAAGTTTGAGTGATTATTGTTAACACTCCAATAATAAATGTTGACGTCATATAGGTAGTCATTGTCATGAGTTCATGACTTATTAAATTTGCTTAAGAGAAGAGGTCGTGATAAATTAATAGGATTTAACAAATTAAATACGTCACCTCCAGTGTTAATTATGAAAACTCGATTAGTTTCAAGTTTACATAATAATATAGTTGCAGACACGAAACATTATATACTTACAAATATGTTAAAGCACCTATACTTAAAATTATTTAAACTGTCCGAGTTTTATCAAATTAGTCCATTCAAAAAGCGACTTTACTGTAAAAGCAAGAAGGTTCACAATCTAATGGCAGTTTTCTAAAAAAGTCAGACATCTTAAATAATTTCATCTATACCAATGTGGGGTTTTAGCAACAACACATTGACAAATAGGTACCAATCTTCATATAGTCGCACAAACATGGACTTCACGGCGCATTGGCGTTAACGACCGTTTGTGTAACTTTTTAGACCAGCAGAAAGCACATTACAGCCTTTTGAATTTAATTTATTATGATTTACTGACAGTAAAACGAATCCTTATTATAAAAAAAGATTGTTAGATTTAGTTTATAATTTTCCACCAGTTATATTTTGTGTATGTCTCTGTACCCCATTAAATTTGAAAGAAAGAAAGAAGAATTTGAAATTGGACTTTAAAGTAAATTGGCATCGCTTTATGACTGTCATACAAACTACACTCATACGGTGTCATAGAAAAATTGTTTATTTTTTGTTGTCTGTCACAAAAAGTGTTTGAACTACTAATTTCAAGTCAAAATGCGATGCTGAAACGTATTGCTACCGTTTTTGTTACATCCTGTACAATTGTCAATATTGTCATTGATTAAGCTCAGGCTGCAATGTGCTTTAAAGCTTCACAACTGAGCTTCCATAAGCATTTCGTCTCAACAATAAAACATCTCATGCATGACCAACAAAACGCTATTTGTTCGAAGACCTTACGAACATGATAAGGTGCATTTTGGCATCAATCCTAAGTCCTAGTTACGGTAAGTTGGTAATATCACAAGATTTGAAACTTTGACATTAATTATATTTACACTGATCCAAAATGAATCGTTTGAGCTTCAAACGCTATGACTCACACGCCATGACATGGGAATGTCAAACGAGGAAGTTAAAATATATAGAAATATACGGTTGATATCGCATTCGACGCCGTGACGGATATATACGTCGTTGGCGTCAAACCATCGAAAAGGTTAAGTGGAAGTGTTATAGTGTTCACATTTGTCTTGTCTGGTCGCATACGCGCGATCATTGTAAACATGCCATTAACCCTTAACATCCATCGTCGTATATATCAGAAAAAGTGACAATGTAAATTCGTGATATATTGACAAATTTTAAAATTGCCAGTAACTATTTCGACATTCGGCGGTTAAAAGGTTAAAAAATCAAATTATCATCGCTTCAAATCTTATGACAAGTAAATGCGATACAACTAGACTTTCAACATTCTTAAAAGGTCTCAGTAAACAGAAAAAAATCTGCAACATCTTATGATATTATTTGAAAACTACTAAATTACATCCGACATTGCAACCGTCAGTTCAGCAGAACCTAATTTGAAAAAATACGAGGCCATGCTAGAGTATACAGCATCGTGTGTAAACTTGAAATCATTTGATCAAAAAGTTATTTTACTATTCAAATAAGGTACAAAATCCATAAACATTTTATAGAGATTGTGCCAAGAAAAATTATTTTAACCTTTATTCCCCAACCACGATAGCTTCATATGCGTTACACCTCAAACTGACCACTACCGAGCGAGATGGTCGTATACAACCTTGTATATGAACGACTGAGAGAGAATTATCAATTATTTTCCTTGACATAGTTTCACTTTATTTGTCTGCCACAAACTTTGATATGACTTTGTGGCAGACAAAAGGACAAAAGGTTACACGCTCAAGTTAAGGAGGTCATTAATGGTAAGCCGTCGGCCATTTTAAACAACTTGTGAATTTATACCTGCATAAGAACTTTTCCTTCCTTGGTAGCACGGGCATAGGACCCTATGTCCTATAGAAATCTTTACTCAGCGAGAACTACTCTAGCAGTACCTTCTTTTACAATAGTTTTGCTGAACTAACGGTCTATCACACGTGTACGTATACTAACCAACAAACCAACGCGACATAAGCTTCATCGCTCAAGCAAACTTCCAAACAAAAACATACAAATTCATATTAAGTATATTACTATGCTTACCCTGTACAATTACGAAAAGAAAGGCCGAATTTTTCAATACATATTACCGTTGTATAAAATATGGTGTTTCGGATGATTTCGTTAAAACATTATGAAAATATTTTACTGTATTTTTGTGGTGTTTTTATTTTTAATGGCACGAAATAAACTATCTTTGGGTTCGCATCCAACGGTGGAAAAGGAGGAGACATGATGCGTTATGTCATAAAGGTCCCTATAAAAACATCATGACTTAAGTATACTGCATTTTAGGTATAAATTTAAAAATATGGCGAGTAACAAAGAAGTACAAGAAAAACAAGAGATGAAAATGATTTGTTGAGGGTCCCATTTGGAGGTTAAAGTTTATATTTTTAAAAAATGTAAATATCAGAGGAAATTCGTTCAAAAACCTACTTCAAAGTACAATGAATAAGGTTCAAAATCCCATATTTTTTTTATACAAATCCGGCCAACAAAAATAATTACAATTCAACCTTTTAGTTTTGCACTTTTACATTTAGTGTAACAACTCTTATCTGTGTGAGTGCGTCACATCTAAACGTTTGTATAAATTAGTTCAGCTAATTTAATCTATATGGTTTTCTGAATTATAAACTAACGATCACAAATTTCCAGTTGTCCATTAAATTGATTAAATGAATATCACAAAGCTAACTGGAGTAAACAAGGTAATTTTTGTCATGTCCCCTCCTTTCCCAACCGTGCCGTCTCTTATATAAATAACCAAATAGTAATATCTTACAACTATTGCTGAAGTACGAAAATACTATGAATATAATATTTATAATGGCACTTCTAAACTTTTGTATTCTCACAAACGAAGGTTTGAACATTATAAATGAACCAGATTCGATACTCGTATCAGTACCTCTAGTATAAGTTTTTTCGAAACATTGACTAATTCGAACGCGTTTGCGTTTTGTCTCAAAATGTATGAAAACGCTCTCACCGAGTTTGAAATACGCGCGTTCATCGGTTAGCAACAAATGTTATACTCGCTGTTTTACTTTCCACTAGTGACCACCAGAGGCGCTGTTCACGTTTTCATACCACTTTCATACATTTTGAGACAAAACGCAAACGCGTTCGAATTAGTTAATGTTTCGAAAAAACTTATACTAGAGCTACAGTACCTGTAGTATAAGTTTTTCCGAAACAAAACACAAACGAACAATTTTGCGTTTAGTCATAATTTATATGGAAAAAATGGTTACCACCTAAGGCCACTAGAGGCGCTGCTCGCGTTGCCTTACAACATGAGACTAAACACAAACGCGTTCGTTTGTGTTTTTTTAAGAAGCCATTAACAACAAAAAATGCTTGGAAAATTATTAACTAGGCATAAAAGACGTAACCCGTTCCCATGAGATCTGTCAAGCACAGCTAAGCTTTATATTGGTATACTTGAACGTCTATAGACGTCCGTGCATCGGAACGGGTTAATCAACCAGTTTTTTATACGTGTATTGTGGCTTTCTTTCATGGTAACAACATCTACAAAATATCGAATCTGTCAGTAAATTCATGAAACTCACAACCTACTACTGAAAACTGTACACGTGAATATAATCTAATATTTAATATACAATTGCGAGACGATATCATTTGAGATCTAAATTTATAAAGGAACTTAAATAAAGAAATACTTAAATTTATTCTAAATTTTAAACAATATAAACAAATATTGATACTAGTGCTTAAAATACTGTAATTAAATAAGTATTTTTTATGATAACAAAATGTCAAATGCAAAATTGCGAGTAAATTACGAGATACGTATTGACGACACAACAATAGTCACATTTCGTACTAAATATGTATCTTATAAATAATAATAAAAATACTAAAAATTAGACCGAAAGGAAAAGCTATCTACACAATATTGTCAAATTACACTAGACTAGACTATTGCAGTGCTTCTCACTCATAAGCTGTGAAAGTGAGACAGAAACAGCTCAATACTTCATCGATGTTAATAAACAAAATAACTTTGTGACATGAGTATGCTGTAATCTTCACATTGTCCATAAGATTAAATAAAAAGCATACTTTACAGAACTTATTTAGGCCATATACATTTTACTTCAGTTTGACCAAAACTTGACACAGATTTCATGTTCTTTCGTTGTTAACTCATAATAATATAATGTTACAATATTTGATTCAATATGACAAAAATGTGACGAGAAGGATATGTATCTTCTTCAATTTCATTTTCATTACGCTATCTCTGAAGGTTTAGTACATCAGAAAGAGTAAGTAGTACAAGAGAGAAAAGATGAGTTGCAAAAACTCATGAATTCAATTAACCTTTATCCGGGCGCCAGACATAGCCTCAAAGATTTGCACACATCTTTGAAGTCTTTGCCAACACATATTAACGCAACCGGCCAGACATACTTTGCAAACATTTGAACAATTTGATGTGTCCAAGAACCTACACCGCATGGCAAAGTGCAAAACTTTGTTCAAACTTTGAACACATAGTCAAAGTCCCTTGCCACACATAGCAATCAAACGTGTGGTCAAACGTTTGAAGATATGTCTAGCGCTGGCTTTAGGATTATAATCTGTACCCATATATGTTGACATGTAATTTTTAAATTATGAATAATTGATTATGATTATTATTATTGGGAATCCTGGTCACGGCACCAAATTGTAACTTTTGGCATCACAAGTTTAATAAATACTACTTTTAAATAAATAAAAGAAGTTACCGTATTATAAACATATGCGCTCTTGTACCCTACGCTGATCTATCTCTTGGCACCAAAATACTTTGCACCTTAATTCTTCATAATGAGTCATACACAGACTTACAAGTCGGTTTACGTCTTTTCTGTGGACATTTTAAGGGCTAATTTTTGTTTGGACTTAAACCGCATAGAAGACGCCTCCGTTTCTATAAATCTACTATGTAATAAAAACAACTTACACACAAGCCGTCAAAAACGCAAGAAACTTGTATATGACCTTATTATCCCTTGAACAAAGCTTGCGTACGGTTAAAATGCTCATCCAGAACAAATTGTCATGTTTGTCATTTTACGGCTAAATGGATGACAAACACATACTGGATGACAGCTAAATGACACATGCAAACTGTAACCAAGCTACGTTAAAAGGATGATAACAGGTATCGTCTATCAGTCAGTTAACGCTCAACCTTTAAACATAAAGCAGAGTTCTCATTAGCGAACTGTAACCGTAACCGAACGGATACTGTAACTGTACGTAACTGAGAGAATAGGGATGCTGACACCAAATAAGAAAATCGATAATTTCGTTTTTTTCGAAAAAGGATCATATTTTCAAATGGTGAAAAAAGTAACTCAAAAAAATAAATAATTGCATAGTTATGTCTTCAAAGTTTTAAGAGGAGGCGTATTCTGCCGCTTTTCTGAAAATCGCACCTTTATATGGGAACAATCGTCATTTACTATGGCGATCGAGGTCAGTGACGGACGTCACACATCTGTGGCGCTTTCTGTCCAACGAGCAACATTAAAAGGGTTGTAACTTTGTCATTTTTTGAGCTATTTAAATGGGAATTTCACTATTTTGCATATTTTTTGCCGCAAATTTTTAGTCAACAACCCTATACTAATAGTTAGTTATATATAGCTTCGTTATACTTTGAGATATTTAATAGAACTTGAATAGGATATTTTACTATTTAACACATTCTTTGCATTGTTTCTTTTGGAGTAGTCAAATTTTGCTGTATATCGTTATCGTTGCTGTAACTGCAACATTTCAGTTACAGTTCCAGTTCGCCAGTGAGTACCCAGCTTAACGCTGTTACAGCAAAGAAGATATATACTAACGTAATAAGAAGCGATGCCGAAGCATGTGTGCTGTAAACCCGTCTCGCGGCTATGTGTGCGTGTCCGGACGCGAGCGGGGGCGCGCGAGGGTGGCGCGGTGTGTGGAAAACACTCCTCGGACGGGCGAAGTATAGAATCGTAGCGTTCCAAGGTCACCGACACTCGGTTCACACCGATAGACCCGTGTCGCGCCTTTGGTTACAGTCCAAACATAGCCCGTTTGTAATACAATAGTACTCACTACAGTCTAGAAGTTCTGTTGTCGCTTCCGTTTGAGGTCTATAGCGTCTAGGATTGGTTGTCTCTTGTGGTTGTACCGCGCGCGCAGTTGTTCGATCTCGGCTTCCATTTCAGAATCGAGGCGCTCCATTCGGGCTTCCAGTTCGGATACCGATAAGAATGTTAGCTGTGGAACATTATTTACAAGTTTATTTATTTAGTCAAACTTTATTGCACTAGGATGACACCACCAGTAATGAACAAGGCCCAATGATGTACATTGACTCTTATGTAAAAGAAAATAAGAGTCATTCATTCTTTACAGAACAAGCAATTTAAAACCGTTTGATCTTTGAATTAGGTTTGAAGTGTCCATTACTGGTGCTTGTCACCTACAAGAAATATATACAAATGTCGGACTTGATGCCATAAGGCATTCCCTACTAGTCAAACATTGGACATTATTTATTCCTTTATTTATTTAGGAAATATGAAAAGTAAAATATAAAATAGTTTATGCAACTGTTACATAAGGAGAGGCATTAAAAAAACGAGCATGGGCTTATGAAACGAGCCGCAAGCGAGTTTCATAATAAAATTATACGATTGCGCGGGAGGAAAAGCAGGTCTTTACTGATGGTTTTTAAACACAATTTTAAACACAAAAATTTTAAAAACACAAAAGCTTTATAAAAAACTTAATCTAGTATGCCGCCGGCAGCAAGGCTGGGCCTAATGTACCGGTTGTTAGGGCGACAGAGAAAGGACGCTTCCTTACTATCCGCGCCGTGTCCGGCAGTACCGCCTTTGGTATCTTATTTATTTATTGTTACGTTACATTAATGTCGGATTCACATAAAACAGCCGGAGTCAGCGCGCATCTTACTAGAGTTAGGGGAATTTAAACCTTAGAATTCTCATTTATTAGAGCCTGAATTAAATCTTTCACAAAAAGCATATTAGTCTGTAGTCAGTCAAACACAAAAAATCAAAGTCGAGTGTTATGAGGTAGTTTAGGGCAACAAGAACAATAAAAAAGTCTTGGTTAATACTGTTATTTACGCAGCAGTATAAGACCCTATTGTTGGCATTATAGAAATAATTGAAAGATAAACAAAACTCCGACACCACTCTATACGTAGTCAGTATTCACCTTACAGAAGTTTTGTTGTTATTAAAATCCTGTTTGTCGGAGAGAAGAAGCTGTAGACAGCCAGGGAACGGTTTTATGTGAATTGTGAATGGAGCTTGTATTTCCATTTTCTTGTGTACTTCTTCACAAGATCATTAAATATGCTATCTTCATTTTTCTTCACATTAGGTACAGTTTGTTCACATGAAACACGGTAGACTTCGGAAATCTTGACTTGCATCAGTTTGAACAAATTGGCTGGTAGAGCGACACCAGCTTAGGTATTCGTCATCGACGAGGATAAACTTGAAATCATTTTAGTTGAACGAATTGCACCAAAGCGATTCCTTCAAAAAGCTACGCTTCCGTTAAAACAATAAAGTTCAAAATCCAATAACATTTTAATAGAAATACGTTCAACAAATAGGATTTCAACCATACCAGTGTATCAGAGCTTGTGCTTTTTGTCAAAATTATGTCTTGGCTCCTGGCACAGAATAGTATAATAGTATTAAATACATACAGAACGGACACGAACCCCCCGCACCGAGGTCAGTTACCTCGTCCCTGAGAGACCCGCCTGGCGCCGACGGGTGCCGTCGCGCCTCGCGATTCGTCCGCGCCACGCGCTACGCACCCGCGCAAACAATTGACGCGTGTACCGACAGCCCACGCACACATACTTACCCACAGCGCTTACGTTCCTTGGCGTGTCTGAACGTACTGACAAAAACTATGTGTTGTTATATACCGTAACAACCAGACACGACGTGTACCTACGGCCGGAATCCTCAAATGCCTTCTTCGGTACACACTATTTTTGACTTTGCCTACAGTGTCAGTCGGCGACAGAAACACTCTCATAAATCTTGATTTTTCTTGTCTTTACAGCAAATTTCCAGCTCACGACATTTTCATTATTAATCATAAGTGCAAGAAAGTATTATTTAATATATCGCTCCACAAAACTTATTATTTCCGAGCATTTTCCAACAGACATCTTTCCTGCATTATTTTTTTCAAATGTCAGATGATAAATGACGGCGCGATTCAAAGTTTTTTCACATTTGACAAGCTGGTATTTTTTCCATGCAACTACATTATTTCAGCGTGCGAGGGTATTATACCTGGTACTCAATAAATAATTACGCTTAGCTTGTGTTCAACAAATTACATATTAAAACATGAGAGCACTGTTTCCCGTGTGAACATTTCAGAGTGACCAAATCGGAGTTATCAGTGGAATCGAACTATTGGGAGTTTTAACGCTGGTTCTTTGAAAAAAAAATGTGCCAACAATAGAGTCTACCCTACAACCACTCGCAAGCTTCACGCTACGCAAGCCTGGACTTACGCAACTTGATACCGGTACCCACCGGTACCGATACCGACGGTACCGGTCAGTGAGTGGTGTCGAGCGGTAGCAAGTTGACCACGTGTAGTTGACTTACGAATTCCATGTTCCCATCTTCGACTAGAGCTCTTTGGAATGCGAGGGCGCCCGCTTCGCCCGCCATGCTTTCCACCCTGAAACGGAGGTATACAGGGTGGCTCATTTAGATCGGTCAGTATGGGAAAGTCTGAAACTACTTATCGTTTCACACACCAACAGCTCTTTGTATACGAAGATCTGTTCTTAGGAACCATGTCATCGATTTTAGTGACAAGAAAAATGCAATAATAAAATCATTACCTAAACGAGTTGAATATTGCGTTGAAAAACATGGTGGTCAGTTCGAACATCTAAAAGCCGTCCTCTCCCGGCGAAAAAAATATACAATGCCCTTCTTTTGTTATCTGCCCTGGGATCCCAGGGACTGGTAGACGACGGGTTAAAATAAAGGATATGAAAAACAATGCTGGTATCTAAAATAAAGAAAATTATTTTAGATACCATGTTTCATAGTAACATTTACTGCTTATGTCCTACATAATCCAGAGGATCAGCATTGCCATACAACGTGGCAATGCTGCCAGCCTTCTGGGCACACTGCAGCCTGGCAGCGATTTGGGACAATTTTTTTATCTTTAGTTTTAGTTTATTTTTAGCTTAGTTTTAATTTATATGTAATTTAGTTTTATTTTTAGGTCTAGTTTCAGTTCAAGTTTTTTTTTTGTAATTATTAGTCATTATGTTAATAAATATATATTATTATTAATTAATACTAAAATCCATATCTAAAAAGAAATTATATAAGTTCTTTTTTTCAAAATGTCCGGGTTCGATTCCCGAGCTGAGTACAGGTAATTTTTTAAATATGTGAATGCAGTTTTTCTTGTCACTAAAATCGATGACATGGTTTTTAACAAAAGATCTTCGTATGTCTTATAGTTTCAGACTTTCTCATACTGACCGATTTAAATGAGCCACCTAGTATAATTGAACTAGCCGTAGACAGAGGATCCTATAGAAGTAGCGGGGTGGTATTCCACTTATCCAATTTATTTGTCCAATATACATTTGATCACAGAAATTGGATGATTTGATCAAACATGGAAGGAGCACCGACAATCGACATTCGATCAAAGATATAACGACATTGAATGCAATATATGGCAACGAATGACAAAAAAAGTAGCACAACTGTGTACCTTAGCGCAACATTTCCTCTATTCCCACTATACCTTGTTTTTTTTTTAAATTAGAAATTAGGTAAACAATGATATGGGTTTATCCAGAAATCACGCGAGGTTTTTTGGGCCACTTTTAGACCCCCCCTCCCCCCTTGGTGGTCTTTGGTGAGGTTTTAGACGACCCCCCCCCCCCCCACGAAACCTCACATCATTCATTCATGGCACATCTTTGGGTGAGGCCTATGTCCAGCAGTGGACGTCTTTCGGCTGATATGATGAATGAATTGATGATGAGAAAACCCTACCTGACGGCATCATCCCCCGGCAGCCTCAGCGGCCCCATGAGTGTACCGTTCACGGTGCCGATGTTGAGATGGTTCACCTCCTTCTTCTCGAAATGCTCGAGGAACAGCGGCCGGTATTTCGGCCGATTGGTGTCCATTGGGTCCGTATCGTGGCCTGAAGAGAGATGGCGAGAGACTCAAAATTACATTCAGTTTGTTATTATTCATGAATACTCTCTTTTTAATACAACGACGGTGGCAAACAAGCTTGCGGTCTACCTGCATGGCTAGCACATGATGGCAACGTCAGTTTGTCGGCTTATCTCGGGCTATCCGTCACTTTCTAACAGCACCTATCAAAAAAAGACGCATAGCTCGAGAAAAGCCGAGATACTCTAGAGGCAATTATGTGCTAGCCCCTAGCCCTACCTAGTGTGATGATAAGCGGACACCGCAGGCTATAGTCACGTGCGCGTTGCCGACCTTTTCAAAATTCGAGGATTCACTGTGTTGACAGCAGAAGGGACAAATGTAGGTCCCTCGCTCTCAACACAGTCCTGTCTCACATTCACAAATGTCAAAGGGACAGATAAAAACAAACAATTATTCACATTAAGACGCCAAGGCTGTATACAGTGCTCGAACGACGGTCAGCGCGTATTATGGTCGGTCGGGCGTGTTTTGTATGGCCGCATACGCGCTGACGGTGAGCATCGGTCTGAACGCCCGTATGCCTCATACGTCGATAGCTACGTCCGACTGACCATACGCGCTGACCGTCGGTCGAGCACTGTTTCCAGCCTAAATACACAGGTACGAGACTCGCATGCGAGTTTAACTACCTACATTGCGCGGTTTTATAGAGCGATTGGACTCGTTATATAGGCACCTGCGTACCCCGCAGTGAAATGACACTCGCATGCGAGTCCTAAGGCTTTACTGAATACAAATTGGTTTTTTAACTTGTGGGACTTGAATAGGGTACTTTCGGTAGTGAAGAATAAATTATGAAATTTGATAAAAATAAAAATCTATGTAGAAATATACTTTATCTACACACATATCATAAATCCTCTAATATGCGTTCGGAAACCGTAGAAAATGACTCTCATTTCAACATTCAATGAATTTATGGCAATTTTCTTATCTGTGGCTAAGGCTACAGCAGTAATAAAATATTTCATTTTAATCTCATATATGATGTTAAAATATTACGTCAAACAAAACTGTCAAAATTTAAATGTCAAAGTTGACATTTCCCTATTCTAGTATCACTGAAAATTCAAATTCAGTCGATGCGAAATGTCAGCTCGATGTTTTTTTAGTATATATCGCACGAAATTTGAGCTAGAACGACATGATCACATCAGAATAAGGACTCTTTACTTTTTAAAATAACATTCAGGTATCTGTTGCCAGTTTTGATTTCGATATTTCCGCAACCGTGCAAAAAAGGTTGTATTAACACAATTATTGTATTTATTTACTACGGTTTCTGAACCCATCTTAGAGTAGTTATAATATGTGTGTAGATAAAGTAATGTATGCAACTGTACATAATTAGGCATTAAAACACTCGTGTGACCTTATTATGAAACTCGCCTTCAGCTCGTTTCATAAAACACACTCGTGTTTTGATGCCCCTCATTATGTACCAGTTGCATAAACTACTATAAATATTCTGATTTTGAGTCATAAAAGAACATTATTGTTTTATTACATTGAAAAAGTCGTATTTTTTAATCTGTATATCACGTGACCTAAAACACGAGCCGCCATGGTGTGACGTCATATTGGCAATAACAATACTGTCACTACTGTCAGTTCCATAAATAAGAATGTGGGGGCCTACCACGATCCGAAAACGAAGTATCACCTCTCTACTGCTTTAATATGCAGTGCGACAGAGAGGCAGATATTTCTTTTTCGATTCGCGGTAGGCCCTCTGTTGTTTTTACCAATATTACGTCACCAAAAATGGCTGACAGCGTTTTCGCGAGAATAAAAAAAGTTTTAAAATTTAATTTAGTTTTATGGCAAGAAAGCGTGTTTATTTTGGCGAAATATGTTTTTCCCTCTCACCTATGAGAGGAGGCCTGTGCCCAGCAGTGGGACGTATATAGGCTGCTGATGATGATGATGTTTTTTTGTGGTTTTTTATTAGGAAAATCAACAATTTGAAGTACTTTTTCAAACCCTATTGATACTCACGTTTCATGGTGGCGAGGTCTGCGTCTGGCTCGTTAATGACCATAGTGCCGAGGTCGTGTGTCAATTCAGCGGTGCCGTCGCGAGTAGGCACCAGCGTGCCCTCGTCACGCTTCTTCATAGTCGCGTCATCGTAGCCATCGCCCTGAAAAAGCCAACATTTAATTGTCATTTTTTTTTATTCGTGACATAATATATACAACAGACAAAACTAACTAATAAATTTGCCACGAAACGGGCACGCCTCAGCATAATGCTGACTCGACTCACAAGTCAGGGCTGGTTTCAAAAATATTACTGTCAATTGTTGTCAATGGACTCTTTTATACTTTATCGTCGACGGCCACGGCACGGTAAAACTCTATGGTATCATTCATAAATAGACCATAAGCTATAGAATAATCATAAATAAAACCATAGGGTTATATCGTGCCGTGGACGTCCACGGTAAAGTATAAAAGCGACCATCCTCATCATCCTCCTAGCGTTATCCCAGTACAGTTGCATCCTGAAGGATGCCTGGGGTCCGCTACCTAATCCCAAGATTTGGCGTAGGCACTAGTTTTTACGGAAGCGACTGCCATCTGACCTTCCAACACCGAGGGGAAACTAGACCTTATTGGGATTAGGCTTTGTCAAGTGAGTGGGCAACTTGACTGTTAGAAGTTCTCAATCCGCCCGAAGGCCTCCAACTTGGCTTAACGACTGCTGCCATAGACAGCAACCGGGATCAACGGCTTAACGTGCCTTTCAAAGCACCCATCCAAGAACCACGAGCACTTAAAGATGATCAGAAGATGCTTGCAGGAGATGAAAAAATATGACATGCGAGGTCCACAAGCTCATAGGGGGCCACTCAGGGGTCGGCATACTTTTTGACCAAAAAGCAAAATTTGGGAACCTCAGCCAAAAATACCCGTTTCAGGTTTTCGCAAAACCGCAACTGGCCCTTCAAAAAGCCGACCCTTTGCCGAGCCCTGTATAGTGTATGGTCCGGTACTTACAGCGCCCGATATGATCTTGCCGTCCGCGTTGACAGTGGGCGCCGGCCTGAAGGCCTGGGTCTCCCGGATCTCTCGCGCTTCCGCTATCATACTGCTCAGTATCGAAGGATGCTTTGCGTTGCCTGAAATCAAGTGGGATATTATTTCATCACAAGTTTGCTAAATAATAAGGCTTTCATTTCAGCCCGTATCTACCCGCTGTTGAGTAAACGCCTCTTAATTTACACGCCAGTCTGCCCTGTCTCATCCACGATTTCCCCGCCGTGTGTCAAATGTCATTAGTGGTCTCCCCACGGATCTGTGTCCTAACCTGGCCACCACTCTGTATCGTCACATCTTGCCAAGTGTCCCGCCCTACAATTATTTATTTCGAAGCTTTCGCCAAAATGACGACGTCAACTCTAGTTTCTACCCAACTGCGACAGAAGAAGGGCTGTCTGGGCTAAAATCTGAGAAGAGTTGATACAAACAAGAGAATCCACATCACAAGGCAGGTAAAAGTAGGCTAGTTACGTATAAATAGAAAGAAGTTGCAAGCGTCTTGTTTTGCAAGCGTCTTGTATTGCAAGCGTCTTGTGTTGCAAGCGTCTTGTGTTGCAAGCGTCTATAGGCGGCAATAACCACTTACCATCAGGTGGGCTGTCAGATTGTTTGCCTCCGACGTAGTATAAAAAAAAATGTTTTCAGATGGGAAGTAAAAATGTAATCCTACCAATAAACTCATGTGTCAATAGGTATTCCGCCGTGGCTCGCTCCTCCGGGTTCTTTATAAGGCACTGCGTCACAAAGTCGATGAACTCCGGCGACCACTGGTCAGGTTCTCTGTAAAATAAAGGCAAACAGTACAAATCAATGTTTAGAAAGAGCTTGTATACTTAAAATTATTTGAACTGTCCGAGTTGTATCAAGTTAGGCCGTTCGAAAAGCGACTTTACTGTCCAAGCGTGAAGATTCAAAGTCCAATGACAAGTTTTATAAAATGTCGGACATTTAAAATAATTTCTACTATACATTCTTAGATGTACACTTTTCTATTCCTTTGTAATTTGTAAGGCGTTAATAGTGTTTGTTTATGAACCATGTTCTGAAACCATGCACTTTCATGTTTTGATGGCGTACACGGTTGATTTTCGACCCAATTACTGTGTTACGTTTAGTGACTGATTACTTACTTTGTTACGGGGATAGTCCCACTTTTAGAGTCATCTTCTCAGTCATACCACAGAATAAGTAATAGTACAAGTACAGAAGTTTCTCTGTTAACAAATCCCCCGTTTAGGTATGCCAAACGTGCCTAAACGTGGCCATCTCTTTCTATCGCACGCAACGCGCTCTTTCGAGGCCCCGCCCTCAGCGCTAGGGTTACCACCAGCGAGAACCTATTTTAATATATGTACTTTATTATTATTAGTAGTGTTGTTTACAATACAATTACGAATAGTACTTTTAAGGTTCCGTAGCCAAAATGGTGAAAACGGAACCCGTCCGTCCGTCTTTTTGTCTGTATGGACTGTATGTGACAGCCGACGTACTCGGAGACTATTGGGACCGTGCGCGACGACAGCGCCACGGACAGGTGGCCATTATGGACACTTTGTCATAGCTGTCAAGCGAGAAATAAGTAAATATTGTGAAAAAAATTAATGAAATCTTGTGTTATTTTACTATATTAGACAATATTGGACGATGGTAGTCTGTAACATTATTGCCAATAACATTAAAATTGTTGTTTTCAGGTTAGGTGACTTACTTTTTTTTCTTACGGCAATTATCCACTTATTTCTTTGGTCTCGTTTCCACCACGGTCTTGAAAACTGGTAAAATTTACAGTCGCTATTCTGTGGTGTTTTTACAATTCACAATAACACATTTTACTATGATTTTACTAGAGCCATATTAAATTTATCTTTACTGCAATATGGATTTGACAGCTCAAGTCAATAGACCGCGGGCCAACGACAGGTCACGATTACCAATCTCCTCTCGCATGAAAACTACATAGAGTGGTTAAGAAAGATGAATAAAAAATTACTGTGGACGTCTGCCACGATTCCGTTGGTGGGTTGAGAAGCAGCAGCCTCCCAAAGACGTAAAAAACATAATTAAATTCAGTCATTTCCTCTCGACTGAAACTAGGTTTAAATGATACTTAGTTAAGAAAATACCTTAACGAAAAAAAATCGTCTGCCACTTGTAGGGCGGTGGAATACCCGTCTGCCAAGCACGTGAACATGTAAAAAAATAATTAAATTCAGTCATTTCCTCTCGCATGAAATTTTGTCAGATGATAGTTTATGGCCTATTATGAAGAAATAAATTCGTCTGCCACTTGTATCGCGGTGGAAAACCCGTCTGCCAAGGGCCTAAACATTGTATGGGATGAAAAGAAAAAAACAATGTACATCGGCGTGTGGGGTATCTATGGATAGGTCTTTAAAAATGATATAGGGGTTTCTAAAAAACTTTTCCATTTAATTCAACCGTTGGTGAAATATTCGCCGTGAAAGTCGTAAAAAGTTCATCCCCCTCTTTAATTTCTAAACTGTGAGATCAAAAATTCTGAAAAAATTGGGAGGGTGTACATAAATAAAGACTCAAAAATATTCGGTTTGAATAAACTACGTCAAACGGTTTTTGAATAAACGCTGAAAAACTGTCTTGTTCAAACAAAACGACTTAAGCGACGTGAGTTTCCCATACATCTGTATCCCATACAGATACGACCATTTTTGCTACGATTTATTGAATAGTGGTTTAAAATGTGAACTAGTACGTGTCGGTACGGAAACCTTCATTGTGTGTAATCCCAGACGCACTCTAGGACTGCTTGAAAGTTATTAGACATGCCTCAGGTCGTGTCTTCATAGGAAACTCACGTCACTTAAGTCGTTTTGTTTGGGCAAGACAGTTTTTCAGCGTTTATTCAAAAACCGTTTGAGGTAATTTATTCAAACCGAATATTTTAAACCGATATCCAATAAATTGTAGCAAAAAAGGTCGTATCTTTATGGGAAACACACGTCGCTTAACGCGTTTAGTTTGGACAAGACAGTTTTTCAGCGTTTATTCAAAAACCGTTTGACGTAATTTATTCGAACCGAATATTTTTGAAAGTCTTCATTTATTTACATCCTCCCAATTTTTTTCAGAATTTTTGACTTCGCAGTTTCAAAATTAAAGAGGGGGGATGCACTTTTTACGACTTTCACAGCGAATATCTCACCAACGGTTGATTAAAATGGAAAAGTTTTTTAAAAACCCCTATATCATTTTCAAATATCTATCCATAGATACCCCAAACGCCGATGTGCATTGTTTTTTCCTTTTCACCCCATACAATGTTTAGGCCCTTGGCAGACGGGTTTTCCACCGCGATACAAGTGGCAGACGAATTTATTTCTTCATAATAGTTCATAAACTATCATCTGACAAAATTTCATGCGAGAGGAAATGACTGAATTTTTTTTTTACATGTTCACGTGCTTGGCAGACGGGTATTCCACCGCCCTACAAGTGGCAGACGATTTTTTTTCGTTAAGGTATTTTCTTAACTATCATTTAAACCTAGTTTCAGTCGAGAGGAAATGACTGTTTTTTTTTTTTTTTTTACGTCTTTGGGAGGCTGCTGCTCCTCAACCCACGAACGGAATCGTGGCAGACGTGCACAGCAATTTTTTATTCATCTTTCTTAATCACTGTACAAGTTTTCGTGCGAGAGGAAATGACTGACGATTTTAACCTTCTGGCCCGCGGTCTACAACAACGAAATGTAAATTTTAACCGTAGTGAGCGCTGTGATCGTTTAGGCTACCCCCTCCACCCGCTTTGCACCCTGCCAATAAGTACAAATACAATTAAAACATTTGGCAGGAAGGTGTGTTCTACTCGTATGAACCGCTACGTAAAAGTGATGTGAAATGACAAAAAAATATTAAAGTAGGGGGAGGGGGGCACGTGATTACATGTAACCAGCGGGGTAATCACGTAACGATAATATGT
The DNA here is from genome assembly GCA_951800055.1 of Cenopis cana. Taxonomy (NCBI): domain Eukaryota; kingdom Metazoa; phylum Arthropoda; class Insecta; order Lepidoptera; family Tortricidae; genus Cenopis; species Cenopis cana. The sequence continues at coordinate 21,150,278 of OX637476.1, read as the reverse complement.
TGGAACGTATTTAATGTCAGTTTTAGTATGGGATTTGACATTTAAATCTATCGTACTAACGGACGAAAATGTTACGTGATTACCGCGCAGGGGATACAAAGCGAAACGATTAATTTAATGATCGTACAACAGCGCAGCAGCGCGTGCGCGTGCGATCCGTAACGCTGCGCCGCAACCACTGAATAGTCACACAACGTGTGAGCCGGCGGCCGCATGTACTTTGCGCGGCGCGATGACGTCACGGTAGTAAGCCCCTCCTGGGAGCCGATTTTTGAGAGTCGAACGCTCGAATTTTCACTCGAGATCCGTCAAAAAACTATGACGTTTTGACAGATGTCGCGTGAAAAGTCGAGCGTTCGACACTCAAAAATCGGTCCCCTGGTCATACACTCTTGACAGCGCGATAGTGACTGTTTTGATGGTGTGCACGGCTGATCTTCAATCCGATTACTGTGTTATATATAGTGACTGATTACTTTGTTGCAGGGATTGGGCCCACTTTTAGAGTCATCTTCTCAGTCGTACACTCTTGAGTGGTCGTGGCTGTTGGGATGCTATATACCGCTGATCTTCGCTTCCGGATTTGTTGTCGGCAATGGACCCAAGACAATGGACACAAGGTGGACTGATGACCTGGTAAAGGCCGCGGGAGTCCGCTGGATGCGGGTGGCGCAGGACCGGTCATTGTGGCACTATTTTGGGGAGGCCTATGTCCACCAGTGGACGTCTTTCGGCTGATATGATGATGATGATTGGACTACAGACTTTCCGAGCAAGAGAATTAAATCTATATTTACCTGAAAGACGGCGGAGGTTTCGTCGGTATCATGAATATGGCCCTCATAGGATGTATGTCTCCGTACGGCGGTTTTCCCTCGGCCATCTCGAGCGCGGTGATGCCGAGCGACCAGATGTCGGCCACGCAGTCGTAGCCTATCTCCTGGATCACTTCGGGCGCCATCCAGAATGGCGTGCCGATTACTGTGTTGCGTTTGGCCATTGTGTCCTGGAAAAAAATGGAATTATATTAAGTTTTGAGGTGGATTTACATATTAAAACAATATTAAGTTTGAGAGACAACGTTTTATAGTGTTTGCTAATCTATCACCCAGCTACCTGCATTTTACACTGACAGATCAATTTCTGATTAATTATTTATGTAACCACATCAATAAATCCTACACAACAGATTAATACTATTTTCTACTATAAACTTAAAAGCAAATTCACGATATTTGAACGTGAAACTCATATTTTTTCTAGCGTTTTCCCGGTTGTGCCCTAACGAGCGAGAGCTTTGACCCCTAATCCAAAGATTAGACACAGGAAGTCAGGAACTAGTTTGACAAAAACGACTGCCATCTGATCTTAAAACCTAGAGGGAAGCCTCCGCCAAAAAGTGTCACAATGACCGGACCTGCGCCACCCGCATCCAGCGAACTCCCGCGTCATCGGTTCAGGTCATCAGTCAGTTTCGAGCCTTGCTAATGTGCAAAATGTTTTAGTTACTCACAGTAAGTTGTCCAGCGACGCCAAAATCGGCCAGTTTAGCGTGACCCTCGGTGTTGAGCAGAATGTTCCCCGCTTTAATATCGCGGTGGATCTTGCGCCGCCGATGCAGATACTCCAGACCCTTGAGCGTGTCACACAGTATGGTGGCTATTTCATCCTCTGAGAGGGTCTTCTTGCGGAGCCTCATGATGTCTGATACAGAGCCCGCGCCGCAGTATTCCATTACGATCTGGAAACAAGACATCATCATCATATCAGCCGAAAGACGTCCACTGTTGGACATATGCCTCTCTCAAAGAGTGCCACAATGACGAGTCCTGCGCCACCCGCTTTCCGTCTCCCGAGACCTTTACCAGGTCATCAGTCCATCTTGTGGAGGGTCTACCTATACGCAGCGGCGGCCTTAGGGGGTGGCCAAGCAAATTTAAAAAATATATATTCACGAAGGACAAAGGGCCTCGCAAAGATCTGCCGCCTGGAGCCTCGCAATGGGTAAGGCCGCCGCTGCCCACACGTCACTCAAGAACCGTAGAGTTCGTACATAAACTCTTTGAAAATCCGCTCGCTGGTTTCAAGAGAAGAAAGTAAGAGATAGTTTAATCTTGTATTAAGCAGTAACGCAAATTTAAAAATAAATGAAAAATTGAAAAAATGTTGGCACCGAGCTGGATTCGAACCTGCGACCGCCAGGCATTCGCGGCCAGTCGATCTAGCCTACTGAACTATAGGTGCAACCCACACCCGGCCCCCAAATTCTTCAACCGTTTCTTCATTTATACAAACGCCTTAAGGGAGGCATACAACCACATCTACCGAGAAGATTCAGGCTTCATTAACGGCACTAACGTCTCATTTGCGTGCAATATAAAGAGATGGCCACGTTTAGACACGTTTGTTAACAGTGAGGCATCTGTACGTAGTAGGTACTATTACTTATTCTGTGGTTACGTTAAGTTAAGAGATAGTTGGTCAAATCGACAACAGGACACTCACCCAAAGGTCAGTATTCTTGAAATAGCTGCCATAGTATTTGACGACGTAAGGGCTGTCGCACTGCTGCATGATGCTTATTTCCTTGATGATCTCTTGGAGATCCGTGTCGACTGGGACCTGTTTGATGGCGAGAACTTGTCCGCTCTCCTTGTGAAGGGCCTGGAATCATTATAATGATGGGTTAAGAGGGCGTAGTTGTCCCACTCTAACACGCGTGAGTTTGCAATTAACCATCCCGCTCTCTACGGAAGCTTAGCGCGTACTTTTCGTAAATATTGATGTTTATTCTAAACGTGTACATTTATAAAGATAATCTTTTTTCTCAGGTTTGAGAACTTATCATTGTACAAAAATTAAAGCAGAAATCATTGTTAAAGATGGGAGAGATCTTTAATACAACCAAAAACATCGAAAAACACTGTAGATGTTGAGATCTATGTCGATAAACATTGGCAAAATATGGCGCTGGCATCTGACATCCCACAGAAACTTTGTATACAATCAGATTTTAAGAAACACAGCTTACGATTATACGGTTTGGTGTGGTCCCGCCCGAAAACCAGCGTAAGAAGGATGTGATGTCAGTGAGTTGACGACGAAGATGTAGAAGAAGTATGCATTTTTGGAAAGCATTCACGTCTAAAGTGTAGGTAACGGAAAAAAAATCTGTTTGCAGCCCGGTTAGCATAATACGATTTATTTTGCATTTTAGGCGATTTCGGCAGTAAAATGTAAACATAAAAGCTATCGTGCTGGCTGGGCGTGGGTTTCGGTAAAAACAACGGTGTTTCTTTTAGAGGTGAGACGTATTTGCGGGAATAGGTTTTTGGTTTTGGCATGGACGCGTAAGTACGCGATCCGGCCCGCTCGTCTTTTAGCGTAATATCGAATACTAGGCGTACGACGACTCTGAAGACTCGAACCTCTAAGGGTCTTAAGAGGAGGGGTAGGGCAAGCTCTCTCCATACAAACTTTGTGCAGGATTTTCTACGTTTGTGTTTGCATTAACTTTATGATTTTTGGTCAGTATGCTTATTTTTCTGTTAGCTATTTCGTGATGTAATTTTTTTTTTCATTGATATTATTTTGTTTTTTTTTTTCATTTTTTTGAAATATTTGCAAAATTCCACATCACTTTCTTCGCATATCTAATATTTACATCCAAAAAAATTATTAAATTCGTTAGTGCCAAAACCTACGAATAAAACGTGCACAGAGTTTTTATGGAGAATGCGTTGCCCACCCCTTCCGCGCTATTCGTATTCGTCTGCGCGTTCGGATTCTTTCGGGGCACCTCGGGTCGGGGTCGGTTTAGCGCGTCTTTGAACCTAGTCTTTAGATCTAGTCTTTTTGTGGACGCGTACTCGCAAGACTCTGGTTTTTTTAATGGGATTTGGCCAGCATCTAGCGGTGAAGCGCGCTCACCCAGAAAATGCCTAAAACTTAAAAAATTCAAATGATTAAAAAGATACCTTATATACGCTTCCATAGGAGCCTTCTCCGAGCTTGCAGATGATATCGAACACTTCTTCAGGCTGTCGAGTGAGACTCTCCTCGGAGAGTTTCTTCAACTCACTGCAACAAACAACAAATCATAATGTTATTAAAATATAGTAAACGGGTCACTCACGTCTTTAAGGCCGAATATCGCTCGACATGTTTCGGACCAATACGTAGTACTTAGGGTGTCCTGCCCCCTTGTTTTGCAGAAAATGTTTCATAGAATGTATTGTTTCGCAGAATTTTCATTTCATAGAAACTTTTTTTAAACGATTCGCTTTTTAGGTACTTTACAGCTAAAATGCCATTGGGTACCCAATTAGATCTACCAGAAAAGTAGGTTAGGTTAGAACTGCGACCCTCTTGTAAATAGTACATTACTTACCAAGGGCGATAAAACAAAGACTGTCTCAGATCGCAGGTATTTTACGCCCGAGCCGAAGGCAAGGGCGATAAATATGCGATCTGAGGCTTTCTTTATTATCGCCCGTGGTAAGTACAAAATTTTATGTCACCCCCTGGCCAGGAAGTGGGTTTTTTCGCGCGCGGAGCGTGCGATAATGGCCACTTTATGGCCAGGTGTGACATAAAAAATGTTTTCTATGAAATGAAAATTCTGCGAAACAATCCATCTGTGAAACGTCTGTCTGCGAATTCCAAACCTTAGCAGTACGTATTAGTATTACCTATAAAAGATGATGAAAAGTGGTTCGAGCTACTTGGTTCGAATAGAGGAATTTCAACCAAATTTTTGTTTTTAGAAGACCACAGACACCGTACTTTGCGTCTAGGTCCTACTGCCGTTCGTACATAATAAATCTTTCTAGTAAATATAAATGAGAACCATGAGGGCTGGCTGTCTCAGCTGAGTGTATATTTTAGGCCACAATAGTCCGTACCCCGTACTCGATAGCGACGCAGCGACGGCGGGAAAATGTCAAGATACCCAAGATACTTGTCGATTCGCATAAAAATTAAACCAAAAAATATGAGTGTTTCTAAATTGACGAGAGTATCCTTATGGCATTTTCCGAAACAAAGATTATATTTTGTATTAAAATAAAAAATATTCCATAACATTATTGGTAAAAGGTCAGAGTTTTTTGAACATGATTCTGACATTTTTCTCAATATGAGCTTCCCTGATTAATAACAAAAACAACACATTATGATACCGGGTTCATTGTCCGACTTCCAATATAAACCACATTGAGGATAACTAACACAACTTCTTATCTCACCTAACACACCCATAGTAATAAGGACTTTGCTCGGATAAGATACGGCTCAAATTAGAAAAAAAAAATGGGAACAAATAAAATGATCACCTAAATAACTTTTGATATCATCAAATTTTCGAACCCTAAAATAAGGTTGAACACTCAAAAACAATTATCGATCAGCAATTCCGAGTCACCAAAAAAATTCTACCTATTTTTGCAGCACTTGCACCTATTTTACTTATTGCGTTCCTATAAATTTATAATCGCATCAAAAAAATTGTCAAGTACCACCAAAAACACTAAACTACCACCTAATCTCATGCACCTTTTTTCATTAGAATTACATCCAAATATTATACACATAGCATGCTACATTTTAGTAAGTAAACAGTTACAAATTAATTGTTTTTATCACTATAAATATTTTAGTCATTTCCAAAATGTTATAAATTAGAAAGTAAAATTCTAAATTAATTTAAAAAGCAACGCGCAATGTGGCTGTGTGAAATAATAACACGTATACTGCTATCTCACTCAATCAAATACAAAGAATTGTCTGAAGCATAAAACCTATTGATATGTCGTTAGCGTTACAGTGAAAGGTACCTATTGCTGTTTCATTCTAACTACCTATTGCTGATGGTGTACAAACTGCAAGAAGTTTTATTTTTAATTTTTTAATGCGTTGACGTGACCGCGTTTGATTGAAAAGTTTTATTTGAAAATGAGTTTTGTTGATTTATTAAATTGTTAGTTTGTTATGAAAATGGATAAAGGTCCTCAAATGAGTTTACTTTAATAATTTAGATAGACTTTCATGGAAAAATTAAAGGAAGTTAATAGGTAGAAATAGGTATAGGTAGGTTTAGGTTATGTTAGTTTTGCATCGGCCCGAAGGGCCAAAACAACTCAAAATAGGAGCTCCGCGCCAGCGGAGATCCGTCAATACTGTTCCAATGTCCACTAGTTTGAAATAAAAATAGATGTCATCGAAAAATACTACTACCTAGGCAAATTGACGATTATCAGCGAATAGAGTAGAGGCAAAAACATCTGAGAACAAATAGCTGTATACGACCAGTAAGGAAAGCACAGTTGAAAATATATTTATTAAATTAAATTATGTTATGTACGTGTCTCATTCAAGTTACAGAAATTTTGTAGCTTCTATAAAATAAAATCATTTAGCGCTGTCTTGCTCGCACGCGGTGCGACGTGCGAGCGAGACGGACCGTATGGAAAACCGCATCAGTGTGCTAGCAATGAGGTTAGACTAGATTGGAACACTTGGAACTGCTTTGCGCCTCGGGCTTTAAAAAACAATTGCCGCGTGAAATTTGGTGATCATGTAGTATTTCTGGGTATCGAAAGAATTATTTGGGTGTAAATAATTTTAATAGGATTACGAGCCCTGTAATATTTGGATGTAAATTATATGAAATTTGGTGTTTGAAATTAGGTGATCATTAAGTATTTTTGGGTAGTGACTAATTTATTTGGTAACAATTTAATTTAATAGGTTATCGACATGTTATTTCTTTGGGTTGCACTTTATATTTAAAAGGAGTTGAAAATTTGGTGCGAATCTAGTATTTTTGGTAATCAATGCAATTTTTTAGAGCATCATTCGGCAACTAATTTGGTGGTTCGTTAAATGCTACCCAAAAAAAATTTCACAATTCGAGGGCGTGTGAAAGTTAACCTGAGCATCATAGCAGACTGATTTTCTTAACGTCATTCAAAAGTGAACTTCGTTACTTAGGCTATAAGGTAGCTTTTCTAACTACACAATTCAATAAGATACGACATTTAGACAATAAAAGCGATGTAGGCATAATTTTTCAGTGTCAACGACCAGCTATCACGAAGGGCTGTATCCATTATTCAAACTATTACAGCATGTTAGGGCGGTTACGTGATTTTACCCATTTAAAAAATGATTAAAGGAGAGGCGGACCCATTGCAAATGTCCCGCTCTAACACGCGTAAGTTTGTAATTAACCATCCCGCTCTCTAAGTAACTGTAAACGATTTTGACTAGACAATATCCTTATTTATACCTAATATTACTACCACTCTAACACATATATATTTTTATGTCACACCTGGCCATAAAGTGGCTATTATCGCACGCTCCGCGCGCGAAAAAACCCACTTCCTGGCCAGGGGGTGACATAAAATTTTGTACTTACCACGGGCGATAATAAAGAAAGACTCAGATCGCATATTTATCGCCCTTGCCTTCGGCTCGGGCGTAAAATACCTGCGATCTGAGACATTCTTTGTTTTATCGCCCTTGGTAAGTAATGTACTATTATGTCACACCTGGCCATAAAGCGGCAATTACCGCACGCTCCGCGCGCTTCGGCTCGGGCGTCAAATACCTGCGATCTGAGACATTCTTTGTTTTACCGCCCTTGTTAAGTAATGTACTATTTTAGAATTTAAATAGCTGTATTCTATGTCTCATGACAATGACGGTTTTTAAAACTCAAAAGTGCCCACCTAGCTAGCCTTTAAAGCGTTTATAGTTGAGATCTTTTGTACAGAAGATTTTTTGAAAAACCCAGTGGCACGAGCCGTGATTCAAACCTACGACACCTCCAAAAAGAAGTTGCGTGGATACCGCTCGACTAGTGTCATTAAAACATAATAGTATTTTTTATGTACTCTCCAATTATAACTGACTCCACGAGCAGAATGCATTAAAATCTCCTGAATAAAATTCAAATTAACTGCCCAATAAACCTTGATTTATTTCCACGTTCCTCTTCTGTATGTATATGACTAGTGTTGGGCTATTTATTCATAAATACATTTGTGCAATTGCCCCACATAGCAATACCATATCGCGGCAGGGAGTGGGCATATGCGTAATAGGCACATAAAGAAGTTTTACCAGGTTATCGGCATCGTTTAACATGACCTCTAGTTTATAACATCTATAGCGTAATCAGAGGTCAAACTTGTGCTGGTCTTCTCCGTACTATGTATGAGCTCTATGAATAGTCTGGTAATCTATAGATGAAGCTACAACTCTAAAGTCAAATACTTATTTTATTACTCCTTTTAATGACTATCAATGCCAAAAACTCTGTGCAGAGAACATGTATTTCACATCCTTCTACTAATAGTTCGAAATATCAAGATCTCACTTACAGAGAGACAGACGGACATAATTTGTAGACTTAAGGACGAGTTTCACAAACTTTACGCTTACAGACTGATCAACGTTAAATATACCACCAGGGGCCTATACTACAAAACTTTACAAGCGTACAATTCGACAAATTTGTCAATTTTTTTATGGAAAATCGTGCAATTTTGTCAAATTGTAGACTAGTTAAGTTTTGTGGTATAGGGGCCAGCTGTCATCCCATAGAACTTGTCAAAATGTCCATACCTACTGTGAGATTTTTCCGAATGCCGCTTAAAATTACAGATTTTATCTTGCTATGTTATGTACTGTTTTGTTTTTTTTGAGGGCTGCAATAAAGAGTGGCCAAATCTGTAAGAAAACGTTTCATTAAAACATATATTTGGAGTATTGCACTTTATGCCTGCGAGACGTGGACCATGACGCAACGGGATAGAGAAAGGCTTGAGGCGTTCGAGATGTGGTGCTGGAGAAGGATGGAGGGAATAAGCTGGACGGAAAAGGTCACCAATGAGGAAGTATTGGAAAGAGTAAAGGAAAAGAGACATTTGCTACGTACAATGGAAACTCGAAGAGGGAAAATGATAGGTCATTTGATACGACACGACGATCTAATACGAAAGATAATGGAGGGAAGAAGAGGAAGAGGAAGGTCGAGGATTAATTACATGGACCAAATAAAGAAAAAGATAGACGTCGTGTCGTATAGAGAAGTCAAAGAACTGGCGTTAAGTAGAACGGACTGGAGAGAACTGCACCGACAAGAGTGAAACTCTTAAATAATGATGATGAATAAAGAGTATTGTAGATTAGATTACCAATGTCAATAACATAAACAAACATACGTAAAATAAGTAAGTACAGCTGTACAAATGTGAACCTTAATGTGTTTATTTGACAGCTGTGAGGGGCACGTACACTCATCATCAAAAGCAACTACGCATATGAAGAATTCAAGCCTTTATTGTAATGGCATCGTTTTATTAAGACCAAACGAACTATTCCAAAACAATAAACTAATATCAATGTAATTTAATACTAACAATTATGCAAAGAGAAGATAACAATTGTTTTAATCTTTTGTTCCATTGTAGTTTTCTCATGAGCTCAAGCGGATAAAAATAATCCATCCTTTCGGACGCGTTATGCTAAGTGTTGCAGTTTTATAATTAGTTGTTACTTCTCATTATTATTTCTATTTTGATTTTATACTTGAAAAACATCAATTGTCAACTGCTTTAAAGATTTTCAAATACGAGTACATAAAGATGAAACAAAGGATGCCGTTTGACAATATAAAGTTGCCTTCATCATCAGTCTTATATGTCATTTTAGGGATCCGTACCCAAAGGGTAAAACGGGACCCTATTACTAAGACTCCGCTGTCCGTCTGTCCGCCCGTCCGTCTGTCACCAGGCTGTATCTTTGAACCGTCATTGTTAGACAGTTGAAATTTTCACAGATGATGTATTTCTGTTGCCGCTATAACAACAAATACGCACAATAAAATAAATATTTACACACACAAACAAATACACAGACAGAATAAAATAAATATTTAAGGGGGCTCCCATACAACAGACATGATTTTTTTGCCGTTTTTATATTTAATGGTACGGAAAACTTAGCGCGCGAGTCCGACTCGCACTTGGCCGGTTTTTTACCCTTTACAAAACTATCTGACAATGTCACAATCACAATTCCAACTGACAATTCAGTATAGGGATGTGACCCCACAGTGGAAGCATGGAGTCATCATCATCAATTCATCATCATCAATTCATCATCAACATTATCCCATGTCAATTGCTGGGGTCTATTTTGCGTCATATCAGGGCTTGCGCCTATCGTCTTTAGGTTCTTTGTGAGTGTACTCAACCAAAGTACCTAGACTACCTAGTTATGGGGCGACCTCTAGCTCTTCTTCCCTCTGAGATATTTAACATTCGTTTGGTCATGTGGTCATCTTCCCTGCGCATTACATGGCCAAACCAGACCAGCGTAGTCGGGTTTCGCCCATCTTTTCTGGTACAGATGCTACTTTAAATGTTCCTCGGATATGTTCATTGGACTCCATATCAGATCTCTCGGTACTCTATCGAAAGTTTTTTCTAGATCTATAAAGTTGGAATGTAGATCTTTCGTCAGATTTATATTTTTGGCGAAGCATTTTTATTGAGTTGACTCCTGAATGAAAGTTCATGGTCCTACATTGGGGGCACCCGGACAGGGAACGGTGTTACCTGACAGAGACAGGAGAGTAGCCTGGGCAAAATCCATGGAAAATTCCACTCAGTGAGATTGGTCGAGCCACTGGGAATTTTGTAGAGCTATGTGGTTCACTGAACCTAGCTGAGAAGAGTCAGGAATGAAACTCAGCTAGGCCCGACCTGTTGGACTGACTTTACCAGGGATGGGGTGGTACCGGGCGAGACCAACATATGACACTATATAAATATGTGTGTGCAAATTAATATGTAAATTAATATCAACTGATGTTTCATAGAAAGTTGTTGATTTGACGATCAGTCAAATACCCTACACATCAATTCTGGCTAAGGAATGTTACAGAGCTACGTTTTAAAATAAAAATACAGCTTGAGGAAAACGTTACAGCTTTATATGTAGCCGATACGAGGAAGCCATGATTCACTATTACGCGTTTTGCGACGAACGTTGAACGATATATTCAATAATAAATAAACACGCATGGAGAACCACGCTTCGAAAACGAATTCGTATTAACAAAGTTCTTTAACCAGTGTCTTTAACTATAAAGGTATACCTTGGATTGGAACCTTCCTAATAAATCTACACTAAAACGTCAATATTGATATCACTGATCAATACTATAATGTAAACAAACTTTATCCATGCTATCGAACGACTATCAAACCTACGGAAGTTACGGAAAGGATTGTACGTAGGTTGCTCCAAAAGTTTTGCAAAACAGAAGTATTTATTAAGATTTTTCAAAATACATGCCACCAGAGTCTACACACTTTTGCATACGTATAAACCAACTACTAAATATCTCTTGCCATTTATCCTGTGAAACTGAAACACATGCATTATCCCAAGCACTTAATAATTCCTCTTTGGTTGCGAATTTTTGGCCTTTTAATTTATTCTTTATAAAAGGGAAAAGTCCGAAATCGCAAGGCGCGAGGTCCGGGCTATAGGGAGGATGATCCAACAGTGTGAGTCCCGATTGGTTCAAAAACTCCTGAGTCAAGCTTGCCCGATGTGCCGGCGCGTTGTCGTGGTGTAAGTGCCAAGTCCTGAGACGTGATTTTGGTCGCAATTCTTTCTGCTCATTTATAACTTGAGGTAAACAAACGCCTGTATACCAAGCAGCGGTGACGGTCTTCTGTGAATCCAACACCACCCTTTTTATGAGGCCTCTTTTAGCAAAGAATACTGCGATCATTCTTTTTTTGACTGATCTTTGTTGTTTAACTTTGGTCGGTGCTGGCTCATCTTCGAACACCCATAGTTTTGATTGAGATTTATTAGGAATGTCAAAAAAAATATAACCAGGTTTCGTCGCCTGTGACGATTGAATCAACATCCTTTGAATGGCCAGAGTCATATTTCTTTAACATTTTTTCACACCAATTGACACGCGCTGCTCGCTGGCTTTCATTGAGGAAATGAGGGATCCATAAAGAACACAAATTTCTTACGTTTAAATCTTGATGCAAAATCGAATATAAGGTAGATGCACCAATGCTTAGAATCTCTTGAATCTGTCTATAAGTAATTCGACGGTCAGCTGTAATTATATTTTTAACTGCGGCAATGTTTTCTTGAGTCCTGCTCGTCACTGGGCGGCCAGATCTTTCATCATCATCTAAATTAAAAAATCCTCGTTGAAATTCTTGGTACCAACGGAATATGGTAGAGACAGAAGGACACTTATCGCCGAAAGTTTCAGACATTTCGTCATGGCACTCTTGGTAAGATAATCCACGTTTGAAGTTGTAGTAGAATATCACTCTGTAATCACGGTGACTGAGACAAGCCATTTTTACAACTTTCCGCTAATCATGTAACAAACAGACTGAGCACAGGAATAACCTGAGTATATGTTTGGACTTGTTTGTCTCTGTACTTATTAATGCGACTATTCAAACAAGTTCAAACTTGCTATGTTTCTCATATTGCAAGACTTATGGAGCAACCTACGTATTACATTAAGTACTAGAAGTTATAGTAACAAAAGGACCTTAGAAGTCAAGACCAGAAAAATAAAATGTATGGTTTTTCCTGATATCTTTATCATTGTCCCGTTTAAGGACGAGGAAAAATAAATATCGCTTTCTTTGATTGTGAAACCCCATTCTGACCAGACGAAGAACTCATAAGTATTAATTTTCAGATTCTTAACTTTATGATTGCTTGTCTGCTTCGAACCGAATCGTGATTTCGTGATTGCTTCGAAAGAATAAAATCCGAAGTAGTCTATTTTCTTTTATTTACTCGGCCTTAAAAAGGTAATGCGAAATTATTTGTTCAGAAATATGCTTACCCCGGAGGCCTTTCGTCAGCACTCATCCTATCAGCTCTTCTTTTCTTGCAGGTATTGCAGTTCAGAGTAGGTGCACTTCCTTCCCACACCCCTCCCTTCCAAAATATGAGTCGCCCTTCACTATCCATGGGTTTCCATGGCAATAGCCCATGGAGTCAAGGCGACTGAGGTAGTAGGTTGTGCAACGATGGAGTTTTCATCAAATCATGAGTAGGCCAATCACTTTTCCAAGGTATTTGAAGCCACAACACCACCTCAAATCCGTGAAATGAACAATATTGGCAAGTTCATTGGAATCCAAAAATAAACAGCCGTATCCGTTCTAGGAATCGTGATAATGTAAACTTTAAACACAAACTTTTTTTACTATTCACTAATACACACAACACAATCCCAGTGCCACAATCGGGGTCACATTGCTGCAGAATAAACTATCTTTCATAAACTTATGACACATGTGGATAACCCACGCGTTTATGTAACCAAGGCATTCATCCAAAAGCGATCAACAAAAGTTTATTCCCAAAATAAACTCGCGTATATCCTTTACGGGATCACATAACGGTTCGAACGTCCGATCCCCACGCGCTCAGCTTCGAGACTGTTTGATGTTCCAAGTTTAAATAATTTCAAACTTGGAATGAGCTGGCCATCTAGATCTGGACCATTTAGAAATCCCATTCCATTCCCGTTCGGGCTAAATTTAAGACTATGTCCCTGGAGATGATTCCGCCTTGTTTACGAGACGAGAGAAATATTGTTATCATGTGTGACAGTGACAGGTGGTGGGTGGTATCAACGTATATGCCAATAACGAAACGAACACGTGAACTTTATGTCTTTATGTGGGTGGGAACCGATATATTTTTTCTACTAAAAGCTTTTGGCTACATCTGATAACGATGATAACCCAATCCCTGTATTTTCATCGGCTTCCCATATCCAATATTTGGCTTGAAAACATAAATCGTTGTCTATTGCTATTCGTGCTTTCCTATACTACCACCGTTTATTTTCGTGTTACGACTTAATTAAAAATTGACTACCAAAACTTTAACTTCCTCCACAATTCTGCTTTTATATTAAGTCTTTCCAACATGAGATTATTCAAAAGGATTTTTAAGGAGACTGTTAGTCAACTGTGTGAGTCATCATTGTCTTCATGGGCTGAATTCACTTCTGCCCAGGGCTTCTGATAGTAATCAGGAGATTCAGGGGCTACAAAATACATTGTAAACTACAATTATGAACATATTCTTACTAATCCCGTGTCTAAAATAAGTAAATTATTCAAAAACATCTACGAATAGAGCGCCAACAGCCATATGGGTCTATGAGGAAGTTCGTTTTCCTTCCCTAATCGCCCATGAAGTTGTACTCGTATATTAACGTTTCTTTCAACTATAAATTATTTAATAATTTATTTTAATTTACCGTGTCAAGCTGTTGTATCACAGGTAAATATAAACATGACTGTAGGTGAGCCACAGAGGATGTTGATGCTCGATATAATACCAGATTCTATACAGAACATTTAAAATTAGACGAACTCTTACAAATATGTCCCGAAAATAAAATAAGTCACAATATTTAATTCATTTCACTTTAGGACAAGAGCACAGACAGACCACACTAAAACATTCAAAAGAAAATAAAATCAATCGATACGAGTTAATTTTAAAGTTCAAAATCACTAAATTGAATGCTCTTAATTCAACTTAATACTCTTTGTATCATACTTTGCGGAGACAATCAAAATTCCTTGTACATTAAATTGAGCGCTGTTTACGCGTTTTAAGATTCAGATTTGAATGTATCTGTATTGCGATTTGCTACATTCGTTGCGTACACGCAAGGCATGGCACCAGCCCGGCTGCTGCGAGTTGGTCCAACTATAAATACACTAATACTTACTTCTTTTATTTATTCAAATACCGTTAAGTCATTAGCGGTTTTAAAAAATCCCCTAGTTTGTGGTTTTTCTAAATCAACGCGTTCCTGAGTGATTAATTATGGGATCATTAGTATGAACATTCCAAGAAATTGAACTTCCTTAGTTATAATGTTGATGGTGAAATTTCAAGTAGTGGTTTTAGTCATGAAAACATAAATGCAGGTAATTTAGGACATGAAACCGAGAATTATTCACGAAGTAGGTATGCATAATCACCTTTTTAAAAATCTTTGCATTACAATAATAATGTTTTTCCAATCAGAACAGGATGTACTCAAAGAGGTATTATAGATAAGAGGATATTGCTAAACCAAATGGCATACCATTAAATTCATAAAATGGTTTGCAAAATTACGAGGATTCAAGGTCAGTTATGTTATGACTCACTTCTCGTTCAAAACCGTCAAACGGCATTCCAATAAAAATAAAATAGCATACTATTGTACTAAACACAATCGTTCGGCTTTTCACTGCATTTTAAAACGATATACTGCTTTTGAGGTTTCGAAATTTTAAACCATAATTCGCAAGGAATTAAGAATACTTTCTAATAACAAAACTGGCATGTGAGCTTGATGGAACTGCCAAACAGTGCCGAGCACAAGCATTTCGTTAAACGTTTTAGTGTCCGCTTGAAACCGTGTGAGTTTAAATAAGCATCTCTTTTCAGGTTTTGCGAACGCCATAGGAGAAATAAACAGTATTAAACGCACGAATATATACACAATATATAAAGTTGTCCTAAAATAAAGAGAATGGAAGAAACTGCATGAATCTTTGTCTCAATTTCCTATGAGTTATGATGACGTCAAAAAATGTGTGTTTGAGCGTTTCTCACATTACCTGTAAGAAGTTACAAATTGGTCATTGACATTTGGTTGTGCGTTGTGCACACAAATATTAGCGTGATATTTTTGTGACTAGGACAACGAACCTCGCACCGTCTAAATTTCGCGCGAAATGACGTATGCGCATCGGACTTTTTTTTATCTTTGGCTGATTTGCTATGACTATGGCATGGTTTAAGAATGACTTCAAGTAATGACCAAGTCAAGACCAAGAAAATCGAAGAAGAAGTGTAGGTAAATACATATATATTAACCAATTCTTGGTCTATTCCATGTGACTAGTATCTGTAAGAATTTCACTGCTATTAGTATGAATAAGTTTATGGGAAGCCTTAGTGGAAAGTATTTACAATTATGTTCGTATTCTCACCAAGCAGGTCATCGGGTCAGTGAAAAGGACCAAGCAACAAGAGATGACCGCAAAATTCGATTGCTTCCATCGATGTAAATCCTCAAGACGTAAGCACGTCGTTAGTCATATTATATTACGGCACACTTTTCGGTAACCATTCAGTATCGAATATGGTAGGCCAGGCCCCTATTTCACCAACTTGACAATTATCACCTTACAATGACAATTCGGTTTACATTGCCGGGCCGGTAAGTATCGATGCTATCCAATGACCATCTTTACATGACGACTCAGAAGTGTACTTGGAATTGTCATTGTCAGATGACAATTGTCAAGTTGGTGAAATAGGGGCCAGGTGGTTGTTTACGGCCTTACGGCACTTCGTAATATGCTATGTGCCAAAGCCATTTTAGATTTATTTCTACTAGGCATTTCATCAGAGGCTTAAGCTAAGCGAAGCATCGACTATACTTTTTGCCTTTTTTTTATAAAAAGAAGGTGGCAAACAAGCGTACGGTCCACCTAATGGTAAGCGGACACCGCAGCCAATCTCTAAATGAAATGTAACCCTTACAATCTGGAATTTGATGCCATTGCATGCCAATCTCTGAATGAAATTGCCAATAAGATTACTGCTGCTTACATCATGTACAGCGCACAGCATACCGTCCATTGTTTGGCACAAAACAATGACTCTACGAGTGACTCAAACCCTGTAGTAAATCATTGCATCGGTTCGGACCTAAAAGGGCCGGTCAAGATTTAATGAATGTTATTTACATAATGTTTCGGGTTATTAGTTCGGGGAATGAAAAGGAAATTCAAATTTAAAGCAATTAATAAGATTTTGTTTTCATTTTGTACTTCAATTGGCAGTAAATCAAGCCTCTAGAGCTTTTAGCTTGGCGGAGGATTTCAAAGATGTATGTCATTGTGTTGTGTAGTCCTCAATACGATTAAGGCGATATATCGATTGAAAGAGACACCCTTTGTTTTTCGCTCACGACAAAACGGGATATGCAACCCTCTCCGAGAATGGCTTTTTAGACAAATCTCGTTAAATATCTGACTGTGCGCAGGTTTATTAAATTTCCTCTTGTCAGTACCTAGATGAGGTAAAATACCATCATATTAACTTAATCGTGTCTTTTAATAATGCGTTGTTTTAGTAGGCTGAGGAAAAAAAGGAAAATATAGACTGGACTTTGGATGTATTGTCTATCGAGAAAATTTTAAGCAATCATGTTTCGCTATTGTCAGTACCACAATCATATAGTCAAGAATCATATATCTGAAAATCAGCCCCTACTGTTTGCTAGTCTGGGCAGGACAGCGTTTCAAAGTCTCCACATTTCTCAGTGTAGCGCCTTAACTAGCTTGGGGTCCAAAGCACCCTCTCGTGTATAGAAAGAGTCAGTAGTGGACTACACAAGTTGTGTGCGTGCGTTTGTTATCAAAATCAGGTATCATCGTGTGTAACTAGCACTTATATCAAATGACTTATGCACATTTGATGGATTGCATAACCCTCGTGAAGACAACCACCCTCTGTCACTGAATAAACAAGTAAAAACAAATCGTACGGAGCTGTCACGTATACTATATCAATCAATCAATCATTTTATATAATAGCATTAGAGGATCATAATACAGTGACGGCTCTAATATAAAGCAAGCGTCTATAGGCGACGGTGGTAACACTGGTAACCACATAGCAGCTTGGGCTGTCAGCTAGTTCGCCACCGACGTAGTATAAAAAAAATCATTTGCAGTTTAAACATGATTCATAAGTTTTTTTTTCGCCCATCTCCATAATTATGTTAGTTGGTTTGTGGTGTGGTTATCATTTACACGTCATCTTAAATGGCTAATGAATGAAGTCTGAGCTCCAAAATTAGTACTTACTAACAAAAAATATATACGTATGTTGCTCCCCTGTAGATAAGATCTGTTTTTAGGGTTCCGTAGTAAACAAGGAAGGTCGTCGTCGTCCCCCCCCCCCCCCCCCACTGCCAGTTAAACGGTGACTACTAGGCATGTGAAAAAAATCATTGTAGTAGTATATACGATGAATTTAAAAGGAAAACTATCACAGCTAAGTAGACATTACTAGTTAACGAGTAATAGTCGAACTTCAGAGATGTACTTTGCAAAAGCAAACTTCCGTACAATTTACATTGATGCCTTAGATCAGTGTTTTTCATACTTTTTGGTATTACGGCCCTTAATGATACCAAAATTTCTTCGCGACCCCCCAAAAGAGATGTCTATGGTTAACCCTCGGGACCCTATCCATAATTAACAGATTTGGACCGCAGAATTTTGACATTCATTCTAACTATTCTGAGATTTCTTATCGTAAAATATACATATCTAAGAATGATTTCTGTTTTAACCGACTCAAAAAAGGGGATATTTTAATTCGGTTGTAGTCTGGTTATTGTTTTATTTAATTTATTAAATATATCATTTTGTTAGTAATTTTCCTAAAATGAAATCTCCATTCTATGAAGGCACGGGACTAAGCTGTATCTCGCGACCCCCCTGGATAAGAGCCGCGACCCCCTTGGGGGTCGGGACCCACACTTTGAAAAACACTGCCTTAGATAATGTTGTTAATTCTGTCAAAAACATAGTAAATATAAGTTTGCAAACTTTTTAGTCCACATAATGTAACGGGTGGACAACTACGGAACCCTACCTTGCGCGTGGCCCGACACGCACTTGGCCGGTTTTTTTAAGGAGAATCTCTTGAATTTTAGTGACGATACTAATTCCCGAAACTGTAAACTATAATGTTATTTAGGCAAAGTACAGTACTTAACACCGTAAGGGATACTGTGTTACTATATATAAATGGTATTCACCAGTCATCAAAGACTCGCGCTGAGGATCACTAAGCGGGGGTCACAGACCGACCCAGATAAACAGCGGGCCGTGCCGATAGATGCGTTAGCTTGCCAATTTAATAGGATCGAAGTATGTCTAGACGAATTGACAGATCGCATTGAAATTCTGTTAATCGTCTTATACGGTCGGCCTCACAAGGGGTTTGACATCTTTGTACATACTTAACGACTGTCAAATTTCCAACGGGTGAAAGCGACAACAGAAGATTGTGAAGCGAAGGCCGTATATTGAATCCTGAGTGAAGCGAAAGATTCTACAATAGAATCACTCGCTTCGCTCAGGTTTCTATTATAGAATCTTAAGCGAAGCGAGTGATTCAAGTGTTTACGCCCAAGACGGAAATAATTGTGCTACCGTGTGACACTGCTATAAACATGAAATGTCTAATAATTTAAAAAATAATTTTATGTCACACCTGGCCATAAAGTGGCCATTATCGCACGCTCCGCGCGCGAAAAAACCCACTTCCTGGCTAGGGGGTGACATAAAATTTTGTACTTACCACGGGCGATAATAAAGAAAGCCTCAGATCGCATATTTATCGCCCTTGCCTTAGGCTCGGGCGTAAAATACCTGCGATCTGAGACATTCTTTGTTTTATCGCCATTGGTAAGTAATATTGGTAAGTACTATTGCTACCGAGTGGCAAATCACATCTTCTATGAAGAAAAGAGTCAGTTGCCCTCAAGGGAGGAAAGTACGGTCCCTCATTCGAGGGCAACAATTACTCCTCTTTTCTGAATAACAGGTGTGAAAAGTTATAAAAGGGCATATTATAGTAGGGTGTATAAACAGTCTTGGTCCTTTTGTTCCACAGCTGGTAAACCAGTGCGGTTCGTTGACCTGCAGCACTGAGTCACAAGGCCCAGGTATTAAACTTTAAACTTGGTATTTGTTGGTAGTTCTACGGACTCCCAATACGATATTTGTTAATAGCAACTTTTTAGAACATGTCAAAAACGATCGGTTAGTATGACGATTGTAGGGAAATATCATTGACTTATAATATAGAAATAGACACACAATGTCGAACAAAAATGACGGAAAATGTGGCACTGATTGACACTGTCAGTTGCATACACGCTTTGTCACTGTCACTGTCTGCCGTCAACACGAAAGTACCGCAACGCGGTACATTTGCGGGTGCCATTTTTTTCGCCTGACTGTGTATCTAGTTCTTTTAAGCTCAAGCCACACAGAGAGCGGGCGGGCGGTGGCGGCGCGGGCGCGGGCGGCGGCGGCGCGGGCGCGGGCGGCGGCGGCGCGGGCGCGGGCGGCGGCGGCGCGGGCGCGGGCGGCGGCGGCGCGGGCGCGGGCGGCAGCGGCCTTTGGCGGCAGCCGCCACCGACAAAGGCGGCTCCCGCGCCGCTGCCGCCCGCGCCCGCGCCGCCGCCGCCCGCGCCCGCGCTGCCGCCGCCCGCGCCCGCGCCGCCACCGCCCGCCCGCTCTCTGTGTGGCTTGAGCTTAGTACATCTATGGGAAATATGAGTTATGACGTCACATTTTTCTACCGCCAAACTGCGTCCTTTTCCAGGGTTCCGAACGGAACAGTACTGCTGTCACTCACGCGTCCGTCCGTCCGTCCATCGTCTGTCACACAGGTTTGCTTTACAGGTTAGGTAACTAAACGGTTGGACTTGGAACTATAGTCTTTTTTGACGACCGCTTTAGCTTAGTTGGTAGTGACCCTGCCTACGAAGCTGGAGGTCCCGGGTTCGAATCGCGGCCGGGGCATTTATTTGTGTGAATAGCACGAATATTTGTTCTTGGGTCTTGGATGTTTTCTATGTATTTAAGTATATATTTATCTATATAAGTATTTATATCGTCACTTAGTACCCATAGTACAAGCTTTGCTTAGTTTGGGACTAGGTTGATTTGTGTAAGATTGACCACAAATATTTATTTATTTATTTATTTATTTTAATCTTTGTGCATGCACGTGTAATCGAAGTGCATGAGGTGTTCCAAGTATTTTCTTTAAGTTTTGTTCACTGGTAACGTATTTAAGTTTTGGTAATTTGAGTTCAATACATTTAAATATTTATAAGGCCTCTCAAAGTTTGCAGAATTACTCAGGCGAGGGGGAGAGCGGAGAAAGTATGTGTGACTGTGACGACGAAACTGGTACAGGAGGAATGTACCGCAAATGTCAACATGGAGAGCGGTCAATAGGTACGTATATTATTAAACAGCGACCATTATATTATTAAACTGCGAGTTTTCATCCTATCGACGATAAATACATCCATAGAAAACAGCCAATAATCAGGTACTTATCACTTATCACACAAATAACTGCCCTGACCGGGATTCGAACCCAGGCCAAAGTAGTGGTCATGTTACGAGCTATAACGGCTTCAGTTAATCACCCCTTCTGTATTCTAGTCATCATTGAATGATGACAGATGACTTTAGAACGTGACCTCTCAACCTGACCTAGCACCCGTTTACATAGTCGAATTTGGGTAAGCGGTTACCTTAAGCTTACGTGTGCCCTTACCATGAGTTTGCAATGTTTGCTTGCGTAAACGATTTCTACGACATATATCTTTAAAACGTTTTTTCAATCAATTATTTCTATTTCTATTTTGGAGATGGACCGTAAGTATTTAGTGAAGCCCAGTGGTACAAGCCGTGGTATGCAGCCTCGATTTCTGGATTGTGTAGCTCGACTACGCCCTTTTATGGAAAATCGAATAACTAGCCTTATCAACACTGTACGGGAAGTCCGCCAGATAAACGGCCAGCTGGCATTATCAGCGAGACCATTTGTTCGACGACATATATTTTAGTAAGTACCTTGTTTCGTGATTTTGAGGTAGGGAGCCTTGACTCAAGTCACTCGAAGCTAAGGCTAGCCTTAAGGCCAGGATCGGCCGAGTAAAGCTTCCATACTAATTTTACTGTCTCGCCCGTTTTGCTCGGTACAGGTGACCAAAGCATAAGCGCGATTCAGATGGTCGCAGTCAAGTCCCAAGTACGGAGCGACCTTGGTCCGCAAAGACTGGTTTTCAATGGAAATCTTGCTGGAAACAACTGTCCACACGTGCAGACCAAAGTCGCCCGGATTTGGGGCTTGTTTTCGATTTTCGACCGTCTGGCACGAGCTTAACATAACAGAGAAGACTCGCCACAGACTCGCATTAACACTGACGGCTTGAATCTTTAAGGTTATATAACGGACGGATCCGGCCGGTTTAAAAATCATACCGGATTGCAATCCCTACGTACAACCCTACGTATAAAGCTGCCTTTCCACCAGAGCTCTGCGATGATGTTAGCTTTCCTTTAGGATATACAACTGTACTGCATGAGATTTTTTAGGGTTCCGTACCCAAAGGGTAAAACGGGACCCTATTACTAAGACTCCGCTGTCCGTCTGTCTGTCTGTCACCAGGCTGTATCTCAAAAACCGTGATAGTTAGACAGTTGAAATTTTCACAGATGATGTATTTCTGTTGCCGCTATAAAAACAAAATATCTGGGCGGCCGAGCTTTGCTCGGCGTTTCGTTAGTGCACAAGAAATATATAGAATTATACTATCCTTAAATAATAGTAACGCGACAGGAATTGATGACATCAGTACCAGAATCATTAAGTTATGTGCTCAACAATTTTCGAAACCACTAATGCATATAGTAAACTTGTCTATTGTGGAAGGTCGCTTTCCTGACTGCTTAAAATACACAATAATTAAACCTTTATTTAAAAATGGGGACAAATCATGTATGAATAACTATCGTCCCATCGCTCTTATACCAATTCTGTCAAAGGTTTTTGAAAAAGCAATGTACAACCGATTAATCTCGTTCTTGAATTATAACTCTATTTTGAACAGTAACCAGTATGGCTTTCGAAAAGGCAGTTCCACCACCTTAGCATGCTTTAATCTCGTTAAAATTATAACAGATTCCATTAACGAAAAAAAACCTGTGGCAGCGATTTTCTTAGACCTAAGTAAAGCCTTTGATTCTGTAGACCATTCAATATTGTTAAATAAATTGGAAAGATATGGAATCAGAGGAAATGCTCATGATTGGATTCGTAGCTATCTGTCTGGCCGTCAGCAATGTACTGAAATAAATAATATTGTAAATGGTGAGTTGCAAGTGGTGCGATCAGCATATAAATATAACCGCCGTGGGGTGCCACAGGGTAGTATTTTGGGTCCGTTACTTTTCTTATTATACGTGAATGATCTACCAAGCAATTTAAACCAAAATTGCATAATGTTTGCCGATGATACTACGTTAGTAATTAAATCCAATAACATCGATGACTTTAATAATGAAATAAATGATGCGCTTTCAAAAGTAATAGAATGGTTTAATTATAATAAGTTAAACATAAATGTCAACAAAACAAATTTGATGCAATTCAGAACCAAGAAAGGTCGTGCATGTAAATTAAATATACACCATGAAAATGAGCAATTAAAAGAAGTAGGAATGACCAAATTTTTAGGAATTTATATAGACCAATTTTGCAGCTGGACGACCCATATTTCTGAAACTTGTAATAAACTCCATAGATTTGTATATGCATTAAGAAGATTAAGTTGTACTAGCTCCAGAGAGGTGGCACTTACAGCATATCATGGTTATGTTTCTTCTCTGTTAAGTTACGGATTATTGATATGGGGCAATTCAGTAGACGTCAAAAAACTATTTTTGGCACAAAAGAAGTGCATCAGAGCTGTGTGTAACACTCACTATCTTGCTCATTGTAAACCTCTTTTCCAAGCCACCCGGGTCTTACCTTTACCTTGTATGTACATTAAGCAGATAGCACTATTTGTAAAGCGACATCCAGAATGTTTCACCAAACACGCTCAAGTTTTCAGTAGATCAACTAGATATAAGGATAAATTATACTTGCCTAGACTTAAAACACATGTTTTTAGTAACAATTCGTATTGTATGGCAATTAAAATTTTCAATAAGATACCGACGCACTTAAAAGAATGCACCCAAAATCAATTTGGCAAAGTCATTGGCTTCTTGGAAAATGTTATTACTCCATTCAGGACTTTTTAAATGAATGACATTTACCTGATTTTGACATATAAACTAGTATTTAATGATAATAATTTGACATTAAAAATAACCCAGAGATTTTTATTTACTACATTATAATCTTTGTATCGTACAACAGACAAAATATTATATTGCATGCCTATTTAAGGTCGAACATAGAACTTATTATTAAGTATTAACACCTATTGTACACTGTTCTTGCAATAAATATCTTTATCTTTATCTTTATCTTTATCTTTCCAGGGCATGAGACCTAGCTAGATCGATTGCTCGTCCCCGAAAACCCCCACATACCAAATTTCATCAAAATCGTTAGAGCCGTTTCCGAGATCCCCGAAATAAATCTCAGCAGCCTATAGATGCTCGCAACTCCAAAGTCACGTGCGCGTTGCCGACCCTTTATAAAATTTGAGGATTCACTGTGTTAACAACAGAAGAGATAAAAGGTCCCTCGCTCTCAACACAGTGTATCCTCGGGAGCTCTGGCAACCTTGCTCACCTCCAGGAACACAACACTAAATATATACTTGTATAGTAAATAATGTTGTTACGTATGGCTGTGGTCTTCTGCAAGGCGGAGGTACTTCCCCAGTTGGGCAGCTCCAAATTCGAGCAAGACATGACATTTTGATGTGCCCTACCTCTCTAGGGAGATAAGTTAGGATGATTAAATAGACCTCAGTTCAGTGATAATATTTGATAAAGCTACTACTGATCCGTGACCATATAACATACTATCGGAATTTATTACGTCACCACTATTGTCTGCTAAATAATGGGACACGCATTCAAAACTAATACGGTAGCTACGGGTCATTGTAATATGATATGAGATATCCTAATCAATAGGGAGACATTAACCCCTCTATTCATAAAACTGACAAGTCTCTGTTAGAGATAATGTAAGTAAAGTTTTTCCTGACAGTTCTTATGACCTTAACCACACCTCTGACAGGCGAAGGAACGTAAGCGCTGTGGGTATGTGTGCGTGCGCTGTCGGTACACGCGTCGATTGTTTGCGCGGGTGCGTAGCGCGTGGCGCGGACGAATCGCGAGGCGCGACGGCACCCGACCGACACCAGGCGGGTCGCTCAGGGACGAGGTAACTGACCTCGGTGCGGGAGGTTCGTGGCCATTCTGTGTGTAGTACTATTATACTATTCTGTGCTTTAACATATCATTAAATTTCATCTGGCCTGTTGAAATGATCTACATTACACCATGGTTTGTATCTTCAAAAATTAACAGATGATAACTTTTGCCTGCTACTTGGACTGCACAGAAATCGGTCATCGCGTTAGACTTTTATTTCTAGGTATTGTTTTATTTTAGGTGCTTACCTACTTATCACTCTTCCATACAAACTTCCACCTTCTTAAGGGAGATTTTCGGGATAAAAAAAATCCTATGTGGTTCCCCAGGACTAAAACTATCTCCATACCAAATCTCATCTAAATTGGTTAAGCGGTTTAAGCATGAAGAGATAACAACAGACTGACAGACAGACAGAATTTTACTATGAAGTTAATAAAGCATTCATGGGCTATGATGTCTGCCCAGCATCAGGCCGGCCGTAAGCTCTGTTATCTAAAATATGTTTTGTCCCTTTCTCACAAAAAGAAAATAGTAAAGTATAATTATATATTTAATATTAGTTTTAATCTATAATTGATGTGTAAATCTATTGTCTTTATATCTTTATACGTACTGACGGCTTGTACGTATGTTAGGAAAAACATACACGTATATAAGACTACCGGGCTAAATTCAGATCGTCCAACCCGTAGGAGACCCCTGCTGCTTGCACCACGGCGCCGGCTCGCCAAGTCACGGCGGTCGCTCAGCATCATGGGACCAACTATTTACAACGCAGTACCAGCCGAAATACAGGACTCAAAAAGTGACACTATATTTAAAACTAAACTCACATTGTTGCTCATTGAGAAGGCCTACTACTCAATAGATGAGTTTACTAAAATACCAAATGATCATTGACCCAGTATCATCAATGAGAACACAATACATGATGTACCTAATTTTAATATTCATTTTAAAATGCTGTATTAATGTAGTTTAAATATGACTTGTAAAATGTTTACCTATTTTACCAATAAATGTCTGTATTCTGTATTATCCTGCACTGAAGAAATGTTTCTTTTTATCCCAGTGGCTGACTGGTAGAGAATGCCTTATGGCATTAAGTCCGCCATTTGTACTTTCTAGTATTGTGCAATAAAGTTTAAATAAATAAATAAAGTGACCAGTGAGTGTAAGTGAGTGAAGTGAGTGAGTGTGTAAAGACACTGCTTTTAGCTAGTGTAGGGTAAAATAAAAGGAGGTTTAAAAAATTCTAACACACAATATAGCTTTCCAGTCCCAGAAGTGACTTGTACGAAAAGTCCCGAAAATCCTGGGAATCGTTGCAGTTTTCATACAGGCCGTGCCCAGACTGCAAACCTTAACAAATTACGAAAAATAATAACAGTAAACATAATTAACATGTCAGTAGAAAACTGATCTGTCTACAGCCTCATAATTAAAATCAACGATTCAATGCAAGTTGAGACATTAGTGCCGTCTCCGAAGTTGTAACAACTTCACGGTAGGTGTCGCTACGAGCCTCCCTAATAAGGCTTAATTAGATGAGTGTTATGATTGAGAAATTCACCACCACAAGGGATTACCACGGAAGCTCAGTTGGTTAAGAGCAATGGACGGATTCCAGAGGTTGTGGGTTCAAATCCCACCTGTGGCTTGTAATTTTTCAATTTTCACTTTGATTAAAAATATAGCCTTATAATGTCATTTACACTAGAACCTTGACTTGTAATCTGTGCTAGTCATAATCATAATCATTTATTAGCATTATCACATTCCATTACACAGATGTTATTTGCAAGATAAGAGCTGGTACACAGCATAGCAAAATATTTCACAGACTATTCTAGCCTGATATTATCTATCGGACAATGGTATTTAAAGGGTTAATTCGCTAGGAGAGCTTTTTGACGAATTTTGCAAAAAAAATCAAATACAGCCAGTGAAACTGTCAATTGTTTTATCTCTAAAGTCTAGAGAATTGCATGGTTATAGAACAATCATAAACTTTTGAAATAAATATTAATTATTATAAAATAATAGATCTGTTATTTATTATTCTACTGGAATGTCTAGGGCAGATCTTGCATAGTAT
Organism: Cenopis cana; assembly: GCA_951800055.1. NCBI lineage: Eukaryota > Metazoa > Arthropoda > Insecta > Lepidoptera > Tortricidae > Cenopis > Cenopis cana. The sequence goes on along the minus strand of OX637476.1, from coordinate 21,123,065 downwards.
TGATTGCTGGGCCAGAATGAGGACTAATACTGCCCAGTTCCTATCTTATGTGAGAGGAAACCTGTGACCAACACCAACAGTGGGCTGGCTGATAGTGAAGAGAATAAATTATAAAAATTATCTTCAAGGGGTCTCAAGAAAGTTTCAAATATAAAGTATGGATCTGGCTGAATGACTTTATTGCCAAGTCTTTAAAAATATATAAATTTTAAAACAATAAAATTATTGTGATGTCAATTTGACAATGTCATTCAGACCTTGAGATGCTTTAATGTATTTAACGTTTGTATTTATTTTGTACAATATTTTTGATATTTCATTGTTTACTTTTTGAAATCTTTTATTGTAGGTATAACCGCTTTTATTTTCTCATAAATTAAAGATTCAATACCGTTATTGGGGTTAGGTTGTCCATATTACCAGTCAAAATTAACGAAGGCATCCATGAAATTTCTGGACCTACTAAGTAAGTACACATCGTTCATCCATACTGTGATTTAATAATTGTAATTACTAGAACATAATCTATTCTTACCTCTTTGATGACATTTCCGCCGTCATTTTTGGTGAAGCACTTTTTCAGTCACAATAAAGAAATAAAAGAACTAAAGTTCATTATCTATTACATTAACACTTAAACGCAAGAGTTCATTTCACTATTCATCAAAAAATGCTGTTTTATTTTGGGAAAACCAAAAAAAATTGAGACCTCTATGCACTTTGTGCATCGCATGGAATCTGTCAAACTCAAATCGACACACTAAATGATTCGTTTCACGATACGGTGTTTTAGTTTCAAATAATTGTGTTTATTTAATTTAGTTTCAATAATAAAATGTTTTTATTTTTTGTTTATAAGCAGCCTATTTTTTTATATTATTTCTGGCTTTTTATATCTCTGTATGAACGACAGTGCTGTCTGTTAGCTGTTTGTCGCACTTCAACGCTAACACTTTGTAAACGCAACGTTCGTAGAACGGATCGTCTAACCTTCCCTCAGACGTTGCTACGGTAACCCGTATTGATAACAACTCATGGCCAATGGCCGTGCCCAAATTTTTTGTGTTTACTGTCATTGTGTCAAGTTGTAATGTGTCCCGGGAACAATTTTCTATATCGATTAAACATTTGTAGTTGTAGCTAACAGTGCCCTTCCCTAAATGTTAAGCTTGCATTAGCCGCGGCCGCAATGTTTAAAAACACATTTCAGTCCGGTTTCCTCTCGATCCTTTACAGCATTGGCAGTAAACCTCTGCAGATATGGGACAAGAAGGTGCGGAATGGTCACATAAAGAGGATTACGGACAACGATATTCAAAGTCTCGTGCTAGAAATCGTCGGGACCAACGTTAGCACCACGTACATTACGTGTCCTGCCGACCCCAAGAAGACACTTGGCATCAAACTGCCGTTCCTGGTTATGATCATAAAGAACCTTAAAAAGTACTTCACTTTCGAAGTCCAGGTAAGGTGTGAATCAAAATACCTTGATAGCGTCATCACATAGAAAAGTTAGGTTAAGTGCTTTGTTTTCCAATAATTTGAGGTTAGAATATACCGCCATTTTTTTAATTCTTTTTTTTTAGGTCTTGGACGACAAAAATGTACGTCGAAGGTTCAGAGCCAGCAACTACCAGTCAACAACGCGGGTAAAACCATTCATCTGCACCATGCCAATGCGCCTTGATGAGGGTTGGAACCAGATTCAGTTTAACTTGGCAGATTTCACTCGGAGAGCTTACGGGACTAATTATGTAGAAACACTGAGAGTCCAGATACATGCCAACTGCAGAATAAGGAGAGTTTACTTCTCCGATAGATTGTATTCCGAAGATGAGTTACCAGCAGAGTTCAAGCTATTCCTTCCTATACAGAATAAGGCCAAAGCGACCGTAGCTACCTAATCAACAAATCTAGTAAAAGCGTGTATGCTTTACTATAGTAAAATGTACTTTTAAGTTATATTTTGTTTGTTTTGGATATGACACTTAACAGACAGTGCACCCCATATTTGATATGAAGCATTTTGTTGTAAATGAGTGAGATATATATAAAAGCACATCAAAAACGCAGTACGTTTTTTATTTCTCCAAAAATTTTTCGAGTGATTATATTCCCTTTGAATTTTTCTAACCCCTTCTAGTATGGTTCTAGTTAAAACCTTATCACACTACCCTATCGGTAGGGCCCTAACTCGGGGAGGGGAGTTAAACTGTCTCGCTCTAATCAAAAGTCAAAGGCACAAGGAATAAATAAAGCTACTTGAACCTAAATAAAAAAAAAAACTGTCTACTCGACCGACGCAGCGCGTGACGTGCCAGCTTTGACAGTACAATCACAGATAAGTAAACGCTGATTTAGTCACTTCGTAATTAAACTAGGAAAATGAAATTAAATCACGATTGCAACCTAACAATAAAAACACGACTGCACTGCTGTTTTTAATTTTATGTTTACTATTTTATTTCGCAATTTACGATTTGCATTTTAAAGTATTGTATGCCGTAAAATCATGTTTGAAATACATACATTGTATATAATTTTTAAAATCGTCTCTTCAAATGCTTCATTTTGACACCCCGCTGACATCTTACCAGGATCGAATATATGTGAAATATATTATTTGTTTGGAAAACACGAAATAGAGATCGCAGTCCGCCATATTGTTTTATTTGGTTTTCTTGCAAGGTCACATATCCCATATTACTCGCGTACCTCAATCATCTAAATGTTGCAGTAAAACCTACTTAGGTATTTAGTCTATGCTTAGGCCGATACCTAATGTCTTGTCGTTGTCAGATTTAAAATATACTGTTAAAAAATAAGACGTGTTGATTTAATGAAAATACTTTAATATATCAAATAACTAATAAAACGTTTCGTGAACAGTGTGTAAATGCACAGCTACCCACAGGTTATGGGCTTATCCAAATAAAAATAATGAAGAACTAAAAATATATAAAACATCGTACGTTATAATATTTTTCACGAAAAACAAAAGTCGGAAAAATGTCAAGAACAGAAAATGAAAATATTGAAAAATTAACCGGCGCTGAATCTTACCGTGGCTGGAAGTTCGGACTCACAATATTTCTTCGAGCAAAAGGTTTGTTAGACTTAACTAAACCCGAAAATAAAGATGAGAAAAAAACTTTAGATGAAAAGCAGGATGCTCAGGGTCAAGCCCTGATAATATCTACTATAGACAGAAAACATCTACAATATATCCTAACATGCGAAACCACTGCAGAAATGTATAAAACCTTGTGTGACATTTATGACGGGCAAGAATCACGAAACAAATGCAGTATGATGCAAGATTTCTTTAACTATAAATATCAGGGACAGAATATGACGGAGTTTCTCTCCGAAATGGATAGCATAACGTATCGCCTATCCAAATTAGGCAGTAAAATCGAAGAAGATATGGTAATGTCAAAAATACTATCCGCTCTTCCTGAAACCTACAACAATTTTATTACTGCGTGGGAATCCTCAAGTGAGAAAACACTAACCTAAAAAATCGCTTGCTGTTGGAAGAAAATAGAAAGAATGGCCAACCTTCAACTTCCTCAATAGCATTCAAAGCTAATACAGCTGTACAATGCCTAAAATGTAACAAGAAGGGACATACAGCAAAAGACTGCAGGTCTAAACAATGCGGAATCTGCAAAAAGTATAACCATCCAGAAGATAAGTGTTTCTTCAAAGATTCAAATAAAAACAAATACAAAAAACCTGGTAGAGTAGCTTTCCTATCAAGCTCTGAAAATAATACCAGCTCAAATCAACTTGAGTTTATAGTGGACTCGGGATGCTCGGCGCACATGACTAACAACCTGGAAACCATAAAGAACTTCAGGAGTCAACAGTCAGAAATCTGCATAGCCAAAACTGAAGCTAAAATACTATCCAAAGGAGTTGGGACTGTCGAAGGAGACCTATGCGTACTGAAAAACACACTATATGTACCAGATTTATCACAAAACCTTATGTCAGTCAATGAGATTACGAATAACGGTGGTTCTGTAATATTCTCAAAGGACACCGTCAAGATTTGTAAAGAAGACCTCACTATGTTTGGAAAGAAGAACGAATCCGGTTTATACACAGTAAACTTAAACCATGAAAAAAATTTGGCTATGTGTGCAGAAGACAGCTGGCGTATAAAAATGGGACACCCAGGAAAGAAAGCAATTAAAAACTTACAAAAGATGGCTGAAGGCATCATATCCAATGAAAACCACAAACATGAAGATGATTTATGCGAAGTATGCATCATGGCAAAACAAACAAGAAAACCATTTAATACAGAAAGAACAAGAGCAACAACACCTCTTGAAATACTACATACTGATGTCTGCTATGTTGAACAAACAACATGGGATGGAATGAGATACATTCTTACAGCTTTGGATGACTATACTCATTTCACAAAAGTATACTTGATGAAGAATAAATTTGAAGTTCCTGAATTAATAAAACAATACATCAATGAAGCTGAAAGAGAATTAGACATGAAAGTAAAAAAGCTGAGGTGTGACAATGGTGGCGAATACACTGAAAAAGAATTTAAAACTTGGTGCCATCGAAGAGGTATTAAATTAGACTATACGATCCCTCACAGCCCGCAATTAAATGGCAAATCTGAGCGGTTAAATCGCTCATTAATAGAAAAAGCAAGAGCGTTGCTGTTTCAATCGGGTCTAAATAAAGAAATGTGGGGAGAAGCTGTCTTAAGCGCTACATACCTGATGAATCGCCTACCTTCGAAAACTACTGGTACTACTCCATATGAATTATGGTATAAAACAAAACCAAACCTAGCAAATATAAGAACCTTCGGGAGCGTGGGGTATGTAAAACGTCTGGGATATCTAAAGAAACTAGAGACCAGAACTAAGAAGCAAATAATGATCGGATATGCTCCAGTCGGATACAGAATGTGGGATCCAGAGCGTAGGAAAATTACTATCCAGAGAGACATAATATTTGATAAACAAGACGGTGCTGTAAATCATATATCTACAGCAATCTTACCTCAATTTGAAGAAGAAGAAGAAGACAATCCTGGAAATAAGAAAGCTTCTAAAACAAAGAAAAATATAAGTTCACAAGAGAATGAAGATGATGACCTCGAGTATTACGACCCTGTAAGCTCTGATACTGAAAATGATAACCAAGAAAAACAAAAAGACGAAAGACAAGATATAGAAAAGCAAAATCTCGAACAACTAAAAGAAACAGATGAAGAAAAAGAAGAAAAGAGACAAGATGTAGAAATTGAAACTATAGAACAACAAAGAGAAATTGAACAAACAGGAAATATAAACACAGAAGCAATAAGAACTAAAAGAAATAGTAAATTACCTGAAAAATACAAAGACTATGTTTTGCTTACCTATGGAGAAGCAATCGCAAGTAAAGAAAAAGCAAATTGGGAGAAGGCAATTCAATCAGAAATGAATTCTTTGGAAGAAAACAAAACATGGATCATGGTTAACAAAGAAGAGGCAAAAGGACATAAAATTCTGTCAAACAAATGGGTTTTTCGCCTAAAAGACGACGGAACCTACAAGGCGAGATTGGTGGTCCGAGGCTGCGAGCAGAAAGGCGTCCTTGACTACGATGAAATTTACAGTCCGGTCGTATGTCAAACTGCTCTCAAAACTTTATTTGCCATAGCAGCGGCCAAAAACCATCACATACTGACTTTCGACGTAAAAACTGCATTTCTTTATGGTGAACTGACAGACAAAGTATTTATGAAAGTTCCTAAAGGATATGATAAAACTGACAAAGTTTGCTTACTGGAAAAAGCACTTTACGGACTTAAACAAGCGCCTCTTACATGGAATAAAACCTTCACTCAAACTATGACAGACCTAGGCTTTAAAAGCATAAAAAATGACAGATGTGTTTTTGTAAACAAAATTAAGTCAGTCATCATTGCTTTATATGTGGATGATGGGCTGGTTATTGGACAAGACAAAGAAAATATAAAACAGATTTTGCGTAAACTTGAAAACACATTTCAAATGAAGAAAAATGAATATCCTACAAACTATTTGGGAATGGAAATACAATATTTAGAAGAAGGTATAAAACTAACACAGAAAAATTACATAAATAATATTCTGCAAAAATATGGGATGGAGAAGGCTAAACCCTCTGTTATACCGAGTACCATGGATTCGGGAGTGGCACAAGAAACCTCCCAGGAGAAGGTGGACTATCCATACCGGGAAGTCGTGGGAAGCTTATTGTACCTTTCTACCCGAACCAGACCGGACATAGCTCAGGCTGTGAACCAAGCCACAAGAAAAACTGAAAATCCCTCTAAAGATGACATAATTGCAGTAAATAAAATACTGAAGTACCTAGTCGGAACTAAAGATAAAGGTATTATGTTTAAAAAGAACATGCCAATAGGCAACATCCGAGCGTTCAGTGATTCTGATTATGCGGGTGATCTGATGACTAGACGGAGCACAACTGGAACTGTGTTGATGCTTGAAAATGGTCCTATATACTGGTCATCAAAAAGACAACCCATCGTGGCCCTCTCGTCAACGGAATCGGAGTTTATAGCTGCCGCTGACAGTTGCAAAGACGCTATGTATCTAAAATCGTTGTTGAAAGAGTTGGTGGAAGAAAATGTCAAGCTTATTCTACATGTGGATAATCAGAGTTCCATACAGCTAATCAAAACGGGTTCTTTCAACAAAAGATCCAAGCACATCGACGTGCGTTACCATCATATATATGAGAAGTATGCTGAAGGCCAAATTGATGTTATATACTGCCCTTCTGAAATCCAATTGGCCGACATCATGACGAAACCCTTGAACAGAGTGAAGTTTCAGAGACATTGTGATAATTTGATTTCTTAAGACTGTTTTATTAACGACAATAGTACTGTAATGTCTGTAATTGTTAAACTGTCATGCATTAGTTAACTAATCTATAATATCATTAAATTTAAAGACAGTTTAAAAATTAGGAGAAGGTGTTGCAGTAAAACCTACTTAGGTATTTAGTCCATGCTTAGGCCGATACCTAATGTCTTGTCGTTGTCAGATTTAAAATATACTGTTAAAAAATAAGACGTGTTGATTTAATGAAAATACCTTAATATATCAAATAACTAATAAAACGTTTCGTGAACAGTGTGTAAATGCACAGCTACCCACACTAAATCGGTTAAGGCGTCGAGAAGTTCTGGGGGTACTTACAAAGAAACTCGCATAGGTACATACATACTTACATGAAACCTGAAAACATTACCCTCCTTATTTTGGCAGTCTTGTAAAAACATAGCACTAAGATCCATTAAGAGGGCGCCGAGCATATTTAGCAAAAATAGCCTTCACCTCTCAATCTGTGGAGGTCACGATTCTCTACAAAAATATATAATATATATGTAATTATTATCAAAAAGAGTGTGTTTACAAGTTATCACTATTAGTAATCTATAATAAATTACACTTTAATAAATACAATACCGTAAAGTTGCACTAAAAATGAGAAGAGCGCGTGTCGGCGTTTAGGCAAAATTGAATTGAAAAATCTATTATTTCGTTTCAAAATCACACTCAAACAAATCTCAAAAGTATTCACTATAAGTTATCACACTTTTCACATTTTTCCTCGCAAAGACCAATGAGAATTTCATACGTAAATCTAAACTTTAGTGACTTTTCCATACATTTTCCCTGCCACCATACTTTCGAAAAATCGACAGATGGGCATTGGCCCTCGGTGAGAGCAGACGCATGCTCCTTTTTTCGCTTTGACAGCTCTGTTTTTGACATTTTGCCCGTATACGAATACAATATGTATACCACACACAAAGATTGTATTAATTGAAGTAGGGTAAATAAATATTGACGTGTGGCGTTTTAAGAACCTTTTAACATGGAATTTTTGGTATTAGCCTTTTATTTTTTAGAGAACATACAGTGTTTGGTCCCGAAAGTTTACTTAGGCGTCCAAATTATAATGTTTTCCTTCCCGAAAACGCATTCTAGACGCAAAAAGGTTGCCGATGCGTTTCATTACAATGGAAATTAATTTCAATGAATGGTCACCCTGACGGAACATCTTTATAACGTAATGACATTTGTCACTTACTTCAAATGAAAATTTGTGTACATTTTTCTTTCTTTATATTTCAATAATTTTACGTATCTAATGTTGATATCGAACACCAAATACGCATACACACACGCCTCTCGACAGTTTGCCAACAACGCATACTTATCTACTGGCATTTTTTGGACATATCGCGCGTCGTCCCTATTAGCCTCGAGTACATCATGATGACGGGAAAGGTGGAGGATAGACGAGCTCGGGCCAGCCAGGTGGATTGAAAAAATCTCCAAATTCGCCGGACTCCGAGAACACCAGGCGCTGCATGCAGCGCATCATCGGAACCACTGGCGAGCCATCTGCACTCCCCGCCAGAGACATAGCGGTCACGATCCTCAGCATTGAAGAACCCACTGATTGGATTGATTGGATTGGAATACTTATTGAAATTTGTGTGGATATTCACGCTTTCTCGTCAAATAGGAATACATTTAATGGCTAAATATATCTCAGATGTCGTGATATAACTTCAGGAATCGTGGATTATCAATCTGCAGTGTCACACAACAAAGAAAGGAATAAGCAGCAGAAGATTGTACTGTCGAAGCCGCATGGTCATACTAATTATAGAATGAAAATATAAATGTGTTTTTTTTATCTTAGTTATATCTCTAACGACGACGTATAATCTGAGTCTTATACAAAATATATGTATTTATAGTCCTACTTATTTCTGCAGGTCTGTAAGTACGGTTTCTAATTTCTATTTGATTGTTTTTTATGGTTTGAAATTATTTGGTTCACTGCTTTGATTTTGGATATACGGATATACGTACTTTAGTATATACATTGTAGTCTTTGGATATACGTAAGTACGTCACACCGGGTAGAGTCAGTCCGACCCAGGTCGGGCCTGGTAGAGTTTAGTGAACCAGCGACAAAACTCCCAGTAAGTAGCTCGATTCCACTCACAACTCAGATTCGGTAGAAGCCGCGTAACCAATCTCACTGGAGCGCAAACTCTTAGAGTAAGTATCCCAGTGTTTAAACCTCCCGCGTGGTCATGTCGGAGGTTTCCCCTCGATTTTCCCCAGGCCACTTTCCAACCGCGTACTCCTATCGATTTATTGGGCCCGACCTATATGGCCACAATCAGGTTGAAAAAACAAAAAAAAGTACGTCGCAATAATTGTTTGGACGTTACGTAAACGTAGTAAATAATAGTAAGATTGCAATTTCAATTGCGTATATTATAAGTATTATAACTGTTACATTACAGCATGTATGCAGCATGTACATGGATTTAGCTATACGCAACCATTGTCCAAGTAGTGTTAAAAGTTCAGTAAAATTTACTCCACTAATTATTCTATTCAATTATCGTTCTTATAAGAAGGAACATGAGAGCTAATTTGTCATAACATAACTATGGACTCGTACATTCAACCATGCACACGATAGCGCGTCCGGCCGGCCAAGTTCCAATTACAGATAGTGACAATGATTTACTAAATCCTACTTGATCATATTTGTCCTACTTATTTCATTATAAGAATACTTAACAAACTTATTTCAAAATACTGCCATTAATTTTCATTAAGTTTCATTACATAATATATATCGAAATAAAACAACCGCATCTTCGCTTAAAACTCGCATTACCTATAAAAGCCGCTTTAGCTTAGTTGGTAGTGACCCTGCCTGCAGAAAGATTACACATTCTTAAGTTTTATTCACCATTTATTCAATTAAATATAATTTAACAACATAACAGGTTAAGCCATGGCATTGATACACTTAAATATAGGTATTTTAATCTATTTGTATATGAATAATTAGGAGCGTTTTACTAAAATCAAATCCCAATTTTCAGAAGTAAGGTTTTGGTGACAGATCAGAATTCAGAACTTGACTTTTATTTTTACATTTTTGTCATGCCTTAATAAATCATCAAATATTGTAAATCAAAACTTTGTATTCCTTACAGAAATTGACAGAGCATTGTCATTGTACAGTTTGACAAGTTATGACAATTTCGATTTCTCTAAGGAGTTTTTAACTCTGATTAACTGGTGGCAATACACAACCGAAAATACCTATTAAAAAAAATGTAAGTCAATGACCCGGGCCAACAAAATGAAGTAGTGGGTGTGAAATATGTATGTGTGAGTTACTGGGGAAAATAATTAAAAAAAATAGAAATTTGACAGGCGCTGATAATTTACCCTGCACGACACAGTCTTAACAGGAACAATGAAAAAACCTTAGTGGCTCTCTGTATACCTCAAAAGTAGGAATAGCCCGAGAGCTGGCTACAGAAAACGGTTTGCCAGTCACCGTCAATGGTGTGTAATGTAATAAATATATTGCATTTGAATTAAATTCATAATAAGGTATAATAGCACATCAATTCCAGGGGTCTGTTAACCGCTATAAATTTTGCCAGTCACCCGGATTAATTATTAGTAATAGTTTGGCAGTGGCACGATATTCGGAATAAAATACAAGTTTGAAATGACATTACTATGATTCACATAAATATATACTGATGATGATGTACCACTTCATATCAGTTTTACGCTTATCTGTGGTTTATATGCGAAAATGGGTACCTTTCGGATAGATTTAAGATTAATTTCCTTAATATATTTAATACCATTAATTGTAAAATGTAGCGCTAACGATATATTAGGATGTGGTGGATTTGTGAAAAGCCACGTGCCTTTGGATTACTCTAAAATTGAAATCGGATTGTAAGTTAACCTATTAATTTTCTTATTTAATTAAAATCTAATTAGACTATCAATGCCGACCATAAGTTAAACTATTACTAAATTAAAGTATTTTTTAATATCTAATGGCTTAAATAATTGTTATTCATTCAGAAATCATAACGAAACGCATATTATTTTTCATAGGTATACCAAAGAAGGTAGCCTTAAAGAGAAGACAGAATGCGCGCCAAATAACGGTTACTACTTCCTCCCACTCTACGAAAAGGGCCAATACGTGTTAAAGGTGCACCCTCCACCAGGCTGGAGTTTCGAGCCTTCAGAAGTTAGCCTTAATGTTGATGGAACAACAGATCAATGTTCTACTGGCCAAGACGTCAACTTCTCGTTTAACGGTTTTGGTATCACTGGGCGTGTGATCACGGCAGGCCAAACGCAGGGGCCCGCGGGTATAACAGTGCAGTTGGTTAATGATAAAGGAGATGTGAGGGAGACAGTGACTTCCGCTGGCGGAGATTTTCACTTCACCCCAGTCATTCCGGGGAAGTACACTGTGAAGGCATCTCATCCAAGGTATAGTTCTAATTTAATTGTATTATAATTTAATTTGAAATCTACTAATATAAATTAAGAGCTTACTAACACAAATGGACCCCTGTTGTCTGTGAATAAATGATTAATAATAATAATAGTACCCAACAGTGGTGGAGTGTCCATACAACTCGGTTCCCACCGGCTTGCCAAATTTTCAGCCAGTCCAGTTCTTTTACTACGACTCATGAAGAATAAATATAAATAAATAAATAAATATTTGTGGACAATCTTACACAAATCAACCTAGTCCCAAACTAAGCAAAGCTTGTACTATGGATACTAAGCGACGATATACATACTTATATAGATAAATAGATACTTAAATACATAGAAAACATCCAAGACCCAAGAACAAATATTCGTGCTCATCACACAAATAAATGCCCCGGCCGGGTTTCGAACCCGGGACCTCCGGCTTCATAGGCAGGGTCACTACCAACTAAGCTACAGCGGTTGTCTAAGAAAGGCAAATTATTTCCGGCTTCCCTAAGACTTTTTTTTTAACCGCTGCCAATGGTACCCAAAAAAGAGAAACAAATTTTAGTTGGACAATTCTTTACAAAAGAAATATTATATTTTGTCTATTGTTCATGACTATTGAGTTTTTATCATTCTTTTGACAATCACTTTGACGAACAAGGTTCATGATAACTACAATCGGAGAACCATTCATTTTGTCTACTTGAGTCAAAGACTATGCAACTCATAGAAATGCCTAAATATATTTAATTCTGTGTTACTTTTTATTTTATATATATGAAAAATGTTGATTGTCTCTTTGCACTATCAATTTTTACATACAGGCATATACTCACACACTTCTTTTGCCTCAGTCACATCCATACATATCCTCATACATGCTCTCATGTATGCTATTAACTGTTTAAAGGCCGACTTTTTAATCCCCAGATAAAATTATCCCTCTGTTAAAATTGTGACTCTTTTTATGGAGTCAAATGAAAGAAAAAGACAGAGCTAATATTTATCTGACAGATAATTTTATTTGGGGATTAAAAGTGTCAATCAACTTTTCCTTGTTGTTATTCTGTCCCGTCAGCCAGGAGACGACAGTAACTGAGTTTCTTAGAAAAAATGCTATAATATGGAGTTCTAGCATGCTCAAGAGATGAGCAACGTTAGAATGGGTTTATAATCATCGCTAAAAATCATGTTTAGTAGGATTAAAGTCGGTAAAATCACAGTTTTTAAGAGTGACCCAGGAGACGTAACCATGATAACGAGTGACAATAAATAGTTGATTGACCCAAATTCAAAATTTTTAACTGATTTAGATGGAAATTGGAGCCGTCTTCCGCTATAGTCCAAGTGAAGGAGGGCAACACAGCTCTCCCAACAGGAGTGCTGGCTGTCAAGGGTTATGATGTGAAGGGCTCTGTCACGGCCAATGGCAACCCTATCGCTGGGCTCTATGTGCTGCTGTATTCCAAAGAGGTACGTTGTTTTTTAGGGTTTCGTACCCAAAGGGTTAAACGGGACCCTATTACTAAGACTTTGCTGTCCGTCCGTCTGGACATACATAGGCTGATGATGAGTAAATGTACAAATTATGTTCAAATCAACAGGAGAGCCCAAAATTCCGAGTGGAAGGCTGCAAAACCGCACTCCTTCAAGGCGTCCCAGACTCTCCCATCTGCTACTCTACAACTGACAACAACGGAGAGTTCGAGTTCGGGCTGGTGCCAGCCGGGGAATACAAGCTCTTGGCCATGGCGAAGAGCCCGGGACAGGTGGCTGTGAGCTACAATGTGAAGCCGGAAACTGTGGAGTTTGCTGTGCTGCATGACAGTTTGTACATCAAGAACGCGTTCGAGGTTAGTTTCCAATTTAAATTAGGCCAAGATTACTAAATTACAGTATTTATTTATCATATGGCAATTGACAACATTTCAAAATGTATAATGATGCCTAAATCGAAGATCATTTCGGTAAATATGCTACCTACCTGAACCTAATAAGATAGATTTGGATTTTTTTCTTCGCTGGATTTGAAGAAAATCGCCAAATTGTATAAAACGGAAGTGTGACGTATTCCTATAAAACAATCTTTATTTAGGTATAAGTGGTAATTTTCTAATATGTCCGAAAAACTATAAAACGATTATCGTTAACACTTCAAAACGAAAGGAAGTATGAAAAAAGATTATCCGCGCTAATAGCTTACCTTCTGGTCTAGATGATAAGGTTCAAGTTCTAGTGACTTGGCAATAAAACAGTCGGTGGTCGGAGCTTGCGCAGGTAGTCGGCCGGCGTAACAAAGACTGCTACTGTTTTACTGCCAAGTCACTGCAACTTGAACCTTATAATTTAGAACGGAATGTAGCTATTTGTGCGGATAATCTTTTTGCATACTTCCTTTCGTTTTGAAGTGCTAACGATAATGGTTATATGGCTTTTCGGACATATTAGAAAATTACCACTATATTAACCCATCATTTTACAAAAATTACACATTTTTACAAATTTTAAAATCTACAGCTAGTAATGCTGTCAAACATTGGTAATTCATAAAAATGACGTCATAATTCACTTACGATTCGCTACTTTTAGATTCTTGAATGAAAATTAGGATTTCGGGAGAAATAAAAAACACGTGGACCTTAAAATTTTATTTTCTATCGATCTAGGACATAATATGGCCAACTTGAAAATTTGAAATGTTGGCAAATGCCAGTTTGTTGCACCTTTAGCATCACGGAAGTCAACCTGTGAGAATAAACGATTTTAAGCCTTCTAGAACAAATAATGTGTTATGTAAATTTTTTTTAGGTCACTGGGTTTACAATAGTGTCGTCAGTGGTGTCCACTGCTGGTGCGGGCGTGGCCAACGCACGCGTGTCGTTAGACGGCCGCGCGGTCGGCAAGTCGGATAGCGCGGGAAAATATACTTTGCCGGCGTTACAGAGCGGGACTTATACCATCAGCGTGGAGCATGGTAAGTTATGCGGCCGGTTACCACAGTAGTGGCCAACGCACACGTGTCGTTATTCAGCAAGACGAATAGCTCGGGGACACATGCTAACAGCGGGACAGAGCGGGACTTAAGGCGCAGGGTAGGGCAAGGCCTTCCCCATACAAACTTTGTGCACGTTTTATTCGTCGGTTTTGGCACTAACAAATATAATTTTTTTTTTGGTTGTAAATATTAGATATACGAAGATCGTGATGTGAAAATTTTCAAATATTTCCAAAAAAATCAAAATTTAAAAATAATAAATTAATAAAAAAAATTACATCACGAAATAGCTATCAGAAAAATAAGCATACTGACCAAAAATCATAACTTTAATGCAAACACAAACGAAGTAAATCCTGCACAAAGTTTGTATGGAGAGAGCTTGCCCTACCCCTCCTCTTAAGCTCGAAAATCACTAACAGCGGTAGCGGGGCGGGGCGTCGCGGTGCGGAGGCGGTACCGGTTGTAATATTCGAACTAAAATGAAAGGGTCTGCACAGAGAACTGGCCGGGAAAAAGCGCCGCCACTGCTGTCAGTGCGTTTCGACCTTTATTCATAAACATTCATCAATCCTGTTTTACCTAAAATGCCGTTAAAATTCGTTTGTCCTTATAAACATTTGTGCTTGTGAGAATAGGCTATGGGCCAGCTAGCCAAATTTTAGAAAATGGTATAATTTGGGGGTACTAAGTTTCCTTCTTACAGTAGTTAGACAGGCTTATTATGATGTGAAAGAACCATGATTGCCATCTCAAAGTAGTAGCTAATAGAAATGGCGGCCAATCCAAGATGGCGGATGTCGAGTTTTAAAAATCAATGAATAACTCGAAAACTATTCGTCCGATTTTGTTACTGTTTTTTTTAAACTAAAGATCCATATGTTTGCTTTAATTTGTGTCATATAAACTGTTTCGATAAAGTCAAGCATTCATTAGTAATTAAAATAAATATAGATTTTTCAATATATATTTTTTTACTTATTTTTTTTTTTAAGAACTTTTTACAGAATATCTTGTACATTACAAAAAAAAGCTTCAGACAAAATATGTAATGTAATAAATTATCTTTAATTTGATGTATTACATGTATGGATCTGAGGCTGAAAACACATGCAAAACATGAATTTGTGTTTACTTCCGTTGAAATCTACCGTTAACTAATTAACTGCATATAAAAGAAATAGCTTCAAATACATTGTTTATGGAAAAATCTAATATTTACCGATGTTCCTGTAATTTTTAGGGTGCCGTACCTCAAAAGGAAAAAACGGAACCCTTATAGGATCAGTTTGTTGTCCGTCCGTCTGTCTGTCTGCCAAGACCCCTTTTTCTCAGGAACGCGTGGAGGTACCAAGCTGGAATTTATATCAAATACTCAGATCTACTGTCCCTTGGAGTTGTGAAAAAATCAGACTTCTAAGCCAACGTAATCAAAAGATACAGACGTTTATGCCGCAAATTTTCGATACTCGCAAGGGTACTGTGGAGGTTGTTATGATATGTCGCTGGCCATGTGGTTCTAGAATCATATCATATACAAATTTGAATACATGTCAAGCGACATTCTTTGGAAAACAGTTGGTTTTCGGGGGGACTTCTAGCTTAGACTCCGTCAGGGTCGGACGTGCTTAAGATTGTATTGGCTCTAATGTGGAACAGTATACATTATAGCAAGGAAGTAATATCGTAAAAGTCTTTCATTTCAGCTAATAAATAGAAAAACCCGCTTAGGATCCCCCTCAACCCGTACCTATGAGCTGCTTCCCTCCGCAGTACGAAGCAACGTCTTATAGCACAGATAAAGGGAAAATTGCGAAAACCCTTAATTTTTAGTTACCTACATCATATAATAAAAATATTTTTAATAGCTTAATTTTTTTACTTGGACCCTAACTATGACTCGATTGTCGTGATGGGTGAACTTTTACTTATATACCTACTGGTTTGTACGGAACCCTCGGTGCGTGAGTCCGACTCGCACTTGGCCGGTTTATTAGCATTACAGATAGGTACTTAGGGTACCTACGATTCCGTAGGGTGCAAGTGGCGCGACACTGTCGTGACATCGACAACACTTCTTTGTATGAAAGTGCTACGTCATCACCCTGCTGATGCGATAGTGTCACGTGCTACGAAATCCTTCCTACCCTAAGTATCCGTAATGCTGAACTTTACAAGAAAACTGAAAAATATTCGATATTTCCATTCATCATCATCATCTTATTCAGCCTGTAATCCCACTGCTGAGCATAGGCCTCTCTTCTAGTACGCCACTCATCCCGGTCCGTTGCTCATCTCATCCAGGAGTAACTCGCAGTCTTTTTAATGTCATCGACCCTTCGTGCTGGTGGACGACCGACGCTTCTTTTGCCTGTGGCCACTAATCTGAGCGTTTTGTCCACCTGCCATCACTCATGTCTGGCAACATGTCCTGCCCAACTCCACTTGAGGTTTGAAATGACTTCTCCGACGCTACGCACCTTAGTGCGACGTCGGATTTCATCGTCCCTCACTCGGTCTTGTAGCCTAATGCCGAGCATGGCGCGCTCCATGGCTCTCTGTGCACAGCCTAATTTGTGAGCACCCATGTCTCGGCACCATATGCCATGGTGAGCAGGAAGCAATGATTATAGAGACGAGTTTTCAGGCATTGCGGAACGTGAACAGATTTGAGGATGGAGCCGAACCTACATTGTTGCCGAACTGTACAGTTCCCGAAGCACCTTGACATATCGAGCATCAATTCAGCAGCGTTGGAGAGAGTCAAACACGGCCCAGCGCTCTACACTGTCGAAGGCCTTCTCGTAATCGACGATATTTCCATTAACACCTATTAAATAGAATTCCGAATCCGATTAGTAACGGGATATTTACCACATATATTTGTGTTTGTAAATTCCCAATATTTTGGCCCTGTTGCAAGCGCCATTATCAAGAATTACCTGCACTCACAAATACAAATATACATGTTAAATATCCCGTTACTAATTGCCAGTGTACTGAAGATGGTAAAACTGTCTCATCCACGGCCTGAGCGCTTCATGGACAACTATACACGTTAACTAGCAGACCTGAAGTTAATCTGGTGGAAGATCGTAGCTAGCTCTACGATGACACTATAACCAACGAACAAACACTATACCGATGACATCCCAGCCAGACATCGGCCTGTACGAGATTAGAACGGCTGTTTAAAAGCTCAAAAACAAAAGGGCACACAGGCAAAACCGACCCTTAGGGCCGTTCGAGAACTCCAAAGGCATGGAACACAGACGAGGTGGTGCTGTTCTCCAAGAAGAGTTAAAACACCCTACTGAAGAAATTCCGACCCGCACGCACGCACGAAAGGTCTTGAGTGGCGGCAACGGAAGGCACAGCGTGAGTAGACCCCCCACAAGGTGGACTGATGACCTGGTTAAGGTCGGGGAGCCCGCTGGATGTGGGTGGCGCAGGAGAAGGCCTTTTCTCTCTCTTTGGGGGAGGCCTATGTGTCCGTGGATGTCTTTCGGCTGATATGATGATGAAATAACACCGTCGTTAGATTGTCTATCTTTATAAGGGTGCACTTTATTAAATAGTCATATCTCGCCACATATCGTACACATTTATAACAATCTAGTTTAGTTTGACACATATTTACAATAATATTTTTTTTATTTAAACCGAATAATAGTTTTTACCTAGTATAACAATTCAAAATTAATATATTCGATAAGTTGCGCGCCGGATTGCGACCATTTGGAGCAGTTGAGGAACTGAATGTGTTGGTCACAAAATGAGACCGGTCGGGTAACCGGCCTAGCGACCCTATTAGTATCGTACTATTATTATTCTGAATAATTGCTAAAATTAAAACAATTTTTATACGCTACAACTTCTATCTGAAGCTTTTTGTTCTGTATGTGGTAATTTAGTCAAAGATGAATTTCAACAGAAGTAAAATGAAATTCATATTTATTTGTGTTTCTAGCCATCCGACCCATACATGTTAAGCATCACATTAAAGATAATTTAATACACTACCTTACCTCATTTAAAGCTTTTTTGTAATGTACAAGATATTTTGTAATAAACTTGATTAAAAAAAAAAGTATCAGAAAAAAAGGGAAAATTTTCAATATTTTCTAAATTACTTATTAACATTTGACTTTACCGATAGAATATGTTTACAAAATTTTAAGAATATGTATAGAGCTATGGTTTAAAAAAAAGAGCAATGAAATCGGACGAATACTTTTTGAATTATAATTGATTTTGTAAAACTCAATATCCGCCATCTTGGATTGGCGGCCATTTCTGTTAGCTACCATTTTGAGATGGCAATCATGGTTTTTTAACATCATAATAAACCTATCTAACTCCTGTAAAAAGGAAACTTAGTACCCCCAAATTACACCGATTTCTTGGGTGGCCCATGGACTAGAAAGGGCCAAAAGATAATCTGGGGATAATCCAAACCCAAGTTATGGGTGTTCAAAAAAACGACCACGCGCTTCCAGAAAAGGAGGTAGTGTCATGCCCCCAGATTTCTGAGCAGAGGCTTGTAAAATTTTGTAAATAAGGGTGGCTACCGCGAAGAACAAACGAAGTTTTCCATCTCTGTCGCACTTGCAAGTCTGTACGTAAGTGTGACAGAGACGGAAAACTTCGTTTGTGGTTCGCGGTAGCCCCTCAGGTAGACCTGAGGGGCTGATTTTTGAGTTTCGAACGCTCGACATTTCACTCGACATCTGTCAAATCATCATAGTTTTTTGACAGATATCGAGTGAAAAGTCGAGCGTTCGACACTCAAAAATCGGCCCCCTGCGCGATCTCCAAATCATGAACTGGCGGTGTCGATGGTCAATACTCACTTTGGATTGGTGAACCACTGCAGTCAATGAGGGCTACCGCGTATGGATTCGCCGCTAGAGGCGCTAGTGTGACGTCAGTCTTCCGAAATGTCAAATTTCATAGTTTGTGGATGGGTTACGCGGGTTTATTTCTAATTAGATTAATATGGTGACTATTTTGCAATTATCTGAAATTGATAATGGCAAATATGAGTCACGGATCAACTAATTTGAGTGCTTTGCGACAATTTTATTGCTCGTAAACTTATGTCATACTTTTTTCTGAACAAAACGGGAATGCGCTACAATACGGGATATTTGATAAAAACATTTACGGTGCCTTTTTAATGTAAGTAATACGACTTCAACGTAAATTTGTTTTTTACGCCCATAATAACCAATAACAAATTTTGTCATCTGGACTGAGCGCGCAGTGGCGCCAACTGGTGAGCGCAAAAACGGTAGCCCTCATTAGTTGGTTTATGAATAAGGATCATCATCATCATCATCATCATATCAGCCGAAAGACGTCCACTGCTGGACATAGGCCTCCCCCAAAGAGTGCCACAATGACCGGTCTTGCGCCACCCGCATCCAGCGGACTCCCGCGACCTTTACCAGGTCATCAGTCCACCTTGTGGGGGGTCTACCCACGCTGCGCCTTCCGGTCCGTGGTCGCCACTCGAGAACCTTTCGGCCCCAACGGCCATCGGTGAATAAGGATAATAATTAATAAATAAAATGTTGTCTCCAGAGCAATGCCAGTTTTCGGACGTCCAGCTGACCATAACCCCGTCCGGTGTCGTCCGCGCGCCCGAGTCGCGCGCGACGCGCTGGCGCGTGTGCGGCGCGGTGAGCCCGCCCGCGCCGCGACACGTGCTCGTGGACACCTCGAGGGTGCCGGTGGATGACCAGGGTGAGTGTCTAGGAGAAACTCTTGTCTGTAGAGTAATGCCAGTTGGCGGACGTCCAGGTGACCATATCCCCGTCCGGTGTCGTCCGCGCGCCCGAGTCGCGCGCGACGCGCTGGCGCGTGTGCGGCGCGGTGAGCCCGCCCGCGCCGCGACACGTGCTCGTGGACACCTCGAGGGTGCCGGTGGATGACCAGGGTGAGTGTCTAGGAGAAACTCTTGTCTGTAGAGTAATGCCAGTTGGCGGACGTCCAGGTGACCATATCCCCGTCCGGTGTCGTCCGCGCGCCCGAGTCGCGCGCGACGCGCTGGCGCGTGTGCGGCGCGGTGAGCCCGCCCGCGCCGCGACACGTGCTCGTGGACACCTCGAGGGTGCCGGTGGATGACCAGGGTGAGTGTCTAGGAGAAACTCTTGTCTGTAGAGTAATGCCAGTTGGCGGACGTCCAGGTGACCATATCCCCGTCCGGTGTCGTCCGCGCGCCCGAGTCGCGCGCGACGCGCTGGCGCGTGTGCGGCGCGGTGAGCCCGCCCGCGCCGCGACACGTGCTCGTGGACACCTCGAGGGTGCCGGTGGATGACCAGGGTGAGTGTCTAGGAGAAACTCTTGTCTGTAGAGTAATGCCAGTTGGCGGACGTCCAGGTGACCATATCCCCGTCCGGTGTCGTCCGCGCGCCCGAGTCGCGCGCGACGCGCTGGCGCGTGTGCGGCGCGGTGAGCCCGCCCGCGCCGCGACACGTGCTCGTGGACACCTCGAGGGTGCCGGTGGATGACCAGGGTGAGTGTCTAGGAGAAACTCTTGTCTGTAGAGTAATGCCAGTTGGCGGACGTCCAGGTGACCATATCCCCGTCCGGTGTCGTCCGCGCGCCCGAGTCGCGCGCGACGCGCTGGCGCGTGTGCGGCGCGGTGAGCCCGCCCGCGCCGCGACACGTGCTCGTGGACACCTCGAGGGTGCCGGTGGATGACCAGGGTGAGTGTCTAGGAGAAACTCTTGTCTGTAGAGTAATGCCAGTTGGCGGACATCCAGGTGACAATATCGGAGCTAGAGGATTTCTGTTCTCGTACTACCGTTGTATGGAAAAACGAGTAATTTGCCGTTTTAATCGTGAAATATTGCGTTTATGTACATAGTGTCCGTACAATAGGGATTATGACACAATAAAAGAAAATCAATAAATCCAAATTTTCTACATAATGACTCAAATTCTCAATCAAATGGCAAAAAAAGTAATTCAAAAAAATAAATAATTACGTAATTATAAGTCTTCAAAGTTTTAAAAGTGGGTATTTTCTGTCGCTTTTCCGCAAAACGCACCTTTGTATTGAACGATTGTCATTTACTATGGCGCTACTCAAAGGTGACGTCACGGTCGAGTAGCACTTTCTCTCTCTAACTACGAACATTCTAACCGTTGTTGCTTCGTTATTTTTTGAGATATTTGAATAGGATTTTCACTATTTGGCATAGTTTTATGTCTTCTTTCTATTGAAGTAATAATTTTTTTTGAGTCATCATGCCTATTTCTTTTTTATTGAAACATGAGAATTCTATTGGTAACTTTAAACTTAGATTTGTATTTAAAAAAAAAATTGAAAATTTTAAATAAATAAATAATAAATAAATAAATATTTGTGGACAATCTTACACAAATCAACCTAGTCCCAAACTAAGCAAAGCTTGTACTATGGGTACTAAGCGACGATATACATACTTATATAGATAAATAAATACTTAAATACATAGAAAACATCCAAGACCCAAGAACAAATATTCGCGCTCATCACACAAATAAATGCCCCGGCCGGGTTTCGAACCCGGGACCTCCAGCGTCGTAGGCAGGGTCACTACCAACTAAGCTAAAGCGGTCGTCAAATTTGAAAGACATCTTTTTATGGTTCTGATTAATTTCTCTAATTTACTAGCAAAATGGTAAATTGTTGAACAGGCAAATGGTGCACGTTCCTTCCCCCCGGCGTGTACACGGCGAAGGTGGAAGTCACCGAGCAGGAGCAGAGGGATGGACTGCAGTGAGTATTCAAATATATATAGCTAGATGCTGGCCAAGAGCGAACCCATTCTTAATTTAAAAAAAAAAATAAATAAAAAAAAAAAAAAAAAAAAAAAAAAAAACTGCCCTCTCACGGCAAAATAACGTAATTCATAAACAAAAAAAAATGATGGTCCATATGGTAGATGCTAATACCAGGAATGGATTAAGCTTAGTTACGACAAAAACAACGTAACCCGGATTACGTGGTTCTACCATGAGAGGGCAGAACTCTACTTTTGAATAAAATAGTACATTACTTACCAGGGGCGATAAAACAAAGAATGTCTCAGATCGCAGGTATTTTACGCCCGAGCCGAAGGCAAGGGCGATAAATATGCGATCTGAGGCTTCCTTTATTATCGCCCGTGGTAAGTACATAATTTTATGTCACCCCCTGGCCAGGAAGTGGGTTTTTTCGCGCGCGGAGCGTGCGATATTGGCCACTTTATGGCCAGGTGTGACATAAATTAACTTTATTCTAGGCCGCAATGGCACTTTTACAAGTCAAAAACTACTAGCGTTTCTCAAAGACCACTGCCAAGAAGAAACGCCGGAAGAAACTCGACAGGCAGCCATGTTATTGGTGGGTGGTAGTTACATTTATTAGTGGGCCTTAAGAGACTGAAACGCAACCACATTCTCTAAGTAGTGAACGCACATCCGATCCTTGACAAGCCCCTGAGGGCATAATCTGAGCCGCGAATACAAGCCACCGGTAGACAAGAGGTCTACAATCGCCATTTCTCAGGCAACCAGTCTGATTATAAGACGGAGGTTTTTTTTTTTTTTATGTATGACTGAACAGCGATTGGCCTGAGGTTGATGGCAGATAATAGGGATGTTGACATTGGTGTCTTATTTGGATAAGAAAATCCTTAAGTTTGAATTTTCTCGAAAAAGGATCAAATTCTTGCTTCGATTGATCAAATGGCGAAAAAACTAAGTCAAAAGAATAAATAATTACATACTTGAATTTAAACTTTCGCGAGACATGTTATAACTTTATTTTACTAAACGGTTAAAACTCACGTATTAATTGTCACTTCGGGCGACATGTTTCGAACTCTTCGGGAGTTCTTCATCAGGATGAGTGCGTCTGCGACCCGCGCCGATTGCACACTGTCGAACTACCAACACTAACATGCTACTACTAACATGTCGCCCGAAGTGACAATTAATACGTGAGTTTTAACCGTTTAGTAAAATAAAGTAATAATTACATAGTTATAAATCTTCAAAGTTTTAAGAGGGGGCATGTTCTGTCCCTTTTCCGCGAAACGCCTCTTTGTATTGGAACAGTCGTCATTTACTATGGCGCTCGAGGTCAGTGACGTCACTCATCTGTGGCGCTTTCTCTGTCTTACTAGCAACATTAAAACGGTTCTAGCTTCGTTATTTCTTTAGATATTTAAATAGGATTTTCACTATTTGGCATATTATTTTGCCTTGTTTCTTTTGGAGAAGTTTTTTGTAGTAGTCAAATTTTGAGTCAACATCCCTATAAAAAAAACTCACCGCTAGAAAATTTGTCCCAAAAACTTTTCGTGATTTCAAACTTTAATACAATACAATACAATACAATACAAATACTCTTTATTGCACACCTCAATAAATAGAACAATGAATAGAATTTAATTTGAATAAATTAAAAAATAATAATTCTAATTTGGGTCAAATTTTCTGCCGGTGAGTAATGAGTACATATAATTTAGTGCAAAGTTGTGCGTCATATTAAACGTTGAATAACTTAAAAAAAATTCCAGATACTATCCGCTATCGCACAAGATCACCGTCGCGCACTCGTCCGTGTCAGACATCGTGTTCTCTCAGCTGAAAGCCACCGTTGAAGGCGCGGTGCGGTGTCGGCACGCGCCGGCCTGCGCCTCACTGCCCGTGACGCTGCGGACACTCGCGCCGGACGGGGGCGTTGTTGGCAACCCTGTCACCACTACTGCTAGGGGTGAGTGTCAGACTGTCAGACAGCTGAAGGTCTGCGCTTCACTGTTAGTGACGCTATAAATAACCTCCTTAACGTGGGCGGGGATAATCGTTTTTTCTGCCAGAAAGTCATAACAAATAGTTTGTGGCAGATAAAAAGTGAAACTATGACCAAACCAACAAATGATGTCTCTCTCTGACGCTCTTATACAAAGTTGCATATGACCATCTCGCTCGATAGTGGTATTATATGGTGATGGATAAAAAATTAAAATCTGAGACATTCTTTGTTTTACCGCCCTTGGTAAGTAATGTATTATCATCTATTCCAGATGGCAAATATACGTTCAAAGACGTGCTGCCCGGTAGCGTAGAGCTGTCAGTACCGTCCGATAGACTGTGCTGGGCGGAGAGCGTCCACAACATAGCGGTCACTCAGGAGACGGCGACGGTACCCGACTTCTTGCAGAGCGGACACGTGCTCAAGACTACCAGCTCGCACAACATTGAGGTAAGTATTGAGTTTACCTATGTTGCGGTTACCCGACGTAGCCTATGTTGCCAATTTGAATTTGTGGTCTGTTTACTGTTCATACTAAGTTTGTTTTATGAATTGAGTAATGGCCAGCCTGGCTGAAACGGGACTGGGCCGGCCACGTCTGCCGTATGCGTCCACAGAGGTGGGCAAAATTAGCAATGGAGTGAGTGCCGCAAGATGCTCGGAGACGACGTGGCAGGCCGAGGCGGAGATGTCGAGTTGACCTGGGCACATTTCTAAACGACTGGCCCGAAACAGCTCAAAGCCGGCACGAGTGGAAGTCAAGGGGGGGAGGCCTTTGCCCAGATGCCCAGCAGGGGGACACCTTATAGGCTTAAAAAAAATTGTTAGGAAAGATGCGCTGAAGGCTGAAGGCGTCTTCTGTGTTAAATGCTCTAAGATTTTAAGGGATGTAACATACGATTACCGACTGTTTGAAACAACTGTCCGTTAGGGTATGTGGAAACATTGGAGAGCAGCTTGGAGAAGGTATAAAGGATGGGGCAATTGCACAAAAGATCCCACTGGGTCGAAGTGCATCCGCAAGGGGCCTCATATAAGATAAGATAGTGTATTGGAAAATGGGAGTTAATGAAGCATGACATGTTATGTGCTTGATTCTCAGGTGGGCTACATCAGCGACGATGGGTCAGAAAAAGGCACGCTCACCTTACCAGCGGGAGCAAGCACTCATTGCGTGGGGCAAGGGTTACCGCGTAAATATACGTTAACCCCCCGCGGCTGCCACCAGTTTAACCCGTCCAGTGCACGCGCTGACACCGGCGCCACGCATCCACAGGTACGCTGTC
This sequence comes from Cenopis cana, assembly GCA_951800055.1. Lineage (NCBI taxonomy): Eukaryota > Metazoa > Arthropoda > Insecta > Lepidoptera > Tortricidae > Cenopis > Cenopis cana. The sequence continues at coordinate 21,097,595 of OX637476.1, read as the reverse complement.
AAATTTCGGTGTTTAAACTTCATCTCTTGAGTCTGGAGATATTCAGGGACATAACCAAACAATGTTATTGTTTATTTTTTTAGCCGAGAGACAACAGGTTAGAAAATAAATCTCATATGCGGGTTACCGTTACCGACGATACCAAAGGAGCTCTGTAAAACCCGATTTATTATTTTATACTACGTCGGTGGCAAACAGGCATGCGGTCCACCTGATGGTAAGCGGACACCGCAGCCTATAGACGCTCGCAACTCCAAAAGAGTCACGTGCGCGTTGCCGACCCTATATAAAATTTGAGGATTCACTGTGTTGACAACAGAAGGGCCAAAAGCTCCCTCGCTCTCAACACAGTGCATCCTCTGGAGCTCTGGCAACCTTGCTCACCTCCAGGAACACAACACTACATACTTGTATAGTAAATAGGTTATTATGGCTGTGGTCTTCTGCAAGGCGGAGGTACTTCCCCAGTTGGGCTGCTCCAAATTCGGGCAAGAGATGACATTATGCTGTGCCCTACCTCTCTTGAAGAATTTTATTTTAAAAGCTCACGGTCTGCACTTATGTCATCATCATCATCATCATTTTCAGCCCGTTACCGCCCACTGCTGAGCGTAGGCCTCTCTTCGAGCACGCCACCCGTTCCTGTCCTGGGCTATTCTTATCCAAGAGTGACCCGCGATTTTTCTGATATCGTCTACCCATCGAGCTTGTGGACGTCCGACGCTCCTTTTACCCAGAAGTGGCCACCAGCCCCTCTAGCACAACATGCATTCCGTATCTACTCGCGCGCGAGATAAGCTACCTGTCACTTTTTGACAACATTTATCAGACAGTGACAGGTAGCCTATCTCACGCGCGAGTAGAGACGAGATGCATGTTAAGATTGTTAAGCTAGCCCCACTGTCCGATATTATTCTGGCCCACGTGCCATCACTATGCCTAGCAAGGTGTCCTGCCCAGCTCCACTTGAGTTTGGTAATGACATCACCGACGTCACGCACAGTTATGCAAGTGACCAAAGCCGTGTTCCGAATCACGCTTACAACGCTATAAACGCGTTTACGATCGGACCGAATCACGCTCATAGCGTTTACATGAGATGTCGTGACGTCATTGATGACGTCATGGACGGCGCCATATTGGCGTTTACAATGCTCACACTCCCAGGCGTCAGCACCTTAAACCAAACGTCAAGTTGACGTTTGATATATGAACATGACAGTAAACACAACATGCCCGGTCCGAATCAAAACACCACTCACGCGGCCTTGAGCGCGCTTACTGATTCGGACCAACCGTCAGCACTGTAAACGCTGTGATCGTTGTTGGCGTGATTCGGAACACGGCTTAAGTCTGTGAGTTATTTTACGTTGTCGACATTTCGCGTCTATCGTAATTCGCCCTAATCTTGATTTTGGTTGTTGTCTAATTCTAATCTGATTTACCTTCGACAGCCAATAAATTTCGTGGCCGTCGCCCACTCCGTAGTTCTGCGGGTGACGTCTCCCACGCCAGTGGATGACCTGGTGTTGAAGCTGGGCGCGGACGGGCACGGCGCGCGCCGCGTGGGCCCGCTGGTGCCGCAGCCCCGCCCTGGAGGTGGATACTTGTTCCAGCACGAGATGTTCATGAAAGAGGTATTTATTTTATTTTTTACACATTATATTTATTTATTTATTACAGTGAGACACTAATGCACTGTGAAATGCATACAAGATTGCTTAAGTACTAACAAAAAATTGTGAAAAATCTTAATAACTAACTGAAGACGGGCGGTCATCCATCACCTCACATAACCTTTTACATTCATCATATATTATCCTCGCAACTACTTGCAAACACATCGCAGTCAGGTGCTGACTTGAGAAGCGCGTTCAGATAAAATAAAGCGCGAACCAGTGGTGAATCATTCTGTAGTGCTCCGGGCGACGTCCTCCTCGCCAGTGGATGACCCGTAGGCTTAGCACGTGTTGCGATCGAGAGTATGTCGGCGTATCTCGAGCTATCCGTCACTTTCTAACAGCGCCAATCAGAAAAAGACGCGTAGCTCGAGATAAGTCGAGATACTCTCGAGCGCAACATGTGCTTCGGGCGCTGGTGTTGACACTCGGCCCCGCCCTGGAGGTGGATACTTGTTCCAGCACGAGATGTTCATGAAAGAGGTATGGTTTATAGACGGCGGCGTGTCAGTAGTCACTGTTCCGACCACTCTGTAGTCCTGCGGGCCCTCCAACGCAGAAGTCGCTCGTCGGTCGACGAAAAACGTAACGAGGTTCCTATTAGTTGAGAGCGAATATACCTAGCACGTACGTCGCACGCGCCGCTGCTTAAGTCGTTCCTCTACCGACTTGTTTAACATCCGCATCCGCAAAAGCTCCTCATTGATTTTTGCGGATACTTACTACGCTGACTTAGCGACCCGAAGTGGAATTTGGCATCCGACACTAAATACCTCACTGTGCTGCCGTTTGAAGCTGGCACAGGTCCTTTTGGACTTCACCGATCCAGCGGTACCTTGGTCGGCCAATCGGACGTCGACCAGCGGGAAGCCCAAGCACACCTGTGACACGCGAAGGAACGTAGGCGCTGTGGGTAAGTATGTGTGCGTGGGCTGTCGGTACACGCGTCAATTGTTTGCGCGGGTGCGTAGCGCGTGGCGCGGACGAATCGCGAGGCGCGACGCCACCCGTCGGCGCCAGGCGGGTCTCTCAGGGACGAGGTAACTGGCCTCGGTGCGGGGGGCTCGTGTCCGTTCTGTATGTAATACTATTCTGTGGCCCAAGGTACGCTCTTTTGGCACCCCGATCCTCTCCCATCCTCTCAACGTCACCGAGCCAGCGTAGCCGAGCTTTGCTCACTCCGATTTTTGCGAATGTTGAATTTAATGCGGAAATTTCGCGGTTTCGGATCCCTGATATTATAGATATGTCTGAGCCTTACTTTAAATTCTCTTCTCTCTTTCCAGGGCGAAGTTGCAGTAGTGTCCGCAGAATCATCCATTCTCCTCTTCACTCCATCGGAGCCCCAACAGGTGGTCGGCTCTTCGGACTGTCAGCCACAGGCGCTGACCATCCGAGCTGTCAAAGGACTGTCAATCTCTGGCCGTATTATACCTCCAGTAGAAGGCGTTACTGTCACGTTGACCTCAGGTCAGTACAGTTCAGTTACAAGACGTTAACTTTACATCATCTCCGAAATATTGAAACGCGAAGTCCTATAGTCAATGACCCAAAACCACGAGAACTTTGATCAAGTAAGATTAAAAACGATATAGGTTTACGTTTTTAGCATGCGTTTAAGCCGTGTTCCAATCACGCCAACAATGATCACAGCGTTTACAGTGCCATTCCGAATCAGTAAGCGCGCTCAAGGCCGCGTGAGTGGTGTTTTGATTCGGACCGGGCATGTTGTGTTTACTGTCATGTTCATATATCAAACGTCAACTTGACGTTTGGTTTAAGGTGCTGACGCCTGGGAGTGTGAGCATCGTAAACGCCAATATGGCGCCGTCCATGACGTCATCAATGACGTCACGACATCTCATGTAAACGCTATTAGCGTGATTCGGTCCGATCGTAAACGCGTTTATAGCGCTGTAAGCGTGATTCGGAACATGCCTTTAGTCTAATTATCAATTCTTGTGATTAATAGTTAATGAGACTATATATTGACAAAAAAACGCCGTAAAAACCCAGAATTTTCGTCCAGTAAGACGGGGTACTTTAACCAAGTGGAATTCCTTACCGGATTCTTTGTTCCTTGTAAACTAAAACCTTTCGGTCTTCAAGGCGAGAGTGAATTGGTATTCACTAGGTAAGCGCGTTCCATCCTAGACCGCAATATCGCTTACCATCAGGTGGTTTGTGGTCAAGCGCAAACCTATTTGGAATTTAAAAAAAAGTGAAAAGATTGGCAGTTAAGACTAGCAGGGAACCAAGGCAGACTGGCGATTGTTCCATTGACAAGAGCGTAGTTGTTAAGTTCGATGATGATGAATGGACACCCAGGCGGCTTGGCACAACTGCGACACGACGCGAGTAAAGAAAAATCAACCTCCCTCTTTCTACTCTTCTTTCTCGCGAGACTTGTTTTTATTACTCTCAACTCAACATTTCTCATCACCAGGCGTGTTCCGACCAAACGAAGATCAAATTGCCGTATTTGTGCATGAATGGCAGTATGTAGGCTTGCAAGGAAGCAAGTTGAAGACATCCGAGAAGCCTACATACTGCCATTCTTGCACAAATACGGCAATTTGATCTTCGTTTGGTCGGAACTCGCCTGGTGGTGCGAACGATGCATGGATACGTGCATGTGTGTGTGAGCACGCACACATACGCAAAATTAGTACTAGTTGCTAGATCTAGGTGCTGTATCAAAGCCATAGGGGCCTCATTATCCCAATGAGCCCAGCAGGGCCTCGGATTGGTTAAAGACGGCCCTGGCAACCGTACTGTCTTCTCGAAGATCTCACGGTTCGAAATAAATGTCATACGATAAATAATAATCGTAATTCTACTGTAACCACGTGAGCTTGAAATCTTATATGATACGTTGTTCCCAGACGAGGTCCAACTCACCCAGACAACGACGTCCGCCGGCACGTACAGCTTCGGTCCGCTGGACGCGCGCGCGCAGTACTCGGTGTCGTGCGCGAAGGAGTCGTACGTGTTCGTGGGCCCGGACGGCGCCGGACACGTGCGCGCGCACAAGCTCGCCGAGATCATTGTGCGGCTAAGGGACGCGGCCACGGAGGAGCCGCTCATGGTCAGTCTAAGTGCCAGTTGCACCAACGTACGAACACAGACCGGTCATCGTCAAATATGGCGCCGGCAGCTAGCTGTCATCCCATAGAAACTTGACAAACTTTTCATACAATCATATTTCACGAACACCGCTTACGATTACAGACGGTTTGGTGCAACCCAGCCTAAGTGTCAGTTGTACCAACGTACGAACACAGACCGGTCATCAGCCGTGTTCCGAATCACGCTAAAATTGCTCGCAGCGCTTACAGTACTTACGGCCGGTCCAAATCAAATAGCGCGCTCAAGCCGCGTGAGAAGTGTTTTGTTTCGGACCGTTATTCGCTTGAGCACGCTTACGATCGGACCGATTTACGCTGCTAGTGTTTACTGTAATTTTCATATATCAAACGTCAACTTGACGTTTGGCTCAAGGTGCTTACGCCTGGGAGTGTGAGCATCGTAAACGCCAACATGGCGCCGTCCATAACGTCATCAATGACGTCACGATATCTCATGTAAGCGCTATAAGCGCGAATCGGTCCGATCTTAAGCGCGCTTTGAGCGCTGTAAGCGTGATTCGGAACATGCCTATCATGGCGCTGGCAGCTGGCATCCCATAGAAACTTGTCAATCTTTCCATACAATCAGATTTGACGAACACCGCTTACGATTACAGACGGTTTGGTGCAACCCAGCTTTAATCACACCTTTGACACGCGAAGGAACGTAAGCGCTGTGGGTAGGTATGTATGCGTGCGCTGTCGGTACACGCGTCAATTGTTTGCGTGGCGCGGACGAATCACGAGGCGCGCCGGCACCCGTCGGCGCCAGGCGGGTCTTTCAGGGACGAGGTAACTGACCTCGGTGCGGGGGTTTCGTGGCCATTCTGTATGTAGTCATCATCATCATCATCATATCAGCCGAAAGACGTCCACTGCTGGACATAGGCCTCCCCCAAAGAGTGCCACAATGACCGGTCCTGCGCCACCCGCATCCAGCGGACTCCCGCGACCTTTACCAGGTCATCAGTCCACCTTGTGGGGGGTCTACCCACGCTGCGCCTTCCGGTCCGTGGTCGCCACTCGAGAACCTTTCGGCCCCAACGGCCATCGGTTCTACGTGCAATGTGCCCCGCCCACTGCCACTGCTGTATGTAGTACTATTATAGTATTCTGTGGTAATATGTAACCTTTATTCCCAGGGCGCCCTCGTGTCCGTGAGTGGCGGCTCGTACCGGCGCAACCTCGTGTCTCCGGCCAGCGGGGAGCTGCGGTTCGGCTCGCTCGCGCCGGCCGAGTACTACGCCAAGCCGCTCATGAAGGAGTACAGGTTCACGCCGCCGCACGAGATACTCAACGTGGAGGAGGGGAAGGAACATACTCTCACGCTGAGGTAAACATACTAAGGAGCAGAGAACACATACACTGAGGTAAACATACCATGGGGCAGAGAACACACTCACACTGAGGTAAACATACTAGGGCGTAGAGAACACACACTGAGGTAAACATACCATGGGGCAGAGAACACACACACATACTGAGGTAAACATACCATGTACATGTACATAAACATATCAGAACAAAGAGAATACATAGTCACACTGAGGTAAACATACCATGGCGCAGAGAACACACACTCACACTGAGGTAAACATACCATGGGGCAGAGAACACATACTTACACTGAGGTAAACATACTAGGGCGCAGATAACACACACTCACACTGAGGTAAACATACTAGGGCGCAGAGAACACACACTGAGGTAAACATACCATGGGGCAGAGAACACACACACATACTGAGGTAAACATACCACGGCGAATACTAGGGCGCAGATAACACATACTCGCAATGAACGCAATGAAACAGCGTGTGTTAACGAGAGATCGTTTATTACTCAGGTGCGGGCCTGCTTACAGTGGACGCCTCGGTGACGTCACGCGCCTAAATATCAATAACCACACTACTAATAGTGTGAGTGTGTATTCTCTGCGCCAGAAGTTAGCTTCTGACTGTAATTTCCAGGGGAGTGCGTGTGGCGTGGTCGTGCCTGGGCAGCGTGGTGTCTCTGGGCGGCGTGGGCTGGGCCGGCGCCACCGTCGTGGCCAAGGCGACCGGGAACTGCGCCAGTGAGGAGGCTACCACCGAGACTAATGGGGCTTTCAGGTAACCAACTACGTACGAGTATTATGGGTCCATATCACAGATATATAAATACAGGAGATAGGCCGTCGCCGTACTAATTATTCCAATACCAGTGTCGCCAGTGTTTGACTTGTGTGTGTTACAACCACATATGTAGTCTTGTAAACACTAGGTTCACGCACACATTGCTCATGCTCCCTACTTGGATTCTAATGCTGCGATTGGCGCGCACACACGCCGCAAAGGTTGTAAATACACACTACTACACGTAAACATCAACATCGGTGAACGTAATAGAGATGGGACAGCATTTTTTTTGTTTTTGTCGATATTTAAATTATTAACATGGGAAATTATAAGTTAGGTAACATCAATGAAAAAAAAGTGATAATCGAACATTTCCGCGGCTATCAATTAAAAAAACCGCAAATCGGTTCATCTGTTTGGGAGATACAATTTAAAGTGACGCGCGACGACCCGCCCTCCTGACGTCATAGTGCAGCACTCGCCACGCGCTCACTCTGTTCGCGCGCTTCCGTACTAGACTACCGTTGCAAAATGACGTCACACGCGCGGTTAGTGGGACTCACTTTAAATGCCTTTAAAATCAAAACTACTTGGTATTTTTGAATAAAACAAAAACTAATGTATTTGTATGAATCAAAGCTTTACCGTAACAAACTTTCAAGTGATTTTGCAGACCTATTGACATTCTACATTCGACACCCTCGAGGGAATCAAAATGTACAGGGTACTTTCCGTGGACCTAACCTAGGACTATGAAATTCGGCAAATTATTTCGTTTAACTACGGTCATAATTGTATAGGTGACCATATCTTTTTTATAACCGCAATTTCACTCAGTAAAACAACTGAATTTCTGAAAATTGTATTTCGAGAAAAACTGGGAAAAAACTGCGAGACTCGATTCTTGAAGTATTTATAACTAGCTTTTGCCCGCGACTTCGTCTGCGTAGAACTCGGTCATCACGTTAGAATGTTATTTCCCTGGCTAGATGCTGGCCAAGAGCAATCCCATTAGGTATTAATAATTTAAAAAAAAATCTTCTATTTCTTGCGCTTACCTAGTTATCTCTCTTCCATTCTAACTTAAACCCCGTTAAGGGATGATTTCCGGGATAAAAGTATCCTATGTCCTTCCCTAGGACTCATACTATATCCATACCAAATTTCATCTAAATCGGTTGAGCATTTTAAGGGGAAACAGGCAGACAGAGTTACTTTCGCATGTATAACCCGCCCCGGTTTCGCACGGGTAGTCCAGTTTTAAACAACAACAAACAACAACAAATACCTACTCTTTATTGCACACCTCAATTAAAGGACACAGATCAGGATCACAGGGAGAGGATTTTTTATGATTTAAATTTATTTATCTAAGCTTTTTCCCGCGACTTCATTCGCGTGAATATCCATATCAACTTCTACACCGGCTGTCTCGCCAAACATTGCGCACGCCGGCTCAATGCGCCCACATGAAACACATGACAGAGGACAAAATATATATTACGAAGGAAGTAGGTGAAAACGCGCGCGAGCGGAGCGAGCGCGAAATTTTTCGGATATTCTGATACGGGTGGGGAAAATACTTCATACGCATCAAGTAATGAAGATGAAAACGCGAGCGTAGCGAGCGCAAAATGAAAAAAAAAGAACATTGTGATGCAGGTGCGGAAAATATTTCATACGAATCAAGTAATGAAGATAAAAACGCAAGCGTAGTGAGTGCGAAATGTTTCGAACATTATGATGCAGGCACGGAAAAGATTTCACACGCATCAACTAATGTAGATGAAAACGCGAGCGTAGGGCGCGCGAAAATTTTCGAACATTATGATGTAGGTGCGGAAAATACTTTATACTCATCAAGTAATGTGTATGAAAGCTCGAGCGTAGCGAGCGCGAAATATTTCGAACATTATGATGCCGATGCGGAAAATAATTCATACGCATCAAGAAATGAAGAAAATCGCGAGCGTAGTGAGCGCGAAATGTTTTGATGCAGGTGAGGAAAATACTTCATACGCATCAACTATAATGTCGATGAAAACGCGAGCGTAGGGTGCGCAAAAATTATCGAACATTATGACGTAGGTGCGGAAAATACTAATCAAGTAATGTAGATGAAAACGCGAGCGCAGCGAGCGCGAAATTTTTCGAACATTCTGATGCAGGTGCCGAAAAGACTTCATACGCATCAACTATAATGTAGATGAAAACGCGAGCGTACGGCGCGCGAAAATTTTTGAACATTATGATGTAGGTGCGGAAAATGCTCATCAAGTAATGTAGAAGAAAACGCGAGCGCAGCGAGCGCGAAATTTTTCGAACATTATGATGCAGGTGCGGAAAATACTTCATACTCATCAAGTAATGTGTATGAAAACGCGAGCGTAGCGAGCGCGAAATATTTCGAACATTATGATGCCGATGCGGAAAATAATTCATACGCATCAAGTCATGCAGATGAAAACGCCAGCGTAGCGAACGCGAAATTTTTACGAACATTATGATGCAGGTGCGGAAAAGACTCATCAAGTAATGTAGAAGAAAACGTGAACGCAGCGAGCGCGAAATTTTTCGAACATTATGATGCAATTGCGGAAAATACTTCATACTCATCAAGTAATGTGTATGAAAACGCGAGCGTAGTGAGCGCGAAATGTTTCGAACATTATGATGCAGGTGCGGAAAATATTTCATACGCATCAACTATAATGTAGATGAAACGCGAGTGTAGGGCGCGCGAAAATTATCGAACATTATGATGTAGATGCGAAAAATGCTCATCAAGTGATGTAGAAGAACACGCGAGCGCGAAATTTTTCGAACATTATGATGCAGGTGCGGAAAATACTTCATACTCATCAAGTAATGTGTATGAAAACGCGAGCGTAGCGAGCGCGAAATTTCGAGCATTATGATGCCGGTGCGGAAAATAATTCATACGCATCAAGTCATGCAGATGAAAACCCGAGCGTAGCGAACGCGAAATTTTTACAAACATTATGATGCAGGTGCGGAAAAGACTTCAAACGCATCAAGTAATGTAGATGAAAAAGCGAGCGTAGCGCGCGCTAACGTTTTTGAACATTATGATGCAGGTGCGGAAAATAATTCCTACGCGTCAAGTAATGTAGATAAAAAAGCGAGTGCGAAATGATTCGAACATTATGATGCAGGTAAGGAAAATACTTCATTCGCATCAAGCAATGTAGATGATTGAACAAAAAGAAATTGTTGACCTATCAAATGGCTTTGTAAAGTGGTGTGTGGTTGAATAGATATTTTTTTGTTCATAAATTAGTGGAATACCTTTCAAAGTTCAAAGTGCTTTATTGTAAAACATAGGTATAACTGAATACCTACTTTGGTCCGTTCTTTCACTTTCGAAGATGGAGTAGAGGCCTTGGTTGACAGCGCACCCACCCTGGTTGCTTCTAAGAGTTATGTGATTTTCTGAGAATTGTTTTTTTTTTGCTTCCTATCCGCCTATAACTTTCGAATTTGGTCATACTTGATGTTTATTGTTACGTAGGTATATTTTACTAACGAATACCAATATACCCTAAATTTATGTCTGTTACGCGCTGAACGTATTTTATACATTTTGCTGACGGAAAACGCAACTAATCGGCACCTCGAAGAACCTCAATGACACCCATATCGATTATTAAGAAAAGTAATAAGTAAATGTCCGCCATCTTCGATTTGAAAATGGATATCATTCTTGTAATGAGCACCTCAATAAACAATATTTTAGACAAAAATGCGCATACCTAATATATAGGTACATGTCGCAAGTGCTACCCATGCAACCGAGAGCCCGCCGCTCTGCGTAGGTACCCTCCATCGAAAAAAAAAAAAAACCGGTTTCATAGTAAGGTTTGTGAATATTGATAGAGTAGAGACTGACTGACCAACATAATTAGATCTCTCATTTCAAACAGTTAATATGGTTTGAGGGACTTTTGTATTTTTGTCTTTAGCCCTGAGATGCAGAGGTATTGTTATTTCACCCCCCATTTTTTCAAATACTATCTGTTTATTATAAAATGTTTGAATGGGGTTCTATTTACTTTGCGTCCATGTATATACTTACCAATTTTCAAGCCTGTAAATCATGAACTGAAAGACTTCTCATACAAAGTTTAACCCCTCTTTTCACCCCCTTTCATCCCTAACCTATATGATTTTTATAGCCTATAACCTGGCCGAAGATCCAATAAACATATTAGTGAAGGCTGTATTAAAATCCATTCGCTAGTTTTCGCGTGATAGTTAGACATATAAACAGACAGACAAACAGACAAACAGACAAACAGACAAACAGACACGAATTCTAAAAACAGTTGAAACGTGTTCTGTTATCGATTCTTAGACCCCTCCATCGATTTTTTTACTAATATCTTCAATGTACAGATTTTCGACCCTCTTCTGCTTTATTATATGTATAGAATTGAGGTGGACTCGTATGCTGCACGGCATCTCTAGTCGCCGCCTCGCCATCGTGACGATGGCATCGTCACTATCGCCAGTGCTTGCCAGACAGTCTTAGAGCATGGTCACGTCACTCGCCCCTAGATCCGATGCTCTCGCGAGCTCCAGGGTAAACACCGCGATCATTGTTTACATATTGTGTATTCTCATAATAAATAACTGTATAAGTGGCTTTCAATAATGATCACCTTTAGCAAGTAGAGACCCCACAATACGTTACTAAAAATTTGTATGGAACTTTGTAAGTGAATTCGACTGCATTTGTCCATTTTTTATATGATGTATACACTATATATATGTTTATTTATGTACTTTACTTTTATAAACTTATTGTAGAAACCCTAACTTAAGTGAAAGAAAAATATAGTATAGTAAGTAATAGTGTAATAAATTGAATACATAAACATAAATGGGGAGCCGCCTACGTCCAGCAGTGGACAAGGTACGCGAGACTTAGACCTCAATATCCCGAAACGGGAACTGCAAGAAATAAAATTATAAACCACTAAAACTATCGATAAAATGATCGCTTATGTACCGCACTAGTGCGCCCCACCTACCATCGTAAATCGTGCCACTAACTAAGACACTGCGACAACATTGTGTCGATCGGCAAACTTGCTGCCCATTGCGCGTTAGTTACGTGAACGTCTAAGGTGGCAATATACAAAACGGGCAATGAATAACATTATAATAGAAATATCAGTTTTATTGCCACACTTAATTATTTACTCGTTTTTAGTTAAAAAGTATTAAAAATAGGCTTACCTGTGATAAGTGTAACACAATAATTGTGTGTAATTAACAATATTGCTTCGATTTCTGCACGTTATAACTGCACAAACCGGCATTTTACCCACAAAAACCGAGTTGTTTACTGCGCAATCGATGGCCGGCGACTGACACGACGAATCAAGTCTCCGAACAAATAGTGATCACACGATCAGGAAATGGCGACATGTGCCACGCCTACAACTCCCATCTCTTGTATTTATATATCTGTGGTCCATATACTTACAGTAAATAAATATTTGTGGACAATCTTACATAAATCGACCTAGTCTCAACCTAAGCAAAGCTTGTACTATGTGTACTAGTCAACGATATACATACTTATATTTTAGCGATATCTAATATACTCTAGCGCTATCTGTGAGATCCTGTCTCTGCTGTTAATGTTCATGTTGTCACATTTTTATATATGAAAAATATACCTGAATACACTGAAAACATAAACACTGAAAGTAGATTTTTATTTATTTAATGTTCTGTTTAATACCTCTTGTCTACCGGTGGCTTGTATTCGCGGTTCAGATTACGCCCTCAGGGGCTTGTCAAGGATCGCGGGCCTTGGGGTTGTCAGGGTTGACGGCTACGCGAAAATAAGTAATTTGGTTTGTACCTCTGCACCTGACGGGTGCTTATAATCGCGTCATCGATTCCACAAGCGAAAAAAAGCTTTATTGTAAAATAAATACGTAAGATATCCCCTTGAGCGTGTTTTTATTTTTGAGCGTATGAAATTAGCAACACAATGGTGCCAACCTAAACTTCACCCAACATGGACACGTGAAGTTACAGCCAGTTGAAATTCCGTCTTCGTGCGGTGCATGTGGTCAAATACAAAAATAAACATATTTTTATAGGTAGTCCTTCATTTTATGCATAATTATTTATTGCCTATATCTTAGAGACTCGGAATAAATAAAAAGGTATGCAATAATAATTGAAGATCTTTATTATTTTAGCGATTCTTGAGACAGTGCCACATTTTTTCCTTCCTGTAAAATAGACTGTGAAAATATTCTTAGTACCTATAGTATTTGTATTCAACGTGAAGTATGCTTCACGCTCTTTAAAAAAATATACAGTTTCATCTTACTAAGTATAAAGACTTGAGTAATGCAAGCGACAATGTCGGGTCAAGTGGTTTGGCGCGCGTCGACTCAAGTTACCGCGGGGGTCGCGGGGCGCGCGCGGTGCGGCCGAGCGGGCAGGCTCGAGCGGCGCGACGTAGGCCGTGTAAACAAGCGGCCGTCAAGCAGAGAAGAAAAAAAAATCTAAACTCTGGTTAAGAAGACGTTAATACAATAAAGTATCTATTACAAACATACACTTTTTAGACAGTGACAATATACCAGTAGCTTCTTACAGTTCTTACAATAACAGTTTGTCCGCCCCGACAACCCCCACATAGCACATTTAATCGAAATCGTTAGGGCCGTTTCTTAGATCCGCCAAATAAATAAACAATGATATCTGACATTGATCGGTTTTAACGCAATACGCTAATGCTGTCCTTTCTTGGTGTTTCGTGTTGACCCGATTATTCGCAGCATTATCCATACCATTATATTAGGCATGTTCCGAATGACGCTCACAGCGCTCAAAGCTTCCAGGCGTAAGCACCTTGAGCCAAACGTCAAGTTGACGTTTGATATATGAACATGACAGTACACACGGGCTATGAGCGTGAATCGGTTCGATCGTGAGCGCGCTCAAGCGAATACCGGTCCGAAACAAAACACTACTCACGCGGCCTTGAGCGCGCTATTTGATTTGGAGCGGCCGTCAGCACTGTAAGCGCTGCGAGCATTTTTAGCGTGATTCGGAACACGGCTATTGTTTTTGTAATAAACATGTCTTATTACAGAATACGGGGTCTGTTGCCTGGTTGCATTTACAATCTGCAACTGAAAGACTCATCGTCTCCGGAACTAGCCGGACTTAAGCTCGCCAAAGCACCGCCCGCCATCGAGGTAAGTACGAGAAATAACCAGACTTGTCCCTCTTATCCACCCAACAAGTTGTATAAAAAAGGATTTTTTTCGGAATCGCGATTCGATACGGATTGCCTTAATCGCTCCATATAGGCACCATTTTTGTTACGCCCGTATGACATTGTTTCAGAAATACAATACCATCGGTATGTATTTACTAATTACAAATTTTAGAAATAAAGGAAAAATTGAAAAACTTAGGCACCGAGCAGGATTCGAACCTGCGACCACCCGGCACTCGCGGCCAGTCGCTCTAGCCAACTGAGCTATAGGTGCGGTTACTACCCGACTTGAAATTCGTCAATCCTTCCTTCATTTATACAACGCCTTAAGGGAGGCGTACAAGCCGGGTAGTAATCGCACCTACTGGCTACTGGCCGCGAGTGCCGGGAGGTCGCAGGTTCGAATCCTGCTCGGTGCCTAAGTTTTTCAATTATTCCTTTATTTCTAAAATTTGTAGTTTGCGTTAGCAGCGGCACTGCTTAATACAAAATTAATTTACTAATTGTTTATTCATGTTTTATTCCAGGTTAAAAATAAGCAGGACATCACAGACGTCAAACTAATCGCCATCCAACCACACCAAATCACCGACACGAACGTATTAGTGTACACACCGAACGTAGACCACTACAAAACTCTACGTCTCACCCTGGCACTAGAATCTACCCCCGACGCACCCATATATTCCACCAAATTGGACAGCTCTGGCTACTCCCAAACATTAAACCCTGGCTTAATGTACGTGCTGCCGAGATTGCCTGCCGATAATAAGACTTATATAGTCCAGTTAGAGTCGACTTTGTCGAAAGCGACGCATAGTTATGAAGAGGTGGTTGGGTATTTCAGTTCGGATGGGCGTTTCAAGCATTTCGATTTGGAGTTTTTGCCTAAGGTGAGTTTTTTTTAATTATAATTTTTTCATTTGGCTTATAGTAATAGGGTCTACTCTATTGTTATAACTAATTAAAATTCCTGAAGTATGAGTTGAACTGTTCACATATCTCGGTTTTAAATGCCTACGAGCTTAAGTGAGACCCCACACTAACGTTTTTTGAGCGTCGGCGTCCTTCCAGTGCCAGTGCAGCGTCGTTGCAACTTGCGTAGCGTCAACGCAACTGTGCTGTCTGTTGAGCGCCCACGCAGCGATAACGCGACGTCTCTAATGTTTTTCGAACGTAGGTGTCTTGCGTGTCTTAAGAGTGGTGCGACGTGGGAGCGGGGCGAGGGGATTGCGTTGTGCACTATCCGTCGCGTCGTGTAAACGCCGCTGGCGTCGCGTCGACGTTGCGTTGTCGCTGCGCAACGCGTTGCCGCTGCACGAGGCACTGGCAGGACGCTGACGCTCAGAAGATGCTATTTTGGGGTCTCTAAGCCGTCTTAAGGCGCTTGTAGAGGCAAGCACTCTCCATACAAACTTTGTGCAAGTTTTTCTTTGCTTGTGTTTGCTTTACACTTGATTTTTGGTCAGTATGCTTATTTTTCGGTTACCCAGAACCTGAAGATTTTTTTTACATTTTGTATTTTTTTTATTTTCATTTTTTTGATTTTGAAATTTTTGATTTTTTTTCATGTCATTTTTCGTATATTCACTTAACAAGCAAAAAAAATTATTTGCGGGAGTGCCAAAACCGACGATCTTGCTTCTATAATTAGGCGCCTTAACACTTTCACCCGCCCAGCGGGCTCTGCGTAAATTTCCTCAGATGCCGAACAGACTATACGTAGGTCATTGCATCGGTTACTGAGGTCCCGTACTAACTTAAGTCCACGATATTTGTCCGTCAGGTGAAGTCGTCGGAGCAAGAGCTCCGGCAGACCTCCCTCCTGGTGGTGCCCCTGCTGGTGGTGCTGGGGCTGGTGTACCGGTCCCGCGCCGCGCTGCTGGCGCACGTGTGGTCGCTGTGCGCCGGCGCCGGCGCCCCCCGCCCCGCCCACGCCCACGCCCACGCCCACGCCCGCGCGCGCGCGCCGCTCCTCGACCACGCCAGCATAGACCAGATTGTGAACAGCGTCAACGCTGCCGGGAAGAAGAAGAAACAGTGATGTGTGACGGTGATAATCGTCAATGTTAGAAAGTATACTGTCTATAGATCGACCACTTAGAGACCACGCCTGCGGGTAGCGGGAGGTAGGGACACCCTCCCCGTCTGTTACCCGTTGACGTTTCCGCTCTTATCCCTAGCCGTGTTCCGAATCACGCTTACGACGCTCACAGCGCTTACAGTGCTGACGGTCGGTCCGAATCAAATAGCGCGCTCAAGGCCGCGTGAGAAATGTTTTGTTTCGGACCGGTATTCGCTTGAGCGCGCTTACGATTAGGGCTGCCATCCGTCCGGGTTTTCCCGGATTTGTCCTAGTTTGGAGGCCGTCCGGGGGGGGGGGGGGGGGGGGGGTGGGGGGGTGGGGAGGGGGGTCGAGAATCGAGGGTCGAGAAGAAAGGAAGCACCTCATTGAATTTAAAGGTCTTGGTCCGGGGAAAAAATGCGATTTACGCCAAATGTCCGGGTTTTTTTGAATCTTTGTCCGGGTTTGGCGAAATTCGAGATGGCAGCCCTACTTACGATCGAACCGATTCACGCTCATAACCCGTGTTTACTGTCATTTTCATATATCAAACGTCAACTTGACGTTTGGCTCAAGGTGCTTACGCCTGGGAGTGTGAGCATCGTAAACGCCAATATGGCGCCGTCCATGACGTCATCAAGGACGTCACGACATCTCATTTAAACGCTATGAGCGTGATTCGGTCCGATCGTAAACGCGTTTATAGCGTTGTAAGCGTGATTTGGAACATGCCTCCTGTCTCGTCGTAGGCGAGGACTCATTAACACTTCCACTGCGACTGTCAGTCAACCTTGTATCTGAAACACGGGTGAATGGCGTTGAAAGTGTTAAAACGGTCGATCTATAGCTAAAATCAAATCAATAATATCAAAATTAGGGATGCGCCAAATATGGGTTTCACCTAGTATTCGGACCAGCTCTTGCCGCACCCAATATTCGACCGAATCATCGGGTTCAATAAAATGCCTTTATGTCGCACCTGGCCATAAAGCGGCAATTACCGCACGCTTTGCGCGCGGGAAATCCCACTTCCTGGCCAGGGGGTGACATAAAATTTTGTATTTAACACGGGCGGTAGTAAAGAAAGCCTCAAATCACATATTTATCGCCCTTGCCTTCGGCCCGGGCGTCAAATACCTGGGTTCTGAGACATTCTTTGCTTTACCGCCCTTGTTAAGTATTGTATTATTATCAGCTGGACTAATAACCGCAATATTTTTGTTAATTTTAAAATAAAACTATGGACATTAATATATGTGAACTATCCATAAAGAACCAATTACAAGTGATTACACTAATCAATTAAATTACTCTCGCAATTTGTAGAAAAATCTGTAGAATGATTCGGCCGAATACCGAATAATTACCCAATATTCGACGCATCTCTAATCAAAATCGCTCCGACACCTATAGTCGTTATTGGCGTAGTATGCACGACAACGCAACACCTTCCTCTGTTCTTTGAGTTCAAAGGGTTACAAACGACTCTGTTACCGCGATAGTGTAACAACTTACTGGGATAAGCTAATATTAAAATTGTATGAAAAGACTTGAACATTATGTATGAATTTTATCAAATCATTATTTTTGCTTTGAATGTAGCGATAAACAATCAATGTGAGAATGTATTGAACAATTTTAAGGGTATACTATTGTTTTAATTTATGTAGATGCATTTATGTCTGGTGGAGTGTTATTTTTATTTATTTCGAATAAAATGGACAGTTGAGGTATACAGCCTTTTATTATCATCTACAATTTAATAAATAACATACAATTAAACTTATACCAGAGACTAGGAATTATATAGACTGCCAATGCCTATACATTGTGGCGTAATTTTAAAATAATGGGTCTGCTGTAGCTAGTTTCACTATGGAGAGATCACTTTACCATTTAATTCGTATGCCACTAAGACCTCTGCTTAACGCATAGCGCCATCTATGAACACAACGTAGAAGCTCCCAACAGATGGCGCTATGTTTTAAGCAGAGGTCTTAGTGGCATACGAATTAAATGGTAAAGTGATCTCTCCATAGTGAAACTAGCTACAGCAGGCCCATTATTTTAAAATTACGCCACAATATATAGGCATTGGCAGTCTATATAATTCCTAGTCTCTGCTTATACTATGTATCAGTTGACCTCCCTGGCTGTGACCCAGTCGAGACCCACCAACTACGTGTGCCACGGCGTAGCAACATTTTTCCGCTTTGCAGCGAAAATCACTCGTAGTTATCGTCATGATGAGTCTTGAACGGGTAATACAATACAAATACTCTTTATTTTACACCTCAATTAAAGGACACGGTATAAAATCACAATAAGTAGAGGTAAACAATAGGCGGTCTTATCAATAAAGAGCGATTTCTTCCAGACAACCTTAGGATAGCCGAAATCAAATCTTAATTTTAAATCAAAGTGAAAATTGAAAAATTAAACGCCACAGGTTGGTTTTTAACCGACCTCTGGAATCCGTCTATTGCTGTT
This sequence comes from Cenopis cana, assembly GCA_951800055.1. Lineage (NCBI taxonomy): Eukaryota > Metazoa > Arthropoda > Insecta > Lepidoptera > Tortricidae > Cenopis > Cenopis cana. The sequence goes on along the minus strand of OX637476.1, from coordinate 21,078,840 downwards.
AAACAACTGAGCTACCGTGGTAATCCCTTGTGGCGTTTAATTTTTCAATTTTCACTGATTTCGAATTATGATTAATGAATTATAGCGGACGCATCCCCATGACAACATTTAAAAACGAAATCAAGGGAGCGCTCGTGGCCCAGCGGCGCCTGCGTGCCGCGTGCGGTATTTAAGGTTACGCAACATGGGCAGCGATCAGTACTTGGATGGGTGACCGCTCTGAGTGGTTACTAACTGAGCGCTCCCGTGCTTTGGAAGGCACGTTAAGCCGTTGATCCCGGCTGCTGTCTATGTCAGCAGTCGATAAGCCAAGTTGTTGGCCTTCGGGCGGCTTGAGAACTTCTAACAGTCAAGTTGCCCACTCGATAAAGGGGGGTCGAAGTTGCATCACGTCCGTAGGGAAAGTACCCACCGCTACCCTACACGTGACCCCTGGGTGGTGCTAAAAGTGCAACAAAAACTGGCAACCGTATTGTCTTCTCGAAGATCTCACGGTTCTAAATAATTTCCATACGATAAATAAATAACGAAATCGATATCATAACCATTCGTATTCATAGTAGGTGGTGGTACAATCAGGGTGTTGAATGAATAGCTCTTAATAATTATCATAGTCGCTCCTGAAGTCGCTATAGTCGTCTCTGTACTGCCTGTAGCTTGCTTTCGGTTTCGGTGCGGGCTCGGCGCCTAAGCAGTGAGCGAAGCGCCGGTTGCAGTCGGCCATTGTGTGCGTTTGGTGGTCCCATAGACGCGCGTTCTCTTTGCTGTGGAATAAGAAACATTTTTATACCACGTCGGTGGCAAAAAATCGTGTGGACCTGATGGTAAGCGGTCACCGTAGCCTATGGACGCTTGTAACTTTAGGGGTGTGAAACGCGCGTTGCCGACTCTTTAAAAATGTATACACTCTTCAAGTGCGCACAATATTCAAGCGCTTTTATTTATTTACTAGTTTTTGCCCGCTATGACATATCAGGCGTTTACCTACTCATCGCTCTTTCATACAAACTTCCACCCCCTTATAAGGGATGATTTCCGGGATAAAAAGTACCCTATGCCCTTCCCCGGGACTCAATCTATCTATACAGAATTTCATGTAAATCGGTTCAGCGGTTAAAAGCGTGAAGAGGTAACAGACAGACACACTTTCGCATTTATAATATTTAAGTATGGATTTATTTAATTTTTATTGCACAAAAGAAAACCTTGTCATACAAAAGGCGGACTTAATGCCGTATGGCATTCTCTCAGAAGAATTATTGGCTTTTCATCATCTTTTATAATGCGCACTGCCAAAGCTGGAAACGCATAGACAGCGGTGGCGGCGCGGTGCGGAGGCGGTACTGGTTGTAATGTTCGAACTAATATGAAAGGGTCCGCACAGAACGCTTTTTTCCCGGCCGGTTTTCTGTGCGGACCCTTTCATATTAGTTCGAATATTACAACCGGTCCGCCTCCGTACCGCGACGCCCCGTCCCGCTACCGCTGACAGTGCGTTTCGGGCTAGGTTTGGAATTACCCTGCCGGCTATTTCAGGCTTGGTCACACTGCGTTGCGCGACGTCCGCGCGACGCGACCGCTGCGCGCCGGAACGTATGCTAACAGGTTAGCGACGTCACACTGGTTGCGCGACGCGAGCGGGACGGTTTCATACATTTTGGCGCGCAGCGCAGCGCAGCGTCCCGCTTGCGTCGCGCAAGCGGTGTGACCAAGCCTTAACCTTTAATACATCAATACGAGTATAAATAATACTCACTTGACGAAGTAAAGTTCGTACGCCGCTAAGAAGTTTCTTGGTGCACTCGCGTGCAACTTGCACAGTTCCAGTTTCTCGCAGTCTTCCGCCACACTGGAAGTTAAATTAATGTAGGTAGGTACAAGATGACAAGGTTGCCTAAGGCCATAGCTTTCGCATCCTCGCAGCATAGCATAGCTCTAATGGAAAGGCACCCAAAATCAACAATTAAGATTCATGGTGATTAAACAGCATCTGTTTTCTGACAGAGTGAAAGGAATGTTAACGTTTTAGCTTAAACAAAATTGTAATGCCAACAAAACCAGTGGGACGGTTGATGCCTCCAGAGGCCTGTACCACGAAACTTTACAAGCGTACAATCCGACAACTTTTTCTATGGAAAATTGTACAATTTTGTTGAATTGTAGACTTGTTAAGTGTTGTGGTATAGGGGCCAGGTGTCACCCGGTGCTGAGAGCCGTCTCTTCCGCTAGCTATCACTTCACTGACCAAAAGGCACCTAAACCCACACATAGACAATCAGTTGCTTACTTTCTTTTAGTCCTAATCTTGGAAAGACCATTGCCGTTGAAGAATCCCGACGCGAGAGACGGGTTGATGAATCTCTTCCACAGGCGGTGTACTTTGTGTTCTGTGCCAATTTGCATTGATATTAGTCATTAGAATACACGAAGGAAATACCTATTTCGATATACTGAAGGCCTTGGCTCTTAGGCCTCTCTGTCAGTCGTCGTCTGTCTGTTCAGACGAGTAAAAAAATATGTGCAGGACTTGTTAAGGGCATAAGGACGAGTTCTAGAGTGGAGACCGCGAACGACTCGGCCTGTGGGACGACCCCCCGCCAGGTGGACCGACGACCTGAAGAGAGTGGCGGGAAGCGGTTGGATGCGGAGAGCTGAGGACCGGGTGTGGTGGCGTGAATTAGGGAAGGCCTATGTCCAGCAGTGGACGACTGCAGGCTGCGGATGATGATAATGATGAAGGGCATATAAGGTGGTTCACATATTTTTGAATCTTTGGGAACGTACATATATTTATGTACTCGTATAGATGTATCCAGGAAGAGGTACTTAGTAGATAGTAGTAGTACTACTAATAAGTACTAATTTAGGTACCTAAGCAATTGTTTTTCAAATTTTTGCCAATTGTTTTTATGATGTTTGTCACTTACCCAAATCCTTTGTCTCTTCCACAGGTTTACATAAAACATCACCTAAAATGGCCACAGCCAAAATAACTGCTAACAATCGTGCCATTTCCCACAGCTATATGAACAAAACTATAAGTCTAACATAGGCCCTCCACAGTGCACACTGATACACCAAAAACTGACAGAAAAAACACATTTTCTGTATAATTTATACTACTGTAATGACGTGCTTTGTCGACAATTGTAAGGATAAATATTGTATTGTCGTTAGCTTAGTTATCGAGAACATATTATTAGGTTAAACAAAGTGTTTGGTGTTTGCGTATACAATGATTGATTTCAGGGTCCGTTTATAACGGAAACTTTGACTGTAAAGTTTGCTGAACGAATCATTTTTGCGCAGTTTTTTTTTTAAAATGGAATTGCTCTTGGCCAGCATCTAACAAAGAAGTTGGAGTGTGGTCTGAAGAAACTCTAATCGCGCACTTTTTTGTCGCCATATACCTATGGGGCCCGGCCTAAGCCACAGTCAGGTTAAAAAAAAACTTCTACTGTTTTTTTTAACGTGTATTGCCGTGTTCGGGACTTGGGTCCGTCGTTATTTTGTACGGGTCCAATCATGATAATTTAGAGGTGCCGTCTTGGAATGGTACACTAATCGTGCTCCGGTGAATACCGCTTCGTGAGAGGATGAACAAATGAATGAGCAAACAAAACAGCATCAATGGACGTCAATGGGGTATTTATAGCAATATGGCTTTGTTGGCTTAAGCCCTACCTATCTATTCCATACCTACAGTTACCTACACGCGTGCAAGAAGCAAGAAGTCTGTCGCTGAGATAAGCAAGTTCTTTTTAGGGTTCCGTAGTAAACAAGGAACCCTTATAGTTTCGCCATGTCCGTCCGTCCGTCCGTCCGACCCCCGTTTTTCTCAGTAACCGTTAGTACTAGAAAGCTGTAATTTGGCATGAGTATACATATCAATGACGCCAACAAAACGGTAGAATAAAATCTTTAAAAAAAATTTTTTTTAGGGTACCTCCCCTACATGTAAAGTGGTGGTGCAATTTTTTTTTCTGTCAAACCCCATCGTGTGGGGTATCGTTGGATAGCTCTTTTAAAAATATTATAAGGTTTCTAAAAGCATTTTTTGATTAAAGAATTGGTTAGCGTGATATTAAGCTTTGAAGTGATAATTTTTGTTATGGTCAAGTGTCCCCCCCCCCCCCCCTGCCAGGTAAACGGTGGCTACTAGGCATGTAAAAAAAATCATGGTAGTAGTATATACGATGAATTTAAAAGGAAAACTATCACAGCTGAGTAGACATTACTAGTTATCGAGTAATAATCGAACTTCAGAAATGTACTTTGCAAAAGCAAACTTCGTACAATTTCCATTGATACCTTAGATAATGTTGTTAATTCTGTCAAAGACATAGTAAATATAAGTTTGCGAACTTTTTAGTCCACATAATGTAACGGGTGGACGACTACGGAACCCTACCTTGCGCGTGGCCCGACACGCACTTGGCCGGTTTTTTAATAAATAAGGATTGCTCTTGGCCAGCATCTAGCTAGGTGGCAAAGATGAGGCCGACGGTGAAACGAGCTCACCCAGAAGATGCCCATTCACTCGACAAACTCTAAAGGCTTGGTCACACTGCGTTGCGCGACGTCCGCGCGACGCGACCGCTGCGCGCCGGAACGTATGCTAACAGGTTAGCGACGTCACACAGGTTGCGCGACGCGAGCGGGACGGTTTCATTTTCATTTCACTAAATTTCTTAATGACCACCAGAAACACAACACCATATATAATGATTTAGGCACAGGTAAGTAGATAAGGTACGAGTAAAGAATACGTATTGCATTTTAATAAAGGCGTGTGTTACGCCGGCGGGGCGTCCACCGCCCGATCGCGACAACACAGACAGATATACTTAGTCCCTATTCGTCCCGGTACCATCGAATACCGGTAGAGTCAGTGCGACCCAGGTTGGACCTTTTTATTTTGACGCTGAGGAAATGCATTTACGCATCCCCCCGGGCCCGGGGAAGGCCCATGGTGGGGGGTATGTGGGACTCGCCCTTCCGCAGGGGAAGGGAATACCCACTAAAACCTCTGCGGCGTTGACCCTCGCTACCGTTTAATGGGGGGTCGGACCTAGCCGAGTTTCTTAGTGGACTAGCTGTTCTTCCACTGACACCTCAAGATTCAATTGAAGCCGCTCAACCGATCTCACTGGAGCGCAAACTCTTATTCCAGTGTTTATGCCGCCCGCGTGGTCGTGTCGGAGGTTTTCCGGGGACTTTCTCCAGGCCACTCTCCAAAACGCGCACTCCTATAGCTTTATTGGGACCGTCCTATAAAACAGCATATTCATTTAAACTTAAACGATTTTCACACATTATTATTGGGGAACGGGACTTAATCGTGGAAAACCCGTGCGGCTAGAAGATGTTGATACCCGCTCGCGACCACGGATGTTGTGATACATTCGAAACGTCGGGCGAAAACCTTAAAAAAGGTAAATTAGTTATAATTGTACGCGATTAAGTCCCGTTCCCCAATATTAATGTATTAAAACAGCAGTCGGGTTAAAAAAAGAGGGGTGTAGGTAGATCATTTTGAACTTGGAACGCATAGCTATTTCTGCAGTCTGTAGATGCGTGCCGACCCGACTTTATGTCAATGATAATCAATCAATCAATAATAGTCTGTGTAAAGATTTTGGAAAAGTGAAAACGCTGGACTTGTTTACTCATTCAATTTCTGTATCTATTGCATCAGATTTCGTAAATAGCGCAATTCCCTGTAAACATTACACATACCTATTACAACTTCGTAAATGTTATCTACGTCAAAATCAAAGACTACAGTACTTACCTACTACGTGAATATTTACCAAGCAAAACTTATAAATAAGGGTTTATTATTTTGCAGGAGTCATGAACTATTAGTATTTTCTGGTATTTTCTAAGGACGTCTGGTAACTTCCATGCTGCTATTCACTAAGAGATGTCTCTAGCATTGCTACCTTTACTGGTTTCGTTCAGTTGTTCAATAGATGTCGCTTTCCAGGCATGGGGACAAAAAATAAAATACAAGATAAGTCAAGCTACTATTATTATCAATAATAAAAAATGCCTAACGCATATAGCATTCATTTTATGTATGTAATTTATTAGCTGTTTTAATGAAAAGCAAGATAATGAGTTCTAGTTTTTATTCAATGCTAGTTGGCAGCGTAGTACAGCTACTCGTCAATAGGTGGCGCTGTTATTAATTCCCCAACACTATGCCAGAATGTTCGTGAAACTTCTCGTCGCTTCTCGTCAACAGATCGCGCTTTTCCACCGGCTATATAAATAGCCGGCGTGCGCAGCAATTCAACAGTCGAATAACATAATACGAAGGAGTAACCAAGCGACGAGAAAAAAACTTTTCAAAATGTCACTTATTCCGTATTGGGCGCGACATTTGAGGAATCTAGGACGCCGGGATCCTATCGCACGGGCGTTTGAGGATCCATGGGCTGTTTTCGCGCGCGATCCTTTCTTCCGCGATCCCTTCAGATTCATCAAGGAAGCCACAGCGCCGCTGGAACATGGGATCGAGGGGGTGTATTCCGACGCCGAAGTGAAAGTCGACGGGAAGAAAGTGGAAGTGGAATTGGATGTGCAGAATTTCACCCCGGATCAGATCCAGGTGAAGACGATTGGGAACGAGATCATGGTCGAGGGGAAGAAGGAGATCAAACGCGAAGATGGTTGGACGAGGAGCCATTTTGAGAGGAGATTTCTGCTCCCCGAAGGTTTCCCTCCGGAGAGAGTGGAGTGCCATTTCGATAAAGGGAAACTTCTTCTAGTCGCATTCAGAGCTCAGCCTCTAGAAGAGAGAACAGTCAAGATCAACGCTAAAGAGGAGACGGCGAAGATTGAAAAGTAGACTGATTTAGTGATTAGAAATTTAAGTTTTAGGAGTTCGAGATTCTGATTTTGTGATATTATTGCTTTTAATAAAATTTGCGTTTCAAAGCGTTTTGTTTTCTTTGACCTAAGAAACCACTAGATAATTTTATGTGCAGTCGAGGGCATAAATATGTATACATTTTTGGACCTTATTTCATTGGAATAAGGTGAAAAAGTGTATACATATTGGCGCCCTTGACTGTACCTACATTACCCTTGAGGGCTGTATACGTACTTTGCGTACTGCGAACTGAAAACGTAGTAAGTACGGTTGACGAAATGTATACCCAACCCAATAGGCAACGAATGTTTACTTATGGTAGTTCTCGGGGTGTCTCTGGCTGGATCCACGCACCGGGATGGTTACCTACCTAACCAGTCTTATTTACCAACGAAAAGTCTGTTTACAGCATTATCTATAATTATTTATCTAAACTTTATTGCACAAAACATAATTGTACAAAAGAGCAGTGCCTGACTTATTCTTAAAAGCAATTCTTAGTAAAAAGAATTTATGGTCGGCCTCACTAGGAGCTAAACACCTTTTCGTACAGTCGAGGGCATAAACATGTACACATTTTTGGACCTTATTTCAATGGAATAATTTAAAAAAGTGTATACATATTGGTGCACTTGACTGTAACGTGAACGAAGGAAAATTGGCGGAAATAATTCACAGGCGAATTTTGGCATAGTTCTGTGACAGACGACGACGCATGGTTGATCTTAGAAGAAAGCTGACGGAATTAATAATAGCGCCACCTAGTCTTAAGGTTACTAAACTTGCACGAATTGTCTTCTAAATGTGGCTTGTTAAAAAGGTATTCAAAAATTCGATGAGTACTTAGCATCACACACTGCCTTTAGAGTTTAGAGTCAATGTACCCGGGTTCCATCCCCAGCGGCGGGTGCACTTCGTGTATGTTTTTTCACGTGTATCCAAGATAATAGTTACTAACTGTGGCACTTGGTGGCGCTTTAGTCGGGATCACAATATGAGTGAAGTTGGCTATCTATTTTCAGTCATTACTGTCCTTAGAGGATAAATATACTAAAGAGTCGAAATACGTGTGCCACCATGAGGGACGGCAATAAAGCAAGATGGCTGCCGTGGGGTGACCATATCGCTAAAATTACCCCATTGCTTCTGTTTATTTTGTATAATACGATTCATTATAGTCACTTTTAATATATATTAATTTAAAAAATATAATAATTAAATGTCAGAATGATTATGAAGGGCGGAAAAATATTTATTTTTGCTTTATTAAGGAAAGCAAAACAAACAGCACCAATCATACATACAGCTATTACAGTTAAGTAGATCATAAACCAGCAAAGTTTTCACTAATACATCTACACTTAAAAGGAAAATGTGCACGAAGTAAAAAATAAGTAATATAATACCTAATACACCCCCTTATAAACATGATGGAACAGAACGAGAAACATTTCTGTAGAATAGAATTTAAACGGACGTTCGTTTAAATTCTATTCTACAGAAATGTTTCTCGTTTAGTAAGAATATCTGCTACCTAGTGTTTTTTTTTCACAATATTTGCTGCTATATAATATTAAATAATGAGTATATAGATAATGAATAGAGGAGGCCTATGCCAAGAGGCACTCTGAACTACGGGACATCCTATAGACCTTGTAGTCCAGAATAAAACGGCTTATTATTATTATATAGATAATACAATTCACCCAAGTCTAGAAGTATAAGTATTTTATTTATATCATCACAAATTAACATTTTCATGTAATCCTAAATTACCCGATAATCAGGTTATTTTTAAATCATATTAGCTGGTATCCCTAAATTGATGAATGGCGGCAAGATGGCGGCTCTGTCTGGCCCAACTAGTGTCAAAACTGAAGTTGGGCCAGACAAAAAAAAGTAGCACGGTGACAAAGACAGCAGATACTCCATATCTCTCTGTCGCACTTACCGAGATTTGTATATGGCCGTCTCGCTTGATCACGAACACGTGGTTTGCGTGTCTCGTCTGGTAAGTCTGTGTTACTGTCTAACTAAAGGGGCAGGCGGCGCAAAGCTCTGCATAGATGGCGCCACTAGAGTTTGTCACATCTCGATTGATGCACATTTAACTTTAAAAATATTGTACGTTTAAAATACTGATACAAATAATAATAAGTATTAAACTTTGTATCTTAGGCCGAGACACTATCGGTTAATGTTTCAAAGCCATTTGAAACTTATTATTATTTATAACGGTATTTTAAACGTACAATATTTTTTAAAGGTAAATGTGCATCAATCGAGATGTGACAAACTCTAGTGGGGCCATCTATGCAGAGCTTTGCGCCGCCTGCCCCATTGGCAGTAATTTGGTCTTCGAACTGCCATACAAAATTTCCAACGGGTGAAACTGACAAAGAACTTTAATGAGGCCGAATGTACCTTATGTAGTTTTATATTTCTTGCCCCAAATATACTGTACCAACCTACCTAACTGTTAAATAATTCAGGAGCCTTGTCAGATTCTGTAACCATATTTTGTCTAAATTGGCCCGTACATAGCTACAACTCGTGCACTTTAACACATATGTGACCGTCCAGCTCACTGGGGCCTTTATGGTCGGTATTGAGTTACGCACGGATGTATAATCTACAATACATAGGCTACCAAAAACAATGATCACCATGTCCCTAAGTGCCATACTTTTTTTTTAATAAATCGTCAAAGTTACTCAACCCAAAAATGCACTTTTGAGAAATAACTAAGAGAAGTTTAAAACTCATTTAAAGTATGTTCCCGTGGGAAGTTACATAGATGATGGTAGATCCTGAATCTTGAGGTTCTCTTCTATAGGAAACAATCAAATATTTTTCAATTCCACTACCCCGTTGAGAAAAAATGGCCTTTGATCAGTGCAAGGCGCCGATCATAAAAAAGTAAGGAAATTTGTAATAGGTGAATTATTATTTCGTATTTTGTGATCTTTGTCATAGTGTATGCTAGAAAATAGTTTACTTAACACATCGAATGGAAAATAAAAACAAAATCCTAACGTGATATATATTTTTTTATAAATATAGAAAATGATATTTTTTCTATCTCGTCACGAATAAATTTAACAATTTCCGTGTAGTATACCATACTTACCTGTAATAAGTCTAGACAAGCATTACACAGGTTTTATTTTTTTTGTATGTCTATTAGTTTCAATTTTATGACCGATTAAAGTTACATGAAAATCAAGGTTTACTTCCATACAATTGAGAAAAGGGCCCTTATGGACGAATGTAACCAAAAATGTAAGTAAATAATAATATTTACATAGTCTAAGTAGCAATCTTGTATTAGAACGTAATTCTGAATAAATCTTTTCATTACAAGTTTTTTGAATTTTGCGTAATTTTTAAATTATACGAAAAAGCAATTTCGCAGCATTTAACTCTATTTAAAAAAAAAACGACCAAGTACGTGTCGGACCATGCACAATAAAGGGTTCCGTACCGACACCTACTAGTCCATATTTAAACCCACTATCCGATACGTCGAATCGAAAAAGGTCGTATCTTCATAGTAAACTCACGGCACTTACGCCCTTTTGTTTGGGCAAAACAGTTTTTCAGCAATTACTCAAAAACCAGTAGCCGTATTTTTATCAAACCAAAAATCGTCTTAAGTATTTATTAATGTACAGTCACCAGCATCAATATCTGCTATAATAAAGGCGCCATAAATATTTGACCCGTCTTTACGGCCCTACAAATGGAGCTGTGTCGGATATTTATGCCACCATTGTTTTGGCAGATATTAATGCTGGTGACTGTACACCACCTCATTTGTTCAGAATTGCGGCCCTACCTTTTTTTTAATTTCACGTTACTATTATGTAGCAATTCATAGAATAATACTTTCCTACCATATATTTTCATAATTTGAGAGCTTATAGTCGGCTGTGACATACGGACGGACGCACGGACGGACGGACGCACGTACGGACGGACGGACGGGCAGACATGATGAAACTATAAGGGTTCCGTTTTCACCATTTTGGCTACGGAACTCTAAAAATACAATTAATAGGAAATGTAATAAGAAACAAAAATTTTTGCAACGGTCATGCACGCCTAGAACTTACTTGACTTGAGACTAGAAATAGGTATTTGTAACGTGTACCACTAGAATCCAGTAAACAGAAAAGGCAAATAAATAATACAGAAAATGGTTAGAAGTAATTAGAATAAGTTATTAACCTATTTTATATCATTATTATCTGACCTCTGCCATAAGGGCCCTTTTTTACTAAATTTTACAACTAATTTAAAGGTAGAAATACTTAACTTATACGTGTGAAACCAAGCTAGAAATACACATCTAGTCTTATACTTTATCAATATGCAAAAAACAAAAAATATGTGATTTTACCGTATTTTACTAAAACGCTGATATCTACGAAACTAGAAAGTGCCATAAGGGCCCTTTTGTTATGGACTGACTCATATAGACGTCGTCTCGCAAATTGGACACATAAATAAATCCAGGAACAGTCAGTCATAAATATATGTACGTTGCCACTGTTGCCAGTGACAAAAATATATTTATGTCACACCTGGCCATAAAGTGGCCATTATCGCACGCTCCGCGCGCGAAAATACCCACTTCCTGGCCAGGTGGTGACATAAAATTTTGTACATACCACGGGCGATAATAAAGAAAGCCTCAGATCGCATATTTATCGCCCGAGCCGAAGGCAAGGGGTAAAATACCTGCGATCTGAGACATTCTTTGTTTTATCGCCCTTGGTAAGTAATGTACTATTACGCTCGTGTCATTTATCATTAAACTCTTGTTTAAGAAAATTTACATGCCTCATTGTTGACGCAGTGAATCCTTATCAATCAATAAAGAGTTGGCTGGCGTCTATCACTCATCATATCATATGTAAGAGGAACGTGGAAACTTCTAGTTGAAGTGCAATCTTTCATTGTCTGCTTTCAACAGTGAGGCGAACCATAGAGTTAAACCATGATTAGAAGTACACATTAACTTTTCTAGTTCAGATTTAGGGCGAATAACCATCACAGCTGTGCGAGGATGTGTTTTAATATTTTGACACATAGCTTTCATGCTAAATGAGGTTGCCATAATAATGGGGACCAAGACCGGGACAATCAAAGTAAATTTGGTAGAATAGGTACCTAGAGATTAAAAAGAAAAATTCAAAGTCCGCTAACCAGCAGAGCGGGGCAGGTGCGATCCTGTTTCCCATCTACTACCCACTGTTCTTGCGCTACGCGCCGCGCAGGCGCTATCTGAGCCGTCCATATAGATGCATAGTTATTAACTAGTCTTAGGGCTGGTTCCAACTAATTAACTAGGCTTTTCAATCCGGGACAATTTGGGACACAGCGCCTCAAACCGGGACATGTCCCGGCGTACCGGGACGTAGAGCAACCCTACTTGTGAGGGCAGATTGTGTGGAAATATATTGAATTTGTTGATTTCGAGTGATGTTTCTGAAGATGCCCGCATCTTTCTACTAGTTTCTTTTCTACTACACACACCGTCACTAAAGCCCGAAACGCACTGACAGTGGTACCGGGGCGGGGCGTCGCGGTGCGGAGGCGGTACCGGTTGTAATATTCGAACTAATCTGAAAGGGTCCGCACAGAACGCTTTTTTCCCGGCCGGTTTTCTGTGCGGTGTTCTTTCATATAAAGGTCAAGTCCATAATTCGGCGGAGTAAACTGGCAGATGAGATGTTGCCAGGAGTAGAAAAAAAAAATAGTGACGGTATAATTATAACGATAAAAATATGTCGATAAGTATAAAGTAACTAACTATACCCTCTTATTCACGAACAAAATTGTGCCAGCATTTTTCGAAATATTAAAATCGATATACTATTCGATAGGAAGTTTTTTCGATCAAGATTTAAGTCCTACTACTTTACTACCTAATTTAATAAATGTAAAAGTTTCTACTTTTTGGCAACTAAAGGCTCGTTAAGTTGACAAAAGTAAAATAAATATGAAAAAATCATAAAATTTACAAATCATTTTAATTTGTCAAATTGCTCTCATTTTAGATTGAGAGAAACACTACTAATTTCGATTTTCGATGATCTCGGCAAGCACCAAGGGGTGCCCGATAAATAGGTCCGTAAGATCCGTACGTCTAGTGAGGCCTTAAATAATATAGATATGAACAGCACTGGCCGTACTGTGGCAACATTTGTGCATTTTGACTTGTCAAACAACTCCGCCGAATGGTGGACCAGAGTTTAGTTCGAATATTACAACCGGTACCGCCTCCGCACCGCGACGCCCCGCCCCGCTACCGCTGTCAGTGCGTTTCGGGCTTAACGAGTTCTGTAGATATTACGTAACTTCAGCGTCGGCCTCATCTGCCCCCTGGCTAGATGCTGGCTAAGAGCATCACATTTCATCATCCTCCTAGCGTTATTCCAGTACAGTTGCATCCTGAAGGATGCCTGGGGTCCGCTACCTAATCCCAAGATTTGGCGTAGGCACTAGTTTTTACTGAACCGACTGCCATCTGACCTTCCAACCCCGAGGGGAAACTAGACCTTATTGGGATTAGGCTTTGTCAAGTGAGTGGGCAACTTGACTGTTAGAAGTTCTCAAACCGCCCGAAGGCCCCCCAACTTGGCTTAACGACTGCTGCCATAGGCCATAGACAGCAACCGGGATCAACGGCTTAACGTGCCTTCCAAAGCACGGGAGCGCTCAGTTAGTAACCACTCAAAGCGCCCCATCCAAGTCCAGACCGCTGCCCACGTTGCTTAAACCTTAGATACCGCAAGCGGTACCCGGCGCCGCTGGGCCACGAGCGCTCCACGACTTCCACGAGCAATCCCATTTAAGGTAAGGTATATTTCCATAAACTCACCAATAATGGTGCATAACCACCAAACACTTGGAGTTGGATGTTATGATGGCCTCTTAAATGTACGAAAGTGTTCTTATGAAGATAGACGGACATGCGCTCTAAATATATGGTGCGTTATATAGTAATGTTTATTATCTAAAACTATTTAGCGGCGAGGCCGAGTGTGGGTGGCCATTGCCATTGTGATTAGGGATCCGTAGGCATGCCGTGCTGTGCGCCATTTAGATGGGTCAGTATGGGAGTCTGAAACAAGCCTGAAACTATCAAGCCGCCTCGTGGGAAGCCAGTCCTGTCAAGCTGTGGTCTAATTTATTTGACAGACATTCCGATGTACAAATAGTGGTAACAAGGATAATACTCAATTACTCATACCATGTCGAGATTTAAATGGAAAAAGGAAATACACAACTATTGTATAAGATATACAGATCAGATATCTGTTCTTAGGAAGCCACATTGAAACATGTATCGGTTATAGTGTCAAGAAAAATATTAAAAAAAATGTACTTCGTTCGGGAATCAAACCTGTTTGTAGTTATTGTAGAAAACAACTAGGTACCTAAACTAAACTATAACTAATGCCTAGAATGGAATCATATCACATAGTATCATCAGTACGTTATTCATCTAAACTACCTAATGTACATTTTTTTAGTATGTATATCTTTATTCACACTGTATAGTACATTACTTACCAAGGGCGATAAAACAAAGAATGTCTCAGATCGCAGGTATTTTACGCCCGAGCCGAAGGCAAGGGCGATAAATATGCGATCTGAGGCTTTCTTTATTATCGCCCGTGGTAAGTACAAAATTTTATGTCATCCCCTGGCCAGGAAGTGGGTTTTTTCGCGCGCGGAGCGTGCGATAATGGCCACTTTATGGCCAGGTGTGACATAAAATACATTATACATTTTACAGGCTATTTATATATTTTATACCTGAAAATACCTAATGTACATTATATTTATTTCGATATCCATTTCATAGTGTAAATGTATGATTCCGCTGCCGACTGCATACAGCAACTGCACGTTACGCCGCACTCCAAATCCAAATTGAACCGTAGTCATAAGACTAAAAGTCCCAATTTAGAGTGAGCGGCGTGTGCTGTTCCGACACTTCTCCGCTCATTTCAAATTGAGCTTTTTCCGCATACCATTACGGTTCAATTTGGAGTGCGGCGGAACGTGCAGTTGCCGTATGCAGTCGGCAGCGGAATCATATCTTAAGTCTTGAACGTCCCGGTGTTTGACAGCTTGGTCCCTACGTTGTTCACGTTTACACGGCAAGAAAGTATTATAGTATCTCAAGGGCGCAAAATGGTATATTTACGGCGAGGGCGGTATATTGAATCCTGAGTGAAGCGAAAGATTGTCAATAGAATCCTGAGCGTAGCGAGAGATTCTAAAGTAAAATCTCAAGCGTACCGCGAAATTCAAGTGTTTACGTCCAAGACGGAAATAATTTTGCTACCATGTGACACATACAGCTACTAAAAACATGTAATGTCACATACTGATGAAAAGAGTAATTTTTGAGGAAAGAAAAGTACGATTTTATACTTCATTTGAGAGCAACAATAATTCTTCTGAAAAATATACGTACACGTGAAAAATAATACGTATAACCTAAGTTTTGCCGCGCCTATGAGTTATCGCAACTTAAAGCCCTTTTCTACAATCTAACAATTATCTAGCTAAATGTGGCGGCCCCGAATCAGAAGAAAACCAATACAATTGATTGTTCGAACCACTCCTTAGCCTTGGCCGAATCATGCTTCGCTGTTTCAGAAGCAATCAGCGTCCAATATGGCGCTACACTGAGAAATTTGGAGACTTTGAAATGCTGTCCTGCCCAGACTAGCAAACAGTAGGGGCTGATTTTCAGATATATGATTCTTGACTATATGATTATGGTACTGACAATAGCGAAACATGATTACTTAAAATTTTCTGGATAGAAAATAAATCCAAAGTTGACTATATATTTTCCTTTTTTTCCTCAGCCTACTAAAACAACGCGTTATTAAAAGACACGATTAAGTTAATATAATGGTATTTTACCTCATCTAGGTACTGACAAGAGGAAATTTAATAAACCTGCACACAGTCAGATATTTAACGAGATTTGTCTAAAAAGCCATTCTCGGAGAGGGTTGCATCCCGTTTTGTCGTGAGCAAAAAATAAAAGGGTATCTCTTTCGATTGATATATCGCCTTAAGACGTTACCGCCTATCTCTACGCAAATACTTGGTCTAGCTATAAAGTTCACGTTCTACGTGTTCGTATACTAACCCCGTACTCCCCGTAGTCTATGATGGTCGTACGATAGCGCTCGATATAAAGTGACAGATACTTTATCTTGTAGTTTATCATGCTATTGCGCGACCATAGTAATCAGAGTGACAACCGCCTTTAAAAAATAACGGAGCAATTTATAGTGAAGGTCGCAGACGGAATGAAAATAAATTAGGTACTTATGAATCTTATGATGAATGAAAATAGATAATACGCGGTTAGACTGTAAGTTTAAGATGTGCAAAGTGGAGCCGGGACTTTGGATCGGTGGAATTTTGACATTATATTTTTCATGGTTTTATAATATAGAAAACGTTAAAATAAACGTGTTTTATTAGGAAAACTTTTTAATAAAATCAAGTGTCCTAGATTTCGGACATAGGAAAATCAAGATGCTTTAGGGACACCAAAAAAATTATATCATCAGAAACCGAAACAACCTACTTACAAGATTTATTTATTATTTTTATAATATTATTTTTAATTTTTTAGTTGGTTTTAATTAGTCATAATGTTTATTATTGTATTTTAGATACTTTCAAGTGGTCTTAGTCTGTTCTACCCCTAGAGCTAATGTGTAAAAACCGTGGAGCCATTACTGTTCGGGCCTTTGGTTTTACACTTTTTATAAATATTTATATTGGTGACCAACAATAACGTAACGTGAGAGTTAAATCTTATATACTTAATTTAGATTTTGAGAATACTACGATAAAGTATTCTTAGAGACCGTCCATAACAAAAGGGCCCTTATGGCACTTTCTAGTTTCGTAGATATCAGCGTTTTAGTAAAATACGGTAAAATCACATATTTTTGGTTTTTTGCATATTGATAAAGTATAAGATTAGATGTGTATTTCTAGCTTGGTTTCACACGTATAAGTTAAGTATTTCTACCTTAAAATTAGTTGTAAAGTTTAGTAAAAAAGGGCCCTTATGGCAGAGCGCAGATAATAATGATATAAAATAGGTTAATAACTTATTCTAATTACTTCTAACCATTTTCTGTATTATTTATTTGCCTTTTCTATTTACTGGATTAGGTGGTACACGTTACAAATACCTATTTCTAGTCTCAAGTCAAGGAAGTTCTAGTCGTGCATGACCGTTGCAAAAAATTTTGTTTCTTATTACATTTCCTATTGAATTGTATTTTTAGAGTTCCGTAGCCAAAATGGTGAAAACGGAACCCTTATAGTTTCATCATGTCTGCCCGTCCGTCCGTCCGTCCGTGCGTCCGTCCGTCCGTGCGTCAGTCCGTCCGTCCGTCCGTGCGTCAGTCCGTCCGTGCGTCCGTCCGTCCGTCCGTCCGTCCGTCCATGCTTCCGTCCGTCCGTATGTCACAACATATGGTAGGAAAGTATTATTCTATGAATTGCTACATAATATAATAGTAACGTAAACTTTAAAAAAAATAGGTAGTGCCCTCCCCCCTCCCACCCTCTAATTTCCATATGTATGAAAATTCTGAAAAATAAATGAGGTGGTGTACAGTCACCAGCATTAATATCTGCCAAAACAATGGTGGCATTTAAATATCCGACACAGCTCCATTTGTAGGGCCGTAAGGACGGGTCAGACATTTATGCCGCCTTCGTTATAGCAAATATTGATGCTGGTGACTGTACATTAATCAATACTTACGAGGATTTTTGGTTTGATAAAAATACGGCTACTGGTTTTTGAGTAATTGCTGAAAAACTGTTTTGCCCAAACAAAAGGGCGTAAGTGCAGTGAGTTTACTATGAAGATACGACCTTTTTCGATTCGACGTATCAGATAGTGGGTTTAAATATTGACTAGTAGGTGTCGGTACGGAACTCTTTATTGTGCGTGGTCCGACACGTACTTGGTCGGTTTTTTTATTAATAGAGTAAAAAAATAATTATTACTATGCGAAATTGCTTCTACGTATAATTTAAAAATTACGCAAAATTCAAAAAACTTTTAATGAAAAGATTTATTCAGAATTACGTTCTAATACAAGATTGCTGCTTAGATAATGTAAATATTATTATTTACTTACATTTTTGGTTACATTCGTCCATAAGGGCCCTTTTCTCAAATGTATGGAAGTAAACCTTGATTTTCATGTAACTTTAATCGGTCATAAAACTGAAACTAATTGACATAAAAAAAAATTAAAACCTGTGTAATGCTTGTCTAGACTTATTACAGGTAAGTATGGTGTACTACATGGAAATTGTTAAATTTATTCGTGACGAGATAGAAAAAATATAATATTCTATATTTATTAAAAAAAAAATATCACGTTAGTTTTTCGTTTTTATTTTCCATTCGAGGTGTAAAGAAAACTATTTTCTAGCATACACTATGACAAAGATCCCAAAATACGAAATAATAATTCACATATTACAAATTTTCTTATTTTTTTACGATCGGCGCCTTGCATTGATCAAAGGCTATTTTTTCTTAACGGGGTAGTGGAATTGAAAAATCTTTGATTGTTTCCTATAGAAGAGAACCTCAGGATTCAGAATCTACCATTATCTATGTAACTTCCCACAGGAACATACTTTAAATGAGTTTTAAACTTCTCTTAGTTATTTCTCTAAAGTGCATTTTTGGGTTGCGTAACTGTGATGATTTAAAAAAAAAAGTATTGCACCTAGGGTCATGGTTTTTATTGTTTTTGGTAGCTTATGTATTGTAGATTATAGATCCGTGCGTAACTCAATACCGACCATAAGGGCCTCTGTGTGATGGACGGTCACTTATATTCGTAAGATAAGATAATAGGTACTAGCCGACGATATTTTTGAGTTTTATTTAGAGAATGGGTCTGTATTTAGAAAATACCGACGAAATACTGAATATTAATGGATAGGTAAGTTCTTAAAGCGTAATTTAAACAATGCTAGTTGACAAAATACACCAAATCCAATGTCACGGACGTTGGAGTTGCGAGCGTATAGCGCGTATAGAGGCTATAGAGTGCAGATGTGCAAGTTGCGGAAAGTTTCCAAAAAGTTGGAAAAGTTCTCGGACATTTCTTGAGAATTTCATAGAAATATAAGAAATTTCCATTTTAGATTTCGGAAAGTTTCAAACCCCATACAAAAATGTGAGAAATTTCAGAAACTTACCCATGTGGAAAAATTCGTAATTTTGGAAAGTTTCCGACGGCACATGCGGTCATTTTATGAAAATAAATATGGAAAGGGAAACCCGGTTTGGCCGAGTAAAAACCGAAAAACCGGTTATCAGCGAAATTCGGGCGGTGTAGTGACCCCAAGTCAATGGGATCCACACACGCTGATCCCTCCGTCTTCACTCCTCCGTACTCCGCGAGTCTCTCCTCACCTCAGTCCAACACAGCGTTGCCAGATGGGTACGCAATAGTACGCATTGCGTACTATTTTATGTTCTTGCGTACTCGCGTACTCATCCTTCGATTTGCGTACTATTTTTATATTTTAACACTTGACAGCCTAGCTTAACTTAACAAAAAAAATATTTTTGAGGTTTTCCGATTAATATTATTTAGGAACGCACCCAAAAAATTAACTACATGCTTCTATAGATTATCTGTGGCTGTCGCACTGACACTGACAAGCAAGTGACACTGACAATGGCCAAACAAATTCAAATGACATTAAGACACCATAATAGTCAAGGCAAAATCGAACATATTATTGACAGATTTCGGTTTGATTTAGTTTGACTGTACTGTATAATTATAACTGTTCATAAGTCAGCGCCGCAGTTTTGATTTGGTTTGCGCTGTGCTGTTGGCATCTTGGCTCTCGGTAAAATTAAATAAAGCGGTTTTTTCATGTCATTTCACGTCAAGTACAAGTACAAGTTAAGTTTGTAGTACAATTTGTTGCGGCTTGTTATTGTTTTATCAATCGTATTGATCAAAATAGGACAGGATCAATTGTGAGTAAGTATTACTATATATTGTCTTTAATTTGATTGGATTATCAATACTTTTGTCAAAATATGAAATAATAAAAATTAAAACTTGTAATAAGGCTTATGATTTAAAAATGTGAAATTTATGTAGGTCTATACACAGTCTCTAAAGCTGCCTACACAAAGCCCTGCCTGCAGGGCCCTGCTTGCAGTGTAGGCAGCTTTACTGTCATAATAAATATAATCCGATATTAATTATCATGGTGTATAATTTCATCAGCTGACAACCGAAACAAAATCCAAAATCCATGAAACGGTGAAATGTGTTATTTTAAGGTCTTTGTTTATTAGTGGTAGCCGTACAGGCCCAATTTCAAAGAAAAACCGCAAATCGATGTACAGTTTAGCCATTTGGCACACGCATACTAGAGGTCAAAACAAAGTTTTTGACGCGCAGTTCCTCTAAAAAAAATTCCCTTAGGAGGGGAGTGCCGAGACATTCTATTTTTTGTATGGAAAAAAAATATATTTTTCTTCCGAAACCTATCGTGTGTAGTATCATATGAAAGGGCTTTTTAAGGCGATTCTAAAAATATACCACATCATTACATTTCAGCAATTACTTTTTATGGAAATTACAAATAATTTTCGAAACATACCAAGTTTGAGGCCCTCCAAACACGAAATGGCTGACTTTTATTTGATATAGTATATCACAAATGATACGTGATATCCTCGTATCTAACCTCAAAAAAGTAATTTTGAAAAGATTTTCATTAAGTATTTTTTTCGAATTTTTTAATATTACTAAGTGACACGGTTCTACTTCAATACCTGTTTTACGTGATTTATGGAATTTTAGTGCAGATACGCATATTAATCATGCAATGATACGGAGTATATGGATACTCCGTTGGATATATGGATATCCAACGGGAAATACCTCTTTAACCCTTTACCCCCCCACCACCCACCCACCACCTACCCACTATACCAACTGATGAAAAGGTGCAGTTAAAGGGTTAAAGAGGTATTTCCCGTTGGATATATGGATACTACGTATCATTTTATGATTAATATGTACCGTATCTGCACTAAAGTTCCATCAATCACGTAAAACAGCTATTGAAGTAGAACCGTGTCACTTAGTAATATTGAAAAAAAAAAAAATTAATGAAAATCATTTCGAAATTGCTTTTTTGAGGTTAGAAAAGAGGATATTAAGTATCATTTGTGGTATGTTGTACAAAATAAAAATCAGCCGTATCGTGTCTGGAGGACCTCAAACTTGGTATGTTTCGAAAATTATTTTTCTTTAATTAAAAAAAAATAGCTGAAATGTAATGATGTGGTATGTTTTCAGAACCGCCTCAAAAAACTCTTTCATATGATACTACACACGATAGGTTTCTGAAAAAAAATGTTCTTTTTTTCATACAAAAAAAAGAATGTCTCAGCTCTCCCCCCCTAAGGGAAATTTTTTTAGGAACTGTGGGTCAAAAATTTTGTTTTGACCTCTAGTATGTGTGTGCCTAACGGCTAAACTGTACATCGATTTGCGGTTTTTTTTATCGTACGGCGTACACTATATGCACCAGCTGCATAAAGCACAGTTTGTCAATAAATGTTGTTCGGCGTACTCAAACTTGAATTTGCGTACTATTTTTAAGAGCTGCGCGTAACGAAACGTAAAACCCTTCTGGCAACACTGGTCCAACAGTCCAACCGCGACGCCCGCGTCGGTACGTCGTGGCCGGTAATGAACACGGAATTCTAAATTAGAATTCACAACGTAGAAAAAACAATTGAACTCCGATTTCGGTTGGTGTTTTGTTTATGATTATCTGTGTTGGTTTTGGAACGTGTTCCGAATTTAAAATTACGAACGAATTTATTAGTACGAAGTTTGAAGGTCGAATAGTTTGCACTTGACAGTGTTAATACCTACTTAGTTTTTAAATGATAATGAGTGTTTATAAGTAGCATAACTTAATATATCATACCTACTTTTGAATCCATCGTAAGTTAGCGCGATGTTTATATTAAATCTGCTGAATATTATGAATGTGATTTATTAAGATAGATAATTTGTTCGCCCCCGAAAACCCATACAATAGCAAATTAGTCAAAATCGGAAGAGTAATTTTTTTAAACGCAGGATTCCCTCATTTGTTAATTTAAAGATGTTATTAACATATATCTCCTGACACAAGCTAAATTACTTGCTTAATTGTTGGCTATTTTGTAAAATCTTAGTAACCGGTCGTGCGGTTAGGTATCACATCAAATGACATCTAGACAACCTTTAGCCAGCTGAGAGAAAGCAACATACCTAGATTTCATTCAGTGTATTGCGTTCCATAATCTACACATAATATATTCTACGAACACGGAATTTCTGGCATAATAAGTTGTCATCTTGTCAATTGTTATGACGATGAGACTTTTCTCGGTCAAGTTACGTGTGTCGTCAAATTCTAGACCGGACAGGAATAGGTTATGGGCCATAGATTCAGATTTTTTAAAAATAAAACGACAGTGGGAAACAAGTTTACGGCCTGCCTGATGGTGAGCACCATAGCCTATGGACACCAGCAACTCCAGAAGAATCACAAGCGCGTTGCCGACCCTTAATTGACTTGAGGATTCGTTGTGTTGACAGATAGAGGTATACCTCACTCCCAACAGAGCATCCTCGGGAGCTCTGGCTACCTTCCTCACCAATAGGAACACAAGAGCAATACCATAAAAGTGACTTTTATTAAAAACCGGCCAAGTGCGAGTTGCGCATGAAGGGTGATTTTGATTATAACGAAGGGTATAAAAACGCCAAAATAATCGTGTCTGTTGTATGGGAGCCCCCTTAAATTCTGTTTTTAGGGTTCCATAGCCAGAATGGCAAAAACGGATCCCTTATAGTTTCGTCATGTATGTCTGTCTGTCTGTCCGTCCGTATGTCACAGCCGGTTTACTCGGAGACTATAAGTACTACAATTATGAAATTTGGTAGGAACATGTATTCTATGAACCGCTATATAAATGTGATGTCAAATAAGGAAAAAATATTTATACATGTAACCGGGGGATGAAAAATTTTTTTTCTATGCAAGTAGTTGTGTAGGATATTTATGGATAGGCCTTTAAAAATATAGTGTTTTGAAATGTGGACTATTAGGTGTCGGTACGGAACCAACGTTGTGCGTGATCCGACACGCACTTGGTCGCTTTTTTTTTGTCTCCAGAAAATGGACGCTTGATGAAAAGGTTTCGTTTGTGTCGCAATCCTAAAAGTGCCCATTTGTATGGTATTGCTGCTGTCGAGGGAATGCTCCCGTCACATCACGTTTATTTTTATTTAACCATGGAGATAGTTTGAGTCCCAGGGAAGGACATAGGATTCTTTTTATCCCGGAAAATCATCCCTTAAAGTTGAAGTCTGTACGTAAGGGCGATAATTAGGTAAGCGCCTGATAGAAACACAGTAGCAAGTAGCAATAAAATTTTATCACGATATAAACCTGTGATATAAACGAATTCCACGCAGACGAAGTCGCGGGAAAACACTAGTTAAGGATAAGAATCAGCCAGTTAGATAAGAATTGTGCTACAAAAGAGTTAAGTAATTAAAATTCCAACATTATTGGTAACCTTGATGACGTCATTTGTCGAAAACATCTGTTCACTGCCATTTACACATGGGCATTTGTTTTATTTTATCAGTTACGTGAGATTAGTCAGTTGTTGTTGAGTCGGTGGAAAAAAGTAGACAAATAAAACGAGAGAATATGCAAACATGCATAATTATAAATTATGCATGTCTGTATAAATAAATAAATATTTGTGGACAATCTTACACAAATCAACCTAGTCCCAAACTAAGCAAAGCTTGTACTATGGGTACTAAGCGACGATATACATACTTATATAGATAAATAAATACTTAAATACATAGAAAACATCCAAGACCCAAGAACAAATATTCATGCTCATCACACAAATAAATGCCCCGGCCGGATTCGAGCCCGGGACCTCCAGCTATATACACTCGTATATTGTATACGTATATGAAAAATAAATAGAAAAATACAGCAACAACGAATAATTTATGTACCTAAGGTACTCATTTGGCGTAGCGTGAGGTGAGGGATGGTCGCGTTCGGAAACTTGTTATTTTTAGTTAAAGTCTTGTATACACTGCCGTTTTTCTATTTTCTGTTAATTTTTATTTTAATTTTATTTTTTAATGTATTAAATATGTGTGCGATGCCCGCCGTGTGTCACCGATGGTTCCAACGGAAGACCAGCGCTGGTACTTATGCCAGCTACATGCTGAGTTGGGACCATTTCACGACATATTTTGTACTGTTTATCTCTTATTTCATATATGTGTCGTGTCTTGTTCGTCGTCACTTATTCGACCCAGTAATGCATTTCAAATAGATATCAAAAACTCTTACACAAAAGGACGTTTTTAATTTACTAGTTCGATTAACATCTGCAACGGCTGCTAAAATGATAACCCTTCCTTTTGACTTTGCCGTCGCGACGTCGTCGTCGGGTAAAAATGCAATAAAAAATATCACAAAAAATTGGGTAAAACGAAGTCGAATACATTCTTTTGATGTCAGTTATCTTACCTATGCCAGTATATATAACATAACACCACTAGATTAAATAATTCCTATTTATAGCACGCATCAAATAGCTCGTTCACTCGGGGTTTCATTACTGGAACTGGCGTGGTGAGCATTAAGGCGATATATCGATTGAAAGAGACACCCTTTGTTTTTCGCTCACGACAAAACGGGATGCAACCCTCTCCGAGAATGGCTTTTTAGACAAATCTCGTTAAATATCAGACTGTGTGCAGGTTTATTAAATTTCCTCTTGTCAGTACCTAGATGAGGTAAAATATCATCATATTAACTAAATCGTGTCTTTTAATAATGCGTTGTTTTAGTAGGCTGAGGAAAAAAAGGAAAATATACACTCGGCTTTGGATTTATTTTCTATCGAGAAAATTTTAAGCAATCATGTTTCGCTATTGTCAGTACCACAATCATATAGTCAAGAATCATATATCTGAAAATCAGCCCCTACTGTGTGCTAGTCTGGGCAGGACAGCGTTTCAAAGTCTCCATAATTACTTTATCATCATTCATTAGAAATAAACTGTCTGTCGCTCAAGAGTTCGTGAAATCGTGTGTTATCTATACATATAATAAAGCAGAAGAGGGTCGAAAATCTGTACATTGAAGATATTAGAAAAAAAATCGATGGAGGGGTCTAAGAATCGACAACAGAACACATTTCAACGGTTTTTAGAATTCGTGTCTGTTTGTCTGTTTGTCTGTTTGTCTGTTTATCTGTTTGTCTGTTTGTCTGTCTGTTTATTTGTCTAACTATCACGTGAAAACTAGCGAATGGATTTGAATGCAGCCTTCACTAATAAGTTTATTGGATCTTCGGCCAGGTTATAGGATATAAAAATCATACAGGTTGGGGATGAAAGGGGGTGAAAAGAGGGGTTAAACTTTATATGAGAAGTCTTCCAGTTCATGATTTACAGGCTTGAAAATTGGTAAGTATATACATGGACGCAAAGTAAATAGAACCCCTTTCAAACATTTTACAATAAACAGATAGTATTTGAAAAAATGGGGGTTGAAATTACAATACTTGAGAGGCTGAAACAAAAAAATAAAAGTCCCTAATACCATATTAACTGTTTGAAACGAGAGATCTAATTATGTTGGTCAGTCAGTCGCTATCAATATTCACAAAATCTTACTACGCATCCTTGGTTTTTTTTTGTTTTCGATGGAGTGTACCTACGCAGACCAGCGGGCTCTCGGTTGCATGGTAACACTTGCGACATGTATGTATGCGTAGGTATATGTACTGTACTTTTGTATAAAATATTGTGTTTTGGGGTGCTGATGACAAAAATTATATGCATTTTCAAATTAAAGATGGCGGACAGTTATTTATTTTTCTTTATAATCGATATGGGGGTCATCTTTGAGGTTTTTCGGGGTGCCGATTAGTTGCGTTTTCCGTCAGCAGGTCAGCACAATGTATAAAATATTTTCAGCGCGTGTCAGACTATCCACATTTAGGGTGTATTGGTATTCGTTAGTAAAATATACGTAACAATAAACATTAAGTATGACTGAAATCGAAAGTCATAAGCCAATAGGAAGCAAAAAAAATCAACTCTCAGACAATCACACACCTCGCAGAAGCAACCAAGCGCTGTCAACCTAGGCCTCTACTCCCACTTCGATAGTGACAGGACAGACCAAATGTGGTAAGGTATTCCAATAATTTTTAAACCAAAAAATATCTTATCAACCACCTCTTAACAAAGATACGTACTCCACTCATCGGGTCAACTGATTCTTTTTTGTTCAAAATTTAGCACTCGCTGCGCTCGGTTTTTCATCTACATTACTTGATGCGTATGAAGTATTTTCCGTACCTGCATCATAAATATCATAATGTTCGTAACATTTCGCACTCACTACGCTCGCGTTTTCATTTACATTACTTGATGCTGCGTGTGATGTATTTTCCACACCTGCATCATAATGTTCTAAACATTTCGCGCTCGCTACACTCGCGGTTTGATCTACATTACTTGATACGTATGAAGTCTTCTTCGCACCTGCATCATAAACATAATTTTCGAAATATTTTCATCTAGGTACGTAATGTACTGTAATGTATGTACGTATGTTGACGCGTATGAGTTATCTTCCGTACCTGCATCATAACGTTCGAAAATGTTCGCGCTCGCTGCGCTCGCGTTTTCATCTACATTACTTGACGCATATGAATTATTTTCCATGCCTGCATCATAATGTTCGAAAATGTTCGCGCTCGCTACACTCGCGTTTTCATCTACATTACTTGACGCATAAGAAGTCTTTTCCGCACCTGCATCATAATGTTCGAAAATGTTCGCGCTCGCTACACTCGCGTTTTCATCTAGATGACATGATGCCTTTTTTCGAAAAATTTTGCGCTCGCTGCGCTCGCGTTTTCATCTGCATTACTTGATGCGTATGTAGTACTTTCCGCTCCTGCATCATAATGTTCGAAATATTTCACGCTCGCTACGCTCGCGTTTTCATTTCATGAGTATGAAGTACCTATTTTCCGCACCTACGTGTTCGAAAAATTTTGCGCGCGCTTACTCGCGTTTCACTCTGCATTACTTGATGCGTATGTAGTACTTTCCGCTCCTGCATCATAATGTTCGAAATATTTTGCGCTCGCTACGCTCGCGTTTTCATCTACACTACTTGATGCGTTTGAAGTATTTTCCGCACCTGCATCATAAAATTTAGCGCTCGCTGCACTCGCGTTTTCATCTACATGAATTGATGCGAATGAAGTATCTTCCGCACCTGCATCATAATGTTCGTAAAATTTCGCGCTCGCTACGCTCGCGTTTTCATCTCTATGGCTCGATGCGTATGAATTATTTTCCGCACCTGCATCATAATGTTCGAAACATTTCACGCTCGCTACGCTTGCTTGCGTTTTAATCTGCAGGACTTGATGCGTATGAATTTTTTTGCCTTTTACAGTCATTGATGCGTACCTATGAAGTCTTTTCCGCACCTACATAAGAATGTTCGAAGCATTTCGCGCTCGCTACGCTCGCGTTTTCATCTACATGACTCCATGATGCAGGTGTGGAAAAGACGTCATATGCATCACCATATGACGTCTTTTCCACACCTGCATCATAATGTTCGCAACATTACGAACTCGCTGCGCTCGCGTTTTCATTTTCATTGTTTGATGCGCATGAAGTATTTTCCGCTCTTTCATCGTAATGTTCGAAACAATTCCTCTGTCACGTGTTTTATGCGAGCGCGTTGAGCCGGCGTGCGCAATGTTTGGCGAGACAGTCCCGCCCGCAGTACCCGGCGCCGGCGAAATACGGTGTAGAAGTTGATATGGATATTCACGCGAACGAAGTCGCGGGGAAAAGCTTAGATAAATAAATTAAAAACTGGACTACCCGTGCGAAACGGCGGATTATGAATGCGAAAGTAAAGCTCTGTCTGCCTGTTACCCGTTAAACCGCTGAACCAATTTATATGAAATTTGGCATGGATATATATAGATATAGTCCCAGGGAAGACATGGGATACTTTTTATCCTGGAAATCATCCCTTAACGGAGTTGTAGTTAGAATGGAAGAGATAACTAGGTAAGCGCCTGAAATAGAAAAATAGAATCACATTCTAACGCGATGACCGAGTTCTACGCAGACGAAGTCGCGGGCAAAAGCTAGTTTATAATATTTATATTACTGTATCGTCTGTATCACTGCAGCTGAGTGATATATGACCGCGACTGTCACTCCGAGATCGCGGTTCGAAACTGAAGGTCAATTAGTTGCGTGTAAACAATACTATAACAATATAAAACCTACTCTAAAACTACCTTATTACTAAATCTGATATCTTTAAACGAGCAATTCTTGTATATTTATTTATTTCGGGGATCTCGGAAACGGCTCTAACGATTTTGATGAAATTTGTTATGTTGGGGGTTTTCGGGGACGAGCAATCGATCTAGCTAGGTCTCATGCCCGGGGAAACACCGAGCAAAGCTCGGCCGCCCAGATATTTCTTTAAATTAAACGAGCAATTCTTGTATATTTATTTATTTATTTCGGGGATCTCGGAAACGGCTCTAACGATTTTGATGAAATTTGGTATGTAGGGGTTTTCGGGGACGAGCAATCGATCTAGCTAGGTCTCATGCCCGGGAAAACGCCGAGCAAAGCTCGGCCGCCCAGATATTATATATCTTATAAAAGTTATAAAACCACCGGGGTTTTTTCACAAAACTGTACCTAGTACAGTCACCAGCATTAATATCTGTCAAAACAAAGGCGGCATAAATATCTGACACGTTTCTATTTGTAGGGCCGTAAGGACGTGGCAGATATTTATGCCGCCTTTGTTATGGCAGATAGGTATTTAATGCTGGCGACAAAAAAAAATTCGGGAGCGCCAAAAACGACAAATAAAACTTGAACTCTGTATTGAGAAGGCCTTACCCTTAAAAAAAAAAATTAATTAGCCTTAAAAAAATGCGATATGTAGGTATAGGGCTACGCTGAAACTATAAGAGTACTTATGAAGTGATAAAAAGAGTAAACCAATAAAACTATTTGAAAGTGCTGAAGTTGACAGTGAAGTGGAAGACTCATAAAATTGCAAAATGGCGGCGGCTGTTAATTTAGGTAAGTACCTAGGTTTATTGGTCTGTTTTATATGACATCATTGGGTATGTTCATAAAATACGTCCTCTGGGCTGCCGTGCCTTCTGTAATGGCGTCATAACACGCATAACATAACGTGTAGTCGTGTCGTGTACCGCCGATAATGTATAGTTTGTTCGGTGGTCAAATTGTCTTTATGGCTGATTTAAACAGCCATAAAGACAATAAAGATAAGCTAATTAGTTAATCTATTGCAAAAAATCTTAAGTGATTTCTTACACATAGCAAAAGCTAACGTAAAAGTTTGCAATAAAGTTCAACGTCAAATGATCACAATAAAAATTGTAACGCGACAAAAAATATTTGACGGTAGTTGTTGAGATAATCTCTGTTTACGGAACACGGAAGGGAATTTAAGCTTAAAAGAAGCTCGGCTTAGGTTGCAATTCAAAAGTTCGTGATTACCTACGACTTGTGAGTCTTGTGACCATTCCACATACCTAAAAAGTGCTATTGCTTCACTATTCATTTTACTGCTTAAACTTTTATGGCTGTTTGGCCTTAGACCGCCATCCAGACTATATTATGTTAATTGTATTATAGTGGCAAATGTAAAAAAATATCATTATAGTAGTGGTCATTTTAGTGGCTAATGTTTTTTTTTACCTATAAGGGATCGTCCTTTGGTCGCGATGATCGCGCGATCGCGCGAATTTAACTTAGAATATTTACTAGTAGAAGTCGCGAATTCGCGCGATAATCACGTAGTCGCGTTTGTTTTAGGACGATCCCTTTAGGACACCTACCTATTCAAGTTCAATATATTCGCGAATTTCACTTGCGCGATCGCGCTCCCTAATGTGTTGTAATATAAAAATGTGTTTTATCGCCTAATTGATATACATTAAATAAATATTTTTTTGCAGGTATCAAAAGCCTCGAAGGCCTCCACCACGTGAAGGTGAAACAGAAAGCGACAGGTTTCTCGAACAACAAGTACGTGGTGCTGGCGCCAGATGGCGCTGTCATACTGTACGCGAAGGAGAACTCAGGCGCACTCAACCGGCTGTTCGGCGGGAAGGATCGCGCGTTCGAGATCAATATCTTTGATGCACAGGACAATGAGGTGGGTTTAAGGCCAGGCAGTCCCACTGCAAAGTTGCAAAAGTCCCGCTGTAGGGTGATTCTTATCGTTAAAGTTAATTGATGTCCACTCCGGCCCGAACGTTAAGTGAAAGTTAAGGAAATCAGAGTGCAATTTAAACTTATTGTTGACTTCAGTTTACTCTATACCTGGGTCCGTAACTGTTAAAATAGTTAAAGTCAAAAATAATCACTCAAGAGTCGTTAACAATGGGGCAGGCGGCGCAAAGCTCTGCATAGATGGCGCCACTAGAGTTTGCCACATCTCGATTGATGCACATTTAACTTAAAAAATATTGTACGTTTAAAATACCGTTATAAATAATAATAAGTATTAAACTTTGTATCTTAGGTCGAGACACTGTCGGTTAATGTTTGAAAGCCATTTAAATACAAAAGGTTTTGTTTAGACAGGAGCGTGTAAGTTATATTTTCGTAAACATATACTCGTCCGTTTAGCGCGATAAAAAGGATCCAAATGAAAAATACGGACGTCTGACTCTGGCACAGCTAAAAGCACTTTTACGGCAACGCGAGCAATCAGTAAAAGGACCGCAAAATTAAGGTAGATGTAATGGGAAAAATGAGGAAATTTCTGAAAAAAAACCTAATTATTAATGTATTAGTATGTGTTCCGTAAAATATACGTAATAATAAACATTATCACCAAATATCAAGTTCATAGGTCTCAGCCCAAGTGGCGCTCTAGTGGCGCCACCTAGTGGCCATGTTTGCAGCAGCATGCCCCATTGGTGTGGACAAATTAAGAAAATGTTAAATTTTGCAACAGGAATCAACCTCTAACACGCGTGAGTTTACAATTAACCATCCCGCTGTCTACGGAACTCTGCGCGCAGTTTTCGTATAGTACATTTTGATTGATTTTTGGAATACTGGATCATTTTATTCAAAAATCTATCCGGTTATTGTGTTAGAACAATAAGAGAGCTAGCCTTTTAAGTGATGATTATACTGTAATCCTAAAGAAAAATAGTGATAATAATTAATGTATTCAAGAGAGTTTGTTTATGATAAGACACGTAAGGATTAGTTAATAGTTCTTCTGTGGTTCGCCTAAACCAGTTTACAATCCTTTTTACGAAGAACTTTCACTCTCCCATTCTCGCACAAGACACTAAAAGCCACTTTCCCAAGACAGCCTCGACTTTATCGCTAAAACTAAAGCCAGTGACCGGTCACAATCATTGTACACTTACTTTAACCCTACTATCGATCGCGCGCACCCAAACTAATGGGTGGCTTGTTTTGTTTGCTCATTATAGTATCAGGTGCAACTGTGCACTTGGTAACTTGAGGAACAGCCAACAAAGTAACGTTTACGAGCATATGTAGATGGGGTTCAATTTCATGCCGCATTAGCATTGTTACGTTTTATAACCGGCTGCCAAGCTCTTAATAAAATAAATTGTATTTAATAATATAAGGTTTTTATGATAGCTACTGAGACGGTAAGGCAGTCGTAATGAGTTTCTTGTAGTAAATTAATTCGATTCCTGAAGAAATGTTCAGTCAGAGACATGTCTTAGTTATCAGTTGCTTATCGTGGTCTAATTCCGAGAAGATCTAGTTTTCCTCTGGGTTGGAATACTTGAAAGGTCAGATGACAATTGCTTTCGTACTAGTTTCTTCACCAAACCGTGGGCTTAGGTATCAAAGCGGACCCCGCGCTTAGGCCACAACCGGGAAAAAGCAAGTGGACAAAGGCTTAATCCGAAATTCGAACTTCGTATCCCTTTCACTCATACAGTTTATAACACAAGAGTGAAAGGGACGGCATACGAAGTTCGGATTTCAAATTTTGAAGTAGACGCTCAGCACCTGTCTGATTCCAGGTGGTTCGTCTCCGTCGCCCCTACACCTTCGGACCAGACAAAATGGACGTGACAGTGTGCGGCAGTCTCGTCAGCGTCGTGCGGCAAGAAGTGACCTTCTTCAAACCAGTGCTGAACATCAACGACGCTAGCGATCGACCCATGCTGAGGGTCAAAGGACCCTTGTCGACGACGGGCGATGCTGATTTCAAAGTAAGGCGTTTTTCTGAGTATTACAGGTGCTCCGTCAACCGCCCCAACCCCCCAACCTTCAGAGACCCGGCAAAATGGACGTCATGGCACGGCAGCCTCATCAGCGTGGTGCAGCAAGAAGTGACCTTTTTCAACGACGCGAGCGAGGGACCGGCCGATGCTGAGGGTCAAAGGACCCTTGTCGACGACGGGGGATGCTGACTTCATAGTAAGGCAGTTTGCTGACCATTCTAGGTGGTACATCTTGGTCGCCCCTACACCTTCGGATCCGGCAAGATGGAGGTCACGGTCTGCGGCAACCTTGCCAGCATTCAGCAAAATGTTCTTCTTCTACCACAACCTATTTTGCCTTCTATTTATCCTTCAATTATTAATCTCAATATCTCGTATTTTTCATTTCGAAATATAACTCCAAAATATGATGCTTTCCTCCTTTTGATTGTATTAACTACTTCCATATCCTTTTTCACCATTAATATGATTGATTGATTCGAAATTCTGTCAGTCCATTTAATTTTGAGCATTCTACGATAAATCCACATTTTAAATTTTATTTAAGGCGTAGGCATTTTCTGGGTGAGCTCGCTTCTACGTCGGCCTCATCTTTGGCCCCTAGCATTTTTAATATAAATTAATAAATAAATAAAAAATATTATCTTGTCTTGATTTTCCAGTTATACAACAAAAATAAGCAGCAAGTCGGTGTAATCAGCAAGCGCTGGGGCGGATTTGGGCGGGAATTGTTCTCAAACGCGGACAGTTTCG
Organism: Cenopis cana; assembly: GCA_951800055.1. Lineage (NCBI taxonomy): Eukaryota > Metazoa > Arthropoda > Insecta > Lepidoptera > Tortricidae > Cenopis > Cenopis cana. The sequence goes on along the minus strand of OX637476.1, from coordinate 21,045,688 downwards.
AGATCACCTTCCCGGCTGATGCCAGTGTTGGAGTCAAGGCGGCCATCATTGGGACCTGCTTCCTTATTGTAAGTCACTCTATTCAGTTCAATTGTTTATTTGCTAAGAATACAGTATCTTAAGGGGCCTGTATACATACGCAAGGCCTCCTCTATACAAACTCTGTGCAAGTTTTATTCGTCAGTTTTGGCACTCCCGTATTGTTTTTTGCTTGTTAATATTAGATATACGAAGATTGTCAAGCAAAAATATATATAATAATAATAATAAAGTGAAAAATTGAAAACCCCCCAACCCATCCCTAAGGCTTAATTAACAGAGTGTGATTGAAAGATTCACCTTCTCAAGGGATACCACGGTGGCTCAGTTGGTAGAGCAATGGACGGATTCCAGAGGTCGTGGATTCAAATCCCACCTGTGGCGTTGAATTTTTCAATTTTTCACTTTAATTGGAAATTGTAATTTCGTTAGCGGACGCATCCGCTTGACAATAATAATAAAAAGCAAAAAAAATTAAAATCCATTTTTTTTTCTTGAGGTAGCTAACTAAAAAATAAGCGTACTGACCAAAAATCATAAGTGTAATGCAAACACAAGCGAAGAAAAAACTTGCACAAGGGAGTGCTTGCGTATACAGGCGCCCTAAGATACTATCTATAATATCTGGCGGCACGGGCGGGAGTATAGTTGCCGGCAAACATCTTGAACCTAACCTTCACTGCGCAATAGCGTGATTTGTAGATAAAAGTTTACGTAAATCGGCTACTGCGCAGTAGCTCTAGTATAAGTGTTTTCGAAACATTAACTAATTCGAACGCGTTTGCGTTTTGTCTCAAAATGTATGAAAACGCTGTCACCGAGTTTGAAATACGCGCGTTCATCGGTTAGCAACAAATGCTATACTCGCTGTTCTAGTTTCCACTAGTGACCACCAGAGGCGCTGTTCACGTTTTCACACCACTTTCATACATTTTGAGACAAAACGCAAACGCGTTTCGAAAAAACTTATACTAGAGCTACAGGTCTGCGCAGGTTCAGAAAGTTTGCCGGCAACTATACCCCTGCCAAGACGAGCCAACCTACCATTTCTCGAAGCTAAGCGCTTCAGGGATCGTCCTAATTCGCGAATATATTGAACTCGAATAGGTGTCCTAAAGGGATCGTCCTAAAACAAACGCGACTACGCGATTATCGCGCAAACTCGTGACTTTTACTAGTAAATATTCTAAGTTAAAGTCGCGCGATCGCGCGATTATCGCGTAGTCGCATCGCGCGCCAATTAGGACGATCCCTCAGGGATCACTCACGCGTCCGTCCGTCGTCTGTCACAAAATTTTGTTCAGATGAATACTAATATATTGACAAATCAGATATTTTTTTTGAAATTTCCTTGTTATTCCTATTAAGACCAACTTAGTTTTGCGGTTGGTTCGTAACCTTAAATGTGCGATGTCAGAAACGCACTTTTTGAACCCTCATAACTTTAAACGAACTTAACTAATATTCATCGATGTCTAATAGCAATTCAAAAGGTTCCTATTAAAATCTGTGTTTGTTTTGAATTTCAGGATTTCTTGTACTACGAAAACTAGTGGACGAAACGAAACTCAAACATCGCATTCAAGATCACACACTGACTCAATGATTTTTTACAATGAATGAAGGTTAGGCCCCTTCGAACATTTTGGACTGACATTTCGCCGGAGTCAAAGGAATTTGAACCTTCTACGGAGTAGTTACATTCCATATTTATCTACAAACATTGCTACCATTTAAATATGAAATCTAAAATTGTTTATAGAAGGTTCAAATTTCTCTAACATGCGTTCGTATCACATTTCTTGCGCGCAGATCGCGATAGGACGTGTCCTAAGTATACTGACGCATTTATAAAATTTTAAACTTAGGTACTTAAGGATAAAGAGCACTTGTGCATTATTGAAAAAAAACCGTACTGTTTTCATAATAAACAATTTTAAAATTTTCCGTGCTGTTTTGTTTTCATAATTTTCACAACATAACAGATTAGAGACAAAAATAGTAAAATAATGACAGATTAACGATAACGCCATCTGTTGAGCTCAGTTCAGAGTACATCGCCTTGTAGTAAAACAACTTACGATCCCTCAGTGCCATCTGTCAAAATGTATTGAAAACCTTGTGCTCTTTATCACGGCCTGGGAGTGTTCCTCGCTTTATTCAGTACAAAGTTGCGCTACTGGGCGATAGATGGCGCTAAAATACTTATACATAAAATAAACCAAACAATAATTGTTACTAATTTTGTTACTTAAGCAATAGCCCAGGACAGGCTGATCCGTACAATTACGCCTTTTTTTAAATTATTATTATTAATAATGGGATTGCTCTTGGCCAGTATCTAGCCTGGGGGCAAAGATGAGGCCGACGATGAAGCGAGCTCACCCAGAAAATGAATTGAGGGGGGCGCGTCGTCGCGAATCGTGTAGGTATCTTTGGTCCATAAAAATATGGTAGGTACTATAGAGTATAAGAAGTGTACCACTGTACATACATTAAGACAATAACAAAGCAATAAAAAAGTTAAATAAAAATGTTAGTTATACTCTTTTATCTAATAAAAAGACTCTTTGGCATTCAGTCAAGGTTACGCCGATTTCACGCCGATCATTTTGTCGGCGGCGGCGGCGTGGCAAAAAGGCCGGCGGCGGCGGCGCGCCGGCGCGGCGCACACGTCTACTATAGACACACATATACTGCTTAATTGATTCCATAAATAAATATAACAGTAACGTCTGCTAAGCAAATTATAAAGTAGGTATTAAAATTCAGATTTTGTCACTTTTCATGAGATCAAGCCCATATAAAAGTTTTATTAGTCTTAACTGAACACACACACACACACAGATATATTATTTAAAAGAAACACAACCTACTTACATATTGCTTACCCCAAAAACAATTTTAATCAACTCTACTCTCGTTTCTAATCGTGATCAAACTACTTTCAGGTTTTTAGTTGATTTATGACTTATATTCACGCGAACGAATTCGCGGGCAAGAGCACTAGCTCTTACTTGTGCATTACCTACATCGTAATTCTCAACTTTAGTAAGTTTCAATAGGAATATTATCTGAACCACGCAGGGTTTCAGTTAGGGGAATTCATTAATTCAGCGCTCTGGCATCATATTTATTACGGGTCCTTTGAAACCTACCTGTAATCAAGGACTAGCCTCAGCTGCTACGTTACTTACAACAGCAGATTCACTAGTTAATGTTTTTATATACACACATATCTTGAATCCTCTATAATGTGTTCAGTAGCTCTAGTATAAGTTTTTTCGAAACATTAACTGATTCGAACGCGTTTGCGTTTTGCCTCAAAATGTATGAAAACGCTCTCACCGAGTTTGAAATACGCGCGTTCATCGGTTAGCAACAAATGTTATACTCGCTGTTTTAGTTTCCACTAGTGACCACCAGAGGCGCTGTTCACGTTTTTATACCACTTTCATACATTTTGAGACAAAACGCAAACGCGTTCGAATTAGTTAATGTTTCGAAAAAACTTATACTAGAGCTACAGGTACGATAAGCGAATGACTGCCATTACAACTAGGGATTGCAATCCAGCAACGTTTTCAATCCAGCTGGATTTCTGCTGGATTTATATCAATCCAGCTGGATCCAGCGCGGATCCAGCAACTTATCGATTTTGTAAATAATAAACCGATTTTCTTCCAAATCTTAAGATACTTTTATTAAATAAGAGGACCAATGGCTAACTTGATAAACCGACGTACATTTACGAGTTTGTTCTAAAGTACACGACCCATAGCTGAGTGCTGAATCCGCTTCTAATTGCGCTAGACATGTTGGTTGTAGTGTAGCCTGGAGTAAAAGCCCCTCAGCATCGACGCTAATTGATTTCATGGTTTTTTATCAATTATTCATAATTATAATAGCTGATTTTACTTCGTGTTTTTCTGATCGATCCATGTCATCGATTTTAATCACAATAAAAACTATTTTACAATTGCGTTTTTCTTGTCACTAAAATCTATGACATGGTTCCTAAGAACAGATCCTTGTGTGTGTTTTCCCTTTTGTCTTATAGTTACAGACTTACCCATATTGACCGATCTAAAAGATTGATAATTTTTCGTAAGTAAATTAGTAGAGAACTTGGGATTAAGTAGCGTATCCCATGTATCCTTCAGGATACACAACTGTACTGGGATAACGCTATCATTCATCATCATTTTCAGCCTGTAATCGCCCACTGCTGAGCATAGGCCTCTCTTCGAGTACGCCACTCGTCCCGGTCTTGAGCCAGTCTTATCCAAGAGTGACCCGCGATCTTCCTAATGTCATCGACCCATCTAGCCGGTGGACGGCCGACGCTCCTTTTGCCATGAATTGGCCACCAGTCTGACACTTTCTTGGTCCACCTGCCATCACTCTGCCTAGCAATGTGTCCTGCCCAACTCCACTTGAGTTTGGTAATGACATCTCCGACGTCACGCACTTTCGTGCGGCGTCGGATCTCGTCATTCCTCACTCGGTCTTGCAATCTAATGCCGAGCATGGCACGCTCCATTGCTCTCTGTGCTACACGTATTTTGTGCACAGCCTCATTCGTAAGCGTCCATGTCTCGGCACCGTACGTCATGGCGGGCAGGACACATTGGTTAAAGAGGCGAGTCTTCAGGCATTGTGGAACGTCGGTGGATTTAAGGAAGTCGTTCAGTTTATTGAACGCGGCCCACCCGAGCTGGACTCTCCTGGAGATCTCCTTAGCTTGGCTTACCTTGTCAAAGGATAGAACATGTCCAAGATACACGTATTGGTCGACCAACTCCAGTTCCTCGTTTCCAACCGTTATGATTGGATTCGAGCCACCGGAGAAGTTCGCCATAACTTTAGTCTTGGACATATTCATCCTGAGACCTACCTGCAAAGAAGCATGATGAAGATCTTTGATCATGCTTTGGAGATCATCCAGAGTCTCGGCAATCAAAACAATGTCATCAGCGAACCTTAAGTGCGACAAGAAGACACCATTGATGTTAATACCAACACTGTCCCATTCAAGCGTTTTTATGATGTCTTCTAAGACAGCCGTAAAAAGCTTGGGTGAAATGGTATCTCCTTGCCGCACGATACGCGGACCACGGGATAACGCTAGGAGGATTATAATTTTAGTAGAGATCTAAAGAGAGTACTTTCACGTTTTGTTTCACCTTCTAGTTTCAGTTGGTTGTGACATTGAGAAAATTTTGATTATCTGAGGCATCGTTTTCTTATTTTTCTTCTTATTATTTTCACTGCGGATCCGCAGTGCTGGATCCAGCGGCCGGCGCTGGATCCAGCACACTGAAAAAAGCGCTGGATCCAGCTGGATTGCTGGATGCTGGATCCAGCGATTGCAATCCCTAATTACAACACTAAATACATAATTTCATCATGCGATGTCATAATGAAACTACCTGTACTTTAATGTTCACATTAAGATACAGGCTTGTGCTCCCAAAAGAATGCAATGAGCTCACTAACTCGAGTCCTGAACATGAAACGCAATGTTTCCTGAACACAACATGATAGAATAATTATAGATCAGGTCAGCAGGGGCCGATTTTGGAGTATTTTTATTTTTTATTTTTTAGTTTTCTATTAACAAGCAAAAAAAAAATTATATGTTGGAGTGCCAAAACTGACGAATAAAACTTGCACAGAGTTTGTATGGAGAAGGCCTTGCGTATACAGGCGCCTTAATTACTATATGTATTTACAGGTATGTAGTATGTAGTGTAGTGTTGTGTTCCTGAAGGTCAGGGAATCTTCCCAGAGCTCCTGAGGATGCACTGTGTTGTCAGCAGCGAGGGACCTAAATTTGTCAATACAGTGAATCCTCAAATTGTATAAAGGGTCGGCAATGCGCACGTGACTACAGTTGCAGTTGCGGGTGTCTATAGGCTGCGGTGTCCGCTTACCATCAGGAGGAGCCGTATGTTTGTGACTGTGCTGAAGGAATTTGATTTTTCTCTTCTGTCAGACACGGGAACAAATTTAACAGACTAGCTTCAAACTCTTTTTCTGTGTGTCAGCCAAGTCTGTGTACCCAAGTCTTAAAACCTCAGAATTAAAATGTGAGTGGAAAATCTTTCATAGACGCAATCTTCTTAGAAGACTGTCGTTGCCTGAACGTGGTCTATACCAAGATTACGTTGCATTGGCGCTTTTATGGAGAATTAATAGTACATTACTTACCAAGGGCGATAAAACAAAGAATGTCTCAGATCGCAGGTATTTTACGCCCGAGCCGAAGGCAAGGGCGATAAACATGCGATCTGAGGCTTTCTTTATTATCGCCCGTGGCAAGTACAAAATTTAATGTCACCCCTTGGCCAGGAAGTGGGTTTTTTCGCGCGCGGAGCGTGCGATAATGGCCACTTTATGTGGTGTGACATAAAAATAAATACAATGTCGTCATATATTTATTAATATCTGGGCGGTCGAGCTTTGCTCGGCGTTTTCCTGGGCATGACACCTAGCTAGATCGATTGCTCGTCCCCGAACATACCAAATTTCAACAAAATCGTTAGAACCGTTTCCGAGATCCCCGAAATAAATAAATAAATATACAAGAATTGCACGTTTAAAGATATTAAGATAAGATACGACGGCCGTGCTAGCTCCACAGATTATACGTATATTGGCAATACCTACATAGCGTAACCAGCGTTAAAAGCGAAATGCAAAATCCGTTTAAATAAATAATCCGCACGTGTTTCGCGATGTTTTAATATTTCCAAAAAATCCCTATAAAAAGGATTTATTTTACACGATGTAACGCGGACATTTTATTTATATGCTGTTATTATTTACGAGGGCTTGAGCTGAGGGTCAGCAAAGACTTTCAGCGTATGTACTGGGTGTAGCCAGAACTTATTTGAAAATTAGGCTCTATTGTTGAGAATTTAAAGTTTAGTTTCGGTAAACCCACCTTCGTTAATTTATTGGATGTTTGTTACGTAATGGTGGTTTATTGTATTTTTTTCCTTATATATTTTAATAGTTCGTTTAAATTCACATTAAAGTGTAACACATCCTTTTTAGAAACTAACAAGCCTTTATGTATGCCGTGTAAACATATTTGTAATAAATAATGAAATAAACAAATGTACTATACATTACTTATCTTCGCTTTCTTTAAATATAATTGCAAAAGTCCCGCTCTAACACGCGTGATTTTTCAATTAATCATCCCGCTCTCTACGGAAGCTCAGCGCGTGTTTTTCGTAAATATTGATGTTTACGAGTATTCTAAAGGTGTACATTTATAATCCTTTTTATCAGGTTTGAGAACTTATCATGTTACAACTATTAAACCAAAAATCATTGTTAAAGATGGGAGGATTTTAAAGATCCAACCAAAAACATTGAAAAAAAAGGGTTATGTTTGAAAAATAAAAGTATCGAGAAAAGTTTTGCAAATCGTATTTTCACTTTTAACAGACTGGAGGAAAATAGTTCAAGATTAATATACTGAAAGGACAGATATTTAATCACTATAGATGTTGAGATCTAGGTCGATAAACATTGGCAAAAGTGCATATGTGGGCTGTAATTTCCTGCCGGCATTTGTATTTCCGTGTTCACAGAACCTGGACCTTTTTAACGCATGAGTGAATAGGCATCTTCTGGGTAAGCTCGCTTCACCGCCGGCATGATCTTTGCCACCTGCAAGAGGAAATTAAATGGGGGAAATTGTGCCATATCATACATTTGAAGGATTTTGCTCGTCGCCGCGTTGGTGAACACACGTCTCGGTGCGACGACGAGCTGAATCCACTACCGAACAAAACCAGTTGCCTACTGTCATTTAAGTGTGTCCATATGTTTCAAACGTCTACCGCGATTTAATGTACTATGACGGTCTATCGCGGTATCATATGGCAAAGGGACTAAAAAGGGAGGAACGCCCTTTACTGGGTACAAGGTCACAATAGAGCCCTTTCAGGCACGTTACAGTTCGTTTCAGGCTATTGACATGGATATTGGAAGTATTTTGACTGCTTATCTTTTCTTATACCAGTGCCCTTACCATGAGTTTGCAATGTTTGCATTACCGTACTCGCTAGCGACTGCGTAAACGATATAGTATGGACAAAAGTGGCGGTTACGCAATAGAACTTAAAATCTTCATACTCGGCTAGTTTTCGATACAAACTGCGGCAAGGGTAGGGTACAAGTCGTTGGTTTCAACCTGATGGTATGGTACCTACTTTTATCATGCTTTTATCCCACGAGCGCGGATGAGCTAAGGTTGTGTGTTGACCTATACATGCACATTGTCTTTGTGTGCGTTAGCGTAGGAGCTATGAGCATTGCAGTGACCTGTATCATGCGTGACGTTTTCAGTAGTAGTTCAAAGTAGTTGCTACAAAAACCATTTATTTTTAACCTGACTGTTATAGACCGGGCTTCAGGAGTGCGCGGTTGGAGAGTGGCCCGGGAAAAATCCAGGGGGAACCTCCAACACGACCACGCGGGCGGTTTAAACACTGGAATACTCTAAGAGTTTGCGCTCCAGTGAGATTGGTTGAGTGGCTTCAACCAGTACCTGTAGTATAAGTTTTTTCGTAACAAAACACAAATGGGATTAGTCTGTTTTTTATGGCAACGCGAGCAGCCTGGCTTAGAAGATTCCAGCAAGAAACTCGGCTACTTAGTTGAGAGCTGCCAAGGTGCCCCGGGCTTGTGATGATGTCCTACTAGACGTGTCCGTCGACGGCGACATCCTGGCAAAATTTATGTAAGGTTTAGGGCCGTGTATTACAACTTTTGAGTTTTTAAAAACAATCTGAGACATAGAATATAGGGTCTTAAAATCTAAAAAAAAATATATTTGTTACATAAGGATCTTGTCTAGTCAAAATCGCAGTCAGTTACATGACCTGATGAATTTCACTCGATAGAAAAAAATCGCGAAGTTACCCCTTTTTGGAATGTATTTTCAATACTACGGCTATATTACTGATATTTAACATTTAATTTTTGGACTGAATTAAAGATCGTAAATAGTTATAGACAAATTCGCAGGGTTTGCTTTGATAAAATGATTGGCTTAATGACTATAGCTAAATATTTACAAAACTGCGCGCAGAGCTTGCGTAGAGAGCGGGATGGTTAATTGTAAACTCACGCGTGTTAGAGCGGGACATTTGCGTTGGGGATACCTCCCCTTAAGGCCAGGTAACTTTACGCGCATGGGCTTGAAGGTGACTCGCGAAACCGCATTTGGTTTTGAAAATACGGTCGCATGAAGTACAGTGAAGCTGTCCGCTAACTGTTATATGTATACTGATAGGAGGGTTTAGGCCGTGACTTACGGAGCTGGCGTTTGGCGTCTAGATCTTCAAGACGAGAGCGTTCGAAGGCTTTAACACCTGTACTGACAGCAGTTCGCCAGTCCGATCTTCGAGCCGCAAGATCCTCTCACGACTCGCATGATATGCCGGTGGCAGACAAGTGGCGTTTTAGGCTTGTATTGCGCCTTGTGTTGTGCAAATGTCCATAGGTTTCGAAATCTGATTAAACTTGTTGGCCACCGCCGCTTTAAAAATATAACTAAAAATATCGCTATATCTAAGAAGCCATTACAGACGAGAATGAAAGTATTTTATCAAAATATCCGGGATTCCTAGTACCACGGCGGCATCCCGAAAATAATTGTTCCGTTCGGATCGTCTGCATTCCGGGCCAAATATAATTTACTGCCAGAGTAATTTGTGCTGAGACAATAATAATTTGACGATTTATGACATTCCTACTATGACGTAATAGACAGTAGCTCTAGTATAAGTTTTTTCGAAACATTAACTAATTCGAACGCGTTTGCGTTTTGTCTCAAAATGTATGAAAACGCTCTCACCGAGTTTGAAATACGCGCGTTCATCGATTAGCAACAAATGTTATACTCGCTGTTTTAGTTTCCACTAGTGACCACCAGAGGCGCTGTTCACGTTTTCATACCACTTTAATACATTTTGAGACAAAACGCAAACGCGTTCGAATTAGTTAATGTTTCGAAAAAACTTATACTAGAGCTACAGGTAATCTTGCTAAAAGGAAAAGTCGACTTTCTGACCCAGACAGTATAGGGGGGACGACATCAACGTTTGGTATTTGGTTTTTTTTTGACGTAAGCTTTCTGATGTCGCAGAGATTTCCTCACTTGGGGGGATACTGTCTATTATGGGTTTACTTTGATTCGAGGGGTGACTTTGATCTAAAGTACAAATTACAAATACAAAAAAAATTGCAAATTGCAAATTTAATGTATGTTGTTTTGGAAGAATAACACCTCTACGAGTTTCTTACGCCGGTTCTTCTCGAGGCAGAGGTTTATTTTTTACGAATCGGTGGTAGTTTTTTGACATTCATAGGTGCATTTTATATGCCTAAACAATTGAAGAGTACATTAATTTTGATTTTTTAAATCGGTTCTCATACATTGTTCTTTTTATTTGTGTGACCAGGGCAGTGAAAATATTAAATTACTATCTCGCTGTTTACTTGATTCAATCTACCTAACTATCAATAGTACCTACTGCTTTTATTGCGTGATAAATAATTTAAGTAGCCCCATGTTTTCCTAAAGTCAAAATCTACGGTATTGCCTTTGTGTATCCAGTACGTTTCTTTTCAACACGCGCCATCGCCAGTCAGGAAGCACTCATTTGAAATATTTAAGTAGGAGCGCAGTTAAATGAAGTTAAAATACTTCAGTTGAAATACTGAGCCGAAATACTGACTCGACTGACAGCTGACAGTTTTCTCATATCTTACCGCTTCGCAACAAAAAATCAGGAAGTCGCCTAAATGAAAATTGTTTTGAAGTTAGAAGTGACATGGAAACGGAAAGTATCCATCGAAATACTTTATTGTACACAAGACACACGTAATAAATATATACCTACACATGTTTGTTTACATTTTTGACTGATGATAATTAATCAATATTGACATAGACTACAATTGTTTTTACTTTTTATTACGAACCAGACCGCATGCATGCTGTGTATAACAATTGACAACATTTCATATTTTTAACTATTTTGTTTTATGAACTAGTTAGAAAATAGGTAAAAATTTAAGCCACCCGTATTTTTTCTTTTTCAATTTAACTCATTATTTCATACAAAAAAAAACACGTTGAAAAGTAGGTCATTCCAAAAGGGCGTAAGTAAAATATGACGTCATCTTCCCAACAAGAATCCAGAGCCACTCCAGAGCAGCGATTGTCTGTACTCTGTACTAAGGTCTCCCTGAATACAGCGAGGAAGATGACGTCAACTGTCGGTTTACAGTAATTTGCGATTTTTTCCAAAATTAACGGAGAAAAAAATCTAAAAAAATGTTTTTTGAGTACTTCACACGTTTTTACCGAAATGGTTTTCGAATTAAGACTTTTGGAAATTATGAAATATTGTCAATTAGATTAGATTATTATGAATTTATATTTACCCGTTTACCCACCGTGACATTTTAAAATTAATTATTAATTATTCCATAATTGTGTACCTAATGAATGATTTTATCTGTATATTTAATTTGTATTCAATGAATTTAAGCATGTCTTGACACTCTTGACAACTACATTTGTATGCCGCAAGGCACCACATAGTGATACAAAAACTATTGCTAACACCTTGTAATCATTACCTATGTTGGACAAATAAACTCTTTGAATCTTATATCGGTATCAGTGGCGGCGCGTCAAAAATATTCTTATGGAAGCCGGAAATAATTAGCCTTTCTTATTCACGATGAGCTGTAGTAAAAGAAGTGGACTGGCTGAAAATTAGGCAAGCCGGTGGGAATCGAGTTGTAAGGTCTCTCCGCCACTGATCGGTATAGTAGGTACTATCTTAGGAGCGCGGGTTGGCCATAGTTTTAGTTGTGACACAGAATAAGTAATAGTACTACGTACAGAAGTTGCACTGTTAATAAATCGCGAACTTACAACCCCAAATTATAATAGGTAAATAACAAATGTTGACCACACCAAGCGAATGACGTCCGGTTGCAATTCGCGGCCGCCACTGAATGAGTACCACCTGGGGATGTACTTGCAGCGGAGCGGCGAGCTGGCGGAGTGAAAGCCCCCTGGTTGTGACACAATACGAACACATAGACAACGTGAGCTCATAGCGCCTACGCTACGCACACATAGACAATGTGCATGTATAGCATAGCATTGTTGTATAGCTAAACATACAACAATGGCTCACCCGCGCTCGTGAGATAAAAGTACTCTACAAGTCGAATTTATCCCTAAGTGAACCTATCCCAACCTTTTTAAGGGTTCCGTAGTTAACAAGGAACCCTTATAGTCCGCGTCTCAGTAACCGTAACTAGAAAGATGTAATTTGGCAAGTGTACCTACATATCATTACACCAACAAAACTGTAGAATAAAAACTAGAAAAAAATTGTAAGTACCTAGGGGAGGTACAATTTTTTTTGCTAGATTTTATTCTACACTTCTAGTATACTACACGTAGAATGGGAGTGCAGGTAAACATCCCAATGGTTTATAGGTACCGTCTCTCCCAGTGAAAAAAACAAAACGAAACATTGTTTTTTTATACAACTTATCATTTTCTACTATAGTATCATCATCAGATTAGATTAGATTAGATTTATTTATTTCCTTTATAAAATTACACAGTGTTTTACATTTTTAAAACAAAATTAATTCACAAAAGGATCGTCAACAGGTATAAAATAAGAAACAATTAATAAAATAAAGAAATCAAATAATGTCGCATATGTCAAAAATAAATTAATAAAAAATGTTACATTTGTATACGCGTCGACTAGGAAATTCTAGGTAATATCTAATGTCAATAGTCAAGTTTTAACATAATAATATGGTAAAATAATTATCAATGTCAACACAATGTCAAAAATACTAATTAAAAATGTCAAAAATATACAAAATAAAAAATATAAAAGAATAACAATTTAACAATAATAATAATCAAAAAACGACTGGCTGTTCATTGTATTCCTTTACGGAATACAGTGATTTGAGCATTAAAAGTTCCTTCAGACGGCGTTCAAATATGTCGTTGGAGGATTCGTTTTTAAGTGTGGCGGGTAGGCGCTCGTACATTGACGGGCCTATTACTCGTGGGCTTTTATCGAGCAGCGCGAGTCGACGCGGCACAGGCAGTAGTCGGCCCGTCTGACGGGTGATTCTGCCAGGCATATTCGCCCGCTTAAATAAGTTAATATTGCGACGCGTGAACATTAATACCTCAAACACGTATAATGAATAATGTGTCATTATTTTGAACTGTTTGAAGAGCTCTCTACACGAGTGCCTCGGATTTACTCCTGCCAATATACGTATTGCTCGTTTTTGTAGTATGAACACACTATCTGAGTTCGTTGAATTTCCGTACAAAACAATACCGTACGACATCAGTGAATAGAAATACGCATAATAAATCTGAAGTAGTGCATCACTGGAGACAATTGGTTTCAGTTTACGCAGTGCAAATACAGCACTGCCCAATCTTTCACACAATTTGTCTACGTGTTCCTTCCACTTCAGCCTGGTGTCAATAGTAAATCCGAGAAACTTGCATGAGTCACAGCGGGGTATCGGACTCTGTACCAGTGGAATGTGTGTAGTGTTTCCGGATGTGAACCATATTACGTGGGATTTTGAGACATTGAGTATTAGCCCGTTCGCCGAGAACCACTCGTGAAGTTGACTGCACGTAATTGACACTTTTTGCTCGAGCTGTGAGTGCGTGTGAGCGGTTACTACTACAGTAGTGTCATCGGCAAACAACACCACGGTGCCTTCAGCTACAGAGGAAGGGAGGTCATTTATATACATTAAAAATAGGGTATTTCCCAGCGAAGAGCCCTGTGGTATTCCATGCTTGAGTATACCTGCTTCAGATTTCGCAGTTTTGCCCTCTATTTTGACCTCAACCGTCTGCCGTCTGTTTTTAAGGAACGATGTAAGTAATTTCCGAGTGTTATCCTGTATTCCATAATACCCTATCTTTGTTAATAACAACTCGTGATTAATAACATCGAACGCTTTTGACAGGTCGCAGAATACCCCTGCAGCCTTGTCCTTCGTATCGAGAGCCGTTGTTACGTAATCGTATATTTGATAAGCAGCTGTTGTGGTGCATCTATTTTTTCTATACGCAAATTGTCTGTCCGTCAGTAAGTTATGTGTCTCAAGGTGTTGCATTAAGGAGTTTGAAACAATAGATTCTATAATTTTGGAAATATTGGGCACGATGGTGATTGGTCTGTAATTGTCGACAGAAGTTTTTTCGCCCTTGCCCTTATATACTGGACATACTCGAGTGCTCTTCAGTACGTCGGGATACGCACCGCAAGTGAACATGGTGTTTATAAGATGTACAAGTAATCCCGCGACGACCGGCCAGACACACTCGAGTATGTTCAGCGATATATCGTAAATATCAAGGGTTCCGCGTGTTTTTGTCATAGTCTTCAACGTACGATTTAGGTCCGTGAGTGTCATCATCATCAGCCTATATACGTCCCACTGCTGGGCACAGGCCTCCTCTCATAGATGAGAGGGATTGGGCAGTAGTCCCCACGCTGGCCCAGAGCGGGTTGGGGACTTCACATACAACTTTGAATTTCTTCGCGGATGTATGCAGGTTTCCTCACGATGTTTTCCTTCACCGAAAAGCTAACGGTAAATATCAAATGATATTCCGTACATAAGTTCCGAAAAACTCATTGGTACGAGCTGGGATTCGAACCCACGACCGCCGCTTGACAGCCGCATGCTTGAAACACTGGGCTACCGTAGCTTAGCTACTATAGTATACTATATTTTATATATACATAGTAAAATTTACTTGAATTTAAACTTTCGTGAGACATGTTATCTATAACTTTACAACAATACATGAAACATGTCGCCCGAAGTGACAATTAATACGTGAGTTTTAACCGATTAGTAAAATAAAGTTATAGTAAAAATTATATTTTCGAAGTTATAGTGTTGAAAATTAACTTAAATGTTGAAATACGATAAGTTTATAAAACTGTGGTTTGCTAGCGAATTGCGGCTATAATTAAAAAGTTGCCAGCGTAAACTTTCAGGGCTGTATTTCTTTTTTTATTGCACAGTTATTTAAGCGTTTTTCGTCCGAAAAGATATCATTGCTTTTGAAGGTTCCGCTTTTGAGCGTAATATGAGTTTGGTGGTTTCAGTTTGTTAATTTGAATGTTGAAGTTTCGTTGATGACGTAAAATGTGTGTATTGCTTTAAACTTGCACGATTTTTGACATATTATATAATGGAATATTCGTCATCAATATCATTGTGATAGGTAATAATTCTTATGATTGAATTTAACGGAACTTAATTAAGTTCCTTTTACAAATAATGATGTTAAATATAGACAACAATGTAATTTGATTTGTAATAGGTATGTCTGGTATTGAAAGACTGTACAGTTAAAAAAACAAACACGCAGTAAGTATACAGTGTACAGAGTGTGTGTAAAGTTAGTGTGAAAAAAGGACGCATAAACGGCATCATCAATGTCACCCCGTTTAATTAGCCACCCCGGTTTACGAGAGTTTTTTTTACAAAAAACTTAGGTTCTGTTTCTTTTTACTCAGAGCTTACTTTTTTTTTATCCAATATTTTATTCCATTATGACAATTTTTAGGTATAAAATTGCAGACTTTGTCCATATTATCGCAAGTTCTAAAGAAATACGTTCGTTATACCTTCACATTTTTAATTGATCCTACCATGTGGGTCATTGTCAGATTTAGGTACGCGTCTTTTCGGTGGACATGTCAAAAGGGCTACGAAGCTTAATTTTCGATTGATCTGATAACCCGCATAATCTGTAATTCCGTGTCTATAAATCTATATAATAATCCCTTATTGGGTTCCGTTTTTGCCATTCTGGCTACGGAACCCTAACAACGTAAATTACATGCACACAAGCCGTTAACTATTGACCACCGAATGGACAACTTTTGTTTTTCCGACTGACAATGACCCATTTACTGACTGACTTCATTTCTTTAATTTTCAGACAGCAACACGATATTATGCATATTCGTCAGTTTGCAGAAAATATCAATTTAACGAAGGTTTAACGAATGAATCGTTAAAAATCGCGACTGTCACTAGCATTTAAAATAATACAATTCGTTTGCCAGCTTAATTTGTCTCATTTCGTATGTATTAAATGAAATCTCCGACAGATATTGAAGCCTGTGATATATTTTGTGGCGAGGCTGAATGATGGTGAGGCAGATTAATCGGATAAAACATGTTTTTTTTTCTGTAAAAAAATACACACTAGCACAAGTGTAACTTACAAAACAGATTATATAAATAAATAAATATTTTTTGGACAATCCTACACAAATCAACTTAGTCCCAAACGAAGCAAAACTTGTACTATGGATACTAAGCGACGATATACATACTTATATAGATAAATAGATACTTAAATACATAGAAAACATCCAAGACCCAGGAACAAATATTCGTGTTCATCACACAAATAAATGCCCTGACCGGGATTCGAACCCGGGACCTCCAGCTTAGGGATGTTGACTCAAAATGTATTATTACTCCATACGTAAGAATACATAAAATTATGCCAAACAGTGAAAATCCTATTCAAATATCTCAAAAAATAACGAAACTACAACCGTTACAATGTTTTTGTTTTGAGAGAGAAAGCGCTACAGGTCAGTGACGTCACTGACCTCGAACGCCATAGTAAATGACGATCGATCAATACACAGGTGCGTTTTGCGGAGAAGGGACAGAAAATGCCCCCTCCTAAAACTTTGAAGACTTATAATTATGTAATTATTTATTCTTTTGAATTACTTTTTTCGTTATTTCATTGAGAATTTGATCCTTTTTCGAGATAATACGGATTCATTGATTTTCTTATTTATTGTCAACATCCCTATTAAGCTAAAGCGGTCGTCATAAGAAGGCACTGTGTGTCATGCATGTTTTTTTAAATCTGACTGTGCCTATAGGCCGGGCCCAATAAAGGATAGGTGCGGGCGGCGGGTGGTTGGAAAGTGGCTAGGGGAAAATCCGGGGGAAACCTCCGACACGACCACGCGGGCAGTTTAAACAATGGAATACTGAATACCCTAAGAGTTTGCGCTCCAGTGAGATTGGCTAAGCGGCTTAAACCGAATCTGAGTTTTCAGTGGAATCGAACGACTGGGAGTTTTGTCGCTGGTTCACTAAACCTAGCCTAGCTGAGAAGAGTCCAGCAAGAAACTCAGCTAGGCCCGAACCGGGTCGGACTGACTACCCGTAGCTCTTCGAACGCGTTTGCGTTTTTTGTCTCAAAATGTATGAAAGTGGTATGAAAACGTGAACAGCGCCTCTGGTGGTCACTAGTGGAAACTAAAACAGCGAGTATAACATTTGTTGCTAACCGATGAACGCGCGTATTTCAAACTCGGTAAGAGCGTTTTCATACATTTTGAGACAAAACGCAAACGCGTTCGAATTAGTTAATGTTTTGAAAAAACTTATACTAGAGCTACCGGTATCTGGTGACCTTATACTCACCACCAAGAACACAACACCACAAACATAAAGAGCAAGAAGCATGCAAGAAGTGATATTATTCTCTTCCCTAAGGGACTTCCCTCCTAAGTCCTAACTCCTTCCTAACTTAAAATCACAAACCATAGATTGCTCGCAATCTCCTATCAGCGAAACATTGTAATTTGGTTAGCAACTAACCCATCTCTCATCAACTTCACAATAATACCAGTGTAATCTTAAGATAATAACCCTAATATTTGCTTGTACACAAACTAGGGATGTTGCTCTAGACTATCGGATCAGTGCCAGAGGCTGCTAAACAATCGGAGCCTCAATCCTGGCGGCTCTACTCTCTTGCACATCACAATCGCATTTCAATAAGTTTTAGTGAGAGAGAACGAACGTAGAGGGTGTAGGGTGTAGAGGAAATGTCATATTTGAAGCAGCCCGAATGTTAATTAAAAAAATAACAAACCAGGCAGGCTGTTTGATTGTGGGTCATAATCATCATCATCTTAAGAGCTGAGCTCTTGTCGGTGCAGCTTGATGCAGTTCTCTCCATCTTTGTCGGTCCGGGCCAGCTTCTTGACGTCCTGACACGACATCCACATACTCCTTTATCTGGTTCATATAACTTTTCCTTGGTCTTCCTCTTCCTCTTTTCCCATTTATTTTCCCTTCTATAATGTTTCTGATGTAGTTGTCGTGTCGTAGTAGGTCATAGTTGTCGTGTCGTAGTAGGTCATAGTTGTCGTGTCGTAGTAGGTCATAGTTGTCGTGTCGTAGTAGGTCATAGTTGTCGTGTCGTAGTAGGTGGCCTATCATTTGTGGTTGTGGTTATCGTGCGGGTATTAGAAATTTCGCGCGTGGAAGCGAGCGCATCAAGCATTTTCAATTGTTATGGCGATCCGAAGACATTTATTAGACACAAAATTACCCCCTGTGTATTTACAACACTTGCGAAGAGCTACAGCCGAACCAGTGTAAGTTTGACCTTATCGTGCAGTCCACCTTCAAGGTAATTGTTAGATAATTAGAAATAAGCACTATTTCGCTTATTTACTTTTCACTTTATTTAAAATATCTTAGCATGAGGACGAAGCAACCACCAAAAATCTTGCGACACTTGCCATTTTTCGATACCTGCATTATACTTAAATCATGGATTGCGCCACAAATAGATATGAAAATAATATATATTTATTTAATCTAAATGAACTGATAAATTATAATTTAAAGTGCTCTTTATTGCACACAATACAAAATTACCGTAACTCGATTGGTTGTAAGTACTTACCTATACCAAACCAATCAAGACTACTTTGAAGGAAATGATTATATATTTGAAAGGACACTTATTGTGAAGTATATATAATTTCCTAAACCATGCAGTATCTGTGGCAATGCTGAATTTATTCGAATTTAGTGTCCCAAATTACTTCAATAAGAACCCCTATCATCGAAAACAGTCTTTCTGCAACCCCTAAATTAGCATTATGAAAACACAAAAAACCTTGAATAAGCGGAATTAAATTACGATTTTCTATTTTCCCACAAAAAACAAAGTAACATTTCCATGAGCGTAAAATCGCCGGCGATAAATTACCGCCCTTTGAAAAGTTCGCCATAAATCCGCGGGGCGATTCGGCAATAAACACCTCGGCGGTATCGCTATCGCGGGGCGAAAACATACAGTAGATGCGGCCCAACTAACGGAAGATTAATTATACTTTGGGTTCTTTAAGACTTGAGAAAGGTTTTAGTTGAATGAAGGGTTTTAAAATGATAATTATTTGTTTTAGTTTTTGCAACAACCCAGTAGAAGGGCCATTTTTCGGAAAGTTGTACACTCGACTTTTTTTTTAAATTTGGATAAAATTGGGTTTTTCTACTCAGAATCGAAAGCACTTTCGAATGATATAGGGGAAAAAAAGTGTCCCAATTTTTTTTTATTCCATTCCGTTACCGTTTTCATACCTACTAAGATGCTTGTATGGTGGTAACGGAATGGAAAAACTGAAAATTGTATGAAAAATTTGGGACACTTTTTTTCTCCCATTAGGTTCGAATGTGCTTTCGATTCTGAGTAGAAAAAACCCAATTTTATCCAAATTAAAAAAAAAAGTCGAGTGTACAACTTTCCGTAAAATGGCCCAGAAGGTCCTATAGACGGTTTTTTGTTTTATTGGTCTTCAAGTTCACTATACATTTTTTCGCAACAATAATCTTTAGAACCCAAGAGAAACTATCTTTAAACCTAATGACATTTAATGTTGCAAGCATTCATTATTTGCTAACGTTATGTTAGTGCGTGAAAAACGTCTTACATCACTTTTTCGACATTGAGTAAGTGAAGATTTTAGCAATTAATAATTAAAATCCAAACAAAAATTAAGAACTAAAAAAACAGTGAGACAAAAAAATAGCTAGAAGAAACATAGCGCTAGGCGCGTACGCTAAGAACCATTCCGACAGACGATATTTTTTGTAAAAAAAAACAGGTCTTCAATTTAGGAGCTACGATACAGATACAGAAACGATACATAGAGAGAATTATTACCACATTTTTAACCCCTAAGGGTGCGTTTCCATTAAGGCAGAGCAGAGCGGAGACGTGCATAATTGATCAATTCTGCACGACTCCACTCCGCTCCGCCTCACTGAAAACTCACACTAACTCCAGCTAACTCCTTGCTCTAGCTAGACTCTTGGGTCCGCTCCGCTCCGCTACAGGATACGGCATCGGCATCGCGAAATCGCGATACGGTGGGCGTGGCGTCCGGACGCGCTGTTTACAACCGCCGCGCCACGCCATCGAGATAGCATTGACACTTGTAAAGTGAACATTATTCAACGGGCACGTAATTACTCGCTTATGTTATAAAGTAAAGGCAAAACCTATATAATATTAGGTTTTAATTAACATAAAATTGTACGTAACATTAAGAGAGAAAATACGGAGACATTACGAATGACATAGTTTGTTGACAAGACAGATTTGCATAGAAGATGCGACCGCAAAGGTTTGATGACTAAATAGTTCGCATATCACGTCATTCTCCCACACTATAGTCTTGTAGATATCGAGGCGGGTTTCGAGTTCTGCCTGATCTTCTCAAGGCCGGAGGTGAGGCGACAGGAGGAGCAGTATTGCTCGGCGTGGGGACCTCCGCAACGGGCAAGTCTTCAACAGATGGCGATGGGGTAGAGACTGGCGGAATCGGAGATGACAAGGGCAATGGCGAACTCTGAGATGGCGAGCTAGGTGGAGTTGTATATTCTTCTTCCATCTCTGGTTCTAGCTCTAATAGTCTTTCACCGACATTATCACCAATTGGGGCAAGATGGCGATTTGATACTGTCGTCTCTCGTCCATCTTGTAATCGGACAAACGAGTAGTCCGGATTTGATTGAATTAACTCTACTTCCTCTACAATTGGCTGGTACTTGTTCTTTCGGTCGAACCGTTTCATCAGTACTTGGCCTGAGCCTGCGAGCCACGACGGTATCGTGCTCCCATTTGGGGACCGGCGAGTATGCAGGAACATTCTTTCATGCGGAGTGCAGTTGGTTGCTGTACATAGTAGTGAGCGAATTGAGTGAAGCGCCACTGATAAGTATTGTTCCCAGTGTTCGATCGGAGCGTTATGGGTTCCACAAGCTAGTTGTATAGCTTTCCAGACAGTGGAGTTCAGCTTTTCTACCTGGCCATTGCACTGTGGATTGTATGCAGTGGTGTTGCTAGTAGCGGTCCCTTTCGAATGGAGGTAGTCTCTTACCTCGGCTGATAGAAATTGGGTCCCTCTGTC
Source organism: Cenopis cana (assembly GCA_951800055.1). Classification (NCBI taxonomy): domain Eukaryota; kingdom Metazoa; phylum Arthropoda; class Insecta; order Lepidoptera; family Tortricidae; genus Cenopis; species Cenopis cana. Next base: position 21,024,263 of record OX637476.1, on the reverse strand, counting down.
AGAATGGATATAAGCGGGCATACCGAATATCATAAATATGCTGTTAAGGTGCTTGATGACGGTTTTGGCGGTCATGTCACTGCACGGGAAGGCGAAGGGGAATCGTGAATATTCGTCAATGACAGTGAGAATGTACTTATTGTTGGAGATTGACGGGAGCGGCCCTTTGAAGTCGACACTTAAGCGTTCAAAAGCAGATGTGGCCTTTATAAGCTTTGGAAGAGGAGCAGGATTATTAAAGAATCTTGGCTTGATTTCAGCACACAAGCGGCAATTTCTGGTCATCGTTCTGACTTCCTCTATGGAGTACGGGAGATTCTTACTTTTGAGCCAATGGTACATTCTCGTTATTCCTGGGTGGCATAGTGATGCGTGAAGCGATTCGAGTTTAGTCGTTGGATTTGCAGTGCAAGCACATATGCGCGATAGGGCGTCAGCAGCTCTGTTGTCCTTCCCTGGTCTATACACAATATCATATTTATATGGCGCTAATTCAAGACGCCATCTTTGAATTTTCTCATTTTTTATTTTACTGGCGTGTTTGGCGTCAAACATAAATGAGACAGATCTCTGATCCGTGATAAGCTTGAAGGGTTTGCCGATGAGGAAGTGGCGCCACTTTTTCAATGATTCTACTATGGCGTACGCTTCTTTCTCAATAGCTGAATGATTGAGTTCGCTGTGGTTTAAAGTTCTGGAGTAAAAAGCCACGGGTCGTGAGTCTTGAGTCAGCGTAGCGGCAATCGAATGCTCGGACGCGTCCGTTTCCACAGTGAAGGGCATGTTGTCATCGATAGCATGGACGGAGGACTTGGCGATTGTATTCTTTAGATTTTCAAAACAAGCTTTAGCTTCTTCGCTTAGAGGGAAAGAGTTGGCGTGTGCAAGTGCATGGACTCGTTCAGAAAATTTGGGGATCCATTTGGAGTAGTGGGCAAACATACCCAATGTCCTTCTCAAGGACGCTAGATCGTTCGGCAGTGGCATTGTTAACAGGGGCTGTACTCTGTCACCATCAGGTTTGATAACGTGGTCCTCAATAGTATAGCCAAGTAAATTGATAGTCCTTTGACTGAACTTGCTTTTGGTCTTGTTGAGAGTTAAACTATATTTCTCAGCTGCCTTCATGAATCTTTCCAAATTCAGGTCGTGTTCGTCTTGGCTATTGCCGCATACGGTTATATCATCGAGATACGCATACGTTCCCGAAAGATTTTCTTTTCTAATAAGCCAGTCTATGGTTCTTTGAAAACTGGCTACCCCATTGGTAACACCAAACGGGATTCTGCAGAATTGATACAAGTTGCCGCAAGCCTCAAAGGCTGTGAAAGGTTTCTCATGAGGTAGTATTGGAACTTGGTGATAGGCGCTTTGTAGATCGATGGTACTGAAGATTGCATATTTAGACACCTTTGAAACCAATTCTTCCATGTTAGGTAGTGGATATGCATCTAGTTGGGTGTAACGGTTGACAGTTTGGGAGTAGTCGATAACTAAACGCTTTTTATGAGTAGCATTTTTAGTTATGAGCACTTGAGCCCTCCAAGGCGATTGACTTTCTTCGATAATCCCGTCGTCAAGGAGTTTCTTCACTTCATCATCGATAAAACTCTGGTCTTGAGGACTGCGTCTACGCGATCGTATTGCTATGGGCTTACAGTCCGGGGAAACATTAGCGAATAGTGGTACAGCAGGTACTGAGGCCGCTGCAACACTGCAAACTTTGAATGTGTCTTTGGGACCACCAAAGTCAAACTGGAGAGTCGAGTGGAACGCTAGTAGATCATGGCCGATTATCAAGTCAGCACAAAGGTTCTTTACTATCAGGAGATGGGCCTTCTCATAAAAGTGGTCACCTATTTGTATGTTCTGTAAGGTCGAACCGCTTACTTGAGACGTGTGTGACAAAGAAGCCATTGAGACTGTCTGGGTACATGGTTTTCTCTTGAGACGACAAAGGTTGGCGAAGTTTTCATCGATGAAACTAATCGAGCTTCCGGTATCTATCAATGCTTGCGTTTTGATGCCCTTAATGACAGCAGGAATCATTGCTTTACAAAGAGAAGCAGGTGAAGCAGCAAGGATGGCTGAACAGTGGCCACACTCTTCGGGTGAGGTCATCGCAGCACTGGTGTTGGCTTTTGAGCGGCATACCTTGCTATAATGTCCTTGTTTGCCACAAGATTTGCAAACGTTGTCTCTTGCTGGACAATTCCTTCTGGCATGTACGGCTCCTCCACAGTACCAACATTTGCGAGTGGGAGATGTTGTCGATACTCGTACTTTAGACGTTGTGGCAGCAGCAGTGGGAGTTTTAAGATCAGTTGTGATGTTTTGAATTTCAGGCATAGCACTGACCACAGGGTTGATGAAGTATTGTGAGTTAGTTTCAGCCGTCTCCATAGAGAGCGCTATATTGTATGTTTCATCTAGCGTCAGTGACAAATTTTCGAGCAGCCGCGATCGTATTTTGTTGGATGACATACCAGCGATAAACGCGCCACGAATGCTGTCATTTTTATTTGTTTCGGCATCTACACTCTTAAATTCACAGTCTTTGGCTAATTGTTTCAGAGATTGAAGGTACATGTCGACTGTCTCATCATGCTGCTGTCTTCTTGTAGTTAACAGATGCCGAGCGTGGATTATATTATTCGCCTTGACGTATAATTTATCAAGTTCGGCTATCGCGGTGTCATATGTGTCGCACTCACTTACATGCGCGTAAACTTTGGGCGAGACATGGTTTACCAGGAGCTGCAGCTTAGTTTCCTTCCATTCCGCAGTCTCGCCGCTTTTACTAGCGAGTTCCGACTGAGCGAGGAAATTGACAAACGTTTTTTTCCAGTGCAACCATTCTTTGGCAGCTTTTGGCGATGGGTCCTCGTCGAACCGTTCTGGTCGTAGGTACTTTTCCATTTATGTTAATTAAATTGAAGTAAAGGCAAAACCTATATAATATTAGGTTTTAATTAACATAAAATTGTACGTAACATTAAGAGAGAAAATACGGAGACATTACGAATGACATAGTTTGTTGACAAGACAGATTTGCATAGAAGATGCGACCGCGAAGGTTTGATGACTAAATAGTTCGCATATCACGTCATGACCCGATTTGCTTTGATGGATACGGGCAACCCGGGTAACTTTCAAATTGAGGTGCGACTTTAAAGAAAACTTTTTAATCCATGCTCTAGTTTTTATTTGGTTAACCTAGGGTCAGTGGTATACCTTCGTACCTAACTATTTATTAAACTGAATCAAACTAGAAATAGTGATTATTAAAATAGTGATTATTAAAAAATCTATCAAAGTAGCCCCATTTTTTCTAAAGTAACCCCGGTTTATATATTTTTTAATAGTGAGCTTTAATTTTATAAATATTTCAGAAGATAGAAATGTAGAAGATAATAATATTTAATACTTACTTAAAGCATCGTAACATCTAATAAATTTTTGGCACCATTTTTGGCAATCATAATTTACATTCAAAACTTTTTTAAATTTGTATAATGTAAATATTGAATAGAACAAATAAAATCGTAATTTAACATATCTCGATGGGAATGTGTTAATAAAATTAGCAACACGGCAAGCCCAGCACCGCCAATTGAACAAAATATCGTTTTCATTTATGCAATTACCATAGCACTACTGGATAATTGAATGGAATGAAAAATACGAAGTTTTAGTGACTGAAATACTGTCCATTTGGGAGGTACATATATAGGTATACAGCCTATGTACCCATAAACGGTAGGCAGAGCGCACGAAGTTTCATTTTCAGTGCCACATAAAGCAATTTTAGACTGAAAGACTAAACACAATTGCCTTGGTAGGTTGCCAGCCCATAGTCAACAACACACCTCAACCCTACCGTAGTCGACTGTTATGACATCTGTGGGCAGAATGGTGTTTACGCTAGGGATGTTACGGAGGTTCGACTTCGGCTCCGATATACCGAAACTTTCGGCTGAAATCACACCTCCGGCTTCGGCTTTGGTTTCATGATTCATCTAATTTTTTTTTTTTAAAGGTTTCATTCTACCTTTTTGTCGGCGTCACTGACATGCCAAATAATAGCTTTTTAGTACTAACGATTGCTGAGAAAAACGGGGGTCGGACGGACGGATGGACGGACGGACGGACGGATATGGCGAAACTATAAGGGTTGCTTGTTTACTACGGAACCCTAATAAAAGTTACGCCACGTTATAACCACCCGCGTGGTCGTGCCGTAGGTTTCCCCTTGATTTTCGCCATGCCACTCTCCAACCGAGCACGTCGTCACTTAGTACACATAGTACAAGCTTTGCTTAGTTTGGGACTAGGTTGATTTGTGTAAGTTTGTCAACAAATATTTATTATTTTATTTTCATGGCCGGGGCTTGGAGCCTCTCCGGCTGACGTAGTCGAGCTATTCTAACCTGACATCGCATGGGGTGACTAGAAACCGGGGCGTCAATTGACAACATTTCAAATTTTCAACTTGACCATTTTATGTCCTAGATCGATAGAAAATGAAATTTGTAGGTCATCGTGTTTTTTATTTCTCCCGATATACTAATTTTATTTCAAAAATATCGTATCGTATGGTAAGGTGGTAGGTAAGAGAATTATGACGACATATCTATGAATGTTTTACTGCATTACCAATGTTTGATAGTATTGCTCCTTTACCATCATATGAATATCTTCACCTCTTATGTTATTAGTTATATATAGTTATAAGACTAATAAGTCAAAAGAGTACCTTCTTATGTTCTTAGTTATAAGACTTATAAGTCAATTCATATGTTGCGATGCCCTTACAGGGTTCATGTTTGATACTTATATTTTAACATATAACACCTATGTATTTGTAACAACATGAGTGCAATAAATACTTGAAAAATACTTGAATGACGTCACATTTCCGTTTTATACATTTTTGCGGAACTGGCGATTTTCTTCAAATATAGCGAAAAAATATCTAAAAACTATATATATTATTACGAGGTATATCATATTTACTGAAATGGTTTTCCATTTAGGCATCAACATCACTATAAATTGTGAAATGTTGTAAATTTTGGGACAAATATTTAAGAAAGAAACTTATCAAACATTCCATGCAACCAAGCTTAAGTGACATAATCATCGTGTATCATCGATCGCCCAGCGACGATCCGATGCCGACACGACGGCGACACTTCCAAGTAATTACGCCAAGATTTACGCTCCCGAAAATTTAATAGCACCCATTAGCCAATCCGAGGATGAAATTATGCAAACAAGTTGTTGTTTATTTGTGTTTACGTCGGCGGGAATTACGTAAGATAACGGGGAAGTTCGACCATCAGTTACCCCTCGGCGCTGGACGCGGCCAACTTTAAATAGAGTTTGGAATGAAAAAACATGGATTTATTAAGTGCGATCTCCATCTGGAGCTTACACTAGGTCTTTTTCTTTTGAGATATTTCAGCATTCTCGCTTGTTATAACCTTTTATGTCACACCTGGCCATAAAGCGGCAATTTCCGCACGCTCCGCGCGCGGGAAATCCCACTTCCTGGCCAGGGGGTGACATAAAATTTTGTACTTAACACGGGCGGTAATAAAGAAAGCCTCAGATCGCATATTTATCGCCCTTGCCTTCGGCTCGGGCGTCAAATACTTGCGATCTGAGACATTCTTTGTTTTACCGCCCTTGTTAAGTAATGTACTATTAACATACCAAGTATTTTTATATTCAAGTCTTTCAAAAACGAACATAGGCGTTACAACTTACTACTACTTTATCAAATTGTTACACACACACACAAAAATCGGGGCCTAATCATACATACTAATACTATGCAAGTACCTAGGTCAATTTTTTCTACATACCAAGTTAAGTACATGATATAGAAGGTAAGTATAGATGTCGGTTATCTTACACACTTCTTACACACACCTGCATAAATTGCAAAAAAGATATCTACGACTGCATATGTATATTTTCGAAGAATAAGTAAAAAAACCCATTTAGATTTATTACCTACAAGGTTAGGCGTACACATAGCGATCCGCTTTACAGGCCCGCTATTTGATGGCGTATGTAGTTGTATGAGCGAGTTCACACACTACAACACAGTATTCTGGATCCCGCGAGCCCGAGGTGTACTAGCTGATCTAAAGTAGTCTTTGTTAATGTCAAATATTGCTTCTTCGGGGCTTTCTAAGTACTTACATGTAAGCTTGAAAGCAAAGTCCTTATGTATAGGAGTAAGCTCAGTACTCTCGGGTAAAAGGGGTCGATTAAAACATTATGGTTGAATTCAGATTTGATGTACTATTTATTTTATTTATCGTATCCGACGTATGCCATAGCATTTATTTCGAACCGTGAGATCTTCGAGAAGACAGTACGGTTGCCAGTTTTTGTTGCACTTTTAGAACCACCCAGAAGCCACGTGTAGGGTAGCGGTGGGTTTACTTTCCCTACGGACGTGGTGCAACTTCGACCCCCCTTTGTCAAGTGAGTGGGCAATTTGACTCTTAGAAGTTCTCAAGCCGCCCGAAGGCCTCCAACTTGGCTTAACGACTGCTGTCATAGACAGCAGCCGGGATCAACGGCTTAACGTGCCTTCCAAAGCTCGGGAGCGCTCAGTTAGAAACCACTCAAAGCGGTCACCCATCCATGGACTAACCCCGCCCGACAACCCGACATTGCTTAACCTTGCATACCGCTTACGGTACGCAGGCGCGACTGGGCCCGGGGGGCATCACGGTAGAATGACAGCGACCCCACGATGCCCCCCATTAAACGGCAGCGAGGGTCAACGCCGTAGAGGTTTTAGTGGGTCGCCCTTCCCCTGCGGAAGGGCGAGTCCCACATACCCCCCACCATGGGCCTTCCCTGGGCCCAGGGGATGTGTAAATGCATTTCCTCTGCGTCAAAAAAAAAGGCGCGGCTGGGCCACGAGCGCTCTATTTTTTGTACTGATGATGATGAGGATCATCGTTAAATATGGCGTCGGCAGCTGTTACCTCATAAAAGATATATAAGAGTGAGAGGACGGTTTCTGAAAGCCCTTCTGAAAGGCCGGCAACGCGCTTGTGACTGCTCTGGATGTTGCAGGTGTTTATGGGCGACGGTAATCGCTTACCATCAGACGGTCCGCCTGCTCGTTTGCCCCCTATAAATAAAATAAAAAACTTGCCAAACTTCCCATTGAATCAGATTTTTAAGAACTTCGCTTACGATTTTAGAGGGTTTGGTGCAACCCTCCTTTAATTTAGCTAACGTTAGGTTAGTGGTTCAAGCTTACGGCTGTCAAGTCGTGGGATCGAATGCCGGTTCGTACCAATCAGTTTTACGAACTTACGTACGTATCATTTGTTATTTATCGGTACCTTTTCAGTCAAGGAAAACATCGCGAATTAACTCGCAAACACCTACGAGGAACCAGAGGTAAGTATATATGTGAAGTCCCCAATCCCCAACCCGCACTGGGCTACCTTACCTCTTTTATCATTGAGAGAATATTTCTTGATATAGTAAATTCAAACAGTAGCCTATACATATGAGTTGAGACTACTTATGCTATCATAGTAAAGTCAAATTATAAGGCTAATATAAACTAAGCACAAACAGTCCACAAAAACTAATCCACAACACAGGCTTCGTCAGGTGCGTACATAAACAAACAATCACAACACAGAGACACCAGAGATGAAATCCGCCACACAGGCTTCGTCAAATGGACTTAACATAAAGGACCGCCCCGGATCGTAGATGGCTCAAAAGTTCCCATAATACTGGCGGCGTTGCCGCGCTGGATGGCCAGGGAAATCTGTTGAGCCACAAACGACCCGGACCGAGGATCGCACCCCCTTTCCCTTAGTCGTCGACCCAAATCCCTCACAAAGTCCCTGGACTCCGCGCCCCATAAAAAAAAAATATATAAGGGCTCCTTTCACCTTTGTTGCCTTTTTGGTACCTACGAATATCTAAAAAGATTCTATACATTTATTAGCTATCAGATAAGGTCAAAGTGACGCAAATCATTACCTAGTATTTTACTGTTTACATACCGGCAAGTATACTGGATATAAATAGATTGCATACCTGCTTCTCTAAGGTGATCAAGTTGTGCAACAAACATGTCTATAAGATAACTTGTTTTATTACTTAACTATACAAAATCTAGGTAATATTTAAGCTGAGCAGTGAGCACGTTTCTTCTGATACATTTTAAAATCTGTTTAAATTTTCCCGATCATGTCCGCATTCGCTGATAGCCTTGGAATTGGAACCATTGGATTTAGTGATTTAATTTGATGTCGCATTAGTTAACCAAATCGTCCGGTTTGCGTTTGTAAGACGCCCGGGCCCGCGCCAGTCGCTAGTTGTACCCGCAGTTGCGCACACACCATGACAGAGCCAAGACTTTTTACCCGTAAAGAAATCGAAGCGCGCAACCAGCGCGGCAATGCGGCCATCATCATAGATAATGTGGTTTATGATGTGAGCGGGTTTTTAGAAGACCATCCAGGCGGTGCGGAAGTTCTCTTGGACAACGCTGGCAAAGACGCGACGAAGTGCTTCCGTGATGTCGGGCATAGTGACGATGCTTACACGTGGCGGGAGCAGTATGTCATGGGAGAAGTTGTGGAGTCGGAACGCTTGCCGGTGGAACCGAGAGTTACCCAGCTTTCTTCGAGTCGGGAGCCGATGACACTTAAGGGGCTATTGGAAGTCGCACTGCCCCCTATAGGACTTGCTGCTGTGTCTGCTCTGCTCTACTTCTACCTCTTCGGGTAACTGATTGTGATAATTTTTGTTTTCGGTGTGAGTAGGTAATCAGTGGGAATTGCGCGGTGAGGTTAAAATGATCTAATCAGGTTTTTATTCTTTTATTTTAACCTCTTCGTACGTGTACTTATTTATGCTGCTGAATGAACAATAGATGAATGGACAGGTTCGTCTCTTTAAGGCTCGGTTTAGGTATTCGAACCATAATCTTTTTAGCGTATTTCCCAGTTGTCTGCTTTACCACGTTTCACGAAAACGACTGCCAACGTTCCAACTGATCATCCAACCCAAAGGGAACCTTAGTATAAGACCGACAGGCTCACACTAATTTTCTTTGCCGAAGCTAAGCATCCATCATCCTCCAAGCATGCCAGTATAACATTGTATATTTATAACAATATTTCTGTTTATTGAAAAATCCCAGGTCGAGGCAATAAAATAACGTCGAAAGTTTCTAACCTTACCTACGATTAGGGTGACACCACCAGTAATGGACAAGGCCCAATGATGTCCATTAACTCTTATGTAAAAGAAAATAAGAGTCATTATTTTTTTATAGAACAATCAATTTCCGTATGATCTTTGAATAAGGGTTGAAGTGTCCACTATTGGTGCTTGTTCTTAAAGTGTCCATAATTGGTGGTGTCACCCTATATGTAACTTTAAAAAAAAAGCATTTCACCAACATGACAATTGTCACCGGATAATGACAATTCGATGTAAATTGCTGCCAAGCCCTCAGACCCTCCTCCTCGACTCAGGAATTCCTGTCTCGCTCGAACTGTGCGAATTAGAAAGAAGAGGGTAAATTCTTCTCTAAATACTCGCGTCGTAGCGGCAGTAAATGATGTGCTAGCCCTGCATGTTGGCGCCGCCGTGGGAACTACAATAAGCGACACCTTTAGGTGTACTTGGCGTCCAAAGGGATAATGATGGAAACTGGACAGCATTGCTACTCATTGAGCCAGCAATGTACAGAAGAGGAAACGTAAACACGTATTACTTTTGTGATTCTTATTGTCATTGTATAAGATATTGTGTTTCTGTTTCCTAGACTGTCGAATTGGAGTTGTCAAGTGGCAATTGTCATGTGGGTGAGATAGGATCCAGGTCACATTGTAATTCTAATTTCAGACGATACGAAAACAATGCCACGACGGGCTGACATTTGACTTCGCACCGATCGGTGATGGGATGATTGTAAATCAAATTATAAAATAGTTTTTCTTAACGACTTGTTAATAGTTTTTACTAATTAATATCAGAATTGTAATAGAATGTGATCTATAGTGATAATAGTGCTCAATTAGTTATAAGTCTCAATATAGTTGTCAAGAAATAAATCGAGTAAAACCGATCTTAAAATGAATGCGTCTACAGTCTGTATTCTCTCATTTCTGATGTATTTGATATAGAAGCATTGTCTACTAGGAGAGGGGCGTTGATTTTAAATTTGGCATTAATGTATGAGTTTTATAAAACTACTTCTTTTGGTACTGTGTTCAATTCATTAGCTAATTTAATTATAACTGTATTATACCTATGTACTCCGGGCCTTTGGTGATATTATAAATTACTTATTACTAACATTTACTGTGTTATTTTCATGCAAAAGTGTACCCTTTAGGACTTCCGTAAGGCTTTATTTCCTTACTGATGCAACTAGAAATCTTCTTTATTGACATTGATATAATAGAGCTAGATAATTGCTCGAGCGAGCGTGCAACATTAGGTATATAAATAAGTCAAGAATAATGTTAAACTAAACTAGTAATACCTGTATGGCATATTCAATCAATAAATATATACGAAGAGAATCGGTGCAAATACATATACTTATATAACTTCTGTGAGTTTTCTTATGATGATTGAGAAAATTTAAATCACTTATCAAAAAATTCTGACTGGACACCAAAAAATACTGACTTGCACATTAAATCTGAGTTTTGACGAACGATTAGTATTTTAGCCGTGCAAATAAGTATTTTAGGATTGTAAGGTTTTTTGATGTGCATTTAAATACTAGCCGATGATTTTGATGTTGTTTAAACTATCATCTTTACACCTAATTGTAGGAACAGTATAAGGACGTCTCTTTCTCCTTTCCTTTGACATTATGTGTCACTCACTATACTTCGGTTTCAGCGATTGTTACACAATCAATCGATCAAAATATATATTGCATGTTCACGAGTTACAAATATGTTAAAACAATTAACATTGAATCTTATCTTATATCTTTAAACGAGCAATTCTTGTTTATATCTATATACTTTTCTATATATTTATATTTCCGGGATCTCGGAAACGGCTATAACGATTTTGATGAAATTTGGTATGTAGGGGTTTTCGGGGACGAGCAATCGATCTAGCTAGGTCTCATGCCCGGGAAAACGCCGAGCAAAGCTCGGCCGCCCAGATATTGAAACGATTTAATGGCGTATGTCACGTATTGAACATCCTGACGTTTCGAGTACCTTAACATCTCTCGTGGAGTCTACATTTTTTTGAACTTTTGAACCGGATTGTGGCTTTATTATTGGAGAGTAGACTGTGGAAAATCCAGGGTTACCTTCGGCACGACTCACGACCAGGCTGGTTTAAAGATTGGAATACTCTAAAACTTTGCGGTTCAGTGAGTTTGAGCGGCTTCATGCTTGAAAACAATTGCTGTAAAGGGCTCGAAACTTCGACACGCATTTAATCCTACTAATATTATAACGCGAAAGTTAGTGAGTTTGTGAGGATGTTTGTGACTCAATCACGCAAAAACGGCTAAACGGATTCAGACGAAACTTGGTATACAACGAATTTATAGCCTGGATTAACATATAGGATACTTTTTATCCCTGAAATCATCCCTCAAATACAAGGTCACGCGGAGAAAGTCGCGGGCCAAAGCTAGTACATAATAAATGCGATGAAATTCGTTTTTATCGTTTAGTTTAATAAAAGGTCTTTGCTTAAATAGCCCGGGTGGGTGAGTAACTACGACCTTTCAAATCTGGAGTGAAGACAATTCGTCACAATTATGCGTATGAACGAACGTAAAACCACATGTCTGGAATATCAATGAGCTTACGTCACTGCCTTGATCCACTGGCTTCTTGACCTGAGGTCAGTTTGGTACTTTAACAATTACGCTGCTGGCCTTTAAATTACACTTCAATGTGTTTTGCGCACACTCTTCTGGAAATGGAATTTGTACACTGACTTATTCCGCATAATTTTAAAATTTCGTAGTAAGATCGAAAAACCTCATCATCCTCCTAGCGTTATCCAAATACATCATACATCCCGAAGGATGCCTGGAGTCCGCTACCTAATCCCAAGATTTGGCGTAGGTGTAGTTTTTACGGAAGCGACTGCCATCTGACCTTCCAATCCAAGGGGAAACAAGACCTTATTGGGATTTCGGATTAGGCTTTGTCAAGTGAGTGGGCAACTTGACTGTTCTTGACTGTTCTGTTCTGTTGTGTGTTCTCAAGCCGCCCGAAGGCCTCTTACTCGGATTAATGACTGCTATCATAGACAGCAGCCAGGATCAAAGGTTTAGCCTGCCTTCTAAAGCACTGGAGCGGGAGAGGAATAACCACTCATAGCGGTAACCCATCCATGAACTGATCTGGGCCGCCATTTTTGCAATAGGAGAAAAAGTGTCCCAAAATGTACGTTCTTTCAAGTTTCCGTTCCGTTAGTTTCAGAATCAGAATTTTATGAATACGTTGTCACCTGTGGATGTCACATTTTACAAGTCAGAAAAACATACATAATAGCAAGTTCATGAAATCTCATCTCCTTACGATGTTTACCAAAACATACATAAATTAATAATTTGATAGATTTTTATAAAATACAAGTCGGTGTTCGATTCGAACCCACCAGCCACCTTGTACCAAGGCTATGCGCCTGTTATATTTGCCGCTGCAATGCGAGGAAACAATTCCCGCGCCGATTTATTTCAGGCACCATTCGACAAGTGCAAGTCACAGATGTTTTTATTATACAACGACGATGGCTACAAGTTTACGGCCTACCTTATCATCAGGCAAGGGCCTATGTATAGCACAAAAGATGTGATGTGATTTATTGTAAGCTTCACCACCTTTCATTCTAAATAATATTCGATCACTTCGTTCACGCTCTAGAAACACCCTCTCACAGATAGATGCTGCAACATAAATAACGTTGATTGGTCTGTAAGTATAAAATGTGCATTCGCCCTTGGTAGTGGGATACCAGTAGCTGTCATAGCATGTCTGTGATACAAATAAATACTATTGTATTTAACGGACATGCGCCCCCAACCGCAACACGCAAACTGACTTTATGACAGACGGCATGTATAGCTTTTCTTCCTTGCCAGTCCAGTTGTCTACCTACTTCGTTTGGCCGGTTTAAGGATGCTTCGCGCTAGACCGTTCCGGTCCGGACCGGCCCGTTTTCTAGTGCAAGAAATCGACGGCCGTCGCGTGTCCGTCGATTTAAATACCATATATAATTATTTTATACTGTCGCTCAATCGCCTTTGTCTTCTGATCAAATCGAGATTATCCATTTCGAAATAAATGACATGTTAAACACGCCATTGTATTGACAGCGACACGTACACTTTTGCATAAATACGGTATTAAACAACATTAGATTTGTCAGAACAATTGAATGGAAATGTACCAAGTATGTCTTTATTTATACAAGAAGTAGTGTAGGTATTTAGAATCTTGGAGAAATCCTGCAGATTTAATAAATAACTTCTTATTTCTGCCACGCTTAATAGGGTTTATTGATTTTCAGCATAAAAAAATAAATACAGATTACTTTTTTTTGGAACTATTACTTAAATAGCAGTTTTAAGTTTGGTTATTCGAGTATTTATGTGTTTTTTGTACTACGACGGTGACAAACAGGCGTAAGGTCCACCTGATGGTAAGCGGATAACGCAGCCTTATGTATTACGTTTAATGTTTATTAATGATTGAATAATTTGAATAATTTACAACTGACTTCTTTACTATTTGATGGAAATTTATAATGAAACGAGAGCAACAGACGTCATATTTAAAAGAATTGATGGTACATATTGCCCCTTTCATTAAACTGTAATATCAAGATTGCCAATAACGTCAAGTGGCTTCAAAGTCACGGCAATCGGGTCATTGCAGTTATCTGCGCGCGCCCAGCCAGTATCCCAGCGCCATACGTATCTACTTTAGTAGTCCGTGTTCAGCGCCCGCGCTAGCTACAACACAACATGCCCGAGCACACACAATTGAAACAATACACTCGCGCGGACGTGGAAAAAGAAAACCAGCCAGACGCCACACTCTTCATCATCCACAACCACGTTTACAATGTCACAACCTTCTTAAAGGAACATCCTGGTGGCCATGAGGTTCTGGTCGGTGTTGGTGGTTCGGACGCGTCAGAAGACTTCGACGATATAGGCCATAGTGTGGACGCGAAGGAGATTATGAAGAAATACCTCGTTGGGGAGATCGCGGAGGGAGAGAGGATTGAGAAGAAAAAGCGGAACGTTAAATGGGAGGACGTTCAGCATGATGGTGGATCGGGTTACCTCAGCATTTGGCGTCTGCCCCTGTTAGCCGTGTTTTTCGCGTCGCTCCTCTACTTTTATCTCACGTAATGTGGTGTTATGTGTTCCTGGTACTAGTGAACTTATTATAAGGGTATTATAAGGTTTTGTGTTAGTAAATTTATTCTTTACAAGTTCGTTTTGGCCTTTGATTCTTAAGAATACGATCCTTAGGTACTATGATCTAATGACCTAGTGGATGAAGTGGAATCAATTTTACTAATTCAGTATGTGTTTTCGGTACCTAGCTGCAAACATATTACAAAAGAATACAATGTGTAAGAAAGATTTTCTTGAAAATCCCCATTAATTGAACAGTTGATGCGTAAGGTAGAGTTTCCATTCAACCGCTCCTTTCCCTTGTGACGATGACAAATGTACCTAAATATGAACTTTTCTGAATGCAGTTAAACGCCGTAGTTATCTTCAGAAAATTTTATTTAATCGTATCTATGAATTTTTGGTAACGCAGAGGGAGGGCCTTAGAATGCTCCATGTGGCCTTACCCTGAGTTGAGGGTATTTGTATTTATATTATTTTGTACTATCTTACAATATTACTGCACAACGACCCGAAGTGTATCTTGATTTCCGACACCAAAGACCGCCACGCTTCCCTGCCCCTAGCTATCTCCGTTCAGTCAACGACGGTCTGGAGCTCATTTAGGTTCCTCAGGACTTCGTTGCCTCATCGGTACCTAAGGACACGCAACAGGTTTTCGTCAAGATGGACGAACCGAGTATTACGCCCTCCGAACTGCACACTCGTCATCCATTCGGACTATGTGCCCGAGCCATGGGGATTTCGTTTTTCCTATTTTTGTTCGGACACAAGATTTCCGAGTTCCTGGTTTTTTTTAATGAATTGAATAGCGATTTGTTAATTCCTGGTTGCACTCATAGACTTAGAGACAGCGCAAAATTAAAGTAGGTACTATCACAATTTTTTTTATGACATTCGTTTTGACTTTGACCTTTCCACCACGCCTGTGACAACTGATCACTTATCAGTAGGTACAGATACATCGTTTGACATTGGATAGTCTGCTATAACGCTATTGCAACAGAGTCTCTATTACTAAAATATGATTTTTACACAGTATTTATGTAATAAAAACTCTATTACATTAACGTTAAAGAAGATTATCCAATGGAATAACAGCATATATTGTCAAACTGAAAGTAATCGTACTATAGCGTTATCTTGTTGACTGTGATTAACACTGATTGGTCGAGCGTCGTACCCGTACATTAAGGGTCCTTATAAGGTAAAAAAATGCTCATCTATTTAGCCCATTTTCTGTTAAATCGACAAGTTTCTTGACATTTTATCAATGTTACTATCTAGAACAGGACTATTGCGACCTAATGACATAAATTTTAGATGTATTTCTTGCATTTTTCATTAAGATATTTTGTTTCAAATATCACTCCAAATCGACCATTTTCGAGCTAAAAACTGCTTTTTTGCACTTAAATTCTACTACACACAATAAAACCAAAAAAGGGCAATGTTACTATCTAAAACTTCAATAAAATCATAGTATCCTATAATCTCTTTATTGGTATTATCAATATTTTTGTCAAAATTTGAAAAAAAAAAAAAAAACTTGTAAGGCCTCTTTTTTAAGTGAGTTTTCAATATTGACAATTGGGATGTCGACTCAAAACTTTTTATTACTTCAATATAAAGAAGACTTAAAACTATGCCAAATAGTGAAAATGCTATTCAAATATCTCAAAAAATAACGAAGCTACAACGGTTAGAATGTTCGTAGTTAGAGAAAGTGCTACCTAACCGTGACGTCACTGTTAAGTAGCGCCATAGTAAATGACGATCGTTCAATACAAAGGTGCGTTTTGCGGAAAAGGGACAGAACATACCCACTCTTAAAACTTTGAAGACTTATAATTACGTAATTATTTATGTTTTTTAATTACTTTTTTCGCCATTTGATTGAGAATTTGAGCCTTTATGTAGAAAATTTGGATTTATTGATTTTCTTTTATAGTGTCGTCATCCCTATTACTATACAAACTTTTATCATCTTCCTAGCGTTTTCCCGATTGATTTCTAAGGACCCCGGGTCCGCTTCAACACTTATTCCCAAGGTTTGGCGTAGGCGCTAGTTTTACAAAATCGGCTCACACTTGACCCTCCAGCCCAGAGGAAAAACAGTTACTATACATAACTACAAATTACGCGAGTGTTAATAATAGTGCGCAGTTTAGACTAAACGTGTAATAAGATGTATGATGTATGTAATAAACGTAGGTAAGTCGGTCTGTAGGTAATAGTACATTACTTAACAAGGGCGGTAAAACAAAGAATGCCTCAGATCGCAGGAGCCGAAGGCAAGGGCGATAAATATGCGATCTGAGGCTTCCTTTATTACCGCCCGTGTTAAGTACAAAATTTTATGTCACCCCCTGGCCAGGAAGTGGGATTTTCCGCGAGCGGAGTGTGCGGTAATTGCCACTTTAAGGCGAGGTGTGGCATAATAATATGTGGTAATACAAAGTATTCATTGTAAACAATAATAGCGTCTCAATCGATGGTTTCCGCCGCAACAGCTGTTTGCTCACTTTGTCCAGTCGAGGAATTTGAATCTTTAGCACTTCGGACTCTATACCAATAGAAATAAAGTCCAAAATTGACAAACATTCAAATTCCCCGACTGTATAGTCGACGTTAAGTATGTTTACACTTTGCACCTTATCACAATGGGATAAGGTGCAAAATTGTAAACATGTCTTTGACATCGACTGTACCACCACAGTCAAGCTCGAAGACATGTGCAAGGACAAATTTGATCAAAAATGTACACAACTTTATTGTTAAGAGCCCAAGGTTCTATATTTATGTACCTACTCGACTGCACTAATGCCTTATTTACACACGTACGAGATTCGTTTGCGAGTTTCATTACATTGCGGGTTACCGAGGTATAAATAATTCAATCGATCTATCAAACTGCGCAATGTAGCCAAAATCGCATGCGAATCACGTACGTGTGTAATTAAGGCCTAAGTCATAAATGTATGTATGGACGTTTACCAAAGTGACTAAAACATCTGTGTGCTCTAACGCCGTTGTCAATCAAGTCATCATTGCATTTTGACAAGTGCGTATAGATATTTTCGATGCTCTCTGTACACGACGTCACGATTTGTATTTTATGTGCTTGAGGTTTAAATAAAAATTACGTAATGAGTTTTATTTGACAAAACAAATTAATAAATAAAATTAAGACCTACTCCCGCCCTGCGTTCTACCTGATTCAAAGGTCCCCAGAATGCTCGCGGCATTTCCACACTGAACAGCAATGGAGACTTAACCCAGAGCGGGGGGTAGTTACCCTCTCCCTCAGCCTTCCCGAGGGCTTTGAAAAGCCCGAGAGCCTCGCTGCCCCAGGGTCGTGATGTTTCAACTGTGATCGGGACTAAGTCGTACGCCACTTTTATGTCCAAGTTATGATAATATGAATTAAACTGCCCCAGGGTCGTGCTGTTTCAACTGCAAAGTAGTACGCCACTTTTTTTTAATTATTACAAATTTCGTGCGATATATACTAAAAAAACATCGAGCTGACATTTCGCCTCGATTGAATTTGACTTTTCAGTGATACTAGAATAGAGACATGTCAACTTTGACATTTAAATTTTGACAGTTTTGTTTGACGTTTAATATTTTAACATCATATATGAGATTAAAATGAAAATTATATTACTGCTGTAGCCTTAGCCACAGATAAGAAAATTGCCATAAATTCATTGAATGTTGAAATGAGAGTCATTTTCTACGGTTTCCGAACGCATATTAGAGGATTTATGATATGTGTGTAGATAAAAGATAATTGATGGTTGAAATAAATTATTGTACATTAAGGTGAGAGAATAGGTACCTACCAGTCTTAAACATATATACCTAAATACCTAAATTAATTATTCATATTTAACCTCCACCCACAATGTTCCCTTTCTTATCAAAAATAAAGAAAAACACATGTAACACAAACGTATACCTAAGCTATTGTCATATAGCTTAAAGTGTAAATTATTATTTTTTCATGAAAAAATTATCAAATATATTATGCTTATATTGTCAGACTTTATTAAATTGTACATTAACATTATGAATTTATGACATGTAAAAGTGCCCTTTGCAGAATAAATGTTTGAATTTAGAATTTTAGAATTATCAATACAAGCTTGTCCGTGGCATTGTCATGTTTGTCGATAGCCGGCCGCGGCCGTTGATCTTAGACGTAGATGTTATTGCGCATTATAAATGGATATATACACAGTCTGTGTTGCCAACTCGAAATGAATAATGTTCACTGATTTTGAATTTTAAATTTCTGTATTCTCTGTTGAAAGTAAAAATATACATACATGAAAGAATTATTTCGATTCGTCAATAATCACGATAGTATTAGTAACAAACTTTCGAGTGATTTTGCACAGCTTCGTTAAGTGCTAATACGAAAATCTACAAAAAATTTTAATCATCCAATTTATCTACCATCCGTTGCTAAAAATATCATTTTTCATATTATTTTTACCTATGATTAATAGTAAGACATAAATTTCCATTACATAATGAACACTGAAAATCGAACCTGGATAAGATTTTCGAAAATAGCACATATTATTTAACAGATTTGACTTGAGAAAAATATGCTAAAATTTTACTGCTAAATTAGTTGAAAATATGTTAAATTTAGCAGAAAATATACAAAGTAGGCAACACTGCACACAGTATTATGTTACACGCGGAATGTTGTCGATATTCCCTTATATCTCTATTTCTATATATCGCACATACCTAAATAAATAACTTATTGATTCTGGGTGTGACTACATACTGAATTCGGATTGCGATGGATTTGTATGTATGTTTTGCGTTCTCAGTCTCAATTTTGCGAAACATGAATAAAGTTTCTTCTGAGATTAGCCTACCTATAGTTTTAGTATTGCAATACAGCGAGGAAATGCTGCCAGCATCTTCGGTACCATGCCACGGAGGCCCAATTTTTGACATATGTTTTAGTTTAGTTTAGTTTATTTAGATATAGATATTTAATTTTAATTTAGTTTTATTTCTAGGTCTAGTTTTAGTTGTTTATACTGTTTTTAATATTATGTTAGTTTAAATGGCTGTCAATAAATTAATTAAATGGGTTTACTTACTGATCTTTGACATAGGTAACTTGTTTTTGCAAATAATTAGTTTACCATTATCAGATTACCATATACCTTTTCATAATCCATACTTAATATTATAAATGCATCAGCAGGTATGTCTGTCTATCTGTCTGTTACCTTTTGCGCTTAAACCGCTGAACCGACTTAGATGAAATTTTGTATGGAACAATTGGTTTGGTTTGGTATAATTTGGTATGTTTGAGTCTCAGGGAAGTACAAAGGATACTTTTAATCCCGGAAATCATCCCGTAAGGTAAGGAAGTGGAAGTTTGTAAGGAAGAGCGATAAATAGGCAAGCGCCTGAAATAAATTAATAGCAAAATTCTAATGCAATATGAGAAAAAGCTAGTATATCATAATCGTAAGTCTGTGACGATTGTAGGTTTTTGGTCTAAAATTACTGAACGGATTGTGACGAAACTGTCCAGTAATATGTACCTAGCTTGAACATCAGAATAAGGTAAAGGCCATTCGGTATTTATACACGTCCGAATTTTGATATTGCTAGTCAAACATACCTATTTGGCGGGCATGTAAGCGCACCCTCGAAATTCCGAAAATGATTAGTCGTTTTTTTACGTTGGAAGAAGATTATTTACATCGTTATGCATGTAAATTTTACCCTATATGGTACAGAAAAACAATTTGCTGTAATAAAAACAAAATGGTTTTTTGTGGCTGATTAAACTCTACATCATTATTTTAAGGTACTGTTTGAACGACAAGTGCCTAACAAATATATCTCCTGGAACATATATGACGATAGTCATTAGGATGATTAGATAATAAAGAACTTGGAATTTAAGATAATCGCTTGCTAAATGAGTCATGGAGAATGGACGACGGGACAGTTTAGTAATTATGTAGGTAAGTAAGTAGATAATCTTATTTATGTATACTAATTGACTAATGGTAATGACTCCGTGAGCTGAAGCCTGAGAGTGATAGCCCCCCATGGCTCCGCCATTTTGAAATAAAAAAAAGCATGTAATTAGCGGAGCTGCTCAAAAATTTTACGAGAATCGGTTGAGAAATGCGTCCTGTAGAGAAGAACAAACCAAAAAAAGTCTACGTAATCATAGATCCTGCTCACAAAATTTCACGAGTTTCGGTTGGGAAATGCGATCAGTAGAGGAGAACAAACCGAAATTCGACCGGCCTCAGAAACATGCGAAATTATAGATATATTTTCTTTATTTCTAAAAAAATACCCGACAATAAGCTTTAGCTTTTAATTTTTGAACCTACTCACAACATTTTACGAGAATCGGTTGAGAAATGCGACCTGTAAGGGAGAACAAACGGAAGTACAGTCAAGGGCACCAATATGTATACACTTTTTCACCTTATTCCATTAAAATAAAGTCGAAAAATGTTTACATATTTATGCCCTCGACTGCACATATACCAAATCATTTTTGTCGAACCTGAAGTAGAGACCTTCGTTTCACTCGGTGGATCAGTTTCTTGCCTTACAGCATCACAGTTAACACTTAGGTAAATTTTCACCATTTGTCAACCTTATTTCTTTGATATAAGGCTTACAAATGGTCAGCTGTGATGTCCATGCGGCATAATAATATATTATTATATATAACCTATACCAAGGTCGCTCAGCTGTTAGTTTAGTACAAATGGCAACAAACTAACAAACCAATAGTAGTCCTTATCTCGTTCTAATAAGGTTTGACACGGTTAAAAGCTGTGTCGCCGAGGGTACAGCGTTGGCCTTTACTTCCAAAACAGGTTTTCTAAATATTTTTAGGGAATTAAACGCAGAGTCACTAAAGTTAAGCACTACCTATATCTATCTATCTATACATATAATAAAGCAGAAGAGGGTCGAAAATCTGTACATTGAAGATATTAGTAAAAAAATCGATGGAGGGGTCTAAGAATCGATAACAGAACACGTTTCAACTGTTTTTAGAATTCATGTCTGTTTGTCTATTTGTCTGTCTGTTTATATGTCTAACTATCACGCGAAAACTAGCGAATGGATTTTAATACAGCCTTCACTAATATGTTTATTGGATCTTCGGCCAGGTTATAGGCTATAAAAATCATACAGGTTAGGGATGAAAGGGGGTGAAAAGAGGGGTTAAACTTTGTATGAGAAGTCTTTCAGTTCATGATTTACAGGCTTGAAAGTTGGTAAGTATATACATGGACGCAAAGTAAATAGAACCTCATTCAAACATTGTATAATAAACAGATACTATTTGAAAAAATGGGGGGTGAAATAAAATACCTCTGCCTCTCAAGGCTATAGACAAAAATACAAAAGTCCCTCAAACCATATTAACTGTTTGAAATGAGAGATCTAATTATGTTAGTCAGTCAGTCGCTATCAATATTCACAAACCTTACTACGCAACCTCGGTTTTTTTTTGTGTTCGATGGAGGGTACTTTACCTACGCAGAGCGGCGGGCTCTCGGTTGCATGGTAGCACTTGCGACATGTACTACCTATATATTAAGTATGCGCATTTTTGTATAAAATATTGTTTTTTGAGGTGCTCATTACAAGAATGATACTTATCCATTATCAAATTGAAGATGGCGGACATTTACTTATTTACTTTTCTTAATAATCGATATGAGTTTCATCTTTGAGGTTCTTCGAGGTGCCGATTAGTTGCGTTTTCCGTCAGCAAAATGTATAAAAACGTTCAGCGCGTAAGAGATATAAATTTAGGGTATATTGGTATTCGTTATTAAAACATACATACCTACGTAACAATAAACATCAAGTATGACCAAATTCGAACAGGCGGATTGGAAAGCAAAAAAAACCGGCCAAGTGCGAGTCGGACTTCGCACATTTAGGGTTCCGAACCGACCGCAAAGTTAAGTTGGTTTTTATAAGAAAAATAAGGAAATTTCAAAGAAAAAAATCTAATTTATCAATATATTAGTCTTTGTTGGTAAAAAATACGTAATAACAATCATTATTACCAAATTTTAAATTCATCGGAACAAAATTTCGTAAATTCCAATAATTTATGAACAAAAAAAATATCTATTCAACTACCTCTTTACAAAGCCACTTAATAGGTCAACAAATTTTTTTCATCTACATTGCTTGATGCGTATGAAGTATTTTCTGTACCTGCATCATAATGTTCGAATCATTTCGCACTAGCTTTTTTATCTACATTACTTGACGCGTAGGAATTATTTTCCGTAACTGCATCATAATGTTCGAAAAATTTCGCGCTCGCTGCGCTCGCGTTTTCATGTGCATAACTTCATGAGAATGAAGTATTTCCCGCACCTGCATCATAATGTTCGAAAATTTTCGCACGCCGTACGCTCGCGTTTTCATCTACATTATAGTTAATGCGAATGATGTCTTTTCCGCACCTGCATCATAATGTTTGAAAAATTTCGCGCTCGCTGCGCTCGCGTTTTCATCTACATTACTTGATGAGCATTTTCCGCACCTACATCATAATGTTCGATAATTCTCGCGCGCCCTACACTCGCGTTTTCATCTGCATTATAGTTGATGCTTATGGAGTCTTTTCCGCACCTGCATCATAATGTTCGAAACATTTCGCGCTCACTACGCTCGCGATCTCATCTTCATTTCTTGATGCGTATGAAGTATTTTCCGCACCTGCATAATAATGTTCGAAAAATTTCGCGCTCGCTGCGCTCGCGTTTTCATCTACATAACTTCATGAGTATGAACTATTTTCCGCACTTTACTAAACTTAGCGGGCGCTATGATCGCTTTTTCATCTAAATTACAGATGCGTTTGAAGTCTTTTTCGCACCTGCATCATAATGTTCGTAAAAATTTCGCGTTCGCTATGCTTGCGTTTTCATCTGCATGACTTGATGCGTATGAATTATTTACCGCACCGGCATCACAATGTTCGAAATATTTCGCGCTCGCTGCGCTCGCGTTTTCATACACATTACTCAATGAGTGTGAAGTATTTTCCGCACCTGAATCATAATGTTCGAAAAATTTCGCGCTCGCTGCGTTTGCGTTTTCTTCTACATTACTTGATGAGCATTTTCCGCACAACCTACATCATAATGTTCGAAAATTTACGCGCGCCGTACGCTCGCGTTTTCATCTACATTATAGTTGATACGTATGAAGTCTTTTCCGCGCCTGCATCAGAATGTTCGAAAAATTTCGCGCTCGCTGCGCTCGCGTTTTCATCTACATTACTTGATGAGTATTTTCCGAACCTACATCATCATGTTCGTAAAAATTTCGCGTTCGCTACGCTCGCGTTTTCATCATCAATCAATCAATCAATCATATATTTATTTGTTCAACACAGGTATGTTACAGAGGTCTAAGAGTAGGTAATATTGAAACACCATGTTGGGCCGTTAGGCATACAAATCTTATGGAGCTCTTAATGGAGCCAGGCTTGTGCCGAGTTCCATTAATCGCAGTCAAAGAAAAATTCGTTAACAGTATAGTATGCTTTTTTTACGAGAATATCAAATAGCTTCTTCTTAAAATCTATCATATTATCTAAATTTATAATATCTTTCGGCACTTTGTTATAAATTTTAGGGGCCATTCCCAGTACACTTTTTCTAAATAGAGCTGTTTTGGAAGACATCCCGCCTACTTTATTCCTGAGACGTGTACTCCTAAAACTGGGATATAAATGCAAATTACATCTAACAAACATTACAACTTCAAATACATACAAGCATGGAAGTGTCAATATACGTAATTTTTGAAAATATGGCTTACAAGACTCAAGTTGACGAATGCCACATAAAGATCTAACACATCTTTTTTGTGCTTTAAACGCCATTTCTCTTTCGACCGAGTTTGCCCAGAAAATAATACCGTACCTTAGAGCCGACGTTACGTAAGCGTGATAGGCTGTTAAAACCACTGACTCATTTACAACTTTTCTTAGATTGTATAGGGCGTATGAGAATTGATTCAGTTTCTTACATATATTGTCAATTTGAGTTCGCCATGTCAGCTTATTATCTACACTTAACCCTAAAAATCTTGTAACATCAGTTTTGTCAATATGTTGTCCCTTATATGATATATTTATATTGTGAAATTTGTTCAGTCTTTGTTGAAAATACATGATCTTAGTCTTGGTCAAATTAATTTTCAAATTATTTGTAGTTAGCCAGTCAATTACAGATTCTAATGTCAAGTTTATGTCATCTTCATAGGATTCAATATTTTTACAAGAAAAAAGTATGGTACTATCGTCAGCAAAAAGAACTGTAGGGTACTCGATGGCTTTTGGTAGGTCATTTATATAAATAATAAATAATAAAGGGCCTAAAACACTTCCCTGAGGTACACCATAGTGAATACGGCTGATTTTCGATGAATAAGTTCCTTCAGTTTTTGTTTTAATGCATATTCTATTTATTTGCGTTAATTGCTTACGGTTACTTAAATATGATTGAATTAAGCCGTGGATATTACCCCTAACACCATATTTGTGTAACTTGTCCAGAAGTATACGATGATCAACAAAATCGAACGCCCTGGACATATCCATATATAGAGCCGAAACTGGAACTTTTTTATCAAGACTAGTTAGAATTATACGCATCAAATCAAAAATTGCCATGTTAATAGTTTTACCTTTGCGAAATCCCATCTGCTCTTGTGCAAAAAGGTTATTTGTCTCAAAGTAATCATATATACCATTGTGAATAACTTTTTCGATAACTTTTGAAAAAATGGGGAGCAGTGCCACAGGTCTATAACTGGCCATATCTTCCCTGTCACCTTTTTTAAACAGCGGCTTCACGATGCCTATGTTCAACCTTTCTGGAAATTCACCTTTTTCGATACATAAATTTGTTATATAGCTAATCACTGGTGAAATAATATGAGATACTGATTTCACAACTTTTGTACTAATACCATCGTAACCGGTACTGTAGCTATTTTTAAGGAGTTAATTATTATTTGAATGTCACTTGGATTAGTCGGTCTCATAAACATAGAATTAGATAAATTACATGTCATTGTCTTCATATGTCTAGAATTTTTAGGATTGGAATTGGATACATTCAAATGCGTCAAATCAATAAAATACCGATTAAATTCCTGGGCAATCTTTTGAGGGCATGTTACACATTTGCCATTCGAGAATATTTGTGGGATGTCAGCGGGTGGTTTCAATTTATGCTTATTTATGATTTTCCATGATGCCTTAGTCTTATTTCTCGAATTTTTAATGATGTAGTCATTTTGCGCTCTCTGGGTCAATTTAATTACTTTTTTTAAACGTTTAGAGTAATTTTGGAAGGTCACTTTATCACTAAGTTTATCACATTTCGAATGTCTATATTTATAGAGTAAATCGCGTTTCCGCTTACAACACTTTTTTATACCTTTGGTGATCCATTTTGGTTTAGAGAATGGAGAAATTTTAATTTTTTTGATTGGGAAGCATAGATTGTATAGTAACTCAAACTGATTGGCAAAGCTATTATAGGCCTCATTAGAACTATTCGCCATGTAGACTTCGTTGAAATTTAGCTCTATCAGGCGCTCTCTAAATTTATTGATGTTATCTTGACTTAAGTCTCTCCCTTTTCTATACCAATATGCTAATACACATGTTTCTCTGACCGGGCATTTCAAAACTTGAGCTGAGTGGTCAGATAGGGCAAAGTCAATCACTTCGGCGGTGGTGCCTCGTACATTGTGGATGATATTATCTATACATCTGCATGACTTGATGCGTATGAATTATTTTCCGCACCGGCATCATAATGTTCGAAATATTTCGAGCTCGCTGCGCTCGCGTTTTCATACACATTACTTGATGAGTGTAAAGTATTTTCCGCACCTGCATCATAATGTTCGAAAAATTTCGCGCTCGCTGCGTTCGCGTTTTCTTCTACATTACTTGATGAGCATTTTCCGCACTTTCATCATAACGTTCAAAAAAATTTCGCGCGCCGTACGCTCGCGTTTTCATCTACATTATAGTTGATGCGTATGAAGTCTTTTCCGCGCCTGCATCAGAATGTTCGAAAAATTTCGCGCTCGCTGCGCTCGCGTTTTCATCTACATTACTTGATGAGTATTTTCCGCACCTGCATCATAATGTTCGAAACATTTCGCACTCACTACGCTCGCGTTTTTATCTTCATTACTTGGTGCGTATGAAGTCTTTTCCACACTTGCATCAATGTTCGAAACATTTCGCGCTCGCTGCGCTCGCGTTTTCATCTACACTATTTGATGCGTATGAAGTATTTTCCGCACCTACATCGTAATGTTTGAAAGAATTCGCGCTCGCTGCGCTCGCGTTTTCATCTTCATTACTTGATGCGTATGAAGTATTTTCCACACCCAGTATCAGAATATCCGAAAAGTTTCGCGCTCACTTCGCTCGCGAGCGTTTTCATCTACATCTATAATAAGTTAATAACATATATTTAGTCCTCTGTCATGTTTCATGTGGGCGGGCGCATTGAGCCGACGCGCGCAATGTTTGGCGAGACAACCCGGCGAAATACGGTGTAGAAGTTGATATGGATAATGGATATTCACGCGAATGAAGTCGCGGGCAAAAGCTTAGATAAATAAATTTAAAACTGGACTACCCGTGCGAAACTGGGGTGGGTTATAAATGCGAAAGTAACTCTGTCTGCCTGTTCCTCTTAAAATGCTCAACCGATTTAGATGAAATGTGTTATGGATATAGTTTGAGTCCTAGGGAAGGACATAGGATACTTTTATCCCGGAAATCATCCCTTAACGGGGTTTAAGTTAGAATGGAAGAGAGATAACTAGGTAAGCGCATGAAATAGAAGAATGAAATAACATTCTAACGCGATGACGCGAGTTCTACGCAGACGAAGTCGCGGGCAAAAGCTAGTATAAAATAATTGAATTTAAGTAGGTTGTTTGTTTGAATCCTGACTTGCAATCTTAGGTTACAATCTGGTATTTTATTGATAGGTAGTCAAAAAACTGGCAAAGTGCGTGTCGGAATTAGCGCATTTAGGGTTCTGAACTAACCACAAAATTAAGTTGGTTTTAATACGAAAAATGAGGACATTTCAACGAAATCTGATTTATCAACAAATAAGTGTTTGTTGGTAAAATATACGTAATAATTTGCGTTTTGTGTCGGGGGTTAATACAATCATTATCATCATATCAGCCGAAAAACGTATAAACTGCGGCATATTAAGCCTCCCCCAAAGACTGCCACAATGACCGGCCCTGCGCCACCCGCATCCAGAGGATTACGGCGACCTTTACCAGGTCAAACTTGTGGGAGGTCTACCCGCGCTGCGCCTTCCAGTCCGTGGTCGCCACCCGCGAACCTTTCGGCCCCAACGGCCATCGGTTCTACGTGCACCACTGCCACTTAAGTTTAGCGATTCGAAGTTAATACTACTTAATACTATTCCGAATGAAAATGTACGCCCTACCCGTGTCTTAAAGCTGTATAATTTCGTATAGTCCACTATAAATAAAATAAATGCGCAATTTTCTGAATCATATTTACCTAACCGTTAGGCTATTAAATACAATGCGCAAGAGTAATTTGTCATTATTGTCTGCCAATCATGCTGAAGTTCCGTATTTGAAATCTGACGAGCTCAGACTAGCCAGACTCGACATCAAATAATAATACTACTACGGGCGAGATGGTCATATCAAACTTACACCGGCAGCACTGATTTTCAGACAGCTCCGTACGTAGGTACGTGCGTTACCCACGGAACGCAACACAACATACTACCTACTACATGATGTACGTAATATAATAAATGATTTGACATAATATACGTCAACTACAAAACTGGACTGATAACTGAAGTATAGCAGGATCTCTATACAATATTTACTCTGTGCTGATGAATGATGACGCAGCACCTAATTGGCTATCGGAGCGGGCGGGAAGGCCGTCCGTACGCCGTCGCCTGCGCACTCAGTAGTGCCCCACGCGCCGAGTCAGAAACTCGCATAATGGCCGACAAACGATTCACACGCGCCGAAGTAGCCAACTACAACTCTAAAGACAACAACCTCTTCATCATACACAACCATGTTTACGACGTGAAGGCTTTCCTGGACGAACATCCCGGCGGTCATGAGGTCCTAGTCAATGTTGTTGGGAAGGACGCCTCGGAAAACTTCGACGACATCGGACACAGCTTAGACGCTAAGGAGTTGATGAAGAAATTCAGAATTGGGGAGCTGGTTGATGCGGAAAAGACTTCGGAGAAGAAAAGGCCGGTGTACACATCGTCGCAGATGAAACAGGAGGATGGAGGTCTCTTGAGCTCGTGGAGACTGCCCATAATCCTCGGACTCCTGGCAACACTGGTCTACCATTACCTGTTCTAGTGAAGTGGCTGTGACTGAATTAGCTTTAAGGCATAGTGAAATTATTGGGATATATATTTTAATAAATATTTTTATATTAAAATCGTTTTAGACATTGCGATAGCGAACTCATTAGGGTTTATCAGTTCTTATCTTGTGCCTCGTTTTATAACTTATCAGTCCAGTTTTGTAGCTGTTGTTTTCATGAACTTAGAAGTTGTATAATAAATTCATTTATTTAACGATCGATAGTTTAATAAAACACTCAAGAGCATATAAAACGGATTGCACTTTGTATGGAAACTCGATACAGTGTATCAAATTTATTTGGCCTCGACTGTATGATAATTACTTGATTTTGTACCAAACCGGTTGCCACCGGCTATTTATTTTTACTTTCTCCATTTTGCAAGCTTAAGTGATGATTTTTGGTTTGGACGTTTCTCTCGAGGATAAAACAATCATTGTACTCGTAGTATCTAAATTGGTTCGGAATTCAGTGATATCTGATTAAAAGGTTATAACGGACATTTTTGTATTTAATAAAATACCTACTAAACCAGACTAGATATTTAAATTGTGATCTCTCGTTTTATATTTATAGGTACGGTCCTATTTCCATACTGGATCTGGTAGAATATGTTCTTCGGCCATAAAAATTTCGAAAAGGATGTTTCTGTGGTACGCGGTTTATTACTTGCCTAGTAGTTTTAGGGTGTGAAACTACTTGTGTCTCGACATCACATAGTATATAATAGTTATACTCACCCCGACGTTTCGGATATTGTGATACATTCGAAACGTCGGGTAAACCTTAAAAAAGGTAAGTGAGTTATAATTGTACGCGATTATTGAAGTCCTGTTTTTTTCATTTGATTTAAACATTTAATTTTGTTAACTATACCAGAGACTAGTAATTATATAGACTGCCAATGCCTATACATTGTGGCGTAATTTTAAAATAATGAGCCTGCTGTAGCTAGTTTCACTATGGAGAGATCACTTTACCATTTAATTCGTATGCCACTAAGACCTCTGCTTAACACATAGCGCCATCTATGAACACAACGAACAAGCTCCCAACAGATGGCGCTATGTGTTAAGCAGAGGTCTTAGTGGCATACGAATTAAATGGTAAAGTGATCTCTCCATAGTGAAACTAGCTACAGCAGGCCCATTATTTTAAAATTACGCCACAATGTATAGGCATTGGCAGTCTATATAATTCCTAGTCTCTGACTATACACACCTACTGTTGTTGTTGATTATTGAAGTTGGTGCTCTTTACAAAGACAGTATCTAACCGTATTTTACTTACTTACCCGATAACAAACGTGTTGATTTTACTGATTAATTTAGCCGCATTATATGATATAGTTAAGTTTATCCTTCTTTCAAGTCTTATTCGTGAAACAGGTTTGGATGATAAATAGGATATGATTATACCAATATCATTTAAATAAATTCAGTTGAATATTTATGCATATCTATAAACCGCCTTATAAATCGCCTGGACGTCTGCGTGTATACACGCTGTTTATAGTTTACTTTGGTTTATTGAGTCCATTTTTTCCTCAAAATGATTCATTTTGCTAATTTTTGTGCGCGTGTTTGATCCGGAAATCGTTATTATTAAAGTTCAAAGGATCTTGGAGTCCATTGGACTTAGTTTGTTTCATAGCAAGATCCAAATTAAACGGTTTCAGAAAATAAGTAATTTACCGGGTGAAACGAAGGTCTCCGCTTCAACTTCGACAAAAATGCTTCCAAATACAGGTCTTATTTCTCTTAAATACATACATAGAATACATGCAAGACTCAGGAACAAATAAATACTCGTGCGCAAGCGCATCACACAATAATACCATGTCCGGGTATCGAGCCCGGGACCTCCAGCTTCGTAGGCATCGTCACTACCTAGGCTAAGGTTGTCCTATTCACCAAATAACCGATTCTATTCACCGATGGCCGTTGGGGCCGAAATGTTCTCGAATGGCGACCACGGACCAGAAGGCGGAGCTTGGGTAGACCCCACAAGGTGCACTGGGCGAAAATAGTAGTTATTTACTAATACCAAAAAATTTGTCCTTGTAACTACTAATTACTACTAAACTGTTTTGTAACCGTTAGTATATAATCTCCTTGTCTTGGGATTCACTAAAACTTACTAATAATTAGTATTTTTTTCGCTCAGTGTGGACTGATGGCCTGGTAAAGGGTAAAGGTCGCGGGATCGGGAGTCCGCTGAATGCGGGCGGCGCAGGGCCGGTCATTGTGGCATTGGGGGAGGCCTATGTCCAGCAGTGGACGTCTTTCGGCTGATATGATGATTCACCATTTGTTTGCTCTTGAAAAACAATCGCCATATTACGCGAGTGCCGGATATAGGTGAGCTGATTGATAGCAAACCCGATTTCTTCGAAGATTGATTCTCGATCTCGGCACTTGTTTGAGATGGCTGGCACGTACCGTCCGCCGCCGCGCTTATTGCATCATTGATTTACGGGTGCCTCGGCTTTGTTTATGCCGATATATGCCTACATGAGGTAAAGGCCTGGTGCCTTAGACAATTCAAACAGACATCAATCCCTGTTTGGTGGTATACCCGAGCCAATGTTTCCCTCATCATCATCATCATCATCATATCAGCCGAAAGACGTCCACTGCTGGACATAGGCCTCCCCCAAAGAGTGCCACAATGACCGGTCTTGCGCCACCCGCATCCAGCGGACTCCCGCGACCTTTACCAGGTCATCAGTCCACCTTGTGGGGGGTCTACCCACGCTGCGCCTTCCGGTCCGTGGTCGCCACCAATGTTTCCCTATAACTAACTATTGATGAACTTGTTAAGGGGAGGTATCCCCAACGCAAATGTCCCGCTCTAACACGCGTGAGTTTATAATTAACCATCCCGCTCTCTACGCAAGCTCTGCGCGCAGTTTTGTAAATATTTAGCTATAGTCATTAAGCCAATCATTCTATCAAAGCAAACCCTGCGAATTTGTCTATAACTATTTACGATCTTTAATTGAGTACAGCAATAAAACGTTAAATATCAGTAATATAGCCGTAGTATTGAAAATACATTCCAAAAAGGGGTAACTTCGCGATTTTTTTCTATCGAGTGAAATTCATCAGGTCATGTAACTAGCTGCGATTTTGACTAGACAAGATCCTTATGTAACACATATTTTTTTTTTAGATTTTAAGACACTATATTCTATGTCTCAGATGGTTTTTAAAAACTCAAAAGTGGTAATACACGGCCTTAAATATTGAGCTGTGAAGTAGGTGCGGGCTGAAAATCGAAAAACGGCGCTGTACTGGCAACCAGGCTTGCAGCACACGCTGAGCCCGAGCCTATTGTCCACCCATCCTAGATTTGACCGCGGCCGACATTGCTTAAGGCGCTACAACGAGAAATTTAGAAACTTTGAAACGCTGTTCTGCCCAGACGAGGAAATAATAGGGACTGATTTTCAGATATATGATTCTTGACTATTATCAATCAATCAATCAATCATCTTTATTGCAGACCAAAACGATCCATAGTTTGTTAGCATGTCTTACATAACTACTTATATACTAGGGATAGGGTGACTAAAAGATAAACATGTAAATACACACTACACATTATACTCGATTTCGACTTATCCCTCGACACTGGGTAATCCTACGTGCAGTTTGTTCCAGTGTCTCGGTATTGGTGAATCCAGTTTACCAACAAACGTTTTCAGGACGCTATTTTCGCTGCCATTCAGTCTCCGCATTAGCGACGCCGACCTATTGCGTATGATCGCGTAAAAATCATTCGTACGCGCTTCCGCGAACATAGCGGATGCACTGCAATACCTTGGCAGTTTCAATAGCATCCTGAAAACGTTGTTGTATTGTATTCACAGGGCATTGTACGACCGCTGAGTGTAGTTGGTCCACAGGCTGCAGGTGTATGATTGTGGTACTGACAATAGCCGAAACATGAAATCCAAGTTTTTTTTACTCAGCCTACTAAAACAACGCATTATTATAAAACACGATTAAGTTAATATGATGATATTTTACCTTATCTATACCTACTCTGACAAGAGGAAATTTAATAAAACTGCACACAGTCAGATATTTTCGAGATTTGTCTAAAAAGCCATTCCCGGAGAGTGTTACATCCCGTTTTGTCGTGAACGAAAAACATACGCGCGTCTCTTTCAATCAATACATTATATCGCCTTAACCTCGCATACTCTGCACGCCGCCGGCACGCGGGCGCAGATGGGCCACGAGCGTTCCTTTTTTTTCAACATTGCTTTCTAAGTCGGCCCCCGAAGGGGGCCTTAACTAATTGCCAATAACCACGAGCGTTCCTTGGAAGGATGCAACTGTACTGGGATAACCCTAGGAGGATGATGTACTGAGTACCTTTATTAAACGGGGCCTCACGAGGATAAGAGCGAGATGCAATAGGTAACAGCAATTACAATATGACATCGACCGAGCGTAATCAACCCATTCTAGACGGTTCCACGTGGCGTAATATCAGCTAATTGTATTGGATTTGAAGAAACTAAACGTATGTCAATTTTGGACTCGATTCGTATTGGAATAGTGTCCAAAATACTTTGTACATAATAGTTAATATCTAGCATGAATCAACAGTTTCGATACGATTGATATGGCTGAATTACTAAGTAAGGTAATTAGATATGTAGGTGATACCTTATCTCATCATAGATAAATATGCTTTCGACTCAAAAAATATTATATAACCCGTTGATTTGAGGTTAATTAAGTCGTACTTATCATTGAAAAACGCTTATCTAAATACTTAGGTTATTTTCTGGGTGAATGAACACGCATAAAGTCGAGTTTCCTCCTTGGGTTAGAAGGTCAGATGGCAATCGCTTCTATAAAAGCTAGTGCCTACGCTAAACTTAGGGATTAGGTAGCTTACCCTGGTCTCCGGGCATCCTTCAGGATGCATCTGTACTGGGATGCTTAACGCTAGGAGATAAGCCATGCCTTGGAGATAGGATTTATTGTATTTATAATGCTGCGTTCCCATCCCTACCCCCTCTGTCGTAACGATTTCCTGACTTGGCGGGGTGGGATCGATATGTGACATTTTCTTCTTTGACGTAAATTTACCGACGCCGCAAAGAAGTTTTGCGCAGTAGTAATATCATGCGCAGAAGCGGAGCAGTACCGCCTTCGCATCGTGCCGCTACCGCGCATCCCGCGCCAGTCAGGAAGCACTCATTTATCATAATAATGTAAATTTTTGTAAATTAGCTTTAAGTTAATCTATAATGTAATTTATGTCACACCTAGCCATAAAGTGGCCATTATCGCACGCTCCGCGCGCGAAAAAACTCACTTCCTGGCCAGGGGGTGACATAAAATTTTGTACTTACCACGAGCGATAATAAAGAAAGCCTCAGATCGCATATTTATCGCCCTTGCCTTCGGCTCGGGCGTAAAATACCTGCGATCTGAGACATTCTTTGTTTTATCGCCCTTGGTAAGTAATGTACTATTATATTATGAAATTAATAAATCTAAATCTAAATCTTTAAATGTAGGGGCGCAGTAAAAAATGGTACCGAGTTGACTGACAGCTGACACAGACATTTGACACTTTTCTCATATCGTACTGCCTCCGCACCGACAAATCAGCAGATTTTGATCGTCGCCGCGTTGGTGAGCACACGTGCCCGGGGCGACGACGAGCAGAATCCATTTACCGTACAAAACCTTATCTACAGTCATGGCGTCGTTACCGAACAACGTCATTGAACACATGACATTGGCGAAATCATGATAAATTTGATGGAAGCCATTTTTTAAAGAATTGAATTGATTGAATTGACAAATCA
Source organism: Cenopis cana (assembly GCA_951800055.1). Taxonomy (NCBI): domain Eukaryota; kingdom Metazoa; phylum Arthropoda; class Insecta; order Lepidoptera; family Tortricidae; genus Cenopis; species Cenopis cana. The sequence continues at coordinate 20,989,493 of OX637476.1, read as the reverse complement.
GCAATTCGCCTAACTCGGCGATCACTGGTTAGGGTTAGGGGCCGCGCGGTCCGGCGTCCTAGGCACACATTCACGGACCCGCCGGACGACGTAATCACTGCACAGCGTCCATCGAAAGATGGAACACTGCGCTTACGGCTTCAAACTCAGACACGACGCTTTATCACGACTCGTCGATTTCTTGTTCTAGAAAACCGGCCGCGGCCTGGACACGGAACGGTCTAGCGTGAATCATCCTTAAATCGTTTAGGTACGCAGTCGCTAGCGAGTACGGTCATGCAAACATTGCAAACTCATGGTAAAGGCACTGGTGTATTTATCGTCAAATTTTCTAAAACTCGAGAGAGGAGTCTAAGCCGTTTTCAAGCAAATTTGTTGCATTTTCATCAGAGCGTCGTAAGGCATTAACATGTCGCTGCAGTTTCTACGCACAGTATATAGTTTAACAGTATCGTAACTCACACCGGATTTGACTAGACTAGAATTCTGTCTACTAGCGTTTTCCCGGTTGTGTCTTAGAGGAGCCAGGGGTCCGCTTTGGTATTTACTCCCAAGATTTGCTGCAGGCACTAGTTTCACGAAAGCAACTACCATCTGACCTTAATAATCAATTACACTTCTAATTCTAGTTTAGTTTTTGTTTTTAAAGGTTAATTACCATTTTATATTCATTTTATAAAACAAAATAAAGAATTTACAGTAGTTAAAACAAACTAGATCCTGTCGCGATTAGGTCATCTGGGGTTTCAACCTGTGACCTCTTGATTGAAACCCGCCTCCCTGCTTGGCTACAGTGGCTTTTATAGTGCTCAGAATACAAAATGCACAATAACACATTACTTACCTAGGGTTATAAAACAAAGAATGTCTTCTGAGATCAAATATCTATCGCAGGTATTTGACGCCCGAGCCGAAGACAAGGGTGATTAACTGCGATCTGAGAGTTTACAAAATTTTCATCTCCAACTGGCCAGGAAGTGGGATTTCCTGCACGGCAATTCCCACTTTATGACCAGCTGTGACGTAAATAAAATAAAACAAATACTTCAAAAAATTATGTGTTATTGATTGACATGACAACCAAATATTTAGTCATCAGATATATAAAAATAAAACTTAACCTATTCTAATCTCAGAACCCGACTCATTCCTGATTGGTTCAAAGGTGCCCAAAACGTTGTGTTGTTGATTGATTGTGATTAATATTATTTACAAAGGAAATCTCCTTTAAAAACTCATCCTCTTTCTCCTGAGAAAACTTAGCGATGGTTTTTTTTTCCGTGGGTGGAGGAAATCCTCCTTGGATACTGCCGGCCCGGTGATGTTTAAACTGTGTCCGCTGCATAAGCTGCATTGCACTCCGGGTTAATGGCGGGGATTAAGAAAGGCAAGGTGTAATCGCGCTTGAGCGAGGTAACCTCCATCATAGTAACCGCTTAGCCCTTTGAACGCTGTGCTAAGTACGTCAAGATACAACGTCCTAGCCTCGTTGACTTTTACAAGATGGACTGAGTTTTCACGGGATGGATGACAGGGATCCGAGCTCCAAACGTGCGTGACGCATTTATTTGCTTGTAGTTTGCGGCCTTTGCTCTTTGGCCAAGTGAAACGATGGTTTCTGGGGGCGTATACCGGGAACTGAAAACGAAGTATAACTTGAAATCATTTCTGTTGAACGAATTGTACCAAAGCAATTCCTTCAAAAAGTTACTTTACCGTTCAAACAATAAGGTTTAAAACGCGTGTGCACTCTAACAAGCTCAGCGCGTGTTTTCCATAAATATTGATGTTTATTCTAAACCTACATTTATAAGGATAATCTTTTTTATCAGGTTTGAGAACTTATAATTTTACAACTATTAAACCAAAAACAATTGTTAAAGATGGGAGGGTTTTAAAGATCCAACCAAAACCATCTAAAAAGGGTTATGTTTGAAAAATAAAAGTATCGAGATTTTTTTTGCAAACCGTGTTTTCACTTTTAATAGTTCAAGATTAATATACTGAAAGGACAGATATTTAATCACTATAGATGTTGAGATCTAGGTCGATTAACATTGACAAAAGTGCGACCTCCGGTTTCAAAGTCTCATAATGATACAATAAAATCATCGTACGCGGAAGGTCCAATCTCGGCCTCGGGAATCTTTGAAAAGGAAATAAATGTCAGTCCGCTCGAGCGATTGCGAGAAAAAACGCTCTCACTCGTGAGAGATTGATCACGTACGTCTAATGCAGGGCCCTTGCCAAAGACATCTATAGATTAAAGAAAACTCCACCCTAATCCCAAGAAAATACGGCTTTGTTTCGTTTAAACTGCTGCTTGCGGTCGCAGACGAATGTAAGCGAGTGTTAAAATACATTGATGCTTACATGTAGGGTTGTAAAGAAGTGAGAGTATACTGTGCAGCAATGGAACGCATGTGTGGTTAATGCATCGCTCATGACAAATGTGCGATCGAATGCAGGATACGAATTTCATGTCGATAGCTGATAGTTTTTGCTACTGAAATATATACTCGTACGAGTTTTCATTGTTTTCCAAGGTCTTAGAAAAAATACTTTTGTACTCCTATCGTTTTCTAGGTTGTAGGTATCCCCTTGGCCCGCTTTGCCATGTTACACCAAGATTTGGTAGGTATAGGCACTAGTTACATGAAAGTAGAGATGCGCTGAATATGGGTTTCACCGAATACAAACATTCGGCGATTCAAATTCGCCATTCTTAACATGCCGAATATGCCAAATACCGAATAATAACCGAATATTCTGCGCACCTCTATATGAAAGCGACTGCCCACTGACCTTGCGACCTAGAGGGAAATCTAGACCTTATTGGGTTTAGTCCGGATTCCTCACGTTTTCCTTCAGAAAGGCTACTGTTTTTTTCTTATTATTTAAAATGTCCCACTTTTTATCATCATCATATCAGCCGAAAGACGTCCACTGCTGGACATAGGCCTCCCCCAAAGAGTGCCACAATGACCGGCCCTGCGCCACCCGCATCCAGCGGACACCCGCGATCATTACCAGGTCATCAGTTCACCTTGTGGGGGTCTACCCACGCTGCGCCTATAATGCGACTTTTTATAATACTGGTTATTTAGATTTTGAATAGTTTTGCTATGAACGGACGGAGTCGCTTTTTGAACGGACGGACTTATTTGATGAAACTCGGCCAGTTCAAATTATTTTAAGTACTGGCCTGGGTTCGAACTCGAACGACCTCCACGTTGAAACTCGTATGGAAAAAATACTTTACATATTAATAACTGTATCATTAGGTATGGTATGTTACTATTTACAGATCGACCACTTGTGCTAATAGACTACTACCTCAGACCCAGATGACGTACCCTTACCATGAGTTTGCAACGTTTGCATTACCGTACTCGCTAGCGACTGCGTAAACGATTTAGTATGGACAAAAGTACCTGCGCCTGCGTAAGTGGCCTCTGGCGGTTCGCAATAGAACTATGTAAGAATCGCCATACTAAATCGTTTATACGCAGTCGCTAGCGGGTACGGTAATGCGAACATTCATTCTATTCGTCAGCGATTTATTTCCCCACCCTAGCTGCTCATTCTAGGCATAACGCAAAGCCGACAAGGCGACAAGCCTGTGAGCGGATTTGCGTCGGACCGGATCGGATACCATCAACCGAACACAATCCGGATCCGGATGTGTTTTGTTCGCTAGCGACAGTATGGATGCCGTTGCAATATGAAATGGTGTAGACACGTCTTTTTGTTAAGAGATGTGATGAGATTGAATGGGGAGCGATGTGATGTGATTCACAATACAAATCGGTTAGCTGTATGACATAGATATAGCATATACAAGTAGTTATAGAGGTACAGCCACCACCGAGCGACCGGGGGAAAGAGAAAGAATATTCTTTGTAAAATGTATACCTACTTCGTAATTTGGCCGGTTTGCATGTCCAATGTAAACCAGTGGAAGTGTGCAAAACGGAGTGGAGTGTGCACTCAACTGTGCAAAAACCCTACCATGAAAAAATGGTCGGTCGGTGATAGAGACATCATCATCTCTTTTATAATTTCCTCTTATTGGAATCGCAATAAGGCTATCTTTCCCTATCAAAGCGTCAGGCCTTTGGGTAAACAGGTTAAATTTTATGCTTTCGTCACTATAAGCTACAAATTGGATTGGGATTGTTTGCAACGAATCCTCAAGTCTAACATCTATCCATCCACGGTCCATGTGAGGATATGATGCATGATGGTGATAAACCTTGCTTGCAAAGGTCGGCAACGCGCTTTTGATTCGTCTTGAGTCGCAATAGGCATGATGACAAGATGAGTGGCCGGGTTATAGTAAAAATCTGATTTGGTAAACGGTTTTATTTCGAAATACTACATATTAAAAATGTAAAAAAAATACGATGTTATATTTGAGACCTTTATCTAGTGCCGTCGGATGTCCGTTACACAATTTGCAAAACTTTGTTCGATAGAAAAAAAATCCAAACATACCTCTATTTTCTATCTTAAAACTCATTTTATTTCAATCTTAGGTAACATGATGAGTAGAAAATAATACTAAAATAAACGTATTTGATGGTATGAGGGATGTCGGGATTAATATTGTTAATATAGTAAGCCATGTATTTTTCTCACCCAAAAATGTACTAAAAATTTACGAAAATTACGCGCACAGTTCCGTAGAGAGTGGGATGGTCAATTGCAAACTCACGCGTGTTAGAGCGGGACATTTGCAATGGAAGAACCTCACCTTAACTTGAAATGTATGTATGTTTGTCCGGGTCCGGGTTTATCCTGCCCGGATTAATCTGTATAAGTCCTGGAAATATTAAAACTATATAATATTATGTGAATTTAAAACCAAAATACGAGTGCATTTCGTAATACTTATAGAATCTCATCGCGACGGGAGCGTCCCACAGGATGGCGGGATTATTGGATTGTGGCTATACTATTCATCAGTGTCGACTACTGACCAGTCTATCTTGACCCCGTGAACGAAACAACTACACGTAATCGGAAGTCAGGCTTACACTGGTAGTTCTGGTCGATTCAGATGCCGTCGGTAACTGTTGTGAACGCGAGAACTGCGACGTGTATTGCAAGGATTCAACTACGAGTGTTGGTTACTAAAACAATATTGTATGCTGCCTATATTTCCAAGTTTACACTAAGTTAAAAAAATAAACATTTTAGCTAGGTTTTCAAATTTTTCTAAGGTTGTTACAGATCTGTTCAGTTACATATGGCGCCCCATTTTGCTCATTAAAGGTTGATTCACGCTAGACCGTTCCGTGTCCGGGCCGGCCCGTTTCTAGTACAAGAACGGAACGGTCTAATGGGAATTATCCTTAATTTGACTGTTATTATTTATCGTATGTTAATTAAAAAAAAATTATACCGTCGGTGGCAAACAAGCTTACGGTCCACCTGATGGTAAGCGGACACCGCAGCCTATAGACGCTAATTATTTCCAACCGTGAAATCCTCGACAAGACAGTAAGGTTACCAGTTTTTGTTGAACTTTTAGTACCATTATGTAATTTGACTATGCCACCAACCTGACAGCGCCACAGAATAAGTAATAGTACTACGTACAGAAGTTGCACTGTTAACAAATCGCCAACTTACAAACCCAAATTATAATAGGTAAATAAGAAATATTGACCACACCAAGCGAATGACAAGACGACGCGACCGTCCGGTAGCAATTCGCCACTGAATGTACTTGCAGCGGCCCGGGGTTGTACTTGCAGCGGCGCGGCGAACTGACGGAGTGAAAGCCGCCTGACAGCGCTCGCATCCAGCAAGACTGGTGCCAGCAACAGGATTCGTTTTATTCGATTCCGTGCGCCATATTTACCAAAGGCAGTGTATGAACACAGAAGTACGTGCATCTCTAACTGTATGATAATTTTCTAAACCATTAGTACCAACGTCCGATTACAGATGATTTAAAAGCCGTAGTAATCCGAGAAACCCATATCGATGGAGACATTTACGGCGCTGATAAAGCGAGCTCATAACCTCTGATCAGCAGTATCCGCTGCCGACGTGATGCTAACTCGACGCACTGGAACAAAACAACAGCAGATTGAAATATAATAAAGGGGTCACTCACGTCATTAACATCGAATATCGCTCGACATGTTTCGGGCCAATACGTGGTTTAGCTGCGACGGCCCACGTATTAAGGACCATGTATTGTTGAGCGATATTCGACGTCAAAGACGTCAGTGACGCCTTTATTATATTTCTATATGTCTGAGACTCACGGGAGTTTTCTATGTAAAACAACAGCAGGTCCATATGAGATCGCCATCATCCTATATACGTCCAACTGCTGGGCTTTTCTTGTGATATAATATGCATGAGAGGGAACGTCGTCCCGACGCTGGTAAAGTGCGGGCTGTACAATTCCCAGGCGCTACTACGCAAAAACGTTTGATGTATCTTAGACTATTAGTATGGTCATCTTTAAAATAACAAACAAGGTTTATTACCAGGTACATAAAAGGTACATTTATTTGGTGTTTGAAACTGTATATACGGGCGAGCAGTAAGTATCTGTTTCGTCGTATTTAATATGTGGGCATACTTTTAGAGGTTAAACAGTTATTTTGGACAAGCTACTATTTTTTACATCATAGCGACCTTGTGTCGATAAGGAAACATCAAATCATCATTATACGAATTTAATGATACCAGGGGGCCGATTTTTTAGTGTCGAACGCTCGATTTTTCACTCGAGATCTGTCACAAAACTATGATTATTTGGCAGATGTCGAGTGAAAAGCCGAGCGTTACACACTCAAAAATCGGCCACCAGATCTCGAAATTTCGCAAATAATAATTAGTGTTTATAATCATCCAAAAATACTAGTAGTTTATGCAACTGCTACGTAATGAGAGGCATTAAAACACGATTGTGGTTTATGAAACGAGCCGGAGGTAGGTTTAGTAATAAGATCACACGAGTGTTTTACGGCCTAATTATGTATGTACCTAGGTAGTAGCATACACTACTTTATCTACATTCGTATCATTTTAAAAGAGAGACGAAGTGAGTACTTGATTTGAATCTTTCATTCGTGAACTATTTCTAGCTGAGACATCCACACAGGTACAATAACTAGGTACGATCTGTGGTACGGTACAGTATAGTATATACTATTTATTCAGTGGCCGTAGTGTTGGTTCATAGCAGATCCTAGAACGGATACTCCAGTTTTTGGATACTGGAACGGTACTTTTAAGTATCTCAGGAGCGCGGGTTAGCCATAGTTGTAGTTGTGACACATACGAACACTTAGACAATGTGCATGTCTAGCTCAACATACAACGGCTCACCCGCGCTCGTGTATAAAAGTTCTATAGCAGTTAGGGCTGCCATCTCGAATTTCGCCAAACCCGGACAAAGATTTGGCGTAAATCGCATTTTTTCCCCGGACGAGACCGAAAATAATATTTTTAAAAAACAAGACCTTTAAATTCAATGAGGTGCTTCCTTACATGAAAAGTGTCCGGGTTGGCCCCGGACACTTCTTGACATCCCCCCCGGACGCCCCCTGGACAGCCTCCAAACTAGGACAAATCCGGGAAAATCCGGACGGATGACAGCCCTAATAGCAGTCTTTCTGTTTCCTAAATCCTGTAGGTATTATGCATGCGGATTAGCTACAATTGTAGTTGTGACACATACGAGCACGTGGAAAATCTTTTATGAGTTCACATTTTCCGAAAATGTGAATTCATAGCTCCTACGTTGCCGCACACATAGACAATGTGCATGTATAGCTCAACACACAACGGCTTACCCGCGCTTCTGTATAAAAGTTCTATAGCAGTCTTTCTGTTTCCTTCATCCTGTATAAATGCGCGGGTTAGCTACAGATGTAGTTGTGACACATACGAACACATAGACAACTTCAACTCATAGCTCCTACGCTGACGCACACATAGACAATGTGCATGTATAGCTCAACAGTCAACATACAACGGCTCACCCGCGCTCGTGTATAAAAGTTCTATAGCAGTCTTTCTGTTTTCTTCATTCTCTATATTAAATATGCGTATTAGCTACAGTTTTAGTTCTGACACATACGAACCCGTGGAAAATGTGAACTCATAGCTCCTACGCTGACGCACACATAGACAACCACGGCTCACCTCGTGCGATAAATGTACTATATCAGCCCTTCTGTTTCCTTCATCCTGTTTACGCGCGAGTCACGTTCAGGTGTGAAGGGCTGGTTGTTTTCTACCCAATTAGACCCCTCATGATATAATCACGGGGGCAGACGTGCCGGCTTTGCCCGGTACACTCTTAACCTGCTTACATTTGGTTACATTGTTTGATGGAATCAGGCGTTACTTTGCGGTATTCCATTATAAACCTCTTCGCTATTCTGAATGAACGTGTAGGTGTATTAGTGATAATGAGATGCGGTTAATGCAGCCGCCCTCCGCACACGCAAACATGAAGTACCACGAATGGCTCTTAAACCTCGCACGCGCATGCTTTTAGCAGTGCCTCCGGCTCGCACTGTGTCACACAGGAACTCGCCGCACCTCCGTGGTCCGACGCTGCTGAATGCCCTCCTGAACATGCATCTCGTCTCTACTCGCGCGCGAGATAGGCTACCTGTCACTGTCTGATTAATGCTGTCAAAAAGTGACAGGTAGCTTATCTCGCGCGCGAGTAGATACGGAATGCATGTTGTGCTAGAGGCGCTGGTGTCAACACCCGAGTGTGATTTGCTTGCGTGGCGATGGAAGGCTGTATGTAGGGAGTGTCTGAAGTTTTGTGAGATGAAGGATGATAGGCCTTCCAGTGCATGTAGTTGATTATTGTTATTATTATTGTTTTTTTAGGGTCTTTAGCGTATAAGACTTAAGGCGCAGGGGTGGGCCAGCTCTCTCCATACAAACTTTTGTCAAGTTTTTCTTCGCTTGTGTTTGCATTACACTTATGATTTTTGGTCAGTATGCTTATTTTTCTGTTAGCCAGAACCTCAAGGATTTTTTTAAATTTTTTTTCTTGAAGTTCTTATTATATCCAATATTCACAAGCAAAAAAATATATTCGGGAGTGCCAAAACCGCCGACTAAAACTTGACAAAAGTTTGTATGGAGAAGGCCTTGCCCTACCCTGCGCCTTAAGTAAATCTGTAACGCTGTGTAAATATATTTAATTAAATGAATAAAGTAAATACAGTAATCTTATCTCAGGAGCGCGGGTTAGCCATAGATGTAGTTGTGACACATACAAACACATAGACAACTTAAACTCATAGCTCCTACGCTGACGCACACATAGACAATGTGCGTGTGTAGCTCAACACACAACCATGGCTCACCCGCGCTCGTGAGAAGACGCGGGTAGGGACAGTATCCGCTCGGTGTATCCCTTGCATTATGCTTGCATTTCATTAAAGTGTCAAAAGGCCCTCTATGTGTTGGCTATGTGGTACAGTCAAGGGCACCAATATGTATACACTTTTTCACCTTATTCCATTGAAATAAGGTCCAAAAATGTATACATATTTATGCCCTTGACTGTACTCGTTGGTACTTCGGTAACTCAGTACTTCGGCTCCACGCACGCCTCCCAAAGGTCCGAGACACCAGTGTCCCGTGAACGGGACAGGCATACATATAATAATACTAGAGGTTCCGAGTGAGTTCTTTGAAAACCCATCCGTGCGTCGTCCATGTCAACTTATTATATACTCTTTGGTCCATGTCACGCACGCGACGTCACGCCGTCGACGTGACGCCTCGGCGTGACGTATCATGACGGGAATGCGGATACACTCCGCAAAACAAGTTTTATTAAACTGCATTGCCTTTTACTTTGTTGGGAGCTTTGTTTCGTGAGGCGTGTATTCGCTCAACCTGAAATAACTTTTCTACAGGCGTTCCCTCTATTCAATCCAGCTTTGATTTAGTTAGCCAATAATGAAAATAGGATAAACTAAGGCGACTTCCCGACTTGGCGGGGCGGGATCGATATTTGACATTTTCATCTTTGAGGTAAACTTACTGACGTCGCAAAGATTCTCAGGCGACTTACTGACTTGGCGGGGCGGGATCGATATTGTGTCATTTTCTTTTTTGACGTAAATTTACTGACGTCGTAAAGATTCCCACTTGACAGAATACTGTCACTACTGTCAGTATTACATTTGCGCAAAAGTTATATCATGCGCAGAAGCGAAGCAGTACCGTCTTCGCATCGTCCCGCTATCGCGCATCCTGCGCCAGTCAGGAAGCAGTAATAAATGGTACTGCCTCGACTGACAATTGACACTGACATTTGACAGTTTTCTCATATCGTACCGCCTCTGCTGCACCGACAAATCAGGAAGTCGCCTAAGCATAACAAAGATTTGCAACTTGACTGTGAGTGTCGAGAAGTGAGACATTGATGTTATCTTTTACGTAAGTAGCTTATATTTAATTTCATCTGTGCCCGAATCAAATGCTTCCTTTATACCTTGTAAAAGGTTTCAATAGAATGTTAAGAAGACGAATTCTGAGTTATTTAGATTAGAGCCTACGTGGGCGCTTCGTTTACGAAATCGGCTCAGTTTACGAAATCGGCTCAGTTTAATCTACCGAGGCTTACAGTACGATTGAGTTTGACACTGACATATCCTCTTACATCATTAGATATTGCACTTTAACGCTAATGAAATAGAACTTCTATTAGAAACATACGATTTTTAGACAGTAAAACTATATTGTACTAGTTATTGCCTGCGACTTCGTCCGCGTGGAACTCGTTTATCGCGGTAGATAGAAGTAATTGCTATTAACTATATCAGGCGCTTTTACCTACTCATCGCTTTTTCATACAAACATCCACCTACTTAAGGGATGATTTCCGGGATAAAAAGTACCCTATGCCCTTCCCCGGGACTCAATCTAACTCCATACCAATTTTCATGTAAATCGGTTCAGCGGTTTAAGCGTGAAGATGTAACAGACAGAAAGACAGACAGAGACACTTTTGCATTTATATTATTAGTATGAAATATGAATATGGATTAGTGTTAAAGTAATAAGAGCACATGTCCATCTGATCTGTAGTTTAATAACGAGTTGATAACGCGCAAGTGATTCCTTTGGAGTTGCGAGCGTCTATAGGCTGCGGTGTCCGGTTACCATCAGGTGGAACTTACGCTTGTTTGCTTTTAAAAAATTTGATGTCTTTGCTCATACAATACTTTGGGCGGCAATTTAGTGAAGACTAGGTAGATGTGATTTCACGATATGTTACGCTAAGATTGATGACCAAACGACCGTGAATCAGGTGTACGGTGAGAACATACACAGTTTTTACTTGTCTTGTCTGACTTGTACAAGATCAAAATGTGTATGTTACGTCTTATACCTGAGGTTTTCTGTATGTGTGCATGTGTTAGTCAAAAAAGCAAATATTTATGAAAAGGAAGATCAAAAACGCTCGGCTGTTAGGAGTTTGAACGGAAATATTTTTTTAATAAAAAATGTGATTACTCCTGTTTTCTAGCCAGGGGCAAACATGAGGCCGTCGTTGAAGCGAGCTCACCCAGAAGATGCCTATTCACTGTAGGTATATGAACTCGGAAATACAGACGCCGACAGGGAATTCCAAGCCAGCAGCAGCTAGCAAGCTAGCAGTGCGCATTATCAAAGATAGAAGAAGAAAGTTAAAGTAATAGGTTTTTCAAATTACTAAATGACTTCACAATTTAGATTGACTATAATGACCTAACTGCGTTTTGTACTTTAATTACAAAGTACCTAGTCCAATTTTGTCATTTAACTTGAACTTAAGTCCTTAAATATCAGTTAGCCAATCTTGAGTTTCAAAGTTTCTAGCGATTTGTTACTCTTATGATCATTTGGGTTCAAGGGGGTGAGGGGAGGGAGCGTCCCGCTGTTTAGAGCGTTTCCGTGTCGCGCGTGAAAAATCACAGCCGTGGACGTGACGCAGCGTCGAGTGCTCGAACTTTGTATTGATTACCCGATTGCAAAATAGAGTGGTTATGGGCTTTAATTTTCTGCAATTTTCATTGCTATGCGGGGCTGCGGCCTATTTGAGGTAGGTCGAGAACGATGAAAGGGTGCAATATAATGAAAAACGCATGCAATTTCTTGCACCATGTTAATGGGGCTTTAGGCATTACTCCCACCACCGGCGAGCAGCGAGTACTCTCTCTCATAGTAATTCTACTGTGAGAGCACAAAATAGTAGCTACTTACGTACAGAAGGTTTGCTTTTTACAATTGACAACGTAGTTATGGCAGTTAATCATGGCATCGCGCTATAGCACCTAGAAAGCGACGACAAGGCCTTAGATGTAGATGTGTTCAGTAATAGCCTAATATTCACTCTTGCCTTGAAGAGAAAAACAACCAATCGAAAATGTATATTTCCGAAACTTAACCAATCATATGATAACCAAATGTTTGACACTGAATGAAAAGGAAATATAATGTGTCGGAATGGTTTGATTTCTGCACTTATGGTGACATATTTGTATTCTTGGGTTGTGTATGCGGCTTATTCAGTTGAACAGTTTTATGCACGTTTGAAGTAACTCAAAACTCATAACTTTATTGCTCTCATGTTGGTATACAGCAGTACCCTATAACTAATAAAAATAAAATAAAAGGAATCATTAATCTATAGTCAAAAACCAGGGAAGTAACAGTCGAGAACGTTTGTATGGAAAACTGACTACTAAGTTATCTTGTTAGAGATAAAGAGAAACAGAGGCTTTAGTATTGTATAGGCTACAGCAGAAATATCATCAGATGAATGTATTTAAATGACGCTGTTTCAAGTGGCAATACAAACCAATATTCATCGACCATCGACTGTTCAATTAATTTTTAACAAGCATAGATACATAGGTAAGCAGTCATCGTAGTGTATGGAAGATTGTGACTATAGAAGAAACACAAGCGCATTGCAGACCCTTAATTGATTTGAGTAATCGTTGTGTTGCTACTGTTACTAGGTAGAGAGGAAATGCAGGTTATACTCTCAAAATAGTGGTAACTCTGGAAACCTTACTCACCAGGAATAAAACACCACTACACAGCAAGTAAGGCGTAAGGTGCAGGTAGTTTCCCAGTTGGACTTCTCCAAATATGAGTGATATAACTATACCGCTTTGCTCTCATCGTTATTCGCTTGCCCTTTTCCCATTTATTTGGGGTCGGCACAGAATGTCTTTTTCTTCCATACATCTCTGTCGCCCGTCGTCATTTACATCCTTCTTATTCATATCGTCTTTCAGACAATCCATCCATCTTTTCTTTGGCCTACCTCGTTTCTTGCATCCATCCACACTGATATCTAACACTGGCTCTTAGTTTTTCCGTAATGGGTGCAACTTTCAAACTTCCTCTTATATACTCATTCCTAATCAAGTCCATTCGTGTCACACCACACATCCATCTCAACATTCTCATATCTGTAACATGCATTCTTGTTTCATCCGTCACCTTTGAGGCCCAACATTCCGATCCATCCGCTTTGCTCTCATCATCATCACAAATTTAAGAGTTAGACTCTTGTCGGTGTAGCTCTTTTTATCTGGCTGTGACCGTCTCCTTGACCTTATAGGACGCGACTGCTAACTTTCCTTTTATTTTATTTGTTTCGTGTAGCTTACCCTCGGTCTTCCCCTTCCTCGCTTTCCTTCAATTTTGCCTTCTATGATGTTCTGTATAAAAGCGTCGTGTCGTATAAGATGACCATCATTTTCCCTCTTCTATTCTCTATAGCTTTCAGCAGTTTCCTTTTCTCCCCCACTCTCCTCAGCACTTCTTCGTTTGCAATTTTCTTTTTAGCTCATCTATGAGAGGAGGCCTGTGCCCAGCAGTGGGACGTAGATAGGCTGATGATGATGATGATGAATCCACAAATTAGCCGACTTCTATTCTATACTATAAAGGATAACACACAAAATTATAGGTACGCAACGGGAAGATAGACCTTCATGAATAAAACTACATATATGTACGACCATCACAAGTTCCAACAACAAAGCAAAAGACGAAGCGAAGAGCTCATGATCAAATTCCTACTCTTAATCCGTCACAAGCAGCTTATTGTTTGCTACTCCCGTAATCCAGCGTAACGAAATGCCCGAGCCCATAACAACTCAATTGCCAATCGACAATACGGCTACAAATAACTTCGGAGGATTAAACTGGGGAGATATTTGCCCTGAAGTTATTGCGTCGTGAAAATATTGGAGCGCCTGACAGAATTCAGGTGGCAATTTGAACGAACGATTGCTGTGAGCTATAAGAGAGGACTAGGAGCTTGGATACAATACTACGGTTAATATAGCTTAACGCGCAACTTAACCTTTACTTTCATTCATTTATAGCTTTTATTGTGACTTATGGAATAAGGTAAATGGGATGGGGAATCGGTAAATGGATCCTTTCCATCTTTTTACTTCGAGAATAAAGCTTTGGGAAAATTTCATTTACCCACATGATTTTATGGCGAAGATAGAGAATATTCCGAACACTGTCTAAGGGTCAGTTGCACCAACATACGAACACAGGCCGGTCATTGTCAAATATGGCGCCGACAGCTGTCATCCCATAGAAACTTGTCAAACTTTCCATACAATCAGATTTGACGAACACCGCTTACGATTACAGACGGTTTGGTGCAACCCAGCCTAAGTGTCTAGTTTACTCTCTGTGTTAGAAGGATATCTACCACTATAATTTCTGTTTGGCCTAATGGCTGACTGGTAGAGAATGCCTTAAGATGAGTCCGCCAATTGTACTTTTATTTTTGTATCTGTGCAATAAAGTTTAAATAAATAAATAATACATAGATGGCAGTAGCTTTCGTAAAACTACTTCCTAGCCTAATCTTCGGATTATAGGTCTCAAAACGGATTCCGAGCGTCTAACACTGTGTTTTGGTTGCGGCGACGGCCGAGCAGCTAGCCCTCATGATTAAGGACCACGTATTGGTCCGACATGTCGAGCGATATTCGACGTTAAAGACGTCAGCAGTGACCCGTTTTTTATTTTATGTTATTTCAGTTTATCTATGTATATTGTCAGGAATAAAATAATTTCATTTCATTAGGGTTAGTTAAGGAAAATATTAGGGTTACTTAGTTCTCCCGAATCTGAAAGATCTTTCGGCATCTTATAGATTTGACTGTTTTTAATGAGTAACTCATTAGATATATTCATAATGAGTGCTAACAGGGGTATTCAAATACTAGCTCACGTTTCATAAATCAATTTAATATTAAATGTTTGGACTAACATATGTGCTAATATAAATGCGAAACGCAAGTGCCTAATCGACCTGACCATGTTTCTAAATACACATGCCCTGTAGATATTACAGCGGGGGGCAGACAGCGGCATCGTTTTGTGATTAGAGCGAAGTGGCGCGTGTGTCGCTCCATATGTCGCCCGCCTAGGGACACGGAAATTGAGCCTTTGAGCCTGCATCATTATTTTGTTCAATACATTATGGTGAGAATCCTAGAAGTCATGATGACCACCATAAGGCTGTAGCTATTATTAAGGATATTTTGAAAGTTCACAAAGCCAGCGGATTCGATATGCGGAATATGATGTCTAATAAACCTGAGATATTGAAACACATTCCAAAAGAGACCTTAAGCCCCAGTGCAATAAGGTTGAAAGTCGGACGTGAAGACTTCCCTGAAAGAATTTTGGGATTGTTGTGGAAACCAGTTACCGATTCCTTTGGGTTTGATCTGTCGGTGCGAATGGTTGCCGTGACAATATTAGAGACTAGCGACCTGCGCCTGCGACACGCATTACGTTTGAATGAGTGCAGCTATGGCTGCACTGGGGGGAGGATGTTGACGCTGGAATCCGGCGCTTACCTGTGGGGCATAAAGCTTAAAAATATATATAAGTATGTAGATAAAACAATACATGTATACATATATAGGTCTTAAAATAATATATAAAATATATCGCATGCAAAATACTATACCTAAATTGTCATAGATTACTTACCTGTAACGCCATCTTGTACCTATTTAGACAAGCCTTTTTTTAATAAATAAAGTTCAATGCGAAGGAAGGGGTGTGCATGTGTGCGCCGTATGACCTCTAGTCGCCATTGCACCTTCACGAGCAACACACGTACACCGTTCGCTCGCATTTTGGTTATTTTTCGGCTCAAAAACCGTCTTCTCATTTCCCGCATTTACCTACCTTCGACAAAGTGGTAGACTAATGTTAGGGTCCCAATACCTCTACCACGAGTTTGTATCGAAAGTTCTTACCGTACTCGCTAGCGACTGCGTAAACGATTTAGTATGGACAAAAGTACAGCGCCTCTGGCGGTCACTCATAGAACTAAGGATCGGTAGTATGAGTCCTACGGTAAATTACCTATCGAAAATTAAACGCTAGCGACTAACGTTCTGTAGCTGTAAAGTAGCCGTTTCTGTAGAAAATCGGTACCATGAGTTACAAATTTGACAGAAGCTATCGAACAATACGATATCGACTGTAGAAAACTATTACTATACTCGCTAGCGACTGCGTAAACAATTTGTATGGACAAAAGTACAGCGCCTCTGGCGGTCACTCATAGAACTAGGGATCGGTAGTATGAGTCATAACAGTAAATTACCTATCGATAACTACGAGTATCAACGCTAGCGACTGACGTTTCCGTAGAAAATCGGTACCGTGAGTTACAAATTTGACAGAAGCTATCGAACAATACGATATCGACTGTAGAAAACTATTTCACTTGCAAAATGGAGCGTGAGAACCGTGAAAACGTTAGAAATAATGTGTCAATCAAGCTACGGTAGCCTAGTGGTATAGGCGAGCAGCTGTCAAGCGGCGGTCGTGGGATCGAATCCCAGCTCATACCAATGAGTTTTTCGGAACTTATGTACGGAATATCGTTTGATATTTACCGTTAGATTTTAGCGGTGAAGGAAAACATCGTGAGGAAACCTGCATACATCCGCGAAGAAATTCAATGATGTATGGGAACTATTGGGTAGTCCCCAACCCGCTCTGGGCCAGCGTTGGGACTACTGCCCAATCCCTCTCATCTATGAGAGGAGGCCTGTGCCCAGCAGTGACACGTATATAGGCTGATGTTGATGTCTTATTTAAATATATTTTGAGCATTATTTACATAAATGGCAATTTTGGTGTGGTATATGTTGGGGAAAGCTGTGAATAGTATGAAGACGAACGACGTGAACAGGGTAATTTTCAAGCTGATATGATCCAGAAGATGAGTTATATACCTGAACAAATTTAAGGTATTTTATAGTAAATTATAATAATTATGAACTCGCTCTCTTCGCTTAAAATAGGTAAAATAAAAGAGTATACATACATAATAATTTTTGAAGTGAAAACTTCTTTAGCGGCGCTGAGCACTTTTGTACTGGGGAAAAATGTATAAACTCGCGATAAATTCCAAGACCAGGTTAGTTGACCCCTCCTAGTATCGTGATTGCTATGTTACGAGGGGTCCCCAGCTGGTCTTCTTAGAAAGCCAAGGTTCTAACTGTTTTAAGACAATCCTAAGATTTTCCATAAAGATCATATTTCAAATAAATTCTCATGGAAAGTAGCTCTTATTGTCCCTAAAAAAGCGTTTCCAAAGTCCAATATCGGATAGCCAGACTGACCGATTTCCGTAAAGATCATATTTCAAATAAATTCTCATAGAACGTAGTTCTTATTGTCCCTAAATACGGTGACAGTTCCCTTCAAAATACCTAGTGGCCAAGAGTGATGGATAAAATACCAAGGGCCTGACACGCTTTGTATGAGAAAGATAGCCTTATTGCGATTCCTATGAGAGGAAGTAGAAAATAGTGCGATGTTTTGTCCTTATCACCGATCGAAAAATGTTGTATTTGTGTCAAAGTTTTGTGTCAAGAAGATTGCAAAACAAATTGGCAATATTTGGTAGTGCATTTTATAAATGGAGAATTAATGATAAGTTTGGTTTAAATGAATAATAATTTACCAATTATCAGATCCGTAGTGTTTGGGTGTTCAGTGCAAACATGGTGGGGTGTTCAGTGTTGGGCTGTAAAAGCAAACTCGACCGAAAAAAGGCGGATGTTACATTCCATGCGTAATTTGCGTAAGTACATTTTCTTTGCATTTTGGACCCGTGTTTATTTCTAAAATCTCACCGGTACCAAGTTACTGAGCTAAATCATAAGTTATATCATGAGACACTTGATGAAATAGGAAAAATATGTAAATTAATTCAAAAATAACCTCCAAACATTTCACATAGAATAGAAGCCAGCTTAGAATTGATGTCCCATCATTCAGTCGGTTTATAATTCGATTTCGGGATACCAACAAATAAAAAAAAAATCCCCTGAAGATTACCCCACGTTTCGGGAAATTCAAGTAATTTGATTTTTTCAGTTTTTAGGGTTCCGTAGTAAACAAGGAACCCTTATAGTTTCGCCATGTCCGTCCGTCCGTCCGTCCGACCCCCGTTTTTCTCAGTAACCGTTAGTACTAGAAAGCTGTAATTTGGCATGAGTATACATATCGATGACGCGGAGAAAACAGTAGAATAAAATCTTTAAAAAAAATTTTTTTTAGGGTACCTCCCCGGTTGACGGTAACGGAAACGCACAGGGCCGGGCCGTCTTTAACCAATTTGAGGCCCTGGGCACATTAGGGTAATGGGGACCTATGACCTTGATAGAGCACGATTCTGTTAGAATAGACAAAGAAAGTAAACGAGTCACATTAAATGAATAGATATTAATAATATAATATTTCCTAAAAAATAAAATTAATTTTCAAAATACACCAAATTTGGGTTCTTCCTTAGAGCAAACAGCTAAATTAAATTTTCTTAAATAAACGCCTAATTCTAACCAGTCATATATATTTTTTTAAATTGAAAATGAGGCCGACGCTTATGCGAGCTCACCCAGAAGATTCACTCGTACCTTAAAAAGGTCCAGGTTATTTGAACTCGGAAATACCTACATACGCCATTCGAATACCAAACCAGTAAACATTATAAAAAAAGATGATTTTGACCAGGTAATGAAAGTAGCCAGTCGTACGTCGTCTGGATATCTGATGGAAGAAGGGGGAAGGCGGTATGAGCTCATGGAGTTCCTGAGCACACTCAACGAATCTAAAGAAATAAAAATGGGAAATAGGTTGTATTGCTTACAATTTTTGAAGTGAAAACTTCTTTAGCGGCTTTGAGCACTTTTGTACTGGGGAAAATTTGTTGAACTCGCGCAGATTCTAAGATTCTAAGACCAGCTAGTTGACCGCTTCTAGTAATCGTGATTGCGATGTTAGGAGGTGTCAACTCAGCTAAACTCAGCTGGCCCCTATACCACAAAACTTTACAAGTCTACAATTTGACAAAATTGCACAATTTTCCATAGAAAAAGTTCACAAATTTGTCGAATTGTACGCTTGTAAAGTATTGTGGTACAGGTTCCTGGTATTAGATGCGTAAGACACAATGATACTCGGGACATATTATGTAAATGGATTATGCGAATATGAACATGAGTATGAGTACAGTACAGATACGGATACCGATACGGATACCGATACCGATATGAATATCTTTGTTATTTGGGTCATTGTCAGTCGGAAAAACAAAAGTTGTCCATTCGGTGGACAATAGTTAACGGCTTGTGTGCATGTAATTTACGTTTTTATTATACGGATTTATAGACACGGAATTACAGATTATGCGGGTTATCAGATCAATCGAAAATTAAGCTTTGTAGCCCTTAACTTTTGGCATGTCCTGTCCACCGAAAAGACGCGCACCTAAATCTGACAATGACCCATTTACTATCTTTATTGAGTTTTCACTTCTGCCGGCACTCCCGGAGTGCAACCCGTTGTTTTTTTTTTTATTTTTTTTTTCAAAATTTTGAGAACTCTATTTCCTAATAATTCCTAAACATTGTACAAACAAATCTAACCAGATTTCTTACATTCTTAAATCTAACTACTTTAATCTATTGCTATCCCGCTCTGCTTCCTGTTGGAAATTTCACCACTTACAGTCAGATCTGACAAAAGCTTGCCTTGCCAAATCCAACTGTTAATACAAACAAAAACACAAAATCAAATATTTATTCTGCAGGCCACAGGGACCTTTTACATGTCCAAATATTAATTAACAATGTAGCATAGTCTGACAATAACAACTTTTAGATGTCAAAATATTAATTTACAATTAAAGAATTTCTGATAACAAACACAAAACTACAAATCAACAAAGTCAATATCTTACAGTGTAAATAAAATTGCAAAACTAGTTTAATATTGTTATAGATGTATATGGTCTCCAAAAGTCAATGACAATAAAGCTAATCCAGAACAGGATATTTCTCGACAACACAATAAAAGTGCCTGAGTGCGAGTCCTTCTGTGGACTGGAGATGAGAGGTTTTGCATCGGACTGCGGCACATGCTGTCTGGCACCAGTAGCTGGTAATGTTCTTGACAACCGAGCAGCAGGATCGTCGCCATGTATTAGGTCATTCAGGCCCGTCTCACTCCTGTCTAGAGAGGATACAAATAAAATGTAAATCAGCGCCGTTTAAATAAATAAAAACACAGGCCCGCTAGACAAGGACACAGACATAAGTAATTTCCACCTTTAGCAAAGTGATAATTTTTATCAAGTCGCATATTATCTGCTTCATGGCCCAGAGTTGTAAAAGGCCCGGTCTTAAGCAAGAATCAGGTGCTGTTGGTGTTGAGCAACCACGAGAATACTTATATTATAAATGCAGAAATATCTTTCTGTATGTTACCTTTTTTTGGATCAGCGTACGTTGCCGATTCTGACCACTGACGCAAATTAATACCCTTGCCGGGGGGCTTCTAAGGTCGCCAATCCTGTTAACACAAAGAAAAGGGACTTTTAATTTTGTCTAATCACTTGAATCCAAAAATATTTCGTCATAAAACAAGACTGCGGAGATTGTATTAACGAACGAAACAGTATTAAACGACCATTATTAAAATGTACATTGAAATTAGCTACTTACTTCTGCATATTTAATCAACCAATTTTAATTAACTGGAATTTACGTGGCACTAGAAATACTCATTAACACGCTTTTATTAGGTCGACCTGTATGTAACTATGTAATGGAATCTAATGTAACTAATTTAACCATCTTCCAAGCATCGTAGCGTCATGAAAATTGGCAGCTGTATGTAGTTCTGATGACAATACAATAATATGGTACTGTCGAACTGATCTGATGATGGAGCCGGAAGATATGAACTGGAACTTCATGATGGAACATCTTATCAAAGCTGTGTTTGGATTTGTTAGAAAAGTCTTGCAATGATCTTTGACCATGATTAGGTTTCAAGGTCTGATAGGTTGACCTGTATGTAACTAACTATGTAATGGAATCTAAGGTAACTAGTTTAACCATTTTCCAAGGATCGTAGCGTCATGAAAATTAGCAGCAGTATGTAGTTCTGATGACAATACAATAATATGGTACTGTCGAACTGATCTGATGATGGAGCCGGAAGATATGAACTGGAACTTCATGATGGAAGATCGTATCGTAGCTGTGTTTGGATTTGTTAGAAAAGTCTTGTAATGAACTTTGACCACGATTAGGTTTCAAGGTCTGATGATGAAGCCGGAAGATAGGCACTGGCATTCCATGATGGAATATCGTATCATAGTCGTGTTTGCACTTGTGAGAAAGGTCACGTAATGGACTTTGAACACGATCAGGTTTCAATTAACATGCAAAGCGTGTTTTTGTAGTGTTTTTAAACTATTAATTTATTTTAATAAATCATAACGACATAACGTCATCATAACAAACCACTCGCACTGTCAAATTGATAAAATAACCGGACCAAATAAAAGATTCTCAAACACAGAACATTGTGACACTGTTCTATGACACTTTAAATTAAGAGGATTATAACTATATTTTTAAAAGGAAGGCTTGGATACGTGGATTTTTGCCTAGTATCATCCGTGCTCTGTTTTTTTAGTATAGTTAGACAGAGATAGATTTGTGTGCTGTGAAGTTAGGCACGTTAGTTTGTGTCAAAACCTTAACTACGCGATGTATCGTTTTAACCTTAGCGAGTGTAGTTAACGTGTAACTGACTCGTGGTAGCAGTTAAAACGAAATCTATTCGAAACTCGTTTACACGCTAACGTAATATACTAAATAATTACAAAGACGATCGGCCATATTTGTTTGTTGCTATTGATAGATGCGTTCAGAAACTTAATTTGTGCATAAATTAATTTGTGCATTAATTTGTGCTTAATTTTGTGAGAGTACGTCGGCGTATCTCGAGCTATCCGTCACTTTCTAACAGCGCCAATCAGAAAAAGACGCGTAGCTCGAGATGAAAATTGGCAAGACTGCATGTAAATCACTCTACAGTTTAGATGTACGTGGTAATAAATTAAGGCCGTGTATTACCACTTTTGAGTTTTTAAAAACCATCTGAGACATAGAATATAGTGTCTTTAAATCTAAAAAAAATATATGTGTTACATAAGGATCTTGTCTAGTCAAAATCGCAGTCAGTTACATGACCTGATGAATTTCACTCGATAGAAAAAAATCGCGAAGTTACCCCTTTTTGGAATGTATTTTCAATACTACGGCTGTATTACTGATATTTAACGTTTTATTTTTGTACTCAATTAAAGATCGTAAATAGTTATAGACAAATTCGCAGGGTTTGCTTTGATAGAATGATTGGCTTAATGACTATAGCTAAATATTTACAAAACTGCGCGCAGAGCTTGCGTAGAGAGCGGGATGATTAATTATAAACTCACGCGTGTTAGAGCGGGACATTTGCGTTGGGGATACCTCCCCTTAACGTTGTTAAAATGTTAATTCAAAGTAGCTACTTACCGCTGCATGTACTCGACCATTATTTGGAACTGCGAGGCACTTGTACGCATTTTTATCGGTCTCAAGAAAAACGAAAAATGCGAAACGACGACCGAAGCGAAAAAGTTAAAATAGGTGGCGGTAAAAAACACGATCGTGTCAGTGTCACATTTATTTATTATATATATATATATATATATCCCGCTCTCTAAGGAAACTCAGCGCGTTCTTTTCGTAAATATTGATGTAAAATCAAGAAGACTTGATAATGAATATGTAAAACAACACATGTGTTCAAAAACTAAATTTATTTCTTAACGTAGTCTCCTAACAAGTCTACACACCTATGCCATCTTTTCTTCAGACTACAAATTCCATTTAAAAAAAATCTTTGTCTTGACTCTCCAAATATGCCTCCACAGCGGCCATAACCTCACTGTCATTCAAAAAATTTTTGCCTCGGAGATTTTCCTTCAGCCGTGGAAACAGATAAAGGTCGCTGGGGGTTAGGTCTGGCGAATAGGGGGGTGTTCCACCAATTCGAAGCCCGCATCCCGGATTGCAGCCATTGCAACACCTAGCCTTATGAGGAGGTCCGTTGTTGTCTGGGTGGAACATTCTAGGCACCCAACGAGCGGATACTTTATTCATGTGCAATTCTTGGGTTAAGATTCTTTGAATCGCTGCTGCCATACGAGATCCCTGTGACCTCATTTAAATGTCTGATTGTCACTCTTCTATCAGTTAAACTAAATCTTCTATTTTTTTGACATTCTTCTCAGTGCGGACGATGGAAGGCCAGCCCTCGCGGTGTTCGTCTTTACAAGATGTTTTACCCAAGTTAAACTCCTTGCGCCAGTGTGCAACTGTAGAATACGGAGGAGCAGAGTCCCCTAATTTTCCCACCAATTCAACATGTATATCTTTAGTACATATTTTTTTCAAACAGAAGTACTTAATAACGGCTCTCACTTCAGATTTTTCCATTTCCACGCATTTATTCCGACAACTCACGAATAAATAAATTTATTTAAGTGACAGATATCAATTTTTTTACATACATTTTTTAATTTACTGGCCAGTAACTGCCCTAAAAAATAAAACCTCTTTTTGCTTTTTTCAGCCACTGAAAGTTTTTCATTATCATTACTTTTGGATCACCCCTCGTACTTCTTCTTCTTGGTCATATCCTTATTCCTGAGGGACGTGATGACTCTCTCTATAATCTCTCTCTCTCTCTCGACTAGAATCTCTCTACTACTGCTCTCGAGAGCCTGTACTCCGAACATCGAACTTCGTATAGTGCCGTCCCTTTCACTCCTATAGTCTCGAACAGAGAACATGGCAAGACACGAGACGAAGTTAGATGTTCAGAGTAGTCCCTCAGGCCGTTCTGTCTTGTGCCATATGTACAGTTGCCTGTAAGCTGGACCCGGTAACTTCTTGGATCACATCTGTCCACCTCCTGGGTGCACGTCCTCTGCACCTCCTACCATCGACACGCCCAGTAATTATGCGCCTTTCTAGCGCATCCGATATTTATTCTAAACGTGTACATTTACAAGGATAATCTTTTTTCTCAGGTTTCAGAACTTATTATTGTCCAACTAAGTATTAAACTAAAAATCATTGTTAAAGAGAGAGAAGACATCGAAAAAAGGGTTATGTTTATGTTAGCGTTGACTGCTGTGAAGTTAGGCGCATCACTCTGTGTCGAAACGAACTATATGAAGTAACGAGTTAACGTTAGCGAGCGTAGTAAATGTGTAATTGACACATGGTACCGTTCAATCGAAAACTATTCGAAATGCGTTTGCTCGCTAGCGACTGTAGTAACGTAATGCGTGTTTTCGATAGCAACTCATGGTAGTGCTATGGGACTTATCGCGACGATGACGTCACGCTGTGTCCGCCGACTGCGTGTCTCCTCCCCTCCCGAGCGCATGCCGATGAAAATCTCAACAGCCTGTGTCGTGGGTTTCAAGCAATTTCTTCCAAAACCTCGTGTTTTTCGGCTCCAAATAATAGGGATGATGACACTATAAAAGAAAATCAATAAATCCAAAGTTTCTACATAAAGGCTCAAATTCTCAATCAAATGGCGAAAAAAGTAATTCAAAAAGATAAATAATTACGTAATTATAAGTCTTCAAAGTTTTAAAAGTGGGTATTTTCTGTCGCTTTTCCGCAAAACGCACCTTTGTATTGAACGATCGTCATTTACTATGGCGCTACTCAACAATGACGTCACTGTTGAGTAGCACTTTCTCTCTCTAACTACGAACATTGTAACCGTTGTAGCTTCGTCATTTTTTGAGATATTTGAATAGGATTTTCACTATTTGGCATAGTTTTATGTTCTTTCTATTGAAGTAATGAAATTTTTTGAGTCAACATCCCTATTGCCAGTAAATTGTTATAATATAATTGTCCTCGTAAAACAAAGACCTTGAAGAAAGTGCGCGACAAATCGCGGTATAAATTTCCTTCGTGACCTACCGGAGCGAGCCTACGGCTCAGCACTTAGTGGAATAGCTCATCAAATTCCGCTGCAAACCGCCATCCCTTATGCTAAGTTACAGCATACAACAGCCTTACTGCATGTCCCGAACACAAAGGAACTTTAACCCATATTCCATACAAATATTATAAATGCGAAATATATTATAAGCGCCATCTACGGAAAACTCGACCCAAGCCCTCATATTCCTACACGTTAAATGATCTGGGGCAGTTATACTGCACCCAGTGTGACCGAACATTTGTATCTAAGTTTGTATATATATATATATATATATATATATATAGTCCTCCTTGTCGTATCCGACAACGGCGACCCCTACAACTTCCTCCGACGAGCTCGCAAAACCAAATGCAAATATAAATGCGAAAGTGAAAATAGAAAATAAAAAACCGGCCAAGCGCGAGTTGGACTCGCGCACGAACGGTTCCGTCCGTACCGTTATCTAAAAAAAACGGCAAAAAAATCTTGTCTGTTGTATGGAAACCCCCTGCAATATTTATTCTATTCTGTTTTTTAGTAGGTACTTATTTGTTGTTAAAGCGGCAACAGAAATACATCATTTGTGAAAATTGAATTGAAATTGAACGGACAGCGGAGACTTAGTAATAGGGTCCCGTTTTAGCCTTTGGCTACGGAACCCTCAAAATGAAAAACGCTGGGCCAGAGCGGGTAAAAAAAGAAAAGACAGCATACTTTTTATTCCGGAAATCATCGCTTTTAAATATCCCAAAAAATCCCGTGTTGACGTATTTTTGGACCAAACTGTATTTTAAAGGATTTTGAGATAGCTCTACATTTGTGGTGGCTAATGTGGCTACTGAGGTCTAACGAGTAACACAAAAAATGCAGCGTAATCAAAATCGCTTACAAGTTATTACATGGAAATCCTCTACTCAAAGTGCGCCATCTTCCCCACCCAACTCTACGACCTTGCAAAATGACTCGCATACGTCACACATATCCTATTTCCTTTTCCTTCCCGGCCCCTCTACACCCTAATCTCAACAATAACATTGTTACCCAACGTATCGACGACGGAGTCATTTTTACAACAAAAATATTGGAAGATAAGCTCGTTGCTTTGTTGTGGTTCCTTGTTAGGGCTTTGTTGACGTCGATAGGTGCTGTTTTGAATTGATTTTATTTTAAAAACAATGCTGTTTTGACATGCATTACGCAACTTCGATGAAATAACAACCGTACTTAATTCATATTCGGTCGTTGATTATTTTGGGCCATTGTTGAGAAATGGATTATTCATATCATTATTCATATCATCAATTTTTATTTAAATAAATGTCAACCTAGTAATAATAAAATATGAATTTTCATAAAGTTCTTAGCATGTTAATCGAATAGACACACCACTTTCGGCTATTTTGGTATAAAACTATACGTACCACTTAACATTTTAGCTCGCTAAAACGATTGTAGCTTCGTACGTAGTTTTGAAATATTGGAATAAAATTTTCACTATTTGGCATATTTTTTGCCTTGTTTATTTTACTGTAGTCAAACTTTGAGTCAACAACGCTATTGTTAGCTGGCAATATTAATTCTGGGTCTGGCCTGGGTCTGGGGCTGGCAATATTAATTAATTGTGGGCGGGATCATCCACCGCGCGATTGCGACAACACAGACACATATTGTCCCTATTCGTCCCGGTACCGCCGTATACCGGGTAGAGTCAGTCCGACCCAGATCGGGCCTTGCTGAGTTTCTTGCTGTACTCTTCTCTGCTAGGCTAGGTTTAGTGAACCAGCGACAAAACTTCCAGTAGCTCGATTCCACTCACAGCTCGGATTCGGTTGAAGCCGCTCAACCAATTTCACTGGAGCGATTAGAGTATATATATACTAGAGTATTCCAGTGTTAAGCCGCCCGCGTGGTCACGTCGTAGGTTTCCCGTCTATTTTCCCCAGTCGTTCCCTGTCGCTTTATTGGGCCCGGCCAAAAAGCCAGTCAGGTTAAAAAAAATTGGTCAACATGTATTTAGTCCTTGGACAGCACCATTACTTATCAATGCAGGGATGTTACTATGTATGTGAAATAGGGATGACGACACTCTAAAAGAAAATCAATATATCCAAATTTTCTACATAAAGGCTCAAATTCTCAATCAAATGGCGAAAAAAGTAATTCAAAAAAATAAATAATTACGTAATTATAAGCATTCAAAGTTTTAAGAGTGGGTATGTTCTGTCCCTTTTCCGCAAAACGCACCTTTGTATTGAACGATCGTCATTTACTATGGCGCTACTTAACAGTGACGTCACGGTTAGGTAGCACTTTCTCTCTCTAACTACGAACATTCTAACCGTTGTAGCTTCGTTATTTTTTGAGATATTTGAATAAGATTTTTACTATTTGGCATAGTTTTGTCTTCTTTCTATTGAAGTAATAATTTTTTTTGTTTCGACATCCCAATTGTGAAGTTGACATTGTGAGGTGACAATTGACCGGTGTCAATATTATGAAATACATCTGTGTGTGGGCTACGATGCCGTAAACAAAAATGTAATACCGAATGGTATCCACGTTTTGATGCCATACCAATCGGCATCAACACATACGATACCAGATTATGCACTCACTTCCGCGTACTCATTATGCATGAGCGATTAGAAAGAGTTTAGCATAAAGCTCTCAACTCACTCGTGCGGAACCCCCTCACGTTATCAAACAGGTACGAATTAAAAACCCCTTCGAATTAATTCACGCCAAATGAAACAGCAACTTCACAAAACTCTCATCATGTAACAGAGTGCGTTAAAACCAAGCTCTGTTACAACGGAGAAAGGAGTCTTTTTTCAGTGACTCCGGAATAAGATAGGAGTTGCTATGCTCCTGTCTGGTAATGTGGGGATTACGATACGGGGACTAAACCGTCTTGAAATTTGTACGCTTCCTCAAAAGCCACTCGTTTATGCCTGATTAAGTGTAATATTTGATCTGTATTAAGGTTGGGTGGGCACACTTTTGAGTTTTTAAAACAATCTGAGACATAGAATATACTGTTTAAAATTCTAAAAAATATGTATGTGTTAGATTAGGATTTTGTTGACAAAATCGCTGTCAGTTACAAGATCTCATGAATTTCAATTATTATTGTCATATTTCTTAAAGGGTAGCATTTAACGAACCACCAAATTAATTGCCGAATGATGCCCTAAAAATTACATTTGATTACCAAAAATACTAGATTCGCACCAAATTTTCAACTCCATTTAAATATAAAGTGCAACTCGAAGAAGTAACATGTCGATAACCTATTAAATTAAATTGTTACCAAATAAATTAGTCTCTACCCAAAAATACTTAATGATCACCTAATTTCAAACACCAAATTTCATATAATTCGCATCCAAATATAACTGGGATCGTAATCCTATTAAAATTAATTACACCCAAATAATTCTTTCGATACCCAGAAATACTACATGATCACCTAATTTCAAGCGTCATTTGTTTCATCAAATTAATATCTAGTCTATTATACCGGATCTACGCAATGTAAGAAACGCAAGCGTCATGTTTCGGATTCATAGAGCGACATGTGTCGGACCGACACGCGACATGTTCGGGCTCATCGAGCGACATGTTTCGGACTCACACGCGACATGTTCGGGCTCATCGAGCGACATGTTTCGGATCCAGCGACATGTCTCGGACCCATCGAGCGACATGTGGGTGTCATCGAGCGACATGTTTCAGACTCACACGCGACATGTTTCGGATCCAGCGACATGTCTCGGACCCATCGAGCGACATGTGGGTGTCATCGAGCGACATGTTTCAGACTCACACGCGACATGTTTCGGATCCAGCGACATGTCTCGGACCCATCGAGCGACATGTTGGGGTCATCGAGCGACATGTTTCGGACTCACACGCGACATGTTTCGGATCCAGCGACATGTCTCGGACCCATCGAGCGACATGTTGGGGTCATCAAGCGACATGTTTCGGACTCACACGCGACATGTTTCGGATCCAGCGACATGTCTTGGACCCATCGAGTGACATGTTGGAGTCATCGAGCGACATGTGTCGGACCGACACGCGACATGTTCGGGCTCATCGAGCGACATGTTTCGGACTCACACGCGACATGTTTCGGATCCAGCGACATGTCTCGGACCCATCGAGCGACATGTTGGGGTCATCGAGCGACATGTTTCGGACTCACACGCGACATGTTTCGGATCCAGGGACATGTCTCGGACCCATCGAGCGACATGTTGGGGTCATCGAGCGACATGTTTCGGATCCAGCGACATGTCTCGGACCCATCGAGCGACATGTTGGAGTCATCGAGCGACATGTGTCGGACCGACACGCGACATGTTCGGGCTCATCGAGCGACATGTTTCGGACTCACACGCGACATGTTTCGGATCCAGCGACATGTCTCGGACCCATCGAGCGACATGTTGGGGTCATCGAGCGACATGTTTCGGACTCACACGCGACATGTTTCGGATCCAGCGACATGTCTCGGACCCATCGAGCGACATGTTGGGGTCATCGAGCGACATGTTTCGGACTCACACGCGACATGTTTCGGATCCAGCGACTTGTCTCGGACCCATCGAGCGACATGTTGGTGTCATCGAGTGACATGTTTCGGACTCACACGCGACATGTTTCGGATCCAGCGACATGTCTCGGACCCATCGAGCGACATGTTGGGGTCATCGAGCGACATGTTTCGGACTCACACGCGACATGTTTCGGATCCAGTGACATGTCTCGGACCCATCGAGCGACATGTTGGGGTCATCGAGCGACATGTTTCGGACTCACACGCGACATGTTTCGGATCCAGCGACATGTCTCTGACCCATCGAGCGACATGTTGGGGTCATCGAGCGACATGTTTCGGACTCACACGCAACTTGTTTCGGATCCAGCGACATGTCTCGGACCCATCGAGCGACATGTTGGGGTCATCGAGCGACATGTTTCGGACTCACACGCGACATGTTTCGGATCCAGCGACATGTCTCGGACCCATCGAGCGACATGTTGGTGTCATCGAGTGACATGTTTCGGACTCACACGCGACATGTTTCGGATCCAGCGACATGTCTCGGACCCATCGAGCGACATGTTGGGGTCATCGAGCGACATGTTTCGGACTCACACGCGACATGTTTCGGATCCAGCGACATGTCTCGGACCCATCGAGCGACATGTTGGGGTCATCGAGCGACATGTTTCGGACTCACACGCGACATGTTTCGGATCCAGCGACATGTCTCTGACCCATCGAGCGACATGTTGGGGTCATCGAGCGACATGTTTCGGACTCACACGCGACGTTGTGGTTACCGAGTGACATGTTTTGGACTAACACGCGACATGTTCGGGCTCATCAAGCGACATGTTTCGGATCCAACGACATGTCTCGGACCCATCGAGCGACATGTTGGGGTCATTGAGCGACATGTTGGGGTCATCGAGCGACATTTTGGGGTCATCGAGCGACATGTTTCGGACTCACACGCGACATGTTCGGGCTCATCAAGCGACATGTTTCGGACGCATCCAGCGACATGTTTCGGATCCAGCGACATGTCTCGGACCCATCGAGCGACATGTTGGAGTCATCGAGCGACATGTTTCGGACTCACACGCGACATGTTCTGGCTCATCCAACGACATGTTTCGGACTCAACAGGTGGTGGTTCTGGCGCTTCGCCGGCCGCTACCGCGGCACGCTCGCTTCGCTCGCTCGGCTCGCGCGTTGTATATATATATATATACATACATATATATAACACATGTGTTATATATATATATATATATAACACATTTTGAGTCCGAAATATGTCGCTTGATGAGCCCGAACATGTCGCGTGTTAGTCCGAAACATGACGCTCGATGACCCCAACATGTCGCTCGATGGGTCCGAGACATGTCGCTGGATCCGAAACATGTCGCTGGATGCGTCCGAAACATGTCGCTTGATGAGCCCGAACATGTCGCGTGTGAGTCCGAAACATGTCGCTCGATGACCCCAACATGTCGCTCGATGACCCCAACATGTCGCTCGATGACCCCAACATGTCGCTCGATGGGTCCGAGACATGTCGCTGGATCCGAAACATGTCGCGTGTGAGTCCGAAACATGTCGCTCGATGATCCCAACATGTCGCTCGATGGGTCCGAGACATGTCGCTGGATCCGAAACATGTCGCGTGTGAGTCCGAAACATGTCGCTCGATGAGCACGAACATGTCGCGTGTGAGTCCGAAACATGTCGCTCGATGATCCCAACATGTCGCTCGATGGGTCCGAGACATGTCGCTGGATCCGAAACATGTCGCGTGTGAGTCCGAAACATGTCGCTCGATGAGCACGAACATGTCGCGTGTCGGTCCGACACATGTCGCTCGATGACCCCAACATGTCGCTCGATGGGTCAGAGACATGTCGCTGGATCCGAAACATGTCGCGTGTGAGTCCGAAACATGTCGCTCGATGACCCCAACATGTCGCTCGATGGGTCCGAGACATGTCGCTGGATCCGAAACATGTCGCGTGTGAGTCCGAAACATGTCGCTCGATGACCCCAACATGTCGCTCGATGGGTCCGAGACATGTCGCTGGATCCGAAACATGTCGCGTGTGAGTCCGAAACATGTCGCTCGATGAGCCCGAACATGTCGCGTGTCGGTCCGACACATGTCGCTCGATGACTCCAACATGTCGCTCGATGGGTCCGAGACATGTCGCTGGATCCGAAACATGTCGCGTGTGAGTCCGAAACATGTCGCTCGATGACCCCAACATGTCGCTCGATGGGTCCGAGACATGTCGCTGGATCCGAAACATGTCGCGTGTGAGTCCGAAACATGTCGCTCGATGACCCCAACATGTCGCTCGATGGGTCCGAGACATGTCGCTGGATCCGAAACATGTCGCGTGTGAGTCCGAAACATGTCGCTCGATGATCCCAACATGTCGCTCGATGGGTCCGAGACATGTCGCTGGATCCGAAACATGTCGCGTGTGAGTCCGAAACATGTCGCTCGATGAGCACGAACATGTCGCGTGTCGGTCCGACACATGTCGCTCGATGACCCCAACATGTCGCTCGATGGGTCAGAGACATGTCGCTGGATCCGAAACATGTCGCGTGTGAGTCCGAAACATGTCGCTCGATGACCCCAACATGTCGCTCGATGGGTCCGAGACATGTCGCTGGATCCGAAACATGTCGCGTGTGAGTCCGAAACATGTCGCTCGATGACCCCAACATGTCGCTCGATGGGTCCGAGACATGTCGCTGGATCCGAAACATGTCGCGTGTGAGTCCGAAACATGTCGCTCGATGAGCCCGAACATGTCGCGTGTCGGTCCGACACATGTCGCTCGATGACTCCAACATGTCGCTCGATGGGTCCGAGACATGTCGCTGGATCCGAAACATGTCGCGTGTGAGTCCGAAACATGTCGCTCGATGACCCCAACATGTCGCTCGATGGGTCCGAGACATGTCGCTGGATCCGAAACATGTCGCGTGTGAGTCCGAAACATGTCGCTCGATGACCCCAACATGTCGCTCGATGGGTCCGAGACATGTCGCTGGATCCGAAACATGTCGCGTGTGAGTCCGAAACATGTCGCTCGATGACCCCAACATGTCGCTCGATGGTTCCGAGACATGTCGCTGGATCCGAAACATGTCGCGTGTGAGTCCGAAACATGTCGCTCGATGAGCCCGAACATGTCGCGTGTCGGTCCGACACATGTCGCTCGATGACTCCAACATGTCGCTCGATGGGTCCGAGACATGTCGCTGGATCCGAAACATGTCGCGTGTGAGTCCGAAACATGTCGCTCGATGACCCCAACATGTCGCTCGATGGGTCCGAGACATGTCGCTGGATCCGAAACATGTCGCGTGTGAGTCCGAAACATGTCGCTCGATGACCCCAACATGTCGCTCGATGGGTCCGAGACATGTCGCTGGATCCGAAACATGTCGCGTGTGAGTCCGAAACATGTCGCTCGATGACCCCAACATGTCGCTCGATGGTTCCGAGACATGTCGCTGGATCCGAAACATGTCGCGTGTGAGTCCGAAACATGTCGCTCGATGACCCCAACATGTCGCTCGATGGGTCCGAGACATGTCGCTGGATCCGAAACATGTCGCGTGTGAGTCCGAAACATGTTGCTCGATGACCCCAACATGTCGCTCGATGGGTCCGAGACATGTCGCTGGATCCGAAACATGTCGCGTGTGAGTCCGAAACATGTCGCTCGATGACCCCAACATGTCGCTCGATGGTTCCGAGACATGTCGCTGGATCCGAAACATGTCGCGTGTGAGTCCGAAACATGTCGCTCGATGAGCCCGAACATGTCGCGTGTCGGTCCGACACATGTCGCTCGATGACTCCAACATGTCGCTCGATGGGTCCGAGACATGTCGCTGGATCCGAAACATGTCGCGTGTGAGTCCGAAACATGTCGCTCGATGACCCCAACATGTCGCTCGATGGGTCCGAGACATGTCGCTGGATCCGAAACATGTCGCGTGTGAGTCCGAAACATGTCGCTCGATGACCCCAACATGTCGCTCGATGGGTCCGAGACATGTCGCTGGATCCGAAACATGTCGCGTGTGAGTCCGAAACATGTCGCTCGATGACCCCAACATGTCGCTCGATGGGTCCGAGACATGTCGCTGGATCCGAAACATGTCGCGTGTGAGTCCGAAACATGTCGCTCGATGACCCCAACATGTCGCTCGATGGGTCCGAGACATGTCGCTGGATCCGAAACATGTCGCGTGTGAGTCCGAAACATGTCGCTCGATGACCCCAACATGTCGCTCGATGGGTCCGAGACATGTCGCTGGATCCGAAACATGTCGCGTGTGAGTCCGAAACATGTCGCTCGATGACCCCAACATGTCGCTCGATGGGTCCGAGACATGTCGCTGGATCCGAAACATGTCGCGTGTGAGTCCGAAACATGTCGCTCGATGACCCCAACATGTCGCTCGATGGGTCCGAGACATGTCGCTGGATCCGAAACATGTCGCGTGTGAGTCCGAAACATGTCGCTCGATGACCCCAACATGTCGCTCGATGGGTCCGAGACATGTCGCTGGATCCGAAACATGTCGCGTGTGAGTCCGACACATGTCGCTCGATGACCCCAACATGTCGCTCGATGGGTCCGAGACATGTCGCTGGATCCGAAACATGTCGCGTGTGAGTCCGAAACATGTCGCTCGATGACCCCAACATGTCGCTCGATGGGTCCGAGACATGTCGCTGGATCCGAAACATGTCGCTTGATGAGCCCGAACATGTCGCGTGTTAGTCCAAAACATGTCACTCGGTAACCACAACGTCGCGCGTGAGTCCGAAACATGTCGCTCAATAATTAATTTGAATGTATTAACTACAATATAGCTTGTAATGTGTATAATATTTGGACGTAATTCTAATAACAAATGATGCACGAGATTTGGTGGTAGTTTAGTATTTTTGGTGGTACTTGAGAATTTTTTGATGCGATTATAAAATTTCAGGGAACGCAATAAGTAAAATAGCTGCTACTGCTGGAATAATAGGTATGAGTGGTTAGGTGATCTGAAATTGATGGTCGATACATTTTTTTGAGTGTTCAGCCTTATTTTAGGGTTCAAAAATTTGGTGATATCAAAAGTTATTTAGGTGATCATTTTATTTGTTCCCCTTTCTTAAATAGTAAATTAATTTTTCTCATGAAAAATGTCTCATATGCTTATATTGTCTGACTATTAAATTGTAAATTGACTTTATGACATGTAAAAGTGCCTTTGTGGCGTAACTATTTGCAGAAT
This sequence comes from Cenopis cana, assembly GCA_951800055.1. Lineage (NCBI taxonomy): Eukaryota > Metazoa > Arthropoda > Insecta > Lepidoptera > Tortricidae > Cenopis > Cenopis cana. Next base: position 20,954,188 of record OX637476.1, on the reverse strand, counting down.
GTTTGAATTTTGTTTGAATTGAATTCTGGCACGAGACACAAAACAAGTTCCGGAGGACAGTCGCCGACATCCGTTGAGGATATGACACAACGAGAAGAAGTTAGTGTAAAATGCATAATTTACCTAGTAAGGGTGCCTGGGTGACCAGCTCTTTTCGGGAAGTCACTTAGCGAACTAAGATTTGTAACATAATACTTTTTTCGATCGGCACGACCGGAACTGGATTTACGAAAGCATTCAGATGAAGTGAAAAGGTGATTATTAATAAAATTTGTGTGTTTTCGAGCCCGTGAAATGGGGTCGTCTAATCTCAAGGCATTGGGCGTACATTTTGATGAAGCTACCGCTTTTTAAGGGGCAGCTGAACCCTATTTGTAATGAGTTTCTGTCAAAAGGGGACGGCCTATTACGAGGACTATTAAGTATCTGTCGAATCTGTGTTTTACAAGCTTTTATTTCATAAATAAGTATAATAAACAAATCAACCTAGTCCCAACTAAGCAAAGCAAACTAAGCAAAGCTGTACTATGGGTACTAAGCGACGATATACATACTTATATACATAAATAGATACTTAAATACATATAAATCATCCAAGACCCAAGATTCGTGCTCAATACAAATAAATGCCCTGGCCGGGATTCGAACCCGAGACCTCCAGCTTCGTAGGCAGGGACACTACCAACTAAGCTAAAGCGGTCGTCAAACTTTTTTGTTTACTAAGCTTTTTAATTTAACTTGCAATGTATGTATGTAACTATATTTGTTCGGGTCGAATCTTGCAACTCAATTTTGAACCAGACATCTTCAACCGATTGGGCTGAAATTTGGCATAAATACTTATGTAAGTTCGGTGAAATGCAATATTATGGAATTTTTTATACTACAACGGTGGCAAAACAAGAATGCGGTCCACCTGATGGTAAGCGGACACCGCAGCCTATAGATGCTCGCAAATCCAAAGGAGTCACGTGCGCGTTGCCGACCCTTTATAAAATTTGAGGATGCACTGTATTATCGAACTGATCTGATGATGGAGACATAAGGTGGTCATAGCAATTCCTAAACTACACAAGATAAACTTGTCGTATTTGAGCCCATTGGAAACTTCTTCATGAGTAGTTGATGACCGTGAAAAAAAGTACAATCGCCGATAACTTGTAACTTATTAAATACTGACTGTGGCAAACAACACAAATACTTTTTAATTCGGTTATTTTGTGTTACAAAAATTACTTACATAGGTAAATGTATGACACATTTTTGTAACACATAAGCACCAATTAACGTTACATAAAAAGTTGCTGGTTTGACTTTCATAAGGGAACAAATAAAATGATCACCTAAATAACTTTTGATATCATCAAATTTACGAACCCTAAAATAAGGTTGAACACTCAAAAAAATTTATCGATCAGCAATTCCGAGTCACCAAAAAAATTCTACCTATTTTTGCAGCACTTACACCTATTTTACTTATTGCGTTCCTATAAATTTATAATCGCATCAAAAAAATTGTCAAGTACCACCAAAAACACTAAACTACCACCTAATCTCATGCACCTTTTTTCATTAGAATTACATCCAAATATTATACACATCGCATGCTACATTTTAGTAAACAGTTACAAATTAATTGTTTTTAGCACTATAAATATTTTAGTCATTTCCAAAATGTTATAAATTAGAAAGTAAAATTCTAAATTAATTTAAAAAGCAACGCGCAATGTGGCTGTGTGAAATAATAACACGTATACTGCTATCTCACTCAATCAAATACAAAGAATTGTCTGAAGCATAAAACCTATTGATATGTCGTTAGAGTGAAAGGTACCTATTGCTGTTTCATTCTAACTACCTATTGCTGATGGTTTACAAACTGCAAGAAGTTTTATTATTAATTTTTTAATGGGTTGACGTGAGCGCGTTTGATTGAAATCTTTTATTTGAATATGAGTTATGTTGATTTATTAAATTGTTAGTTTGTTATGAAAATGGATAAAGGTCCTCAAATGAGTTTACTTTATTAATTTAGATAGACTTTCATGGAAAAATTAAAGGAAGTTAATAGGTAGAAATAGGTATAGGTAGGTTTAGGTTATGTTAGTTTTGCATCGGCCCGAAGGGCCAAAAGAACTCAAAATAGGAGCTCCGCGCCAGCGGAGATCCGTCAATACTGTTCCAATGTCAACTAGTTTGAAATAAAAATAGATGTCATAGAAAAATACTACTACCTAGGCAAATTGACGATTATCAGCGAATAGAGTAGAGGCAAAAACATCTGAGAACAAATAGCTGTATGCGACCAGTAAGGAAAGCACTGTTGAAAATATATTAAATTAAATTATGTTATGTACGTGTCTCATTAAAGTTACAGAAATTTTGAAGCTTCTATAAAATAAAATCATTTAGCGCTGTCTTGCTCGCACGCGGTGCGACGTGCGAGCGAGACGGACCGTATGGAAAACCGCATCAGTGTGCTAGCAATGAGGTTAGACTAGATTGGAACTGCTTTGCGCGACGGGCGTTAAAAAACAATTGCCGCATGAAATTTGGTGATCATGTAGTATTTCTGGGTATCGAAAGAATTATTTGGGTGTAAATAATTTTAATAGGATTACGAGCCCTGTAATATTTGGATGTAAATTATATGAAATTTGGTGTTTGAAATTAGGTGATCATTAAGTATTTTTGGGTAGTGACTAATTTATTTGGTAACAATTTAATTTAATAGGTTATCGACATGTTACTTCTTTGAGTTGCACTTTATATTTAAAAGGAGTTGAAAATTTGGTGCGAATCTAGTATTATTGGTAATCAATGTAATTTTTTAGAGCATCATTCGGCAACTTATTTGGTGGTTCGTTAAATGCTACCCCTTTCATAATACCTACAGCATTATCGTTTGGTATGGAGGGTTGGTGCTAACAAAAAACATCTACTACTTTAATATTAAATATTTTATTTTGAAAACAAACTTATTCTGTTATGTATACATACATTAGAATGTAATACATAGATAGTCTCGTATGATACAGCGATCTCATATAACTACGGAACTCGACCTTATTGTAAAACTCTGCTATCATATTTACAAGTAATTCTATACAAAACGTGTTCAATTTCATTTAAAGTAGTAATTCACAATTACTTACTTGGCTATGTATAATAATTTGTCGACGTTTAAAAACGTCACAACAATTATAATTATATATTTTATTTTATATCTAAATGGTGACTGGAGGATACTGGCTGCACTGTTCTATAATTAGAAACAATAATTTATAATAACGGTCCGGTTCATTAACAATAAAAACAAAACACACTGCTTGTTTATCATAAAATAATTTAACCTGCAAATAAGATGAAAAAACACTCGTGAATCGAATCGCGACCACACAGCACAAACGTTTCGACTGCCGAAAAAAAGAACTGCAATTTTAAATTTCCCGCGTATTTCGCTCGCTCTGAATGAAACACTCGACCCACATTGCAGAAAAGGAACAATCCAACAATCCTGCTGGCTCCAAAACGCAGATTTCGTCATTATTTGATGTTTGAGTCGACAATGATACAGTAAGGTATGTTGGGACCGGATCGGGTCAAGATCGGATATAATTCAATTTTCTACTAAACTAGAAGAGATTTTCGATTGGTGACAACACGCGTGGATACAGTAGATACAGCGCGGCGACAGGTTGTTTGCGCCAGCGTGAAATATAAAATTAGTGTTTTTTGGAGTTTTGACAGGAAAAGAACGGATATTTATTTTTATGAACCATACGCGTAACCGCACAGAGTTCAGTTTTGAACATAGTCCGATGTTATCCCGTTTACGTCCGATGTTTTCCGATGAAAAAAATTAACAAATAATATTTTTAAACGTATATTAAAAACCGGCCAAGTGCGTGTCGGGCCACGCACAATGTAGGGTCCCGTAGTTGTCCACCCGTTACATTATGTGGACTAAAAAGTCTGCGAACTTATATTTACTATGTTTTTGACAGAATTAACAACATTATCTAAGGTATCAATGGAAATTGTACGAAAGTTTGCTTTTGCAAAGTACATTTCTTAAGTTCGACAATTACTCCATTAAGTCCGCCATTTGTACCTTTTTAATGTGCAATAGTTTAAATAAATAAATAAATAAATAAATAAATTACTCGTTAACTAGTAATGTCTACTTAGCTGTGATAGTTTTTCTTTTAAATTCAACGTATATAAAGTTAAGTTAAGTTAACTTAAGTTAACTTCATATACGATGAATTTAAAAGAAAAACTATCACAGCTAAGTAGACATTACTAGTTAACGAGTAATTGTCGAACTTCAGACCTACTTTGCGTTCGCCTTTGTACAAATGTCTACTATTAAGTTTGTTTTTCTTGTATGTACTTGATTTGTGCAATAAACTGTCCTTCTTTCCATAAAGGCTCCTAAGCCAAATAGCCAAATATCGCAGTAACTGGTGGCTCTCTCTCGCGAGTGGTATTTTTTAAGTTTGCAAAACCACGTGGCTCTGCAATATTAAAAAAAAAAGTTTTATGACGTAGTGAACTGACCACCCGTGAACGTTATTGTAACGAGATAAGGCCTACTCACGATCACTTAACTGTGTCGTTAATATTACTGTGCCAGTATCCTTCGTCAACCACATCAACGAATTACGCTAGAGTGGTGACTACTAGGTAAGTCAGAACCGAATAAATAAATAGGTACAAGGAAACATTGTACAAAATTCACTAATATTCGAGTAAACAACTTGAAGTCTTAAGTAAGACATGTTTAATTGTTTATGAATCGAGACATCGTCTACATTTAAGACCCGATTAAGACGCAGTAAGCTTAGCGACTGTAATTTAGCTCATTTGTCTCTTTCTCAAGCAAATTATATCGTTTTGTCGCTGAAAATAAGGACAATTTCTAATTGCGTCATATTGACACAGCCAAAAGGTACTCATTTTAGTATCAGTAAAATAACACTAGCTTACCCGTTTAGTCAGTGTAATCGAGCCCTTACACTAAAATATTATAAATTGTTCGTACACTTAAAGTAACGTTTTTACAAAACTTGTGGCTTTATTATTCAGACCTAGGGCTATGCCATTTCATGAACATGAAATATTTGTTTATTTCTCCTAAATGACAAATTTACAATGTCAAACGTTCGAAGATATACATAGTACGTTCAAAAATTTAAGGCCAAAAGCTGTCAAATTAACGCAAGCAAGAATCTACCTTACTGTGAGAGCTCTTAGTCGTTTTTTGCTTCCGTTCGTTTGATAGAGTTTGGCCTTAGAGGGCTTAGAGTTTTGTACGAACTATAAATGATTGGTTCAACGCATCAAAGCGCGCGGTAGTATGCTTGGAACAGGCTTGAAACTGTCGCTGTGTGTGTGAGACAATGTAACGACGACTGCCGTGACATTCCCACACAAATCAAACATGCATAGTTACAAGCCTACGCACAAATATAGCCACGCACAAATGCTACTCATACACACACACAGTTCAGTAGCTCTAGTATAAGTTTTTTCGAAACATTAACTAATTCGAACGCGTTTGCGTTTTGTCTCAAAATGTATGAAAACGCTCTCACCGAGTTTGAAATACGCGCGTTCATCGGTTAGCAACAAATGTTATACTCGCTGTTTTAGTTTCCACTAGTGACCACCAGAGGCGCTGTTCACGTTTTCATACCACTTTCCTAGATTTTGAGACAAAACGCAAACGCGTTCGAATTAGTAAATGTTTCGAAAAAACTTATACTAGTGCTACTGTACAGTACTTTTATCTCAAGAGCCATAGTTGCAGAGTGACACATACGAATACATATAGGCAATGTGAACTCATAGCTCCTACGCTGTCGCACACATAGACAATGTACATGTATATCTGAATATACAACACACCCGCTCATCCGCCTTCTTTAGATAAAAGTACTGTAACTTATGATTTGGTGGAGCAAGGATCATTTTATTGACAGTCATATTATTACGAAGCCCCTGCGCTTACTAAGTAAAAAACATACATACCATGTAATGTTTCTAACGACATTAAAACTAGTGTTAGAATTTTCAATATTAAAAACAGTTGTAGTCATATCGTATTTACAGCCACCGATGGTGAGACATATTTAAATTAAAATATAAATAAAATATCTTATCTAAAATGATCGAGCATATAACATACATATGCGTAAGTATAACTTAAGCCGTGTACGGACAGCGCGTACATTGGTACGCGTAGTCGGTTACGCGTGTCCTGGAACGCCATGTCCATACTTGCGGCTTGTAGTTTTATATTATGTCCCTATTATTGCTATTGCTATTGGTATTTAGCGGGCTTTACGCGTAGCTGCAAGTATGGACATGGCGTTCCAGGACACGCGTAACCGACTACGCGTACCAATATGTACGCGCTGTCCGTACACGGCTTTACGTTACGACAGCGCTTGACTCCAGTAGCTCTAGTATAAGTTTTTTCGAAACATTTACTAATTCGAACGCATTTTCGTTTTGTCTCAAAATGTATGAAAGTGGTATGAAAACGTGAACAACGCCTCTGGTGGTCACTAGTGGAAACTAAAACAGCGAGTATAACATTTGTTGCTAACCGATGAACGCGCGTATTTCAAACTCGGTGAGAGCGTTTTCATACATTTTGAGACAAAACGCAAACGCGTTCGAATTAGTTTATGTTTCGAAAAAACTTATACTAGAGCTACTGTATAATTACTAGTATAGTACTTTTATCTCACGAGCGCAGGTGAGCCATGGTTGTGTGTTAACTATTGAGTATTGACCTGTACCTATATGCACATTGTCTATGTGTGCGTCAGCGTAGGAGCTATGAGTTCATGTTGTCTATGTGTTCGTGTGTGTCATAAATACAACTATGCCCAACCTGTGCTCGTGAGATAAAGTGGTGGATGCGTCGTGGAGGTAATTGAATGCTTGTCAGTTTTGGACTCGAAGGTACATGCACGCAAAATGTCCCAGTGCTCGTCACTGACCCCATACGGATGTTGACTTAAATTACTCCAAAAGAAAGAAGACATAAAACTATGCCAAATAGTGAAAATCCTATTCAAATATGTCAAAAAATAACGAAACTACAACCGTTACAATGTTTTTAGTAAGATAGAGAAAACGCTAACAGATCAGTGACCTCACTGACCTAGAAAAAGGAACAGAAAATGCCCCCTCTAAAAACTTTGAAGACTTATTATGTAATTATTTATTTTTGAGTTACTTTCTTCGCCATATCGACGACCGCTTTAGCTTAGTTGGTAGTGACCCTGCCTACGAAGCTGGAGGTCCCGGGTTCGAATCCCGGCCAGGGCATTTATTTGTGTGATGAGCACGAATATTTTGTTCTTGGGTCTTGGATGTTTTCTATGTATTTAAGTATCTATTTATCTATATAAGTATGTATATCTTCGCTTAGTACCCATAGTACAAGCTTTGCTTAGTTTGGGACTAGGTTGATTTGTGTAAGATTGTCCACAAAATATTATTGACAACTTGATCCTATTTCGAAAAAACTTGGATTTATTGATTTTCTTATCTGATGTCAACATCCCATCTTTCGAAAGCTAAATATTCTGCCAAATACCATGTTTGTACATTCGGGATGATACATGACACTTACAAGTTTCAATCTTATGTCATAGTGACAGAGGGGATGAATAATTGTTAACGATTGGCAATCAAGGTGTCGAGCTATGGGACGTTTACCTTATCTCTTGATAAGGGGTCCAAAAGTGACAAATATTCAGTTGACTATTATTATACATAGGTATCACTTACATTATCTAGTTCATAAAACTTGTCTTACCAGTTCCTAGCATAACTGACGAGAAAATCTTCCCTCCCTTTTTAATTTGCATAGTGTGTTGCATGAGTGAGAGGAGTCGCTGTCGTGCGGTGCGTCAAGTTGTGCTAATCCTCCAAACTTAAACAGGATCTTTACAATATCGTTGCAATTTACGAGAATTGTTCTCTTTTGACAGATGTCATCCCATCACAATTGTCATATTGTCATTTTTGACATCTTCCATGATCAGAAAAAGATCAAAGAACAGAAAAATCCCGTTAAATAAGCTTTACAATTGAATTGTTAACTGTATATGTCATCGATAGTACATCAAAATTGTAGCTCTCCTCGTCTAGCAAACCAGCTGCTAATGACAGAGATAGAAATACTTAGTAGACAACACACATTTAGCAAGTAGCTGGCTTGTTTGAACGCAGCAAAGCTGTTCGGTTTGGTTGCCATGTTTTCCAACTTTATGATCTATTTCGTACTGTCACCACAGGTCTGCAAAACATATTGAAATCATTCGTCGACCTATTAAATAAATACTGAAGTCGAACTGTGATCGTGTCGTTGCAATTTCTATTGAAGGGGGTTGAGATGAACTTCTTAGTCTTTTAGATTCTCGGAGAACCTAGAACTAGTCTTTAGATTCTCTATTTAATTCAGAAAAAACGTTCAGGTCGTTATATCTTCTGCAGTTTTATAAACACCGATCTAATTAAGCTAACAATATTGTGAAAGGTTCTTATTCAATCAAGAGATTTCTCGAGAGACAACGTTCTTTTAGTGACATCACTCCACAAGCGATTTCATCTGAGTGCTAATCCAATTTAGAAACTCCGATGATACATTGCTGTCTTGAGAGCTCGGGCACGGAAGAGTGTAAGTGAGACAAGAAAATTTATGTCTCTCGCCTTTTGTCGAAGGAGCTGTGCCAATAGAGAGACTTTAAGCTAATGATATAGCGGGTTCGTATTAATTAAATGGAAGGCGCCGGCAACGCTTCCCTTTGAAGAACTACCATGTGAACTATAATAGCAAGACTTTAACATGTTTTAGAGTGAATTAGGATGTCAGATGTCAGTCCATTTTAATATTCATTTACTCAGCGAGATTCAAGAATCAAGACATATTAATCTAATTTTTAATCCTGATTTCGCAAATTCGTGTTAACATTTAGTGAGCGAGGTTACATTTTGTGTTAACTCGTCCTTTTAGCAAAACAGTAAGATCGCGTAACCGTATAAACTTAGTGAGCCGGCCTTTCGGAGTGGCGCCAAGTAGTGCCCTGGTAAAAGATGGGGCGCAGCATGTGACCCTGCGGCACTGCTTTTAATTCTTGGCACTATGCCTGCCGCGGCCCGCCGACATCCGAACTGGCTTTCATAATCAATTAATAAAATACTCAGCTAATTAAGTTAACTCACTGGAACTGGTAGTTTCCATTCTCGTATTGTCTATTTAATTTTATCTGGATTAAGGTTTTTATTCTGCTTACGTTTCACAGCGCTCGTAGCTTCGCGTAGTTTCCGTGTTTTTTACAAGAGAATTGCTATAGTTTCATTTTCGATTCTATGTTATCATTTGATGATAATTTCTACAACAATAACAATTAACAATAACTATATTTGAAGTAGATCATTCAACTAACGAAGTTTCTGGATCAACTGGTAAAATAGTTAACAAAAACTAGCAAATATTTAAGTACAGGCTAGAAACTTTAAAAAAAGGGAATAATCAAAAGTAATATTTTTAAATATCCCTATCTATATTTTGCCATGTTTGTGTCGTAAATATGCTTCCGAACTTTCCATTCCAATATAACACCCGTCTCACAAGGACGCAGATTAATAAGCAGTAATAACAAATTACAGTGGCAGGTGATACAAGCCCGGGACCACGAATGTAATCAAACCTCAGGTTAATGCAGAACTTTAAACACGAGGGATCATGGAATTTGATTATTCACAGACGAACTTCGCTAACAGATACGGTGAGTCCGTGTCTAAGTAATTAATGGGTTCATAACTGTGGTGAAAATTTATAACCGTGTTAGATTTTGAAAGATCACGTAGTTTTTGGTGAAATGCGAATAGTTTACGGCTCCATTTTGTTATTTTGGTCTCAGCTCTCTTTCTCTTAGGTTAAAGACTGGTCTATCCTATCACAATGAAGTAACACGCTTAGAGTGTTATAAGTTTTGAAGTCAACGTAAATTATGTACCTAACATTGAAATTAATAAATTAATACTAGTATAAATGCGCCAACAAAGTACGTAGCATCGTACAATACATTATATTCAAATTTCATATGAATATTCACTCTATCGCTTTGATAATAAAGCCGTGTTCAAGTGTTTGTGAGCATCTTGATCGCTCCGAAGTACGGTCGAGTTTATAAATATGTACGTTCCCAAAGTTCGAAAATATCTGACCAACCTTATGTCCTGAACAATAAAGTTGTGTTCACATAAAATTTATTCACTTTGTCCGTACGACATATTTCTGAACTCAACTGTACGTGATGGCGATTGTACATAAAAACAACTTAATTTCAGAATGCGGATCAGTACAATTATCCTCCGATTTATGAGCATTTATTGAGAGTTGTTGCAACTAAAGATAATTGGAAAATTGCCGGCGCTACGATTTATGTGTTGTTTTTAATATACGGCTGAAAACAGTTTTGCCCACGTTATTTTACGCATAGGTGAGGAGAAAATTTCGTTACAATACAATTTCGTTATTAAATAGAAAGTTAGACGTTTATGCATTTTTATACGAGTTCCGGAATGCTGGTACAATTAACCTTATATTAATAAATATTCGCTTGGCTTTTATTACTTACAATTACGCTATTGTCTACTATTATGTATAATAAATAAATGAAAGGTGACAACAGTAGTATAGACACAGTAAGATAGTGTGAGCGAGACACCACGAGAATGGTCGCCATTTTAGAATCTATTCTTTTAGCACGACTTGCAGGTTTCATTGACAATAAAAGCAGTTAACTATAACTCTTGTAATGTTTTGCACACTGAAGTGGTATTTGCCTGGTTTTTGTCACATTTCTCTACTACGAAGTTTAGGGTTGTATTTGATGCATCCTTAAGGAAACATTAAGATTAACATTTTAATAATCGGAGTCAAATCCGTGTTTGACTCGTTTCTTAACTAGGGTAAATTTCCAGCAGACGCTATCCTAATCTTTTTACAACGACGTATGTTACAGGCTCAGTGGCGCATGCGCGGCGATCAGCTGTCGAGGCGCGCACGCAGCCAGCGTGCGTGGAGGGCAGCTAGTGCCAGTAGAGCTGCGATGCAGTGGGAGCTGTTGGATAGCCCCGCGGAGCCTGTCTGCATTGCGGCTGGTCGCTCACCTGTAATAGAGATGGCAAAATAAGTTTGTAATGCTTGATCTCCAATCAATCGATCTCTTGGTAAATGTATGTCTGTCACGATCATCATATCAGTCGAAAGACGGAAACTGCTGAACATATGGCTCAACAAAAGAGTGCCACAATGGCCGGTCCTTCGTATCCCGCATCCAGGTAGAGTATGCCTAGGTAGATGGTAGTTGTAACATGATTTGCAAGCACTTACAAGAGAATATTAGAAAAGATAAAGATGTCGACCTGTTGGTGGTCCCATTCGGCTAAAAATCAACATAACTCGTACAATTATGCGTCTCTATAGTGAAGTTTACCTTACCTAAGCCTCAGATCGCATATTTATCGCCCTTGTCTTCGGATCGGGCGTCAAAAACTAGTGATTTCAGTCATTCCGTGTAGTACTGCCCTAGGTAATTAATGTAGTATATGTGTATGTGTGTGTATGTGTATTATTTTCCATAAGCCGAAAACAGAAGAATACTCACCATTGAGCACATGCACACGCACAGAAGCGACCTCGGCGTTGGAGGGCGAGCAGGAGTACCGGCCGGAGTCAGCCGGCGCGGCGTCCTGCACCAGCAGGTAGCTGGTCGTAGCCGCCCCCTTCTCAGTAACCACGGAAACGCCGCCGCGGGACGAGTCGTACGATATCACCTGCTTAACAACCACAATAATTACATTCACACGTTGGAAATTCAGTAATAATACACGGAGTGAGGAGAAATGTTACAAAGCTAGTAAATAAAATTTGCTAAGAACTATCCCTGCTATCAAGACGTCGAAAAATTGCACTCAAATCGGTTAATCAGCTTGATGCCACAGACAGGCACAGAGTTAAACATGTTATACTTAAAACACCCGCCTTTTGCGTTCTGCGTCAAAGATACAAATAGGCGTAAAAAGGTAATAGACGGATAAATTTACTATCGTAATATAGAATATGATATGGGTCACGAAATATTAAACTAAGGACAAAAAATAATTCTTAGTTTATGTTGGTTTAAATTCCAGTCAAAAATAATATTCCGAATCTCTTGAAGTTACTTTTAGATTCGCGAGATATCCTTTGTTACTCAGACAAGCTGACACTTTTGTATCTACGCTCGGACAATGTTTGCTACGTGAAAGAGGCAAGAATATCATAAAATCCTCTTGACGTTAACTAATCTGCATTTCGCAATATTATAGATTGACGGAAGGCATTTTTTTATTGAACATTCTTTTGTCTAGAATTCCAATCACTTCTCGAAACAAAAGACTCGTTTCCATAAAATTTCTGCACTTATGGTGACATATTTGTATTCTTGGGTTGTGTATGCGGCTTATTCAGTTGAACAGTTTTATGCACGTTTGAAGTAACTTAAAACTCATAACTTTATTGCTCTCATGTTGGTATACAGCAGTACCCTATAACTAATAAAAATAAAATAAAAAGAATCATTATTCTATAGTCAAAAACCAGGGAAGTAACAGTCGAGAACGTTCGTATGGAAAACTGACCACTAAGTTATCTCTTAAGATTCGTAGGTTTGTTAGAGATAAAGAGAAACAGATACTTTAGTATTGTATAGGCAACAGCAGAAATATCATCAGATGAATGTATTTAAATGACGCTGTTTCAAGTGACAATACAAACCAATATTCATCGACCATCGACTGTTCAATTAATTTTTAACAAGCATAGATAGGTAAGCAGTCATCGCAGTCTATGGAAGATTGTGACTATAGAAGAAACACAAGCGCATTGCAGACCCTTAATTGATTTGAGTAATCGTTGTGTTGCTACTGGTACTAGCTAGAGAGGAAATGGAGGCTCTCAAAATAGTGGTAACTCTGGAAACCTTACTCACCAGGAATAAAACACCACTACTCAGCAAGTAAGGCGTAAGGTGCAGGTAGTTTCCCAGTTGGACTTCTCCAAATATGAGTGATATAACTATACCGCTTTGCTCTCATCGTTATTCGCTTGCCCTTTTCCCATTTATTTGGGGTCGGCACAGCATGTCTTTTTCTTCCATACATCTCTGTCGCCCGTCATCTCTAGATTTACATCCTTCTTATTCATATCGTCTTTCACACAATGATGGATTGTGTCTTTTCTTTGGCCTACCTCGTTTCTTGCATCCATCCACACTCATATCTAAAACTGGCTCTTAGTTTTTCCGTAATGGGTGCAACTTTCAAACTTCCTCTTATATACTCATTCCTAATCCGGTCCATTCCATTCGTGTCACACCACACATCCATCTCAACATTCTCATCTCTGTAACATGCATTCTTGTTTCATCCGTCACCTTTGAGGCCCAACATTCCGATCCATCCGCTTTGCTCTCATCATCATCACAAATTTAAGAGTTAGACTCTTGTCGGTGTAGCTCTTTTTATCTGGCTGTGACCGTCTCCTTGACCTTATAGGACGCGACTGCTAACTTTCCTTTTATTTTATTTGTTTCATGTAGCTTATCCTCGGTCTTCCCCTTCCTCGCTTTCCTTCAATTTTGCCTTCTATGAAGTTCTGTATAAAAGCGTCGTGTCGTATAAGATGATCAATCATTTTACCTCTTCTATTTTCTAAAGCTTTCAGCAGTTTCCTTTTCTCCCCCACTCTCCTCAGCACTTCTTCGTTTGCAATTTTCTTTTTCGCTTTGCTCTAACTCTCTAAAAAAATCGTTAAAATTTACTTCGCACAATAAAGAGTATTCAGTCCACAAATTAGCCGACTTCTATTCTATACTATAAAGGACTAAACACAAAATTATAGGTACGCAACGGGAAGATAGACCTTCATGGATAAAACTACATATATGTACGACCATCACAAGTTCCAACAACAAAGCAAAAGACGAAGCGAAGAGCTCATGATCAAATTCCTACTCTTAATCCGTCACAAGCAGCTTATTGTTTGCTACTCCCGTAATCCAGCGTAACGAAATGCCCGAGCCCATAACAACTCAATTGCCAATCGACAATACGGCTACAAATAACTTCGGAGGATTAAACTGGGGAGATATTTGCCCTGAAGTTATTGCGTCGTGAAAATATTGGAGTGCCTGACAGAATTCAGGTGGCAATTTAAACGAACGATTGCTGTGAGCTATAAGAGAGGACTAGGAGCTTGGATACAATACTACGGTTAATATAGCTTAACGCGCAACTTAACCTTTAGTTTCATTCATTTATAGTTTTTATTCTGACTTATGGAATTAGGTAAATGGGATGGGGAATCGGTAAATGGATCCTTTCTATCTTTTTACTTCGAGAATAAAGCTTTGGGAAAATTTCATTTACCCACATGATTTTATGGCGAAGATAGAGAATATTCCGAACACTGTCTAGTTTATTCTCTGTGTTAGAAGGATACCACTATAGTTTCTGTTTGGCCTAATGGTAGACTGGTAGAGAATGCCTTAAGATGAGTCCGCCAATTGTACTTTTATTTTTGTATCTGTGCAATAAAGTTTAAATAAATAAATAATACATAGATGGCAGTAGCTTTCGTAAAACTACTTCCTAGCCTAATCTTCGGATTATAGGTCTCAAAACGGATTCCGAGCGTCTAACACTGTGTTTTGGTTGCGGCGGTGGCCGAGCAGCTAGACCTCATGATTAAGGACCACGTATTGGTCCGAAACATGTCGAGCGATATTCGACGTTAAAGACGTCAGCAGTGACCCGTTTTTTATTTTATGTTATTTCAGTTTATCTATGTATATTGTCAGGAATAAAATAATTTCATTTCATTAGGGTTAGTTAAGGAAAATATTAGGGTTATTTAGTTCTCCCGAATCTGAAAGATCTTTCGGCATCTTATAGATTTGACTGTTTTTAATGAGTAACTCATTGGATATATTCATAATGAGTGCTAATAAGGGTATTCAAATACTAGCTCACGTTTCATAAATCAATTTAATATAAATGTTTGGACTAACATATGTGCTAATATAAATGCGAAACGCAAGTGCCTAATCGACCTGACCATGTTTCTAAATACAAATGCCCTGTATTACAGCGGGGGGCAGACAGCGGCATCGTTTTGTGATTAGAGCGAAGTGGCGCGTGTGTCGCTCCATATGTCGCCCGCCTAGGGACATGGAAATTGAGCCTTTGAGCCTGCATCATTATTTTGTTCAATACATTATGGTGAGAATCCTAAAGGACTAATGTCCTAGGGTCCTACTGGGACTTAAATACAAATGGACTGTAAATTCTTAGGCTGGTTCCGCCTTAATTAAAAATGGGAACCCGCGGGGTAATCACGTAACTTGTCGAACGTACGGAAGGCATATTTTAATGTCATTTTTAGTATGGGATTTGACATTTAGATCGTACGTACTACCGTTCGAAACAGTTACGTTATTACCCCGCCGGTCAAACAAAGTACTTATAATTTAAATAGTAGTATTTTAAATAGTATTAAAAAGAGAGTCGACCGTTGTTGCCGGTGGGGTTCGTAAAGCCGAGTTCCTACTCGGCTTCACTACGGCTTCCTAGCCGGGTGTCGCTCGCGGGTCGCCGCGCCATCTGCGACGATGACGTAACGCTGTGTCCGCCGCCCGCGTGTCTCCTCCCGAGCGCATGCCGATGAAAATCTCAACAGCCTGTGTCGTGGGTTTCAAGCAATTTCTTCCAAAACCTCGTGTTTTTCCGCTCCAAATAATAGGGATGATGACACTATAAAAGAATATTAATAAATCCAAAGTTTCTACATAAAGGCTCAAATTCTCAATCAAATGGCGAAAAAAGTAATTAAAAATAATAATAATTACGTAATGATAAGTCTTCAAAGTTTTAAGAGTGGGTATTTTCTGTCGCTTTTCCGCAAAAAGCACCTTTGTATTGAACGATCGTCATTTACTATGGAGCTACTCAACAATGACGTCACTATTGAGTAGCACTTTCTCTCTCTAACTACGAACATTGTAACCGTTGTAGCTTCGTCATTTTTTGAGATATTTGAATAGGATTTTCACTATTTGGCATAGTTGTATGTTCTTTCTATTGAAGTAATGAATTTTTTTGAGTCAACATCCCTATTGCCAGTAAATTGTTATAATATAATTGTCCTCGTAAAACAAAGACCTTGAAGAAAGTGCGCGACAAATCGCGGTATAAATTTCCTTCGTGACCTACCGGAGCGAACCTACGGCTCAGCACTTAGTGGAATAGCTCATCAAATTCCGCTGCAAACCGCCATCCCTTCCGCTAAGTTACAGCATACAACAGCCTTACTGCATGTCCAGAACACAAAGAAACTTCAACCCATATTCCATACAAATATTATAAATGCGAAATATATTATAAGCGCCATCTACGGAAAACTCGACCCAAGCCCTCATATTCCTACACGTTAAATGATCAGGGGCAGTTATACTGCACCCAGTGTGACCGAACATTTGTATCTAAGTTTGTATATATATATATATATATATATATATATAGTCCTCCTTGTCGTATCCGACAACGGCGACCCCTCCAACTTCCTCCGACGAGCACGGATATGGCTCGCAAAACCAAATGCAAATATAAATGCGAAAGTGAAAATAGTAAACGGCAAAAAAATCTTGTCTGTTGTATGGAAACCCCCTGCAATATTTATTCTATTCTGTTTTTTAGTAGGTACTTATTTGTTGTAAAAGCGGCAACAGAAATACATCATCTGTGAAAATTTCATCTGTCTAACTATCACGGTTCATGACATACAGCCAGGTGACTGACGGACAGCGGAGACTTAGTAATAGGGTCCCGTTTTACCCTTTGGGTACGGAACCCTCAAAATGAAAAACGCTGGGCCAGAGCGGGTAAAAAAAGAAAAAACAGCATAATTTTTATTCCGGAAATCATCGCTTTTAAATATCCCAAAAAATCCCGTGTCGACGTATTTTTGGACCAAACTGTATTTTAAAGGATTTTGAGATAGCTGTAGCTACATTTTTTGTGGCTAATGAGGTCTAACGAGTAGGAACAAAAAATGCAGCGTAATCAAAATCGCTTACAAGTTATTACATGGATATCCTCTACTCAAAGTGCGCCATCTTCCCTTCCCAACTCTACGACCTTGCAAAATGACTCGCATACGTCACACATATCCTATTTCCTTTTCCTTCCCGGCCCCACTCCCTAATCTCAACAATAACATTGTTACCCAACGTATCGACGACGGAGTCATTTTTACAACAAAAATATTGGAAGATAAGCTCGTTGCTTTGTTGTGGTTCCTTGTTAGGGCGTTGTTGACGTCGATAGGTGCTGTTTTGAATTGATTTTATTTTAAAAACAATGCTGTTTTGACATGCATTACGCAACTTCGGTGAAATAACAACCGTAGGTACTTAATTCATATTCGGTCGTTGATTATTATGGGCCATTCTTGAGAAATGGATTATTCATATCATTGCCCTGGTAATTTTTATTTAAGGCTTTCTTATTGCAGCGAAACTACAAACGCGACACAAAAAATCCGCTAGGCGTAATTCTCCCCAGTAACAAACACAATTACATTTTACACACACTATCTCACTTTACTGTGACAGGTCACTGACCTCGTTTTTTTTAATGATTGCTGTAACTTAGAATTTGAATATGTGACAGACCTTCTTTGTCAAATTAACCAGAATAAGCCAGAGTGGCGCACGTGATAATTAGGTTGTCAACCATTTAAATTTAGAACAGATTGTTATGACATTCACGCAAAAGAGTGTAGACTTGTCATTGCATATCTCTGTCTCTGTTGCGCAGTTTTGACAGATTTCACTTAACTAAACAAGGGCTAAATTTTATCACGACTCGACACAAGAAGTCAAAGTTGCAAGCCACAAATAAGTAGCTTAATTTCAACCACTAAGCCAAGTACATTGTGGTGTAATTAGTAATCGCTTGCTGTCTAAAGCACAGGTCACAGGTTCGAATCTCAGGCAAAAGCAAGTGTTTTTTTTGTGTTTTATTTAAACAACCGTAATTTTTAGAGCATAAATAATTATTGAGCGTTATTTTGGTAAATAAATATTTTGTACTTTTTTTTTATTTATTTAAAAAAGATTCAACATAAATATTTTGCCCTGCTAATAAAAGCTTACAACTTTATTTATTAGTCCTTTATTATTCTTTATTTATCGTATGGCCTTTATTACCCGTATAAAGGAAAAAAAATCCACATTCTAAAAATACTCAATGAAACCTTTTGTAATAAGAGAGGGTTTAAAAAGGAAAAAATGATATAATGATAAGCTTTATTAGCCACATTTTATGTTTTCCACTATCTCGAATTGTAAAAGTACCAGGAAAACTATTTTAAATGTTTATTCGTCGATATGACTCACCAGTAATTTACCCTGAAAATGTTAATATCATCTAGTTACTGGTATTAAATATGCGATTTTTATAAATGTCAAACTGCAAAAAGTGCGACAGACGTCCGTCCAGCTCGAGGCCCAACGACCATCTGTCTACTAAAATTTGCTTGCGCAGTTTGCTTTTCTGATATTTTTGAGTTTTGTTAAATATAAAAACATTTAAAAAAAATTAGCCGTAAAATACACTTCTTCACATCGTTTCCTATCTATTGATATATTTTACTCGAGTCTGAGTTGGATATATTTTATATACGACTCACAATAAGATCAAAATTTACCTGTTTTTGCGAAGTGAGATCATCGAGCGAAGTTTCAAATATCGTGTTTTCAGCCTTAAAATACACTAGACCGACTCTTAAACTATAACATATCTAAATATCCCATCAATAAAGTGAGTATTTAATGGTTTAAAATTGAATGAAAAATACTATGATTTCGAATAACGTGGTCTTAAATAAATGTCAACCTAGTAATAATAAAATATGAATTTTCATAAAGTTTTTAGCATGTTAATCGAATAGACACCAGTTTCGGCTATTTAGGTATTAAACGATTGTAGCTTCGTAGTTTTGAAATATTGCAATAAGATGTTCACTATTTGGCATACCTATTTTTTTGCCTTGTTTATTTTAGTGTAGTCAAACTTTGAGTCAACAACGCTATTGTTATAGCTGGCAATATTAATTCTGGGTCTGGCCTGGGTCTGGGGCTGGCAATATTAATTAATTGTGGGCGGGATCATCCACCGCGCGATTGCGACAACACAGACACATATTGTCCCTATTCGTCCCGGTACCGCCGCATACCGGGTAGAGTCAGTCCGACCCAGATCGGGCCTTGCTGAGTTTCTTGCTGTACTCTTCTCTGCTAGGCTAGGTTTAGTGAACCAGCGACAAAACTCCCAGTAGCTCGATTCCACTCACAGCTCAGATTCGGTTGAAGCCGTTCAACCAATTTCACTGGAGCAATTAGAGTATATATATACTAGAGTATTCCAGTGTTAAACCACCCGCGTGGTCATGTCGTAGGTTTCCCGTCGATTTTCCCCAGGCCACTCTAACCGCGCACTCCTATCGCTTTATTGGGACCGGCCTAAAAAGCCAGAGTCAGGTTAAAAAAAATGGTCAACATGTATTTAGTCCTTGGACAGCACCATTACTTATCAATGCAGGGATGTAACTATGTATGTGAAATAGGGATGACGACACTATAAAAGAAAATCAATATATCCAAATTTTCTACATAAAGGCTCAAATTCTCAATCAAATGGCGAAAAAAGTAATTCAAAAAAATAAATAATTACGTAATTATAAGTATTCAAAGTTTTAAGAGTGGGTATGTTCTGTCCCTTTTCCGCAAAACGCACCTTTGTATTGAACGATCGTCATTTACTATGACGCTACTGAACAGTGACGTCACGGTTAGGTAGCACTTTCTCTCTCTAACTACGAACAGTAACCGTTGTAGCTTCGTTATTTTTGAGATATTTGAATAGGATTTTCACTATTTGGCATAGTTTTATGTCTTCTTTCTATTGAAGTAATAAATTTTTTTGAGCCGACATCCCTATTGTGAAATTGACATTGTGAGGTGACAATTGACCGGTGTCAATATTATGAAATACATCTGTGTGTGGGCTACGATGCCGTAAACAAAAATGTAATACCGAATGCTATCCACGACGTTTCGATGCTATACCAATCGGCATCAACACATACGAAACCAGATTATGCACTCACTTCCGCGTACTCATTATGCATGAGCGATTAGAATAGTACATTACTTAACAAGGGCGGTAAAACAAAGAATGTCTCAGATCGCAGGTATTTGACGCCCGAGCCGAAGGCAAGGGCGATAAATATGCGATCTGAGGCTTTCTTTATTACCGCCCGTGTTAAGTACAAAATTTTATGTCACCCCCTGGCCAGGAAGTGGAATTTCCATCGCGCGGAGCGTGCGGTAATTGCCGCTTTATGGCCAGGTGTGACATAAAGAGTTTAGCATAAAGCTCTCAATCCGCTCGTGCGGAACCCCCTCACGTTATCAAACAGGTACGAATTAAAAACCCCTTCGAATTAATTCACGCCTAATGAAACAGAAACTTCACAAAACTCTCATCAAGTTACAGAGTGCGTTAAAACCCAAGCTCTATTACAACGGAGGAAGGAGTCTTTTCTCAGTGACTCCGGAATAAGATAGGAGTTGCTATGCTCCTGTCTGGTAATGTGGGGATTACGATACGGGGACTAAACCGTCTTGAAATTGTACGCTTCCTCAAAAGCCACTCGTTTATGCCTGATTAAGTGTAAAATTTGATCTATTAAGGTTGGATAGGCACACTTTTGAGTTTTTTAAAACCATCTGAGACATAGAACGTATACTGTTTAAAATTCTAAAATATATGTATGTGTTAGATTAGGATTTTGTTGACAAAATCGCTTTTAGTTACAAGAGCTGATGAATTTCAATCGGTAGAAAAAAAATCGAAACGTTACCCATTTTTTGAATATTTTTCAATTAGGTAGGTATGGCTGACATGAAACGAAAAATACAATATACTCCGAAACATCTTGGAAGGGATAATCGACGGTAAAATGGGTAGAGGAAAGAGGAGGAGAGGAAGTTGGATAGACAATACCTAATCAAAAACTGGACTAACATTCATGATACTGCCTGTTGCGTTATACGCGATTCGGACCGTTAAGAACGGTCATGTCATGTGGCAACACTGAAAATCAGGGTGACGGTTAAAGGCAAAGAAATTAGCACAGGGAACGACCGGTCCTTCCCAGGAGTGTGTATTGGAATCACACAAGCAAGACATGTAGTACGGTCCATTATGAGATGGAGTATAAGGGCCAGGTCTAGGGGGCAGGCTTATGAAGGACCATTGTCCAGCCGGTGCGTAGGGCACCAGGGTACTGAGAGGCAGTATCTATGCTGGAGGCGTAATCGACCGTACGGTGGGTCACTCTAGGTCAACCAGTAGATTAGACCCTAGAATACATGCACGGTATTTGATTATCTAAGACAACATGTACTTGGTTAGCGATGATGGAGGTGATCCACTCCTTCGACACTCATGTAGCGATGTGTTTTGTGTAACCATTTATTGTTTATATTTGTGGCCCCAAGCGAATCTATACCCAATAAAATTCAGGCAAGTGTTTCACACATGAGGGGGACATAGAGGGCGCTACACTGCCAGTCTTTGCAGACTGGCACAATACAGAAACAAGTTTTGGAGGACAGTCGCCGACATCCGTTGAGGATATGACACAACGAGAAGAAGTTAGTGTAAAATGCATATTTTACCTAGTAAGGGTGCCTGGGTGACCAGCTCTTTTCGGGAAGTCACTTAGCGAACTAAGATTTGTAACATAATACTTTTTTCGATCGGCACGACTGGTGGACTTCTTACGAAAGCATTCAGAGGAAGTGAAAAGGTGATTATTAATAAAATTTGTGTGTTTTCGAGCCCGTGAAATGGGGTCGTCTAATCTCAAGGCATTGGGCGTACATTTTGATGAAGCTACCGCTTTTTAAGGGACAGCTGAACCCTATTTGTAATGAGTTTCTGTCAAAAGAGGACGGCCTATTACGAGGACTATTAAGTATCTGTCGAATCTGTATTTTACAAGCTTTTATTTTATAAATAAATAAAATAAATATTTGTGGACAATCTTACACAAATCAACCTAGTACCAACTAAGAAAAGCAAACTAAGCAAAGCTGTATTATGGGTACTAAGCGACGATATACATGCTTATATAGATAAATAGATACTTAAATACATATAAATCATCCAAGACCCGAGAGCAAATATTCGTGCTCATCACACAAATAAATGCCCTGGCCGGGATTCGAACCCGAGACTTCCAGCTTCGTAGGCAGGGACACTACCAACTAAGCTAAAGCGGTCGTCAAACTTTTTTGTTTACTAAACTTTTTAATTTAACTTGCAATGTATGTATGTAACTATGTTTGTTCGGGTCGAATCTTGCAACTCAATTTTGAAGCAGACATCTTCAACCGATTGGGCTGAAATTTGGCATAAATACTTATGTAAGTTCGGTGAAATGCAATATTATGGAATTTTTTATACTACGACGGTGGCAAAACAAGAATGCGGTCCACCTGATGGTAAGCGGACACCGCAGCTTATAGACGCTCGCAACTCCAAAGCAGTCACGTGCGCGTTGCCGACCCTTTATAAATTTTGAGGATGCACTGTATTATCGAGCTGATCTGATGATGGAGACATAAGGTGGTCATAGCAATTCCTGAACTACACAAGATAAACTTGTCGTATTTGGGCTCATTGGAAACTTCTCCATGAGTAGTTGATGACAATGATGACTGTGAAAAAAAGTACAATCGCCGATATAAACTTGTTACTTATTTAATACTGACTGTGGCAAACAACACAAATACTTTTTAATTCGGTTATTTTGTGTTACAAAAATTACTTACATAGGTAAATGTATGACACATTTTTGTAACACATAAGCACCAATTAACGCTACATAAAAAGTTGCTGGTTTGACTTTCATAATACCTAAAGCATTATCGTTTGGTACGGAGGGTTGGTGCTATCAAAAAACAACGACTACTTTAATATTAAATATTTTATTTTGAAAACAAACTTATTCTGTTATGTATACATACATTAGAATGTAATACATAGATAGTCTCGTATGATACAGCGATCTCATATAACTACGGAACTCGACCTTATTGTAAAACTCTGCTATCATATTTACAAGTAATTCTATACAAAACGTGTTCAATTTCATTTAAAGTAGTAATTCACAATTACTTACTTGGCTATGTATAATAATTTGTCGACGTTTAAAAACGTCACAACAATTATAATTATATATTTTATTTTATATCTAAATGGTGACTGGAGGATACTGGCTGCACTGTTCTATAATTAGAAACAATAATTTATAATAACGGTCCGGTTCATTAACAATAAAAACAAAACACACTGCTTGTTTATCATAAAATAATTTAACCTGCAAATAAGATGAAAAAATACTCGTGAATCGAATCGCGACCACACAGCACAAACGTTTCGACTGCCGAAAAAAAGAACTGCAATTTTAAATTTCCCGCGTATTTCGCTCGCAGTGAATGAAACACTCGACCCACATTGCAGAAAAGGAATTGTTCATGTCCAACAATCCTGCTGGCTCCAAAACGCAGATTTCGTCATTATTTGATGTTTGAGTCGACAATGATACAGTAAGGTATGTTGGGACCGGATCGGGTCAAGATCGGATATAATTCAATTTTCTACTAAACTAGAAGAGATTTTCGATTGGTGACAACACGCGTGGATACAGCGTGGGATACAGTAGATACAGCGCGGCGACAGTTGTTTGCGACAGCTTGAAATATATAATTAGTGTTTTTTGGAGTTTTGACAGGAAAAGAACGGATATTTATTTTTATGAACCATACGCGTAACCGCACAGAGTTCAGTTTTTGAACATAGTCCGATGTTATCCCGTTTACGTCCGATGTTTTCCGATGAAAAAAAATTAACAAATAATATTTTTAAACGTATATTAAAAACCGGCCAAGTGCGTGTCGGGCCACGCACAATGTAGGGTCCCGTAGTTGTCCACCCGTTACATTATGTGGACTAAAAAGTCTGCGAACTTATATTTACTATGTTTATGACAGAATTAACAACATTATCTAAGGTATCAATGGAAATCGTACGAAAGTTTGCTTTTGCAAAGTACATTTCTTAAGTTCGACAATTACTCCATTAAGTCCGCCATTTGTACCTTTTTAATGTGCAATAGTTTAAATAAATAAATAAATTACTCGTTAACTAGTAATGTCTACTTAGCTGTGATAGTTTTTCTTTTAAATTCAACGTATATAAAGTTAAGTTAAGTTAAGTTAAGTTAAGTTAAGTTAAGTTAAGTTAAGTTAACTTAACTTAACTTCATATACGATGAATTTAAATGAAAAACTATCACAGCTAAGTAGACATTACTAGTTAACGAGTAATTGTCGAACTTCAGACCTACTTTGCATTCGCCTTTGTACAAATGTCTACTATTAAGATTGTTTTTCTTGTATGTACTTGATTTGTGCAATAAACTGTCCTTCCTTCCATAAAGGCTCCTAAGCCAAATAGCCAAATATCGCAGTAACTGGTGGCTCTCTCTCGCGAGTGGTATTTTTTAAGTTTGCAAAACCACGTGGCTCTGCAATATTAAAAAAAAAAGTTTTATGACGTAGTGAACTGACCACCCGTTATTGTAACGAGATAAGGCCTACTCACGATCACTTAACTGTGTCGTTAATATTACGTAGTCGGTCCCAAAGTTCTGTCACTGGCACATTATTTTTAAATTTAGTACATGATTTTAAGAAATTTTTATTGAATTCCATTTTTGAATGTTTGAAAATTATTTTAAAACAAAAGACAGTCATTCGCTGCAATTTCTCACGATGGAGTGGACATTGAAAGAAAACCGAATAGCTGTTTTAGCATTGTACCGCTGTGGGCACTCGCCAAGTACCATTTTCAAGTTGCTCAAAAATTTAAATTTAACGCTTAGGTTTGTGTACCGTACTATTGATAGGTACAATGAAGTTTCCAGTGTTGAGGACAAGAAAAGAATTGGCCGGCCTCGCTCCGTACGAACACCAGCAGTGATCAAAGCGATCAAGGCGCGCATAGCAAGAAATCCTGTCCGAAAACAGAAGTTGATGGCTTTGCAGATGGGTGTCAGTAGAAAAACCGTCAAAAAGGTTTTAAACGAAGATCTTAGTCTACGAGCATACAAAAAAAAGAGTGGGCACTTACTTAATGCCCGTCTAAAAACAATAAGGCTTAAAAGATCCCGGAAGTTGTTACAGCGGTACGCGAAAAATCGACACCGTGATATCCTCTTTACAGACGAAAAGATTTTCGATATTGAAGAGAAGTATACTTATTTATTATAATAAACAGAATGATAGAGTATACGCTAGGAGCTCTGAAGAAGCAGGAAAAAGAGTTCCGCGGGTGCAACATGGGCATCATCCATCATCAGTGATGGTCTGGTTGGGTGTATCTTATTACGGGCCAACTGAGGTTCATTTTTGCGAAAAAGGGGTCAAAATCAGTGCGAAAGTGTACCAAGAGACGGTTTTGGATAAGCTTGTCAAAGATCTGCCCAACACGCTATTTTCAGGACATAATTTTGTGTTCCAGCAGGATTCTGCGCCAGCACACAAAGCCAAGACCACTCAAGCCTGGTTTGACCGTCAAAAAATCGACTTTATAAGACACGAAGATTGGCCTTCCTCCAGTCCGGGCCTTAATCCTTTGGACTATAAAATTTGGCAGGCCTTAGAGGGGAAGGTCTGTGCTAAACCCCATAAAAATTTGGAGAGCCTGAAGTCATTTTTGAGAAAAGCAGTCGCTGAAATAGACATGAAAATGGTGCGTGCTGCGATAGACGACTGGCCGCGCCGATTAAGGGCCTGTATTAAAAACAAGGGAGGTCATTTTGAATAATTTTAAGTAATTTTAATTCTTTATTAAATGTACTTTAACGTGGTATATAATTTATTAAAAACTGATTGGTACTTTTGTTTTTATTATTATTTTCATTTGTGACAGAACTTTGGGACCGACTACGTACTATGCCAGTATCCTTCGTCAACCACATCAACGAATTACGCTAGAGTGGTGACTACGAGGTAAGTCAGAACCGAATAAATAAATAGGTACAAGGAAACATTGTACAAAATTCACTAATATTCGAGTAAACAACTTGAAGTCTTAAGTAAGACATGTTTAATTGTTTATGAATCGAGACATCGTCTACATTTAAGACCCGATTAAGACGCAGTAAGCTTAGCGACTGTAATTTAGCTCATTTGTCTCTTTCTCAAGCAAATTATATCGTTTTGTCGCTGAAAATAAGGACAATTTCTAATTGCGTCATATTGACACAGCCAAAAGGTACTCATTTTAGTAACAGTAAAATAACACTAGCTTACCCGTTTAGTCAGTGTAATCGAGCCCTTACACTAAAATATTATCAATTGTTCGTACACTTAAAGTAACGTTTTTACAAAACTTGTGGCTTTATAATTATCAGACCTAGGGCTATGCCATTTCATGAACATGAAATATTTGTTTATTTCTCCTAAATGACAAATTTACAATGTCAAACGTTCGAAGATATACATAGTACGTTCAAAAATGTAAGGCCAAAAGCTGTCAAATTAACGCAAGCAAGAATCTACCTTACAGTGAGAGCTCTTAGTCGTTTTTTGCTTGCGTTCGACAGAGTTTGGCCTTAGAGGGCTTAGAGTTTTGTACGAACTATAAATGATTGGTTCAACGCATCAAAGCGCGCGGTAGTATGCTTGGAACAGGCTTGAAACTGTCGCTGTGTGTGTGAGACAATGTAACGACGACTGTCGTGACATTCCCACACAAATCAAACATGCATAGTTACAAGCCTACGCACAAATACAGCTACGCACTAATGCTACTCATACACACACACAGTTCAGTAGCTCTAGTATAAGTTTTTTCGAAACATTAACTAATTCGAACGCGTTTGCGTTTTGTCTCAAAATGTATGAAAACGCTCTCACCGAGTTTGAAATACGCGCGTTCATCGGTTAGCAACAAATGTTATACTCGCTGTTTTAGTTTCCACTAGTGACCACCAGAGGCGCTGTTCACGTTTTCATACCACTTTCATAGATTTTGATACAAAACGCAAACGCGTTCGAATTAGTAAATGTTTCGAAAAAACTTATACTAGTGCTACTGTACAGTACTTTTATCTCAAGAGCCATAGTTGCAGAGTGACACATACGAATACATATAGGCAATGTGAACTCATAGCTCCTACGCTGTCGCACACATAGACAATGTACTTGTACATGTACATATATTTGAACACACAACACAACCACTCATCCGACATCGTTAGATAAAAGTACTGTAACTTATGATTTGTTGGAGCAAGGATTATTTTATTGACAATCATATTATTACGAAGCCCCTGCGCTTACTAAGTAAAATACATACATACCATGTAATGTTTCTAACGACATTAAAACTAGTGTTAGAATTTTCAATATTAAAAACAGTTGTAGTCATATCGTATTTACAGCCACCGATGGTGAGACATACTTAAATTAAAATATAAATAAAATATCTTATCTAAAATGATCGAGCATATAACATACATATGCGTACGTATAACTTAAGCCGTGTACGGACAGCGCGTACATTGGTGCGCGTAGTCGGTTACGCGTGTCCTGGAACGCCATGTCCATACTTGCGGCTTGTAGCTTTATATTATGTCCCTATTATTGCTATTGGTATTTAGCGGGCTTTACGCGTAGCTGCAAGTATGGACATGGCGTTCCAGGACACGCGTAACCGACTACGCGTACCAATATGTACGCGCTGTCCGTACACGGCTTTAGGTACGTTACGACAGCGCTTGACTCCAGTAGCTCTAGTATAAGTTTTTTCGAAACATTAACTAATTCGAACGCGTTTTCGTTTTGTCTCAAAATGTATGAAAGTGGTATGAAAACGTGAACAGCGCCTCTGGTGTTCACTAGTGGAAACTAAAACAGCGAGTATAACATTTGTTGCTAACCGATGAACGCGCGTATTTCAAACTCGGTGAGAGCGTTTTCATACATTTTGAGACAAAACGCAAACGCGTTCGAATTAGTTAATGTTTCGAAAAAACTTATACTAGAGCTACAGTATAATTATAGTATAGTACTTTTATCTCACGAGCGCAGGTGAGCCATGGTTGTGTGTTAACTGTTGACCTATATGCACATTGTCTATGTGTGCGTCAGCGTAGGAGCTATGAGTTCATGTTGTCTATGTGTTCGTGTGTCAGTCAACTACAACTATGCCCAACCTGTGCTCGTGAGATAAAGTGGTGGATGCGTCGTGGGGGTAATTGAATGCTTGTCAGTTTTGGACTCGAAGGTAAATGCACGCAAAGTGTCCCAGTGCTCGTCACTGACCCCATACGGATGTTGACTTAAATTACTCCAAAAGAAAGAAGACATAAAACTATGCCAAATAGTGAAAATCCTATTCAAATATCTCAAAAAATAACGAAGCTACAACCGTTACAATGTTTTTAGTAAGATAGAGAAAACGCTAACAGATCAGTGACCTCACTGACCTAGAAAAAGGAACAGAAAATGCCCCCTCTAAAAACTTTGAAGACTGATTATGTAATTATTTATTTTTGAGTTACTTTCTTCGCCATATCGACGACCGCTTTAGCTTACTTGGTAGTGACCCTGCCTACGAAGCTGGAGGTCCCGGGTTCGAATCCCGGCCAGGGCATTTATTTGTGTGATGAGCACGAATATTTGCTCTTGGGTCTTGGATGTTTTCTATGTATTTAAGTATCTATTTATCTATATAAGTATGTATATCTTCGCTTAGTAACCATAGTACAAGCTTTGCTTAGTTTGGGACTTGGTTGATTTGTGTAAGATTGTCCACCAAATATTATTGAGAACTTGATCCTATTTCGAAAAAACTTGGATTTATTGATTTTCTTATCTGATGTCAACATCTCATCTTTAGAAAGCTAAATATTCTGCCAAATACCATGTTTGTACATTCGGGATGATACATGACACTTTCAAGTTTCAATCTTATGTCATAGTGACAGAGGGGATGAATAATTGTTAACGATTGGCCATCAAGGTGTCGAGCTATGGGACGTTTACCTTATCTCTTGATCAGGGGTCAAAAAGTGACAAATATTCTGTTGACTATTATTATACATATTACTTACATTATCTAGTTCATAAAACTTATGTCTTACCAGTGCCTAGCATAACTGACGAAAAAATCTTCCCTCCCTTTTTAATTTGCATAGTGTGAGTGAGAGGAGTCGCTGTCGTACGGTGCGTCAAGTTGTGCTAATCCTCCAAACTTAAACAGGATCTTTACAATATCGTTGCAATTTACGAGAATTGCTCTCTTTTGACAGATGTCATCCCATCACAATTGTCATATTGTCATTTTTGACATCTTCCATGATCAGAAAAAGATCAAAGAACAGAAAAATCCCGTTAAATAAGCTTTACAATTGAATTGTTAACTGTATATGTCATCGATAGTACATTAAAATTGTAGCTCTCCTCGTCTAGCAAACCAGCTGCTAATGACAGAGATAGAAATACTTAGTAGACAACACACATTTAGCAAGTAGCTGGCTTGTTTGAACGCAGCAAAGCTGTTCGGTTTGGTTGCCATGTTTTCCAACTTTATGATCTATTTCGTACTGTCACCACAGGTCTGCCAAACATATTGAAATCATTCGTCGACCTATTAAATAAATACTGAAGTCGAACTGTGATCGTGTCGTTGCAATTTCTATTGAAGGGGGTTGAGATGAACTTCTTAGTCTTTTAGATTCTCGGAGAACCTAGAACTAGTCTTTAGATTCTCTATTTAATTCAGAAAAAACGTTCAGGTCGTTATATTTTCTGCAGTTTTATAAACACCGATCTAATTAAGCTAACAATATTGTGAAAGGTTCTTATTCAATCAAGAGATTTCTCGAGAGACAACGTTCTTTTAGTGACATCACTCCACAAGCGATTTCATCTGAGTGCTAATCCAATTTAGAAACTCCGATGATACATTGCTGTCTTGAGAGCTCGGGCACGGAAGAGTGTAAGTGAGACAAGAAAATTTATGTCTCTCGCCTTTTGTCGAAGGAGCTGTGCCAATAGAGAGACTTTAAGCTAATGATAAAGCGGGTTCGTATTAATTAAATGGGAGGCGCCGGCAACGCTTCCCTTTGAAGAACTACCATGTGAACTATAATAGCAAGACTTTAACATGTTTTAGAGTGAATTAGGATGTCAGATGTCAGTCCATTTTAATATTCATTTACTCAGCGAGATTCAAGAATCAAGACATATTAATCTAATTTTTAATCCTGATTTCGCAAATTCGTGTTAACATTTAGCGAGCGAGGTTACATTTTGTGTTAACTCGTCCTTTTAGCAAAACAGTAAGATCGCGTAACCGTATAAACTTAGTGAGCCGGCCTTTCGGAGTGGCGCCAAGTAGTGCCCTGGTAAAAGATGGGGCGCAGCATGTGACCCTGCGGCACTGCTTTTAATTCTTGGCACTATGCCTGCCGCGGCCCGCCGACATCCGAACTGGCTTTCATAATCAATTAATAAAATACTCAGCTAATTAAGTTAACTCACTGGAACCGGTAGTTTCCATTCTCGTATTGTCTATTTAATTTTATCTGGATTAAGGTTTTTATTCTGCTTACGTTTCATAGCGCTCGTAGCTTCGCGTAGTTTCCGTGTTTTTTACAAGAGAATTGCTAGTTTCATTTTCGATTCTATGTTATCATTTGATGTTAATTTCTACAACAATAACAATTAACATTAACTATATTTGAAGTAGATCATTCAACTAACGAAGTTTCTGGATCAACTGGTAAAATAGTTAACATAAACTAGCAAGTATTTAAGTACAGGCTAGAAACTTTAAAAAAAGGGAATAATCTAAAGTAATATTTTTATCTACACACATATCATAAATCCTCTAATATGCACTCGGAAACCGTAGAAAATAACTCTCATTTCAACATTCAATGAATTTATGGCAATTTTCTTATCTGTGGCTAAGGCTACAGCAGTAATATAATTTTTAATTTTAATCTCATATATGATGTTAAAATATAAAAACGTCAAACAAACGTGTCAAAATTTAAATGTCAAAGTTGACATGTCCCTATTCTAGTATCACTGAAAATTCAAATTCAGTCGATGCGAAATGTCAGCTCGATGTTTTTTTAGTATATATCGCATGAAATTTGAGCTAGAACGACATGATCACATCAGAATAGGGACTCTTTACTTTTTAAAATAACATTCAGGTATCGGTTGCCAGTTCTGATTTCGATATTTCCGCAACCGTGCAAAAAAGGTTGTATTAACACAATTATTGTATTTATTTACAACGGTTTCTGAACCCATCTTAGAGTAGTTATAATATGTGTGTAGATAAAGTAATGTATGCAACTGTACATAATTAGGCATTAAAACACTCGTGTGACCTTATTATGAAACTCGCCTTCGGCTCGTTTCATAAAACACACTCGTGTTTTGATGCCCCTCATTATGTACCAGTTGCATAAACTACTATTAAATATCCCTATCTATATTTTGCCATGTTTGTGTCGTAAATATGCTTCCGAACTTTCCATTCCAATATAACACCCGTCTCACAAGGACGCAGATTAATAAGCAGTAATAACAAATTACAGTGGCAGGTGATACAAGCCCGGGACCACGAATGTAATCAAACCTCGGGTTAATGCAGAACTTTAAACACGAGGGATCATGGAATTTGATTATTCACAGACGAACTTCGCTAACAGATACGGTGA
Organism: Cenopis cana; assembly: GCA_951800055.1. NCBI lineage: Eukaryota > Metazoa > Arthropoda > Insecta > Lepidoptera > Tortricidae > Cenopis > Cenopis cana. The sequence goes on along the minus strand of OX637476.1, from coordinate 20,922,168 downwards.
GTCCGTGTCTAAGTAATTAATGGGTTCATAACTGTGGTGAAAATTTATAACCGTGTTAGATTTTGAAAGATCACTTAGTTTTTGGTGAAATGCGAATAGTTTACGGCTCCATTTTGTTATTTTGATCTCAGCTCTCTTTCTCTTAGGTTAAAGCCTGGTCTATCCTATCACAATGAAGTAACACGCTTAGAGTGTTATAAGTTTTGAAGTCAACGTAAATTATGTACCTAACATTGAAATTAATAAATTAATACTAGTAAATAAATGCGCCAACAAAGTACGTAGCATCGTACAATACATTATATTCAAATTTCAGATGAATATTCACTCTATCGCTTTGATAATAAAGCCGTGTTCAAGTGTTTGTGAGCATCTTGATCGCTCCGAAGTACGGTCGAGTTTATAAATATGTACGTTCCCAAAGTTCGAAAATATCTGACCAATCTTATGCCCTGAACAATAAAGTTGTGTTCACATAAATTTTATTCACTTTGTCCGTACGACATATTTCTGAACTCAACTGTACGTGATGGCGATTGTACATAAAAACAACTTAATTTCAGAATGCGGATCAGTACAATTATCCTCCGATTTATGAGCATTTATTGAGAGTTGTTGCAACTAAAGATAATTGGAAAATTGCCGGCGCTACGATTTATGTGTTGTTTTTAATATACGGCTGAAAACAGTTTTGCCCACGTTATTTTACGCATAGGTGAGGAGAAAATTTCGTTACAATACATTTTCGTTATTAAATAGAAAGTTAGACGTTTATGCATTTTTATACGAGTTCCGGAATGCTGGTACAATTAACCTTATATTAATAAATATTCGCTTGGCTTTTATTACTTACAATTACGCTATTGTCTACTATTATGTATAATAAATAAATGAAAGGTGACAACAGTAGTATAGACACAGTAAGGTAGTGTGAGCGAGACACCACGAGAATGGTCGCCATTTTAGAATCTAGTCTTCTTTTAGCACGACTTACAGGTTTCATTGACAATAAAAGCGGTTAACTATAACACTGGTAATGTTTTGCACACTGAAGTGGTATTTGCCTGGTTTTTGTCACATTTCTCTACTACGAAGTTTAGGGTTGTATTTGATGCATCCTTAAGGAAACATTAAGATTAACATTTTAATAATCGGAGTCAAATCCGTGTTTGACTCGTTTCTTAACTAGGGTAAATTTCCAGCAGACGCTATCCTAATCTTTTTACAACGACGTATGTTACAGGCTCAGTGGCGCATGCGCGGCGATCAGCTGTCGAGGCGCGCGCGCAGCCAGCGTGCGTGGAGGGCAGCTAGTGCCAGCAGGGCTGCGATACAGTGGGAGCTGTTGGATAGCCCCGCGGAGCCTGTCTGCATTGCGGCTGGTCGCTCACCTGTAACGGAGATGGCAAAATAAGTTTGTAACACTTGATCTACAAAAGAGTGACACAATGATCGGTCCTGCGCCTCCCGCATCCAGGTAGATGGTAGTTGTAACTTGATTTGAAAGCACTTACAAGAGAATATTAGAGAAGATAAAGATGTCGACCTGTTGGTGGTCCCATTCGGCTAAAACTCAACATAACTCGTACCATTATGCGTCTCTATAGTGAAGTTTACCTTACCTAAGCCTCAGATCGCATATTTATCGCCCTTGTCTTCGGATCGGGCGTTAAAAACTAGTGATTTCAGTCATTCCGCGTAGTACTGCCCTAGGTAATTAATGTAGTATGTGTGTGTGTGTGTGTATATTATTTTCCATAAGCCGAAAACAGAAGAATACTCACCATTGAGCACATGCACACGCACAGAAGCGACCTCGGCGTTGGAGGGCGAGCAGGAGTACCGGCCGGAGTCAGCCGGCGCGGCGTCTTGCACCAGCAGGTAGCTGGTCGTAGCCGCCCCCTTCTCAGTAACCACGGAAACGCCGCCGCGGGACGAGTCGTACGATATCACCTGCTTAACAACCACAATAATTACATTCACACGTTGGAAATTCAGTAATAATACACGGAGTGAGGAGAAATGTTACAAAGCTAGTAAATAAAATTACTAACAACTATCTCTGCTATCAAGACGTCGAAAAATTGCACTCAAATCGGTTAATCAGCTTGATGCCATAGACAGGCACAGAGTTAAACATTTTATACTTAAAACACCCGCCTTTTGCGTTCTGCGTCAAAGATTATAAATAGGCGTAAAAAGGTAATAGACGGATAAATTTACTATCGTAATATAGAATATGATATGGGTCACGAAATATTAAACTAAGGACAAAAAATAATTCTTAGTTAATGCTGGTTTAAATTCCAGTCAAAAATAATATTCCGAATCTCTTGAAGTTACTTTCAGATTCGCGAGATATCCTTTGTTACTCAGACAAGCTGACACTTTTGTATCTACACTCGGACAATGTTTGTTACTTGAAAGAGGCAAGAATATCATAAATTAATCTTGACGTAAACTAATCTGCATTTCGCAATATTCTAGATTGACGGAAGGCAATTTTTTATTGAACATTCTTTTGTCTAGAATTCCAATCACTTCTCGAAACAAAAGACTCGTTTCCATAAAATTAAGCCTAATTGTTTTCTGCCGAGGGCCAGCCTTTCATTTCCATTACGAGGACGATAAGTTTCATTGTCACAACAAGGGGTGTTTCAGGCTTCAAACGAGACTTTCTGAGGATGACACTATTTTTATTTAAGCAGCGAGCATTATTCTGTGTAATTTTGAATGTGTTTAAGGCGCCTGTACCTCTATACACAAGGCCTTCTCCATAAAAACTCTGTGCAAGTTTTATTCGTCAGTTTTGGCACTCCCACATATATTTTTTTTTGCTTGTTAATATTAGATATACGAAGAATGCCAAGCAAAAAATCAAAAAATTGAAAAAAACCCAAACAATTTAAAATATAAAAAAATCTGTTTTTTTTCTTGAGGTTCTAGCTAACTAAAAAATAAGCGTACTGACCTAAAATCATAAGTGTAATGCAAACACAAGCGAAGAAAAACTTGCACAAAGTTTGTATGGGGAGTGCTTGTCTTGCCTTAACAGGCTTCTAAATTGAATTTTCTAATTTGTTTTAGATGTCTGGATGCTAATTTAGAGTATTGATCGCGAGGATGCCTATTCATGAACGCCTATTATTACAAAACAAATAAGACATTTCTTGAATATCTACTATTTATTACAGTGTAATATAGAATGCAAAATACATGGAAATATTGATTGAGTCTCGGATTGATTTCTTCTGTTAAATCTAGCTATTAATTAAGTAAAACAAAGGCAGAAGTCAATATGTTGGTCAGACCAAAACCGTTCTACAATGGACATCAAAGTCTGTGATTCCATTCATGCTGCTGAAGACAGAATAAAGTGGCACCATATAGTTCGCGAATAAATTAATCGCCGAGGTCACACACGACCCTCAGCATTAGGGAAATACGACGCAAGGAGAAGGAGGAAGCAGTAACTCAATCCCTCTTGATAAAACTATGAAGCCCGGCTAAGCAACGCTCAGTTAATTGAATGTAGTATTGGAACAAACCGCGTGCCCGTCGATCGTAGGTGTCTACTAATATATTAATCACCTGCAGATGAGAGGCTCCCCGCATCCCCCTGGCGGGTTGTTTACACGGCGCACCGCTAATTAATCTAAATTGGGTCGTACCCGCGCGCCGAATGGGGAACTTTGCACGGAATAAATTTCGAGGTTGAAGCATGCCGTGCGCTATGCGCGCATGTCTTCCGCGCAACGCACGCAGCCCGTACGCTCGCTTTATTAGTTCCGCAACTGATTGTGCGCTTGAATACTAATCGACTCATTACACGGGTTGTTTAAGGGGGGCAACGGAACAAGCGCAATAAATCCGTGACGCCATTGCCAAATTTACGCCTCAGCTTCGTCTAATTAAACGCGAGATTGTTTCTGATTAACAATTTGCATCTTTCAACTTTACGTCGTCGAATAATAAGTAATAACTCGGTTCGATTGCGCGTGAAATATCACCTCTATAAGCCGCTTAATGGCACTGCCAGTAATTTTATGACCTGAACTCGGGCGCTCCTGTACGGAATGTACAACTTGGGTAATATATGCCCGCTTAAATGCAGATAGATGATTCCTTTTAGGAGCATATTATAACGATATAGTCGACTTATCTGAAGGTTATTCATAAAGTAATGTCGTCACTTTCTATGTTACTCAGGTACTTGAAAATGAGGTGTATAAAAGATTCGAATTCTCGTTTCAGAGTTATATAATGACGACCATTATGTATTTCAATATGGCGGGGAAGGTGTTAATGCACAATTCAAACGTTGCATTTTTATCGAAGTCTCATCATTATTCCTTTGGGTCATATATATATACATATGAGAAATGCATGAAGAGACGGGGCGCTTCATGCATTTCTGTTGCAGAGTAAGTTGAGAATGGAATGGAAGGCACACAGAATTCCCCACCGTGCACTTACAGTGCTGAGCTGCTACTGAGCGTCGCTTGACATGTCACGATACAACATATCCAGACCTCTAGCATATAGCATATTGCTTGCATTGCAAATGACATATTATTTGTGGTACAATGTAGCGCGCTGTGGTTATTATAATAACGAAGAACGCGTTGGAGAGGATTGGTTGGTTGATTTTGTTTTAGTTGTTAGGAGCAATACATTAAAAATATCTTATTTACCGTGCTCTGGACAAATGTGAAGTTCTGTAACATTTGTTAATCTTTAATATGCCAACTAAACTCTTTCACATCTCTCCTCTCAGAATGTTACCATTTTATTTCCTCCTGTTTTGATTATTCATGTTCTGTCGTCGGATTACATTTAAAATTTGGTTAACGCAGCAATCTCAAGTTTCTATCTGCAACAGAAATCTTGATGTTTTGAAATGTCTGTCTATTTATTCATAAATTGTCAATCAAGAAGGCATTTTCTATGTGAAATTCATAAAGTGTGAACGTTATTGCGTCTGTTGTCAAAACGTAACAGGTTTGACACTTGAAATTACTTGGATAAAATTCGGCATGAAGAAAACATAGAGATGGCTACAGTTAACTTTATTTTTGTTCTCAACCCATCCCCTCGGGGGAATGAGGGAAAATGACACAGATTAAATGATTTCACGTCACATACTTTTACAGATGTTTATTCGCGTTTTTTCATGTAGGTAACTAAAGGGCTATAAAACCTAGTTTTGGATGGACTCATAATAATCCACATAAAAACCTTCTTCTCCGTTTCTATAATTTTTTTTACTACGATTACTACGCGAGAGGTAGCAGACACAGCTAGATTCGATAAAAGTGTGCTTAACACATCTTTATGCGATGTTGACTGAGCTAGTTGGATCTCTGCCAGCAACAATACGAGTGGCGAGTATTCCAAGGAGAACTGTCCATGACCACTTGATTTTTACGCTCGTGCATTAACATTATACCTTATTAGTAGACATAATACAAATCTTCACACCACCTGCTCGATTTTGCTCAATTATATATCATACAAACCTTTCGGAAAGCAAATCATTACACGTGGCCCTTGGTTTTAAATAAAATAAAATAAAAATAAAATAGCCTTTATTTCCCCTCAATTAATTTTTTACATAAAAAATAATAAAAAGACGTTTCGTAAGTATTTTTAAGAAGTTACACTTCCGGTTTTATGGGGACCATCCATTTCTGGATGAAGGCCTCCTCCATCATATGCCAGTTATGTCTATTTTGGGCCTGACGCGTCCATAGATTTCCGGCCACCGACACAATGTCGTCTTTCCAGCGGCGAAGAGGACGTCCCCTTCCTCGGTTTCCGTCCATGATACACCAGTGTATAACTCGTTGAGTCCACCTGTTATCATTTAGCCTGGCGACATGGCCGGCCCATTTCCACTTCAATTTTGCGATCATTTCAAGGGCGTCGATAATTTTTGTTCTCGATCTTATATCATTACTCCTAATGCGGTCTTTCAGTTTAATACCCAACATACTGCGCTCTGCTGCTCTTTGAAATGATCTGATCTTTAGCCTCGTGTCTGCTGTGTGTATCCAAGTCTGGCAGCCGTACGTAAGGGTAGGTAACACGTTGGTATCCATAACCTTTTTCTTAATATGGGTTGGAAAGTTGCCTTTGAATATTGTTTTTAGTGACCAGTATTTTTTCCAGCTAAGTGTTATTCGCCTTGCTACTTCTTTCGCTGTCCTGTCGTGGAAACATAAGTTTTGGCCTAGGTAGATGTAATCATCTACATATTCGATTTTTTGGTGATTAACACATAGTGGCTCCTTTGTTCCATTGGTCATTGCCTTTGTTTTATCTGGATTCATATGTAGACCACATTGTATACTTTCTGAATTTAGGTCCTGAATCATTTCTTGAAGTTCCTTATGGCATTCCGACATCAAGACGATATCGTCAGCAAATCGTAGGTTATTTAGGTATTCACCATTTATTTTTATGCCTTTTTTGGACCAGTTAAGTTTCCTGAATATGGATTCTAGTAATGCAATAAATAGTTTTGGGGATATTACATCTCCCTGTCTGACACCCTTCTCAATGTCAAAGGGTTCTCCTATTTTTTCAAGTTTAATTTTTGCATTGCATTCTGAGTAAATCTTTGATAGTAGGGAGATGAGTTTTGTGGGCACCCCTTGTTCCTGTAGAGCTTCCCATAGTTTATTGTGCTTGATAGTATCGAAAGCTTTACTATAGTCTATGAAGACTATATAGACGGGTTTTTTGTATTCGGTATATTTTTCCATAACCTGTGTGACAGTAAGCAAGTGGTCTATTGTTGAGTAGTTTTTCCTGAAGCCTGCCTGATCTCTCGTTTGGCACTCTTCTATAATTTTAGTGATGCGGTTCAGTACAGTCATTGTAAACAACTTATAAATTGTAGATAGCAGACTTATGGGCCTGTAATTTCCAATATTTTTTGGATCTCCTTTTTTAAATAGGAGAGAAATAGTACAACTTTTCCATGGATCTGGGATAATCTCTTGAGATAGCACTTGGTTAAATAACCTTGTTAGTATTGGATAGATGGAGACATCAAATGCCTTTATGATATCAGCAGTAATCCCATCTTCACCTGGACATTTATTTATCTTTAATTTGTCAACAGCTGTCCGAATTTCTGATTGTAAAAATGGCGGTACGTCTTCATGATTCATGAGTTGATTGTGCATAGTCTGGTCCTTAAGAATACATATCTCCTTTTCTTTATCTCTGTATAAGTCTTGATAGAATTCCGTGGCGGCTTTTAATAGGTTCTTTCTGGAGGACACCAAGTTGTTGTTTTTGTTTTTTAATTCCATAACCCAATTTTTTGTCCTGTTAAGTTTTTGGAAAGCTCTTTTACTCGAGCCTGATGCCTCTAATTCTTCCATAATGATATTCATTTTATGCTCTTTTTGCCTATGCTTGATTTTTCTCTTAATTTTTTTATGTAGTTTTCTTAATCGTTTTCTGTCTCTAAAAGTTCTATTGCGTACGTTTTTCAACATTTCTCTTTCTTCTATAAGTTTTTGAATATCCTCATTTATGATTAAATCATGAAGTAAAATTCTGTTATTTGGTTTTGACGGCAATTCGCTGATGCATTTGTTAATCGTGCATATTATGTTGTTGTAAGTAACCTTTGGGTTGCTATTATATTGTATGTGTTGGTCAAGGAGAATATTTTTTAGTGATTCCTGTTCTATGGCAGTAAATGCTTTGGTTTTCGGTTTGTTTATATGTTTTCTGCTATGTTTAGCTATTCCTTTTAAAACTATCTCACCCCTGACTGGGCGATGGTCTGATGAAAAGGTGGTGTTGAGAACTTGTACATTCTTTATTATATTTGTGTTTTTTGTTAAAATATAATCAATCTCGTTTCTTATTTTGCCGTTAGGTGACTGCCATGTCCATTTATTTTTTTCTGGTTTTTTAAATATTGTATTAGAGATAAAAAACCTGTTTTCGAGACAGAATTCAATTAATTGTTGACCTCTGTCATTTCTGTTTCCATATCCAAATTTTCCTAAAACTAGGGATTCTTCTTTGCTCGGTTTCCCAATTTTTGCATTGAAATCGCCAATAATTAGCGTGTTATGTCCTGTATTTTTTAAGGCGCTCCTAAGATCCTCATAGAATAGTACCAAATCGCTGTCTTGCGCGCTTTCTGTGGGTGCATATGTTTGTATGATTGTTAGTTTGTCGCTTTGAAATTTCATGTCTAGACGCACTATTCTATCTGAAATTGCAATAAATTCTTCTATGTTTTGTTTTAGGTATTTTTTTATTATAAAGCCCACGCCGTTCCGTCCACTCTGCTGTCCGTTGTAATATAGTATGTAATTGTCATGTTCTTCTATTTGCTGACCTTTTTTCTTTACTTCAGACAGTCCTATGACGTCCCAGTTTATATTTCTGAGGCTGTGTTCGAGTTGGACCATTCTTGTTCCTTCCACTAGAGATCTGATATTGTAGGTTAGTATAAATAAGCAGTTAGTATTTCTTCGTTTACAATTGATGGATGACGGAGGGTTTTGGTCTGCTTCCCCCACGGTGACCAGCCGGATTGGGGTGCTTTCTCCTAGTATTTGTTCGGGTAAAGTTGTAGTGATTTGTTTGTTAAGGTTCCGGTTCCGGGTTGTGGGGGAAGCTCTTAGTTTTTTGTAGGTTCTGATGGTGTTTCTGTGGTCTTTCGCTCAATATATTGTAGTATGTTTGGTTTTAATATTTCTTTTGCTCCAGATTTCGGTTTTGTGTTATTTTGTAAGTTAACTTTCTTTTGTGTCCCTGAGTTGGAGCGATTTGGTGACTTTGGCGATCCTGATTCTTCTCGCTTCCTTTTTTCCCTGTTTTTGTCGTTAGGTTTTTTTACTACTAGCTTGTCTCCCCTTAGAAATGCTAAGTTGCCCTTTTTCCTCTCTTCTTCCAGCTGTGGTTGTAATTGCTTTCTTGCCTCTAATACCTCTTTGGAAAAATCTTCCATAACGTGTACACCAGGTGGGAGTTTCGATTTATTTCTGAGGATGGTGTGCTTCTTCCAAGCAGTTGTTATGGAGATTACAACTGGACGATTTTTATTTCTAGTCCACCGTCCAATCCTATATATGTTACTGATTTCATGGCTATCAAAGTGAACTCCCATGTCTATTATTTTCTCTTTCACGCAATCCACAAGTTCTGTTTCTGACATCCTAGTCTCCTCAATTCCAAAGAAGACTAGGTTATTTTTTCGCTTCGCATTTTCTATTTTGTTTAGCTTTTGTTCGAGCTCAGTTACTTTTGCTTGGAGATTTTTATTCTCTTCCGTTATCATTTTTATTTTTTCGTCCAACGCCTCCGTGACGTTTTTGGTTACGGCGTTTGATATAAGTAGAGCTTGCTGACTTAGCTTCTCATCCAGCTTCTCTTCAATTTTTTTGATTAATATATTCAATGAGGGATCATTCATTTTGGAATAAACCTAAGTTTGAACTGGCCACACTGAGATATGGTAGTATTGTGACAATTTGTACTGGCAACACTGCAGCTGTCACTGTCCTTGACGTAGTTATTTTTAGGTTGGTACAGATACTGTTATTTCTATAGTCTATGATTGTGAATTGCACTTTGTTTAGGTTATGTTTTCGAGTCTTGAAACCGTGATTATCTCACTAACTACACATATTACGCTTTGTTCACATTGTGTTAATGTTGCTTCGTTCTTGCATTCACTGAATCACGACGGTAAACACTTGTTTTTGCACTTTAGACGATAGGACTGATTATTTTTCCGGGAGCCTCCTGACGTACGTGTTATCGTTACGAGCACCGGAACCGGAACCTTGGTTTTAGCGGGTTATAATTTCAAATTATTACCCGCCGGGTAATAATTTCATTTGAGTTCTGATAGTTCTTATTGATATGTCTTTAAAATCTAATTTCGCGAAGTCCACACGGCGGCGAGGAGGTGGCACACCAGCTCCGTGTTTTGTATGGAACGTCGCGTTCGAAACAAAAGACTGCGTCGGCGGCCGCCGCCTGTAGCGGGTGAAGCGGGTGATTTTAGAGCAGTTTTTTTTTTCTCAAAAAAATTACTAAAACTATATTTTTATTTTGAATTTTAAGTTAAAAAAAAACAACATTTTTTTGCAAAAAAATCGTCATTATACTCGATTTCGACTAATTCAGGGGTAAGGATTTCAAATTATATATTTATTTTGAGTTTTAAGAAAAAAAAAACATTTTTTTGCTAAAAATCGTCATTATACTCGATTTCGACTAATTCAGGGATAAGAATTTCAAATTTTATATTTATTTTGATTTTTAAGAGGAAAATACATTTTTTTGCGAAAAATCGTCATTATACTCGATTTCGACTAATTCAGGGACAAGGATTTCAAATTTTATATTTATTTTGAGTTTTAAGTTTAAAAAATTTTTTTTTCGAAAAATCGTCATTATACTCGATTTCGACTAATTCAGGGATAAGGATTTCAAACTTTATATTTATTTTGAGTTTTAAGAGAAAAAAATATATTTTTTTGACAAAAGTCGTCATAATACTCGTTTTCGACTAATTCAGGGATAAGGATTTCAAATTTTATATTTATTTTGAGTTTTAAGAGAAAAAATTTTTTTTTTTGCCAAAAATCGTCATTATACTCGTTTTCGACTAATTCGGGGATAAGGATTTCAAATTTTATATTTATTTTGAGTTTTAAGTAAAAAATAATATTTTTTGCGAAAAATCGTCATTATACTCGATTTCGACTAATTCAGGGACAAGGATTTCAAATTTTATATTTATTTTGAGTTTTAAGAAAAAAACATTTTTTTGCGAAAAATCGTCATTATACTCGATTTCGACTAATTCAGGGACAAAGATTTCAAATTTTATATTTATTTTGAGTTTTAAGTTAAAACAAAAAATTTTTTGCGCAAAATCGTCATTATACTCGATTTCGACTAACTCACGGATAAGGATTTTAAATTTTATATTTATTTTGAGTTTTAAAGTAATAAAACATTTTTTGCGAAAAATCGTCATTATACTCGATTTCAATTAATTCAGGGATAAGGATTTCAAATTTTATATTTATTTTGAGGTTTAAGCTAAAAATAACTTTTTTTGCGAAAAATCGTCACTACCTATACTCGATTTCGACTAATTCAGGGATAAGATTTAGAATTAAGGATTACTAGATTTTTAATATTTATTTAGAATTAAAAAAAAACTTTTTTGTTAAAATAGTCATCATATTCGATTCCATATTCAATAACATAAAGTATAAAATTGGCTTAAGGTGGTGAGAAAAGTAGAGTATACCCCACGGGGATAAAACTGTTTTTGTCTTGGGCGCGCTTAAATCCCTCACTACACTCAGGACTCAGTCTTAATTCCCTCGCTTCGCTCAGGAATTAAGTTATTACTCCCTCGCTCCGCTCGGGAGTAAAATTTGGAGTCCTCCGTTACGTTCGGGATTCAATATCGCACCCGTGACATAAAACAGTGCTTTATCCCCTTGGTGTATAATCTACTATTAGAAATAAAGGAAACATTGAAAAACTATACACAATGCTTCACACACAACACATGACACATGCTATACACATAACACATGATGACATAATGCTTCTAATTGAAGCTCATTAGAGTAAACCTAATCCACTGAATGCCTCACCAGTGTCTCTCATCCCATCATATGTATATAGGCGCAATACACAGATATGCACACATTAAAACAATATTTACTCTAGAGACGTTTCTTTTAAACTTGGTATTACAGTTAATAATACTCGTACCTAAGTCTAAATGCCGAATTAAATTGGCAAGAAGTTTCTTTACATTGCGGGCCTGCGGGCTACCGAGGTAAGATGAATACGATCAAACTCTGCAATGTAATGAAAATTCTCTGAAAATTGCACGCAAGTTCTTGCTAGTCTAAACCGGGCTTATTAATTGGAGCGCACATCATATGCTTTTTTAAGGTGAGTCAAATTATTCGACACAGAATTTTAGTTACAATTTTACAAATATTATGGATTAGTCTGGTTTACCTGGCTAAGAAGATATTGACTTATGAATTTAATTAATGGATGAAAAAAGTATCGATTATCGATACTTTAATGTAAACATTAAGATGCAACCACAGATACAGGTTTCTTAATATAGGCCATTTGTTTATAGTTTCAGAACATATTGTAGGCAAGTTATGACATGATGTAAGTAGATAAAAATGTGTCGTGCATGCTCACCTCGTCTTCGTGGTACCAGAAGATGTAGGCGGGTGGCTCCGGGCTGAACTGGATGAGGCAGGTCAGGTTGATGGTGGATCCCATGTCCACATGAAGGTCCGGCCCGCCCAGGATCCGTGCTGACGGCACTGCAACAACAAAACACAAACTTGAGCTACTACATAAAGCGATGGTCTACAGTCTGAACACTCATATCTTGACATATCCCGATGTACCGCATAGTACTTTTTTTTAAACTCTGGTTCGTGGCGAGATTCAAATCCGCGACCACCTGATTGATTGCCTTAATGCTAGGCTGCATTGGCTGAACAATCAATTACATAAATTAGATTATGAGACGCAATCTTTGATGCAACAGCTATTTTATCTTAGTCCGTCTTTATGGACAAACGGGACGAGCAGCAGCTTGGAACCCGCTGAGGAAAATCGGAGCTCCTCTGATACCAAAAGGAATACTTACAATTTTAAATATTCACAGGTACCCAGGTTGGACAGCTGGATAACCGCTGCAAGATGCACCAACGGTCATCTCTTAAGTTTACGTATTTTATGAAGCCACGCTGCTGAAATATGCAAAATTCTCAGCTGGCTCCACAATCCAGCAATATCAAATTTTAATTCAAACTACAAAGCTAGAATTTATCGCAACTGTTAAATATTTAAGTGACACAAAACGACACTCCGGCTATGCCGGTTGCCTCTCAGTTCTGCTGATGCAGACTTTCAACACTTGTATTAAGAATGCAGATTATTGCAGCTACATTCCGACAATAGAATAGCGGCTTTGAGTGTGACAATATAGAGGACAGTTTAAGTTGGCTTAAGCACGAAATATTGTCAGTGATGCAAAATGCGCTTAAGCTGCTTGTGTTAGGGTAGGTGTTCGCGTGTGTGGGGAGGGATTGACGGCGTAAGCCATTAGTGCAGTGAACAATAAAGCTTAGTTAGTGGAGGAAATGCTAATAAAGTTTTAAGTTCCGCAGCGGGCTTAAGACGCCGGATGGATGAGAGGTGACGGCAGGCGGTAGCTCAAATGACGCTGTCTAATTAAATGTTCTCAGTTTTTTTCATCATTGTTTATTGTTCTTGTTTTTAAAGCATTGTGCTGTCGGTTTTTAATAGGAAAGAAAATAGATTTTATTTTATTTACAGTTTAATGCACAGTACAGAATTCGTTTCATCTTGGAACAACTGTGGAACTGTGGAAGTGGAAAACATATACAGTCGAATTGAGAACCTCCTCCTTTTTTTGAAGTCGGTTAAACCTTATTTCGATTGGCGCATGTCTAATTCTGGATCTCGTGAAATTTTGTGAGCAGGTTATAAAATTGTATTTGTTTTCTTTTTCAAATTAGTTTTTCAAAACGGCGAAGCTGGTGGTTGAAAACGTAAAAAAACCCGAAATGAACAAAAAAATATTAAAATGTAGGCTCCAAGCAGGATTTGAATCTGTGAACTTCTTGAATTTTTCAAGTTATCCTTCATTTTGAAATTTGTAGTTTGTGTTAGCAGCGTTACCGCGTAGTAATACACAGAATTAGTTAAAAATATCACACAAAGCCATTAGTTATTTTATAAAACACTTTGACCACGACTAGACACCATTGCCTATGTTCGCGGTGTTCCACCCTTAGGACGATAGTCGCTTGAACGTCTCACGTTAATTTATAGGTAGGTGCAGAGTTTAGCTCAGTGCAAGTAACAAGGCAAAATTTTCTTAAGTGGAACATCGTGGCGGAGGCAGGCGATTGTACAGTTGCGGAATGAAACGTTCATCACTTTTTGGATCTTAAAATTATTTCGATATAAAGTCGAAAATTGGCGAATCTTTTTATTCTTCGACTACAATTTTTTTAGTCCCTTGTTGTTGCTGTTACTAATCCTTGCTAAATATATGGTGAAAAATAAAGAACATAATTTATGCTAAAGTTCTGTAAACGTGTTTATTAGTGTCTCAATTTAGTCGAATAGCCGCGCATAATTACACACGTTAACGCGCCTGCGCACTGGCGACATTGGGGTGAATTTGAGACTAACATTTTGCATTTGTAATTGGCATCAATGTATTTCGCACCCGTCCTTATATTACTATTGGCGGCGAGCGCGAATACACGGTCATAAAAACATTAAAATCAACTTGAAATGCGGAACATATGTCGCGGGTTGCCCCAAGCTAACGACCCCTGACGCTTAAACATGCATCTCCATCTAACAGAGTGAATGCTTTAATGGACGGATTAACCAAACACTTAATACGTTATTACATTATTTAAGCGGAGACACTTAGTGTGAGTCACATTAGGAAAATTTGTCGATCAAAATAGCGACGACAGCTAACATTCCTTAGAAAACTCAGTGGCCGAAATATGAACTTCATAGACATTTCACGTACTTTGAAATAATTATTTCATCACTCTTTTTGTGCGTGATATTAAGCCTGTAGAGTACTTTTATCTCACGAGCGCGGGTAAGCTATAGCTGTGTGTGTGTGTGTGTTGAGCTATACATGCACATTGTCTGTGTGTGTGTGTGTGTGTGTGTGCGTGTGCGTGTGCGTGTGCGTGTGCGTGTGCGTGTGCGTGTGCGTGTGCGTGTGCGTGTGCGTGTGCGTGTGCGTGTGCGTGTGCGTGTGCGTGTGTGTGTGTGTGTGTGTGTGTGTGTGTGTGTGTGTGTGTGTGTGTGTGTTCATATTTCATATTCAGTCAAGAATCACTGCTTTAGTTAATTATTCGGTCGCCGAATTATGCGGTCGCCGAATTGATTTCAAACTACTTAGGTGAACGAACGTGATCTTTACACTAGTCTGTCCGCCCACTACGGCGACTAGGCAGCTGTCGATCGCCGAATGCAGCTGACTAACGTGTTCTTTACACTTTCGCAGTCGTCGCATGCAGCATGCGGCGACCGACGAAGTGTAATTGTCCCATTAGTGACTGTTTTTTATGTGCAATAAAGAATAAATAAATAATTAAAGTTCCGAATGTCCGGGATTTTTGAGACTACAACGTAAATCATTTTTTCATAGTCGGGTTATAGACACAGGCACTGCACACTTCTATAAGAAATACATTGGACATGCAAACCGATCAAATTGAATAGTATAAATTTTATATGAATATTCTTACTTTTATCCGCTCGTCGATCGCTCGTTGGCACATCTATAACTACTTGTAATACTATATTTGTTAAGCGTTATTCCAAACCAAAATAACAGTGGGATACGCCTTCCTTTCCAGAGATTATGTTGAGCGCGTTGTTCCTTGAATGTTGCTTACTGTATCGACTAACGAGACTAGGCTAATTGGCGACGACTATACCCTGATTGTTGCTCGCGTCGTATTGAGCACAGAATAATGAGGGGGCTAGATAATAAGGGCGGCACTAAGGCGGGCGGGGATTAAACGTACCTATCCTATACAAACAGTAGGGGCTGATTTTCAGATATATGATTCTTGACTATATGATTGTGGTACTGACAATAGCCGAAACATGAGTGAAAACCAAAGTTGAGTCTATATTTTCCTTTTTTACTCAGCCTACTAAAATAACGCAATATTAAAAGACACTATTATGTTAATATGATGGTATTTTACCTCATCTAAACTCTGTCAAGAGGAAATTTAATAAACCTGCACACAGTCAAATATTTAACGAGATTTGTCTAAAAAAGCCATTCTCGGAGAGTATTGCATCCCGTTTTGTCGTGAGCGAAAAACATAAGGGCATCTCTTTCAATCGATATAGCCTTAATCAAGGCTATAAACTCGTTGTATGCCAAGTTTCAACGTAATCTGTTCAGCCGCTTTTGCGTGATTGAGTAACTAACATCCACACATCTATTTATAAAAATATTTCTAATTTAAGATTAAGAGTTGTAATAAGTCAACAATGTACCGTTGAGAGAAATAAACAGTTTATTTTTTAACTTTCGCATTCATAATCAGTAGGAATAATGTACTCAGTTACCAACATTTGAATTGACATTTTGGTCTGACGGAGTTTCATAAAACCACGTCTTAGTATGTCAATATCTTTTTGTAGTCCGACTACTTCACAGTGTAATCTGTGAAAGCTAGCCTCACAGCCAGAGTGATAATCTCCCGGCAGCTCTCTGCTTTGTGCCCGTGTCAGAAGCACGTGTCAAAGAAAGTGCAATCTACGCCTCGTTAGGGTCAGCACGATACAATGCGCGGCTTCAACCACTAACGATCCCAGGGCAATACTCACGCATCAATGGACGACCAACACTCAGAGCAAGGATTCTAAATTTAGACTTTATTCGCACAGGACAAGGTTGTAGTTAGTGTGGCAGTGTAGAATATAAACTTGGTGCTGTAAAGACGGGAACCCGTTTGAGACACTTGCAACGTTTCATGCGGTTAAATATCGCTGTTATAAATGTGTTTATTCTATGAACAGCGTAGCTTGAATAAACTTAAATAGACTCTTTGAGAAGAAGCAGTGCTATTTTAGAGAAAACATACCGCTATTACCAATTTGCGTGAATAAGAAAACTGTAATGTAACATCTGGAAATATATTAATGTCAAAAATGTGAGTTTTTCTAGCTGTCAGACACTGGTTTTATCAAATAGAGAACCTTCTGTACGTAATTAAATTAAAAAATTTGATGCAGTGATCGAGCACGTGACTCCTTTGGAGCTGCGAGCGTAGGTATATAGGCTGCGGTGTACAAGCAAGCGTACAGTCCACCTGATGGTAAGCCATCAGGTGGCTTGTACGCTTGTTTCCCACTGTCGTTGTATAAAAACAGAGGATATTAGTTTCCGAAACAAAAGCATAGCTTTACCCGAACCTGCGCCGCTTACTGCCAATTGCTGACCAGAAGCTGACGCAGATCTGCCTGGGCCGGCGACCAAGTATGCTTCTTCTAGGTTTATAATTAAGCGGCTACGGCGTATCTAAGCTCCGTTGCATCGCCAAAGCCGTGGCTCACTTGGCCACGACCGTTTAAATGCAGCATTATGGCATTAGTGGTGTCGCTTAATCGGCCAACGAATGCGGTAGGCTCTCATTTGCTATTGTTTTATTAGGACTTGGCCGTTGATTTACTCTAGCAATTAAGTGGCTAGTTCTAACGACATACCTTAATCAAGATTTTTTAAAGGATTACGGTGGCAAAAAAGCATACGGTCTGCCTGATGTTAATTGTAAACAGATTTGATAGCCTAAGGACGCGTGCTAGGTCAGGGTCGTTGTCAAACTTTTGAGTTGAGTCAGTAATCTGAGTTGTCATACAACGCTTTCTTTGGGAATCAGGATAGCGCATGCAGGTAGAATAATTAACGAGGTTGGATATATACAAGAAAAGTTTATCAACAAATAACAAGCAAATATAAAATTGTTAGGAGAAACAAAAAGAGATGATAATAGAGAGATTTCTCTGTACCGAAATGCAATGGGAGATTTAAGAAAACTTAATAGTGTGATGCTAAACACGTCAGATTAAATGACGCCACAAGATCTCTTCGCCAGGAACACAAAATATAAAAAACGCAATAGAGAAAAACAGTACAACTTTGATAATGATTTTGCAACGATTGCGACATTTCTAGGCGCCCTCGATAGCCAGGCGCATTAATGACCTTATTATACCGAGCTGAGGCGAGGAAGTGTATTAATGGTCGGTTTGTTAGCCAACGACGCTCTGATTTAGAAGAGCTATTAGAAGGAATTACTGAAAATTAGTGACATGCAGACTGGTTTAAAAAAATAATTTGCGGTAATAGAGCAATTGCAGATTATCTTCATGTAACCGGCGTCAAATATGTAAATAATTCTACACTCATTTAATTATGGGAATAGTAATATCTATATTACGGTCTACTATGGTAGTGTAAATAGTAGAATAACGTTCAACATAAAGAGAATCTAAAAATAGACCTATACATCGATAACTTAGGGAGAGTTGCACCAGACTACAATATGGCGAGGGGAGCTGGCATCCCACAGAGATTTGACCAACATTCGATACAATGAGATTTTAACAAACACTGCTTACAAGTACAGACGGTAAGGTGCAATTCACCCTTAATCTGTTGAATTCGCAATCTGTAGAGACGGGATATTTGCCAATACTTCAACGAAATAATACGCAACAATACGCAAAAAACTGCAAATGCGTTGCTATTCCCGAGTTTCCAATAATCATCAATACGATCACGAGCGTGATTTCGTCAGAGCTTGGCATAATTCTACGATGCATCATGGCTCCAGCCTAATAGAGTCGACTCCACATTATAACCCAACCGAACGATATAACAGGGATACGAACATGGAATTCCAGTGCCGTTATAACCTTTTGTAACTGACAGCTTTATCCGTCCTGCCAGATAAGTGCAGCCGCAACTTAATTAAATTCGTTCGATAAATCTCCATTATAAAGGACCGACGCAGAGTCGCAAATAAAATTAAGCAACAATTTTGTTGGGCGCGATTCGGCAGCCATTGCGGTTTGAGATAAATGATGTTATTTAAAATTATTAGTTGAAATAAAATTTGTCCTTTACAACAAAAGCGATGTTATAAATGAGCTTAACACAATTAAAATACAAAACAAACTTTATTAAATGTTGAAACACGGGTATAACTGATGAATCTACTGTTCAACAAACAAAAGTTCCATTCTATTAATAACTTTGTAATGAATCTAAATTCATTCCGACACACGCACAGGTTTGCCACGAGCTTGAGGTTGTAAAGTCACCACATGGCATACACATCTGTTTATTTGCATATTTTGTAACTGACTCTAAATGATTATAAGCATTAGGGAACGGATCAAAATGGGTTGATAGAAGCTGCAAATTATATATTTTTAATCAAGTACTCAGTTTTCTATTCACTCATAAGCTCAACAGTAAATTTTTTGTGTAAAAAATCGTTGATCTCAGAGACTCTTCAAAGCCACAGTAGTCGAGCAATAAGCTACGCAACTTTCAATCTTGAGGGCGCAGGTTCAAATTCCGGCTCGTACCTAACTACCACGGTTTAAAAAAAACTGGTGTACGAGATATCATTTGACACTTAAGTGTATCTTTTCGCTGTAGGAAAACATTGTGAGATAACGGGTATAATCCCAACAAGGTCTAATTTCCCTTCTGGGTTGGTAGTTCAGGTGGCCATTGGCCTTCAAAGTGGCTTTCCTATAACTAGTGCCTACGCCAACTCTTGGGATTAGGCGCTAAAGCGGCTACTTTAGGATACAACTGGGAAATCGCTAGGATGTTGTATCAATATAAAACAGATGCTGATTATATGTATAGGTTTGTAGGTTTTCAAGTTTCAATAATCTTTTTCCACTAACCCAAACTAACCCAAGCAACACTGAAATGGAAAAGTTACGGTTCAATACTATACTGCAGGTGGGTCGGAATGGTGCCAAGAGGTAACAGCCGATGTGCGGCTACGGGCATCTATGAAATACGACAGTGTGACACGTTTTATATGCGAAATGTGATGCTTGCGGGTCTAACGGCTTGAATGTTTCAATTTTGGTTCTCTGATTCAATTCACTTTATGAATTCGTCGTGTCGTAACAGGTGCCCAAACATCTTTCCTCTTCTGTTCTCAATAGTCTGCAACAGGCTCCTTCCCTGCACAATGTTGAGAACTTCCTCGTTAGATTTTCTCTCGGTCCAACTGATCTTCTCCATCCGCCGCCAGCACCACATTTCAAAGGCTTCAAGTCGTTCTCTGTCCCTCTGTGTCATTGTCCACGTTTCGCACCCGTACAATGCTATGCTCCAGATGTACACTTTTATAAGCCTTTTCCTGATTTGGCCGGATATTATTCTAGCATATTGTGGAAGGGAAGGTAGAAGGAAAGCGGAAGAGAGGGAGACCAAGAAGAACGTACGTACGTGTCGTATCAGGCGGTCAAACGAAAGGCTCAAGAAAGAGATACATGGGAATTACTCCACTGACAAGAGCTTGGCTCTTAAATTGATTGATGATGATGATGATTCAATTCGCAAAAGTAACTCATTGGAGTCATAAAATTAACAATTCATGGCAATAGAGTAGTTGTTGTGGTTTCTGGACCTGGGCCAGATAAGAGTAGGTACCATTAAAGCATTATGAACCCGTTTATAAAACAAACATCGGCTGACAGTTAAAAAAAAGCTTATGAAAAATAAACATATAGGTACCTGACACCTGAAATCGTATGCAAATTTTGCAATGGAATAGATCCAGTAAAAACATGCAATGTTTGGATCGTCACGCGATCAGATTTAAACAGAAATACAAATAGAATACTGATTCTTTCGACGGGCATTGTTAGCCCCATCATCATGTTCGCCTAGTTTTCTACTGAATCCTAAAAAAAGGTTATTTTCCTGTTATCCGGAAATTTCACAATGGATGTGCAACTGCAAACTAAAGTAATTTAACTCAAGATTGAGTCTTGGGAAAGGGTGGTTTATTTTTTAATAATGTTTTACATGAATTTATTTTTGCAAATGACACATTTCGAAAATTTTGAAATATGACGGTTTCATGATTTGAGAAATGGGAATTAGGCGACTTCCTGATTTGTCGGTGCGGAGGCAGTACGATATGAGAAAAGTGTCAAATGTCAGTGTCAGCTGTCAGTCGACTCGGTACCATATTTTACTGCGCCCCTACATTTAAATTAGTGCTTCCAGACTGGCGCGAGATGCGCGGTAGCGGAACGATGCGAATGCGGTACTGCTCCGCTTCTGCGCATGCTATTATTACTGTGCAAAAGTAATACTGACAGTGTTCCGTCAAGTGAGAATCTTTGGGACGTCAGTAAATTTACTTCAAAGAAGAAAATGTCACATATCGATCCCACCCCGCCAAATCAGGAAATCGCCTTAAGTGAATAATAGTGAGCCCATATGAAGTGACTTAAAATTGGTATTAAGATTCTGTAGTATGTGTCTGTCTGTGTGTCTTACTTGCTGCTGGGCAAAGCCAATGATTTTCCATTGCTCCCGATTCTGCGACATTTCTCCTTTTTTATTCTATCTATTCAAATTAATATTTTCAGTCTGTCTAATCTTGTACATATGTCATGTGTCCTATTTTGGATTGTACTCGTATTGTTAATTTTGCACCCGCTCTGTAAGCACGTGTTGGTGAAGTGATAAGGCGGACGTGGATTCTGTAAACTTTTAATTGCCACTGCAACTCACATGCATTGTCCTCTTAATCCAAAAAGCCATATCTACCCTGATATCTGTAAGTCTGTGTTTAGTAGAGTTGATAATGGTCGGTCACATGGAAGGGAAGAGAGGTAGATGCAGAGCGCCTACCCGGTGGATAGATGCTTTAAAAGTGGCAACACGCGCCCAGGTTTCCTAACGAATGGAAAGGAACAGTAGTGCCTGGTCGAAGGTGGTACAAGAAGTGGTAGTGACGACCTTTAGCAATGGGGATACGACTGAGTGAGTTGAATAGTGAATCCTCAAATTGTATCCTCCAAATAATCCTTTAGGATAGGCAACACGGACGTGACTCCTTTGGAGTTGCCAGCGTCTTGTCTATAGGCTGCGGTATCCATTTACCATCAGGTGGAAGGTACGCTTGTTTGCCACCTTCATTGTATAAAAAAAAGAAAAGAGATATGTTCTGCTGGTTTTTAGAAAACCCTATAATACGAGCCGAAGTGCAAACCTGCGACCTTCAGATACTACGCTTCGCTTCTCTCGTGACTTTTACCGCTCGCTCGGCTACAGTAGCGCATTTTTGTACCTCAAGGCGATTTTCTTTTTAATAACACACGCTCTCATATGTGTTAATGTATTTTCGTGTTCCCGCATTTCTACAGCCAAGAAAGAAAATGTAGATACGACTTTTCGGCTATGAACTAGGCACAGGAAAGTTGTCTTGTGTGTGCAGCCCGCTTAGACAAACAATTTGTTAAGCAGACTCGCAAAGCTGTCGGGTAAAGGCTTTTTACCTTTGGAATTTCATTATTGTTCATAAAGTTAGTAAACTGAGTTGTAGGATAACTCCTTCAAAATATTACACTGGTTTTAAACTGTAGGGATGAAATTAATATATTGTGTTAGGTATAATATAATTCTATTACATGTTGTAGGTACTCCATTGTATTTATTCACGTTTTATTGCAGTACTTAAGTTACGTAATTGTATTAAAGTTCAAACTGTAACTTATGTTTTTATTATTTCGATAACAAAAATATATAATATTGTTTAAAAATTTACTACCTACATAAGTTTCTGACCGCTTTGCATAACAAGCACTAAATAAACATCATTCCTTAAAAAGTCGGAATCGTCCTCTTTCCGCATTTCTTTCAAATGATTCTAGCGGGTTTTCTAGAATAAGGTAACGCTTTAAACACTAACCCTTTATTCATAAAACTTAACAAACCCCTGATAATGTCTTTTGTCACTGTCTCGCAAGCACATGTGTCAAAGTGACAAATAAGGACAAACGAATTTAAGCAGCAATTTAACTAAAAAAAGGTTTGTTGGATGTTTAAATAAATCGGGGGTTAAATTTGGTCGTCTATTTTATATAAATGTCATTGTTTTTGATTTGGGATAAAGGTTCATCTAAAAGTTCTATTACATATTCTGTGACCCATTACGTGTTTCCATTTACAAGTAACTAAGTCAAAAATGTAAATGCGTGAGTCTTTAACAAGATAAGACACACTCTAAGTCCCTAGGTCACGACTGAAATTATTCGTCTGTAGTCCTTCAAATGTCTTTGGCACGCTAGCCACAAAGTCGTGTGTTAACGTCCTAACACTAACTCAATGTGGGCATTAAAGGGTTAGTATTAAATTATTTCCCAATTTTACCGCAGAACGTGCCTGACAAAGACCCCGTTAGTAATTATGTGGAGTTTGTTTTTAGGGTTCCGTACCCAAAGGGTTCAAACGGGACCCTATTGCTGTCACTCACGCGTCCGTCCATCCGTCCGTCGCCCGTTCGTGGTCTGCCCCAAAGATTTTTTTATCCATCGTCCTAGCGTTATCCCAGTACAGTTGCATCCTGAAGGAGGAAGCGACTGCCATCTGACCTTTCAACCCGAGGGGAAAATAGACCTTATTCCGATTAGGCTTTTGTCAAGTTGACTGATAGAAGTTCACAATCCGCCCAAAGGCCTCTAACGAGGCGTACCGACTGCTATTATAGATAGAAGCCGGGATTAACGGCTTAACGTGTCCTCCAAAGCACGGGAGCGCTCAGTTAATTACCACTCAAAGCGGTTCACCCAGCTGTCAATGTCATCCCATAGAAATATGCCAAACTTTCCATACAATCAGTTTTTAACGAACACTGACGATACGATTGCAGACGGTTTGGTGTAACCTTAACCCTTTAAGGATGATTCACAGTAGACCGTTCCGTGTCCGGGCCGCCCCGTTTTCTAATACAGGACGCGCGACGGCCGTCGATTTCTTGTACTAGAAAACGGGCCGGCCCGGACACGAAACGGTCTAGAGCGAATCATCAAAAACTTGAGGAAAAAATGACATATGGTCATCTTTTTGTATTTTCTTCTGATGCAATTTTTTTTATCTATTCAAAGTCAAGCAACATGAATTATGGATTAATTTTGACTGGCTTAGTCCAATTGATTTTCTGATTAGTTTTCAACGTGCTAATTCATTAACAGTCGAGTTCATTAATATATGTAGATACACTATTGCATACTATTTTTTTGGAATAAAGTCCAAAATAGCTTATACGTACATAGTGAAAGTGCCTGTAACACTGCTGTCTGTCTGGATACAGCTAATTCGCCGGGCTTAATCAAACTGCTTAACATGTTTGAGTCTGTTAAAATATGTACGAGTACCTAAGTATGATAAAGTCCACTTTGAAGTCCGTGGCGAGTGAGTGTGGAAAATAAACTCTTCACAGCAGTTTCGACAAAATTCTAGAGAATATTCGAATATGTTCGCAGACTTTCTCGTTGGAAAAGCGTGCCCAATCATTCATGCAGGGTACATCGTAAAATAACTTTCAGCCCCGGGCAGACTAAAATGTTGGGATATGTTCTATTCTGCCAAATACAAGTCGATATAGCATCGATGTATGTGATATCATCTCCACGCAATTAGCGTGTCGAATACGATCCTCGCTCCAAATAGGATTACGTCTAAGTAGGCATTATCGCAAACACGTCAGCGGTTGCCGAGGCGATACGGTTGCAATGTGGCTTACTGTATTCACCCTTACCATGAGTTGCTATCGAAAACTCAAATTAGTTGCTAGAGTGACCATGGCTACGAAGCTCAGCCCCAGCCCAGTCCCGGGTTTGAATACCGGTCAGGGTATTTATTTGTGTGATGAGTACGAATATTTGAACCTGGGTCTTGGATGTCTTCTATCTATATAAGCATCTATATATCTATATAAGTATATATAATATCCTCTGAGATTGGTGGAGCGGCTTCAACCGAATCTGAGGTGCGAGTGGAATCGAGATACTAGTCGTTTGTTTGGTTCACTAAACCTAGCCTAGCTGAGAAGGTACAGCAAGAAACTCAACTAGGCCCGACCTGGGTCGGACTGACTACCCGGCATGCGGCGGTACCGAGACGAATAGAGACTAGTGACCGCCATTATTGTAATACAGTGACCGCTAGGGGAGTTTCTCCATACAAATTACGTAAGTACTAAACATGGCTAAGCGAGCCAAGAGACGTGGACGTGACATCTGTTCGCCACAAACATTACTTGCCAGGAATGCGGCCGTGTATTCCGCTCTGGCATCGACTTACACAGCCACGAAAGACGTTGTCTTCCTGCTTGACACTGATCTTATCTTATCTTATCAATATGGGATGCACTTCGACGCAGTGGGATCTTTTGTGAAATTGCCCCCTCCTTTATACCTACTCCAAGCTGCTCTCCAACATTTCCATCCAACACTGATTGTATAGTGAATAGTCTATAATAGACTCGAGAGCCCTTGATTCAAACCTGGCTAGCGCGTATGGTCACTGTAAGCTCATGGTAATGCTACTGATCGGATTAGGCTTGATTCAATGGTCGTCACTTAGCAATGCATCAATTACTATCAGAGGCGCCCACACCATCAGGATGCTCTACTTATTCAGGGGCAGTAACAGTATGATAATCTACTTGATTATTTTACGGGTGGAGACAAGTCCTTATCAGTTAAAAAGCACTCGTCTATTTAAGCCATTCTCTGTTTATTTGAAACATATTTTGACATTTTCTCAACGTAGAACAGTTTATTTTCAAACATCACTCCAAATCGACCATTTTTTTCCGCTTAAAATCTACTAAACACAAAATCTAATATTGTATGTATTTATTTAGTTTATTGTACTTGTGTTGTATTATGTAATATTAAGTATATAAATCATATATATTATAACATTTATAACTAATAATAATTTTGCATATAATTTATACAGATTTCTTCTCCACATTTCATTGTTGTATTCATGTCTCGCACCTACTATGAATTATTCTCTGTTAGACCTGAAGGTTGACTGGTAGAGAATGCCTTATGGCATTAAGTTCGCCTTTTGTATCTGTAACCTGTTACTGTGCAATAAAGTTTAAATAAATAAATAAAATCATAAAAGGGCTATGTTACACGTAAAGCTTTCAAAAATTAATGTATCTTTTAATCACTTTATTCGTTGGTTTATTACTAATAAAAAGATTAACTTTGGTCAAGATTTAATCAAAATATTTTTAAACTTGTAAGACCTCTTAAGGCGACGGTTTCACTTTGTCACGTAACCCTGAGATTTGAAGTAGTAAGAAAAATTACAAAAGCGGCTGCCATCCTAGACTTTCCAACTTAGAGGGAAACTATTATACCTTGTATGATAGGTTAAAGTTTGAAGTTTCCGGGGTAAATGTATAAGTTATGTTCATTGATTACGTACAGATAATAAAAATTTACTATTGTTTAATACCGTACTGTGTATGTTATACTAGCTTTGTCCGCGACTTCGTGCATGTAAACTTTCACTCCCTATTTCATCCATTCGGAAGATTGTTTTCGAGATAAAAAGTGTCACATATGTTAATCCAGGCTATAAGCTCTTTGCATACCAATTCGCTATTTGACAGTTGTAAAGATAAAATAATTAATGTGTTGGATACAGTAGCTTATAGGTTTACAATACTCATACAATGGGTTTTGTGCTTTAATAGTACATTACTTACCAAGGGCGATAAAACAAAGAATGTCTCAGATCGCAGGTATTTTACGCCCGAGCCGAAGGCAAGGGCGATAAATATGCGATCTGAGGCTTTCTTTATTATCGCCCGTGGTAAGTACAAAATTTTATGACACCCCCTGGCCAGGAAGTGGGTTTTTTCACGCGCGGAGCGTGCGATAATGGCCACTTTATGGCCAGGTGTGACATAAAGTTAATTGGAAACATTTTCTTTTTGAAAAATAAATTAAGAGTTTTATCTGTGGATTACAAATACCGAAACGCGTGTGACGTCACATTTCAAAGTAAAGGTTTAATTCCGCAACAGACCGCAACTGCACTTACTGCACGTTATGTTTCCCCGCACTCCAAATTGAACCGTAACGGTATTCGTAAAAAGTTCTATTTAAAATGAGCGGAGAAGTGTCGCAACAGCACAATTACTGTACAATTTGGAGTGCGGTGTAACATGCAGTTGCCGTCTGCTGTCGGCTGCGGAAGTAAACCTTTAGTTGTTTATCAAGTGCGACGTCACAGTACTCACAGTCACGTGATCGGCTGTTTTCGCGCGAAATTCAAATTACTTAAAGAAAAAATATTTTTTTTGAAAGAAATTAAGCTCCTTGGGGGAAAAAGATAATTGTTACAGGTATAAAATAAACCTACGTATAATTTAAAATATATTTCCGAAAACTGTCAAGTAGCCAATTTTCATCATAATCCGTACAGCCGTTTTTGTGTGATTGAGTAACAAACATACAAACATCTAAACTTTCGCATTTTATAATGGGTGAACGTCTAAATTTTTTTAAACAACGACGGTGGCAAACATTCGTACAGTCCACTTGATGCTAACTGGACACCGCAGCCTAAAGACGACCTGAGGATTCACTGTATTGACAGCCGAAGGGACCAAGTTAGGTCCCTCGCTCTTAACACAGTGCATTCCGGGGAGCTCTGGCAACCTTGCTCACTTCCAGGAACACAACACTACATACCTGTGTTATTTGAGTTGAATTGACTAATATTATAGTAGGATCCCCATTTAGCTTGCCTTGCACATGTTCACACGCCTTGCTGCGCCCTATAATTACTTATTATATACGTCTGACAATGTGTCTCGTAGCCAATTACGGGAGGCGGATCAGTGATCAACGAGTATCGATCGTTGTGACTTGTGTTACGATTATTCCATTTATTCGACGCTTGGAATTTCAGAAATTATCTATTATAATACCGCTATTTCTAAATCCTAATCCTAATATTAATATTATAAACGTGAAAGTTTGTGCGGATGTATGAATGTACGTTCCGTTTAATCTCAAAAACTACTGAGCGGATCTCTATGAAACTTTCCAGTGTTGTAGCTTAGACATCAGAATAGGACATAGGCTATAATTTATTTCAAAATTCAAAAAATGAGGTAGCTAAACTAGACTATCCGTGCGAAGCCGGGGCGGGCCGCTAGTCTTTTAATATTCCTATATTGAAAGACCTGACTGTACAAAAGCCGTGACAGGTTGTTATGATGCGCCAAAAGTTCCCGAACCGAGTGTTTCCGCGCGCTTGGCTAAAACATTTGATTAAGTAACTTCGCATCCAGGGTTCTATGAAATTACTTTAAAAGTAGGAGTTTTCGCGTCGTGATTTGAGCTCTTCTTTCTCGTCCAAAGAAATGAGAAAGAACTGTTGACTACATTTGAATATGGGTTTTCTTTTTTGAACTTTCGCGTTTTGATTTACGCACTTCTTTCAATTCATCCAAAGAAATGAGAAAGAACTGTTGACTACATTTGAATATGGGTTTTCTTTTTTGAACTTTCGCGTTTTGATTTGAGCTCTTCTTTCAATTCGTCCAAGGAAATGAGAAAGAACTGTTGACTACATTTGAATATGGTTTTTCTTTTTTTAATCTGACTGTGGCTTTATATTGTTGGACAGTGGCCTGGGAAAATTCCAGGGGAAACCTCCGATGAATATGGGAATAATATCTGTTCTGGTCAAATCTCTGTCTATGTGATGACATTACTTTGAAGTGCATTCATCATACTACATAACCAATACCTGGATAGAAGTCAGATTGATCAGCTGGCTGCGGCTCGGCTGCTTAGAAAAAAAACGGGTCCGGGAGTGCCGGCAGAAGTGAAAACTCAATAAAGAAAGTAAATAACAAAGATATGAATTCATATCCGTATCGGTATCGGTATCGGTATCGGTAATATCGGTATCGGTATCCGTATAATAATTATTATTAAATCTAATCCGTAATGTAATTATTATTAAATCTAAAATCGACGTCATGGTTCCTAAGAACAGATCTCGCTATCTCTCATAGTTTCCGACTTCACCATACTGACCCATTTGGATTGTACACCCGGTATACTGTACGATCTATGGATCTACCTGCACTCTTGCAAGCATACCGCGTGTGCCAAGTGAAATAAAAGTAAAACGCGTGGCCACCGCATTTCATTTTTATTATATTACCGAGGATGTGCCGACAGCACCGGCGTGATAAATGTGAATAGTAGAATAAAAGTTTGTTACGTGTGATTGTCCTTTGTGTTACATTCAGTGAATTATGAATTGACGTTATGCTTGGGAACCGGTTATTTGTGTAGTAACATGCTCTAACATCACTCCCTTTAATCAGAATCGTACAGGATTTTAATATTGATTTACCCGATAAAAAACGAAGTAACTGAAACTTTAAAATTTTACTGTGTGTGTGTTCTGTCACCTCTTGTCATACGTATTTCTTTCTGTTACTGGGTAAAAATCATTTTTTTTGTACATAGTTAGAAAAGAAAAAGAAAAGAAAAGAAACATTTATTCGTGACAATCAAAACACTTATAAATAGGACATTACAAAACAGAATTTTGCCACGAAATGGTCACAACTCAGCGTTATGCTGGCAGAGCCAGCGCTGGTCTTCCGTTGTGACCATTTGGTGAAACCACGGCACAGTGACGAAACAAACACACAAAACAACAAGAAATAATACAGAAATACACGATTAATACAAAAAAAAACATTAATAAAACTACAAAAAAACAGTAAAAAGGTTGCTCGTGCGTGCACAGCCTTATATTATCGAGCCGCACTACTCTGTAATGCACTATGCAGTCTGTGGCGCTGTCAAGTTTCAATGTAACAATTTTACAATATATATGTATGGTATGGTCGAAATTATCTCAACTCATGAAAATAAAATAAGATATAAAAATCAGGTCATTCAACACATACTGCATCGTAAATTACCTCACTTTTACTCACTCACTTTACAGTTACCACAGTGTTATAATTATTAGTTTTAATAAGTTACCTGAATAAATATATTCTGGTAAAGTACGTGTACATATACATATAAAGGTTAAATCACACAAGTTATCACCATTGTTTGTACACAACTGTTAACCTTAAAACTATACCGACTTTCAGGTTCCTATATTACTATTGCTTATTGCGAGACTTACTATGAAGACAAGTTAGTTAAGGACTTAATTATGACTACATTTTAATTTTCTCAGTTTCGTTTAACGACAGTATACAATTTATATGGGTAACTGTCGTAACGAAAGCGAAACTGAGAAAATTAAAATGTAGTCATAATTAAGTCTTTAACTATGTACAAAAAAAAATGATTTTTACCCTACTTCCAAGCAGATTATGAAACTAAGGTAAAACCAATTTTAAAATGAACCCCTCACTACTAATATACCTACATTGTTTCAATGTGTGAGTTTCTATGTATTCAATAATTGCGTCTCTCTATGATTACGTCAGATATGACTGGAAGGGCGTTCAGTTTAAGGTTGTTTTCACTCTACTATTGAAACTAACCAACAAAAAATGTAGTTGGAAAAAGTGAGAAATGCACAAAAAGTATAAGAATTATCTCCTACGTCGAAGTTACTTTCTAAACAACAGCGGTACAAAACACAATTTCGCTTCCACCGGACAACCTCGTAACAACAGCAAGGCGCCACAATGGGGTTCTAGGGCGGGAATGTTTGACTTACTTCGCAAGGGTGCTAGTAATGCAGTTGGAGGAATGCAATTAGTTTCCGTACTCGTTCGAGCGCACCCGAGGTTGCCGGAGAAATATCACCTTAGGAATGCCAGCACAAAGTAACAATATCAAGAGGAAAGTTCTCTCGTACGCTTGTGCTTAGTACCACAGAATAAGTAATAGTACAAGTACAGAAGTTTCTCTGCTAACAAATTCCCCGTTTAGGTATGCCAAACGTGCCTAAACGTGGCCATCTCTTTCTATCGCACGCAACGCGCTCTTTCGAGGCCCCGCCCTCAGTGCTAGGGTTACCACCAGCGAGAAACTATTTTAATATATGTACTTTATTATTAGTAGTGTTGTTTACAATACAATTACGAATAGTACTTTTAAGGTTCCGTAGCCAAAATGGTGAAAACGGAACCCGTCCGTCCGTCTTTTCGTCTGTATGTGACAGCCGATGTACTCGGAGACTATAAGCACTACAAATACAATTAAAACATTTAGTAGGAAGGCGTGTTCTACTCGTATGAACCGCTACGTAAAAGTCATGTGAAATGACGAAAAAATATTAAAGTAGGTGGAGGGGGCACTCCATACATGTAACCAGGGGAAACAAAGTTTTATATAATTTTTAAAGGCATCACTTTAAAAAATAAAAGAGGTTTCTTAGAACCAACGTTTTCATTTTCGTTTTCTTTTATGTCAACCGTTGGTGAATACCAAACTCAATGACCGTTCTTACGTCTACGTTCTTATTATTATTGGTGCAACCTGCTGCAATACAATAATGCTGTGGTTTTGACATTATTATTTAACTTAAACTACACGAAAATAATTATTTTTTATGATCGTACAAGCGCGTGCGCGTGCGATCCGTAACGCTGCTCCGCAGCCATTGAATAGTCACACAATGTGTGAGCCGGCGGCCGCATGTACTTTGCGCGGTGCGATGACGTCACGGTAGTAAGCCCCTCCTGTTAGTACGTGTATCTCATGAGCGCGGATTGGCCAGTATTGTAGTTGTGACACAATACGAACACATAGACAACGCGAACTCATAGCTCCTACGCTGACGCACACATAGACAATGTGCATGTATAGCTCAACACACAACCGTCAACCATGGCTCACCTGCGATCGTGAGATAAATGTACTCTACACAAGCGTTCATACATATCCATACTAATAAGTGCGAAAGCATTGAGCATTGAGTACGCCTGCGTAATAATCCCGAACATTGTCGTGGGCACCAGTTTCCACGAAAGCGATTTCTTCCGAGAAAATTTTTGTACAAACAAGTAAAAAATATTAATTATTAGTGAGTTTTATTGAATCCCAAGACAAGTAGATTATATAGTAACGGTTACAAACCAGTTTTACTAATAGTATTTACTGACACCAAAAAAATTATACTTGTTATTAATGCTCATTTGTAATATTTAGTAATCTTACGTACTGGTTCTAGTAAACCATTTATAAACTTAAGGAAAGTTTTGTAGAATGTATACAACTCTGTTATTCCGAGTAAAGAATATTAATTTCACGAGTAAGTAAAACCGTTTCGTATTTCCTATAGTTTGAAATTAATAAAAGTTCCTTGAAATCAATATTATTTTCTAGGAACTAGAAAAAAAATGTAAAAATTAATAGACTTTGATATTCCCGTCTTTTAGAAATCAGGTTATTAATTCGAATAAAATTATTTTTCTCCGTGCTTTCAAATCAGACTTCCCCTCAGTAATCACTCGAAGCGACCAGTCTTGCGTGCAGATCAGATAATTCAGATATTGTAATGTTAGGCACGTGGTAATAGTCGAATAGTTTGTAAATATTCGAACTTGAACGAGTTAAAGTTTTCTGGCGTTTTCGGCAAATAAACGCCGCCGTAAACTGGCAAAAGTTGGGCCACTAACAAGAATGGACGCGACGCGTGTGCCGGAGGTAATTAATTAATTTTCTCCCGGCCCGCAATCTACCTTTTTACTCCCTAGTGCCTAACTAAGCGTTGATAAAACAAAGTGTTTTGACAAAGGCAGAAACAACAGACGTCCATAAAGCATGTTTTTATACCACGGCCGCAAAAAGTATATATATGGTCAGCTTTATGGTATCCAGATAGCGTAGAGTCAGGCTAATGAAAGCTGAGACTGAGATTAGGGTTTTACAGCATCTCCCTTTCGGAATCGTCAAAGTCCATTTCAAAATACAAATTCCAAAATAAAAATCAATTAGTAATCATTAATTACATGTCAATAAGTTAAGGTCCATATATATAGGTACTCTTTAACCGAGTATAATGGATTTTCCAATAAGAGGCGTTTCAGGTGGCGTCGAAATGCTTCGTCAGATAGTTCAAGTCTAAGATCAGCGGGACATACTCGTATACAACTTCCTTCGCTTTTACAGCACATATTTTAACTAAGAAACTAGGTCAGCCTCCAGGTTGACCGCGGCTGTAAAAACTTCGGTTTCGACTTTGGTTAACGAGCCACATTATCTCTGATTGAGTTCGCCAAGTTACCGAATCCTCCGTTAAATCTCCGATCATCGAGTTAATTTAGACTTAGAACTTGATATTTGATGCTACCCTGATGCGATGGGCGACTTGTAACTTACCATTAGATTAATCTGAATATTATACACTTCGCTTACTTGTCAAAAAATGATTGCGGATACATTTCAGAAACTAAGCGAAAATTCACATGTAACATAATCTTTTAAGTAGTAACATTAAATATGCTTTCAATCAATCAATCAGATTCGTCAGACTTTTCTGTCCAATGCCATTTAACGATTACTTTTTGGTACCTAATAGTAAAATATTATTGTGGTCTAATGGAATGGCATTATACAGACAAGAAACAGCGTATTTTAAAGCTACATTATGGCAAAGTAATCCTAAAAGCATGCCATTAAATTGGTGTTTCATTCGCGTTGAGTTACATCACGCTACGTTGCCCGTAGTTTACGCCACGCTACACATTAGAAGTATGTATAAGCTACTTTTTTGGCGTGACTACACTATCAAAGCATTTTACTGGCAGATTTAACCGGAGCTACAAAGTGCGCAGAGTACCGACGCTCGGCGGGCGGTGGGTGAAGCCTGCGCCCGCATTTTAACTGGAAATTACTCTGTTTGTCCGCATACTCTATGTGCACTTACAATGTATGAGATTAAATGTTTGGCGACGGGCGTGACGCAGTCACAGCGGGATGGTTAGAGTAATCGCTACTGCCATCGATTTTTACGGTAATACATGAGATCTGATACTCTTTGTTTCACACAGATGTGAGCTGTGGTCACCTAAGTGGATACGCATCTTAGTTAGATTTAATTCACCGAGTGAAACGAAGGTAAAAGCTACGGTAGCCCAGTGGTTCAAGCATGCGGCTGTCAAGCGGCGGTCATGGGTTCGAATCCCAGCTCGTACCAATGAGTTTTTCGAAAATTATGTACGGAATATCATTTGATATTTACCGTTAGCTTTTCGGTGAAGGAAAACATCGTGAGGAAACCTGCATACATCCGCTAAGAAATTCAAAGTTGTATGTGATGTCCCCAGCCCGCTTTGGACCAGCGTGAGGACTACTGTCCAATCCCTCCCATCTATGAGAGGAGGCCTGTGCCCAGCAGTGGGACATATATAGGCTGATGATGATGAGGTTCGAAAATAAAAATATTTCTTTTTGTCGAGTCAGTTTTTGGAAATTTATAAAAAAACTAACTTTTTATCAATGATTTTGTATTTTTCTGCGGCCTCTACAGGTAGCATTTCGCAACCGATTCTCATGAAATTTAGTGAGCAGGTTTTATAACTACATAATTTTTTTTAGCTAAACAATTTTTGTAAATTTTCAAAAAAAAAAATTTTTGACAATGCATTATTGCAGTGATAGGTTGCCAGCCCATCGCCCACAACACTCTTCAACCCGGTTCCCATAGTCGACTCTTACGACACCCACGGGAAGAAAAGGGGAAGTGCTGCTCTAACCCGGCACCACACGGCCACCAAAAAACTATCGTTAAATATCAAATGATATCTCACATACATAAGTTGCTACGTTACACTACAGTACACAGCACACACACAGCGTACAGTTACTACAGTCATCATCATCATCATCATCAGCCTATATACGTCCCACTGCTGGGCACAGGCCTCCTCTCATAGATGAGAGGGTTACTACAGTAGCTTTATTTATATATTTAAGGACCACCAACGGATAACATATTATCTAAATAACACATAAGTCTTAAATATACTAGTGGCTCTGTGAGCTGTAGACCTCGTGAGTGTTTTTTTTAATCTCCCAAAACTATGCTAGGTTGTGAAATGCGACCCTTAGAGGAGAACAAATCGAAATTCGGCCAGAGAAAAACAAAATGATTGATAAAAAATTTGTTTTTTTTAAATTTCCAAATAGTGACTCGATAAAAAAAATCTATAAAGTTACCGAACCTGCTCATAAAAATTCACGAGAATCGGTTTAGAAATGCGACCTCTAGAGAACATACCATGAAAAAAAGGAAATTTTTGAAAATTTTTGAAAGTTTACTCGACCAAAAAATTCTATGTAGTCGTAAAACCTGCTCACAAAATTTCACGAGAATCGCTTGAGAAATGCGACCTGTAGAGGAAAAAACGGCCACGGAAAAATACGAAATCATTGAAAAAAAATTTGTTTTTTAAATTTCCAAAAATTGACTCTACTAAAAACGTTCTCTTAATTTTCGTACCTGCTCACAAAATTTCACCAGAATCGGTTAAGAAATGCGACCTGTACAGGAGAACAACCGGAAACCCGGACATACGAAAGCATTTTTGTCGAAGCTAAAACTAAGACCTAATCTAAGCTGGACGACCTCTGCCGAGAGGCAGGCTTTACCGGACTCAGGATTAACACTCGGAAGACCCAAGAGATGCGATCGGGAGTGGAAAACCGCACACCTTTACGGATTGGTGCAGAGGATATGGAGCGCGTTCATAAATTTACTTACCTCGGGAGCGTCGTGTCAGAGTCTGGGGGTACTGAAGAGGACATTGCTTCACGTATTGTCAGGGCCCGAGCGACCTTCGCACAACTACGGCCTGTGTGGCAGTCACGGAAACTAACGCGTCGAGTGAAGATCAAGATATTCGGGTCCAACGTTAAATCCGTACTGCTATATGGGTGTGAGACGTGGAAGGTCACCAAAGTCATCTCGCACCAGCTACAGGTCTTCGTAAACCGCTGTCTCCGCCGAATCCTTGGTATCTACTGGCCCAATAAAATCTCCAACGTAAATCTCCTGGACCGCTGCTGTGAAACTCCGATCGACCAGATCAAGCGACGCAAATGGAACTGGATTGGCCACACCCTCCGAAGAGATTCCGATCACATTCCAAAGCAAGCGCTCGATTGGAATCCACAAGGAAAGCGCAAGCGTGGCCGACCCAAACAGACCTGGCGGCGAACAGTTGTAGAAGAGGCGAAGAAGATCGGGAAGACGTGGAGCGAGATAAAGCGCGAAGCTCAAGACCGAACGGGATGGATGATCACTGTGGACGCCCTCTGCCCCATCCAGGGGACATAGGATATTAAGTCAAGTAAGTCAAAACTAAGACCTTCGTTTCACTCGGTCAATTAATGTCAGTGTCATACATTTTCCGTGCCCGCTCGTACCTATATAGTCATCATAATCATCAAGTAACAATCATAAGTAACGTCATCTCAAGCCTGAGCTGAAAAAGATTGAAAATTTTCCTCGTAATCTAGAAAATCATCTCGGGTGTATCATAGAGCTCGGTACGTCAAAACTCTAGCCGTAGTTCTATTGTAGCAGTTCTGATGTTCTGTTAAAATAGCAGTTATCCTAGCACTCAGACGCATGTGTTTCGTGATTGGCGCTGAATGCGTTAAGGCTAAATTCAATATTCAACCATATATTTAACGCTGTAAAAGTCGCTTCTGCTTCATTCCGTGATTCAATTTGGTTGGAAATTTCCAAGCGCATAAATTCCAGTGAATATTATTAGAGTCCGTTTAAAAAACATGCATTTTCAGCCCATTTGTATTCCATTCGAACGGATTTTATAAATAAACGAAGGCAGAATGCTGAACGGGATGTGAAATTTTGGTATGAATAACATTGTGAAAATCTGCATACCGCTTTTTTAAGATCGTGATACAAGAATAATATGCTCTTATAACTGGTAAAACCTGAATTGTACATACTTTTGAACAGTTCGCTAAACGTGACACAAAATGTGGGGAAAACATGTTTCACAAAGAACAAAAGTGTTTGCCAAAATGTCTCATATTCCAACATAAGTATATTTTGCATTAAAACCATTAATATCCAGACTGCCACAAATGAAAGCAAGGTTTTTAAATGTAATTATCAAAGAAGGTAATGTCCGGAGCTCTTCACCAATTCAAAAACGCTTTCAGACCAGCATTTGGAATGGGCTCTCGAGGGAAGATTCTAGTAGGGCACAGCAAAATGTCGTCTTGCTCGAATTTGGAGCAGCCCAACTGGGGAAGTACCTCACACTTGCAGAAGACCACAGCCATAATAACATTATTTACCATACAGCAGTGGCAGCGCGTCAAAAATATTCTTAGGGAAGCCGGAATTAATTAGCCTTTCTTAATCATCATGATCCGTGTAAAAGAAGTGGACTGGCTGAAAATTAGGCAAGCCGGTGGGAATCGAGTTGTATGGACGCTCCGCCACTGCCATACAGGTATGTAGTGTTGCGTCATGGAGGTGAGCAAGGTTGCCAGAGCTCCCGAGAATGCACTGTGTTGAGAGCGAGGAACCTAAATTTGTCCTTAAATCCTCACATTTTATAAAGAGTCGGCAACGCGCACGTGACTGCTTTGGAGTTGCGGGTGTCTATAGGCTGCGATTTCCACTTACCATCAGGTCAACTGTACAAGCGCAAACCCGCGCACCGTCGTTGTATAAAAAAATCTATGTTATATTCTACGGCTGCGCCTGACTTCTTTTGTTCCTTGAATCAATAATGAAGTTGAAACATTACAGCAAGCGGTGATGTCACGCCTTCCTTGATTATGCTAGTTCTCCTTTATAAATAGATGCATCTTGTACAAGATCAGACCAAGTAACTCCAGCACCGTAGAAAATAGTCTCGTTTCAATAATAAGAACTAGAAACACGTACGTAATATCCGATTGAGCACAAAGGAGACGACGTGGAGTGCCGGCTAAATGCAATAATACCGACCTGCATGATGCAACGTGCCGTGCTACCTGTGTCATTCCATATTGCATAAGGATCTAGTGTAGAAAAAATGTTACTGACACAGCGCTTCGTAGAGTCTAATGATTCTTAACACATAATTTACACTGAGAAAAAATCTTTACTTATCACTAAATTTTTGTTAGGGTTACAAAATTTTACTAAACGCCACGGCAACAATTTGTGTGAGGTGCAAGTGTGACGTCATTCCTATAAAGAAACTAGCTAAAAGGGCCCTTGTTGCCTGAAATAAATTAATAAAATAATAAAGGAACAATACTGTCAACATTGGTAATTCATAAAAATGACGCCATAATTCACTTACGTCGTTAAGATTATTATTACGATACTTTTGAATTAAAATTAGGACTTCGGGAGAAATAAAAAAAAAACACATGGACCTTAAAATTTTATTTTCTATCCTTAAATGGCCAACTTGAAAATTTGTAGTGTTATCAATTACAGGCTTCCTAGTATAATTAAACAATTACTCAGCCTGCAAATTGCCTCCTTCCTATTCCACCTTAATAATATACTATTAGATATGCAGTTACACGGTACCTACGCACTACGCAGTGGAGCTGTCCAGCAAATATATATGCGTATAGAAAGGCTTTATGGTGCGCCAACGCATACATTGTCCCAAATAATGCGTCGTGGATTACCGCAGAATCATTCTCAGAACTTGTAATACAATATATGTCACCCGAATCCTTGGTCCGCTCAATGGATACGATCCCTGTTGTTAGCTCGACACACAAGTCGCGTACGCATGGTTTGGCAGTGCCGCAGCGTTGGCTCATTATACAGCCACGAGCTCGTTTGTGCCTCGCTTTGAGCCGAAATAGTCTGTCAGCCTCAGAGTAAGCTGCTACTAGAAATTATTTAACGAGAAATGTGACCTACATTTTAGAGATTAGTGTATTTATTGATCGCAGATTAAGAAGCGTTATTGTTAACAAAAATTGTTATTACCGGTAACACCTGTCACAAATACGTGTCATACATTGCTAAACTCACGTAATTTATTCCACAAAAAATAAATGCAAAAGTTTAGATGTTTGTTACTCAATCTCATCAAAACGGCAGAACAGATTATGATGAAACTTGGTATATAACGGGTTTATAGCCTGGATTATTGTATACCATATAGAATTCTTTGTCCCAGAAAATATCTCTCGAAGGGTTGCTGTAAGTTTATGTGGATGAAGTCACAAGCAATTGCTAATATTATATATAAAATACATATTTATTTTTCCAAAAGGCAGAGTATATGGAACCAAATTTCGGAAATTGTAGTTGCCTCTTTTGGATATTAGAAAAAAAACGAAAATAATGTGACACGAGATTTGCAAGAGAGAGCAAGTATAGTTTTTAAAACATTATATTTCGCATGTAATCCTCCGTGGCTACAAGTATCTAAACAAAAGAGAATAAGGCGACTTCCTGATTTGTCGGTGCGGAGGCGGTACGATATGAGAAAACTGTCAAATGAAAGTGTCAACTGTCAGTCAACTCAGTACTAATTTTTACTGCGCCCCTACATTTAAATGAGTGCTTCCTGACTGGCGCGGGATGCGCGGAAGCGGGACGATGCGGAGGCAGTACTGGTCCGCTTCTGCGCATAATAATACTACTGCGCAAATGTAATACTGACAGTATTTTGTCAAGTGGGAATCTTTGCGACGTCAGTAAGTTTGCGTCAAAGAAGAAAATGTCACATATCGATCCCGCCCCGCCAAGTCAGGAAGTCGCCTTAGGCTCCTAGCAGGATTTCAACCCGCGACTTTCTGGCATGAATTCGCGGCCGCTCTTGCCGCTGCGAGCTACGGGATCATCGTACTCGGCACCCAAATTCCTCAACCATCCCCTTCGCTTTAGGGATGCTCCGTGGCTAAGTAATAATAATATATTCCGTGGCTAATTAGCAGTAGTATTTCTGCAGCAGTATTTAGAAGTTGTTGCTGAACTTTAATGTGAATCCAACCCCCAAGTTCAAAGCTTCCAATCCGAAATGAAGACTCTAATCTCGTGGGGTAAATATTCTCCCGAATAAAGGTAGTTAAACATACAATGTTGTATGATAAATGAGGAAGACTTCTGTGGTAAACACGGTATGCCCCGCGATACGGGTAAACACGTCTCGAGCAGGATAACTTCGGCCGGGGCAAACAACAGCCGAGCTTTAATTAGAGCTTTATGTACCCTTCAAGCTTTTGTTCCATCAAGATATTCAAGCGTCTGGTTTCCGTAGTTTTAAAGTACTAAGCTAATTAATATGAAAGGATTACTCAATCAACTATGTAATACTGATTGACTGTACCGACTAGTGAAATAAAAAAGCGAATGTTTATTTTTAGAAATTTTAATTTGATCGGTTCCCGAGTGAGACAGGCGACTTTTAGAAAATCCTTGAATATTCTTCCTTCATTGTGTTTGTGTTCCTTCATTTTAAAAACATACTTTATTCATTTAAAAAAAGGATTTTAAATAGAGAGCCAGAGCTTATGACACATGATTGCTTTCGTAAACATCCTGTAAACTAGAGTATGATGTTACAAACAAATAAGGCAATCTCGTGTTACCATAAAGTTCACATTTCGAAAAAAGGTCATACACAAATTTAAGTTCACGTCCTTTCTGTGAATTAGGCAATACAAAGGTAAATAAAAATAAAAGAATGTTTCCTTTAAGTAAAACGACCTAACTTAATTGATTTAAGGCAGTTTCCCTCCAGGACCCATACATTTTCTTCCACCCTGTATACCTATATAAAATTCTGTTAATCTAAGACCTGTACCTGTATATTCTTTTTCTGCAAATAAATTATTATCTTATCTTATCAGGTACTATATATAGGTACTACTATAAATACTTGACAATTTTGATCAGATATAAAACGATTTCCAGTTCCATGTCGGGACCTTGGAAACGTGATCGCAACCTATATATCAAAACAAGCTACCATTAGAAACATAAATTCACAAAAGTTTTACAAAACTGTTACATTTTTATGAATGTGGGTCGCTCGCTCGAATTTATGTGCCGTCGTTTGTACACTTGTTCTTGCACATTCAAAATATATTTTAGGTACTTTCTACAGGATCTAATTAGGAAGGTTTTTAAAAGGATATTTAAACAAATTTTGGCAACTCAGATTTTTTTTCCGTATTCTTAAACTTTTCCGTCATAATAAATTTAGTGAGTAATATTAATGTATCTGCAGTGTAAACTGATTCATCAAATAGTTACGGAAAAAGTTAACCTTAAAAGTTAATTTATCGGTAGAGTTCGTTTGTCCTTATTTGTCACTTTGACATGTATGTTTGTTACAAAGGGACAAAACACATTTTAGTTAGTAGAGGTTTGTTAAATATGAATAAGGGAATATTTAAAATAAATCTTTGAAAAAATGTTGCACAGCTTAGTAAAATAAAAAGGCGTAAAAGGGTGTCTTCCCACGTGCGTCGTATTTATTTCGCCAGGGAAACAAGATGGCGGGGTTTACGACGCGTCGCCGCCACGCGGCTGGCCGGCTCGCTGTGCTATTCACAAATATCAACCATTCGCCCTTTGACACCAAGACCCGC
Source organism: Cenopis cana (assembly GCA_951800055.1). NCBI lineage: Eukaryota > Metazoa > Arthropoda > Insecta > Lepidoptera > Tortricidae > Cenopis > Cenopis cana. The sequence goes on along the minus strand of OX637476.1, from coordinate 20,880,903 downwards.
GGAAATATTACTAGCGCGATTTTTAGTCATGGATTTTTTTATAAAACGACGTGGAACGCTCGTGGCCTAGTGGCGCCCTCATGCCGCGTGCGAAATACGAGGTTAAGCAATCTCGGCCCAGGTCATGGATACGACCGCTTTGAGTAGTTATCAACTGAGCGCTCCCGTGGTTTGGAAGGCACCTTAAGCCGTTGATCCCGGCTGCTGTCTATGATAGCAGTCGTTAAGCCAAGTTAAGAGCCTTCGGGCGGGCTTGAGAACTTCTAACAGTCAATTTGCCCACTCACTTGTCAAGCCTAGGCCCAATTAGGTCTAGTTTCGCCTCGGCTTGGAAGGTCACATGATGACGCATGACACATACGACAAATATTGGGATTAGGTAGCGGGGACCCCAGGCATCATTTAGGATGCAACTGTGGGTACTGGGATAACGCTAGGATGATGGTGACGTTGACGGTGGCAAATAAGCATATACAGCCTTATAGTTAAGTAAGCAGCCACAGAAGCTTGAGAACGCTTGCGACTTCTGCAGAATCACAATCAAATACCCCATTAATGGTAACCGGTTTCGCCCCAACGTTAAATGTATAATTGACAATATTTCATAATTTCCAAAAGCCTTAAGTCGAAAACCATTTTGGTAAAAACGTGTGAAGTACACAAAAAACATTTTTTTAGATTTTTTTCTCCGTAAATTTTGGAAAAAATCGCAAAATTACTGTAAACCGAAAGTTGACGTCATATTCCTCACTGTATTCAGGGAGACCTTAGCACAGAGTACAGACAATCGCTGCTCTGGAGTGGCTCTAGATTCTTGTTGGGAAGATGACGTCATATTTTACTTACGCCCTTTTGGAATGACTTATACTTTTCAACGTGTTTTTTTTTGTATGAAATAATGAGTTAAATTGAAAAAGAAAAAATACGGGTGGCTTAAATTTTTACCTATTTTCTAACTAGTTCATAAAATAAAGTAGTTAAAAATATGAAATGTTGTCAATTGAAAATATTAGTTAAACTGGTTTACCTCAAGCGAAACGTCGATTGGCATTGTGAGTAGCGCTGACGCTGCCGTTAAAGCCACGACGTACTTTCGACGAGAAAAAACTGTATGGCGGTAAAAGCGGTACTTAGTCGGAAAAATTTCATGTAGATATTTACGGGCGTCTAGCTCTCTTTTTCCACGTAAACTAGTACTTAATACTTTAACACATTCTTTGTCGTTATCTTATTTTTGTATGACACGTCAGAGGTAATCATACTGTTACATATCGGAAAAACTAAACAATAACATGTGGACGGAGATCATCTATATAATACGTGTTGTGTTTTTTTTAATATACGACGACGGTGGCAAACATGCGTACGATCCACATGACGATAAGTGGACACCGCAGACTATAGACGCCCGCAACTCCAAAGCAGCCACGTGCGCGTTACCGACCCTTTATAAAATTCGAGGATTCACTGTGTGGACAGCAGACGAGACAAATTTAGGTGCCTCGCTTTCAACACAGTGCATCCTCGGGAGCTCTGGCAACTTTGCTCACACTCAGGAACACAACCCCACAAACCTATATATATATAGTAGGTAAATAATAATATATTATTAGTGCGTGGTCTTCTGCAAAGCGGAGATGTTTCCCCAGTTGGGATGCTTCAAACTCGAGCAAGATAAAATGTTGATGTGCCCTACGTCTTATAAAATTGTAAGATTGTCTTGTATTTGTCACAATTCAATTTATTTTTCTCTCTTTCTTTCTTTCATTCCAGGATCAGTAGTATGAAAACTTATGACTAGATTCTAAATAATTTTCAATAACTTGATGTCAATGTATCAAATTAGCATTAGACCGCTGTCACACCATGCCACTCGAATAATGCATACTAAACAGTATGCTAATGTGCTTGCATTCGCAACTTCATTAGCCTAATGCGAAATAACTATAATTTTCAACTACTCGTGTCAAATTAATTGTTCCATTCGTGTGACATCGGACGCAGTGATGCGGGATGTTTATAACCCGATGATGGCTGGAGAATTTGTAAGGAGTATCCCACAAAGCACAGAGCATTCAACGAAAGACCAAATTAAAATGTAACAATGTAACTAGTGGTTTTTTGAGCTGTAAACCTCGCGAAAAAATTTTACTTTTTCAATCGCGACGTTTACAAAGAATTCTTTAAAAAATTCCATACACTTAATTATCTAATCTGCTCACAAAATTTCGCGAAAAGCGGTTAAGAAACGAGAGCAACGCTGTAGTAGAGGAAAACGCCGGATGGACATCCGGAAATCCGAAATCAGACTGACATCCAACGTGGAATTACATTTAGTAAGTATAATGTTAAGATAGGACGGTGGCATCCAAATATTTAACTAGTTTCAATATAAGACCATGACTACACAATAGTACTAATAGTACATTACTTACCAAGGGCGATAAAACAAAGAATGTCTCAGATCGCAGGTATTTTACGCCCGAGCCGAAGGCAAGGGCGATAAATATGCGATCTGAGGCTTTCTTTATTATCGCCAGTGGTAAGTACAAAATTTTATGTCACCCCCTGGCCAGGAAGTGGGGTTTTTCGCGCGCGGAGCGTGCGATAATGGCCACTTTATGGCCAGGTGTGACATAAAAATTATTTTATTGATTATATATTTTTTTTTAAATAAGTTATAGCTAAATATGGCGCCCAACCTGGGGCCACTACTTGAAAGTAGCAAGTAAAATTAAAATTGATAATACGGCGCATATAATACTTAAATCTGATATATTTATTGCAATCACCAAAAAAGAATTTATAAAAAGGCTTACAAGAAATAAGAAGACAAAATAAATCATTATAAAGACTGGCGCCCAACGTGGGGCCTCCGTTTAGCAAAACGTGAAGTAAACAAGGTAAGATTTCTAGTGAAACCCACGCACTGAGAAATAGAACAAAGCGCTCCCACCCCGTTTCCGACGCAACGGTAGCGGGGAAGTGAGTCAAGTGCGCGCTCGGAGCGGTTATAGCTCTCTCCGTGTCGGCTGCCAATAAATCAACCATCTCCAGGGTTGCCTTCGTCGTCATAATCTTATAATAATATAAATTTGCGGATTTTTCTTGCTATACTCTGTTTTCTATTATCTATAAAATACTATCCTATAGATTCTATGCAAGAAATAGCAATACGTTACAGATAAAAAACAGGCTATAATAGTATTACGATTATCGAACTACGTGATTTCAGATTTTAGATTGCTTATCAACTGGTATAGTTCGTACAAAACTGTAAGGCCAAGTGCTGTCAAATTAACGCAAGCAAAAATCTACCTTACAGTCAGAGCTCTAAGTCTACCTTTGCTTGCGTTCGTTTGACAGAATTTAGCCTTTGAATTGTGTCCGAACTATACTTGTTAAAAGTATTGAAAGCGCATCTACATATTTAGTTATTTAGGGGCTATCTATGTATAAGTATTTTAATTTATGTGAGGCGTTTATGGAGGATGGGGGGTTGAGTCAAATCTAACATAATCTGACGTGGGGAAGAGGGGGTTTCGGTAAATATTTTCCGTAATATCACATTACGTAAATAAGGAACGCCGTATTTATTGTTCTTAATGTTTATTTCTTCTAATTAATTATAAGATAAACACAACTTTTGATCAAGATTTCCCGTTTCAATTTCAACCAAACACTGGTACAAGTCACTTATTTGGCGAACCAATTAGTTTAGTAACCTATGTTTGTCACTTACGTTTTTATCATCTCAATTTGATAACATTGTGTTTTGCGCTATTCAAATTCAAATATTTATTCGTGATAAACAGTTGAGTTTCACACAGTACACACTTTATAATCTCCTGCATGAATTGCAGCCCTGCCACCGCAACCTAGGAATTCGCGACATCATCTATCATATTTTAAAATCCGCGCGTCGCTAGATCCGTTGGAAGTTATTGAATTTCCAAAGAGCAGGGATTTTTACTTTATTTGCGGTGCCGCCGAGTCTCAGGCTTGTCGGTGGCATAGTAAATAAATCGCTTAAAAACCAGTTATTCGACTTTAAATATGTTAATTTTGGACCTGGATCATTGAGAAAAAATCGGAAAAATGAATGAATAAAAAATACGATACCTGATCCTCGCCAGAGTAGTTTAGCGTTTTGGAGTTTTTAACGTTCTTACAAAAGAAAATAATTTGTGTTTTAGTTTACTACTAAAGATGGGTTGCACTAACTAACGTACAATGACAGATCGATCAACGTGAAATATAGCGCCGTAAGATGTTACTAGTCATCCCATAAAAACTTGTTATGCTTTCCATACAACCAGATTTTCACGGACGCCGCTTACTGGTACAGACTGTTGGGTTAATCACACCCTAAATCATTTATAAGTATCCATTTAGTTATGCCATCATCATCTTTTGCGAAAGATGTCCGCTGGCTGGACATAGGCCTCCAGGGAGTGCCACAATGACCGGTTCTGCGCCACGCGCATCCAGCTGAACCCCGCGACCTTTACCAGCACTTTACACTTACAGTTATGTAACTGCAGCTATATTTACACTGTGTCGGCGAGCTACTTTGGTCGCAGGGCTATCTCCGCGCTGAAAATAAACGCTTGGAAGGGTTGCGATTCAAGTGACCGCGCACTAATTAAGAGAAACCTATGCTTGGACAAGTTTGAGTGCACGCAGATATAGCGACTGGGCATAGACCTAAAATTTATTATTATGTACCTACTCCAAAAGAAAGTCGGAAATAAAAGCCAAAAATATGTCAAATAATAACAAACTTACAACCGTAAATTGAGGTCGTTCCATACAAAGACCAGGTAAGTTTTGGACAGAATGGACGGAATATCAGAATAGCCCCCTCTTAAAACATTAAAGACTTACAACTATGTAATTTTTATTATTTTGAGTTACTTATTTCACCATTTGATTGTAAGTTGGGCCTTTTTCAAGAAAAATCGATATTTATGATTCTCTTTTTTTTTATTAATAACGGGATTGCTCTTGGACAACATCTAGCCAGGGGGCAAAGATGAGGCCGACGGTGAAGCAAGCTCACCTAGAAAATGCCACGATACCAGCTTACCAAAGCCATGGGCTTGTTTTTCAATATTGCATAAAAAATCTTTGTAATCTTTGTATTAAGTTTGGAGATTTTTTCTACACAGCTAAATTCAATAAAGCAGAGTATATATTATTGCGAGCTTCACGGCTCGGCGAGGATATATCTTTCCGGCGCTTTATCCGCTCACAGCCATTAGTCAATGTTCCCATTAAAAATGCAGAGGCCCGATGTAATAGAGGGTATTACAATACCCGGATTTGACGGCAGCAAAGTAGTCTAACCAAGTAGGTACAGTACATTCGGCCTCATAAGTAGCTGGATACTGGTACTTTGTCGTTTTCACGAGTTGGAAATTTGGTATGGTATTTAAAATATGACGTTGAAGTGACAGGGTAGGGGTATAATTGGTACAAATGAGTTAAAACTTTGATGGGGCCGACCGTACGGTCGAATAAGGTATTGATCAAGAGTAAATAAATAAAACAAAATTAAGGAAAATACTCGGAAAACATCATTACATATTTACGAGTATGCTATTGAAAAAAAAACCTAAAGATGGAAAAGGGACTCAGATTGACAATGAAAAAGATTTATCTCAATACTTAAGCGTGTGTAAGATTGTTAATCACGTTTTAATATATCATGTCTAGGATGAGCCTTTGAGAGACTGAGATTGGCTCAAGTGTCAATATATGAGCTTTTTCATAAGCTCCACGAGTGTCACGATTACGTGACTTTGATGGAGCTTTGCTGAAGTGAAGTTTGAAGTTAGCTGATAATTCTGCTGCTACTGCTTTTAATACTACTTCACGAGCTTTTTATTGGCCATATTATTGTTCTACTACTGCGAATTTCCAGCAAAAAGTGCTAGCCTTTCGCTACCGGTGACTGGGATCCCCGGCTGGATAACAGAAGATTGTTTTGTTTTGTTTTTTTCGCTGGGAGAGAACAGGTTAAAAAGGTGCTTGTGTTACAAGTTACAAAGTCAAGTCAGGGGTGTTTTCGTAATAGATTCCTTTATCAGCTCTATAGTTAGGGATGTAAACGCAGCCCGATGGGTGAAGGATTTTTAGAGTTAAGAGTTAAGTTTAGAGAAATTATAGAGTTATATTATTTTCACTTTTAATGTACACAGTAAGCGACATGTAAAATCTGCCATACGAATAAATAATAATAAATAGTTAGGGATCTCGGACCAAGGCCTAAGGTCATTAGCTGGCCAAAATAATCAAACCACAGTTAAAGAAGAATCGTTGTTAATAAATGAAATGAGACGTACTAAACTGCAAATGAGCTGTAAAAAGGCATGGACAGATCTCGACCGTGTGTATTGCCCATGGTATACATATGACCAGAATTTTAGTAGTTTCTATACAATTAAGGTAAATTCTAAAATATTGGCATAGTACAAAATTATCATGGCAAATTATATTTAGATGAGTTAAAAAGTTGAAATGGACGTTTTGCGCAATTTCTGGCTAGTCTTTCACATAAACGCTGCGTCTTTTGATGATACGAGTAAAAATTACACTAAGTATTTTATACGATTTGAAGGCACGCCCAGTACCACCGATGACAGTTAGTGCCCGATTTTTCGGAGCTCATATCATTTTACACAGCATTTAGTAAATTCAGTGTGTTCAGTATACAGCTGCTGTCTTGAGAGATGGTATACTAGTTTCCTGGAGACACGTGTTTAGGAAAACAAACTGAAAGTGGAGATATTATACGTTTCCCGTTTAGGGGGAATGCCTCGGTTATGTAAACCATGCCCCCCGTGTAAGAGAGATTGAACTCTCTTCTGGAAGTTCTGGATGGCTTTTGCGAAAATTTCAGTAATTATCTAACTTTGTGAAGTTTTATAAAACATCATTTTAACTTGATTGTGACGTTTAATATGAAGACAAAACTCAACTTTTTGTATTTTTTTCGAGAAAATTGTTAAGTACTTATTCCGCTTTTGGCTCTAATTAGAGAAACAATCATATTCATATATAGAAGTCAATGTCACAGAACCGAAAATCTCACTTCAAAATTGTTACGGCTTACACAATGTAAAACACTCTTTCATATGCGGATGATGTTCATCCGTAAAGTATCCCTATTCTTTGCTTATCTTTGTGTAATAAACCGCAGTCAAAATTGCACTCACCTTTTGGTTCAATTTTTTATTACTACTTCACCTTTGTACTTTATCCTTGTGAAGCGGTGAAGCCCCGTGTAATAAGTCCTAATTTAAAAAAAAAAATTGAACTATACTCCTAAACAAGTATCAAGGTTGTTATTATTTTGTCAATTTTTGTTGGTCGGGCTTCAGAAGGTTAAATATTGTAGTGCAGTAAAGTGTCATACATACATATATGTACATACCTACTAGGACGACAAAAACTGTGTAGGTACCTCAAGTGTCATCTCTCTAGTACACACATAACTTTTCTGCTATAAGATGAAGCAACATTTTATCCACTCACCCCGAGAACACCGTAAAATAACCTTTATTACCTACGGAGCACGAGCCACCGTGACCGTTAGACGTAAATTTCATTTATTCTCTTTCCCTTTGTGCCTTTGCGGGAAGTAACTAGTGCGAAAGGATTGGAGGGAAATCTCTTTAAAAATACGCGGATAAAGGCACAATGGCTGCCTTTTCAAAGAGCTCATGAAATACGGAAACACGGTCGACATAGGACGTTACTGTTTCATTTAGGGTTTTATGTGCTTAACTAATGGTGAAAGACGTAGGTTACATAATTGTTGGCTTTACCTTGAATTGTAATAGCTTATCAGTTTTTTGTATGGACCACGCGCCAGCTCGTAGGAATTTAAGTTCTTTTATAATAAAATAAAACCAAGTGCGAGTCGGACTTCGCACATTTAGGGTTCCGAACCAACCGCAAAATTAAGTTGGTTTGTTTTCGCGCACCCTTTTCGCTGTATGGGAGCCGTTGAAAACATTTAAAAATAAGTTTTGACTATTTTATGGCTTTGGGCCACCAAGATGCTTTTACTGAGAAAATTTTAAGACTGTAGCACCTACTGTTTGGCTGTAAACCTGTGTGACAGACGACGGACGGACGGACGCGTTAGTGACATCAATAGGGTTCCGTTTTGACCCTATGGGTACGGAACCCTAAAATAGTACATTACTAATTTTAGGAAGGGTCTACAAATGCTTTTGTCCAACAAAAATAAAAGCAATACAGATGGATAAAGTAAGAATATAACATATTTTAGTAGAATTCTTCTTCTCTCTAGGTTATTTTTCAGGAAACTCGGCAGCATTAAATTCGATTTTCCTCAGTCCAAATGGAATGAAAAGTCCATTACAGGTACATTGACCCGAAGAGCACGGCTTCTAAGGTAATTGGACCAGAATATTCGCAGTGCGTGGGTCGTAAATTTAAACCGTAGGTCCAAGGACAATTCCTTGAGGTACAGATGACTGACTACCAGTGGCGGCGCGTCAAAAATATTCTAAGGGAAGCCGGAAATAGTTTGCCTATCTTATTCTTCATGAGCCGTAGTAAAAGAACTGGACTGGCTGAAAATAAGGCAAGCCGGTGGGAATCGAGTTGTATGGACGCTCCGCCACTGCTGACTACCTACATACATTTTTAGGATTTAAAATATATATTTTCATTTAGTATTAAATTGAATTTACTGTAGTGATAATATTTTATACAGAATGATTATTATTTGGGAAAAATAGGCTCATTCCTAGTAACGCATGATAAGGAGGGCGTAAGAGGCCTTACCTTGATTTGTTTCATCACTTTATCAACGTAATGGTATTTAAATTCGTTTCACCCGCTCATTCTACCACGTTAGTTCGGAGAGAGATAAATATACCTCTAAGCCAGCATATACGATACAATTTTGCTTTATCACATGTACTGATAACATTTTATGCAGGATGCTTATTCGTAACTAATTCGTAGTAACACATCATATAGAGGGCGAAAGACGCCTTACCTTTATTTGTTTCATCACTTTATCAACGTGGCATTTAAATTCCTCGATGCCACCACATACGATACAATTTTCCTTTATACAGCTCTGTGCAATAGCTTAAGGCGAGAAGGCACGACGGCGGCGCCGTCTGGTGGCGTGGAATTGCATTTACGCGACACGTACACCCCTTAATAACGCCGGCGCCGTACCTGCGAGAATTCCGCGGATTTGTTTCACCACAGACGCAAATGGTGCTGCATTTTCTGAGCTTTTATTTAGCACCCATCTGTTACAATTGAACTCTGTAGTGAAGAATTCAAGTGGACCACCTTAATAAACACATTTAGTTTTGTACAACACATAGATATACTATATACAAGTAGTTATAGATGCGCCAAACTTCACTTGCCGGGCTTGCGGTCGTGTTATGCCACTCTCGCATTGGTATACACAGCCACGAAAGACGTTGTCTCCCTGATTGACACTGCCTGCATAGTCTGTAATAGACTCTAAGGCTGGAAACAGTGCTCGACCGACGGTCAGTGCGTACCGTCGGTCGGGCGTAGCTATCGCTGTACGAAAGCATACGTGCGTTCAGAGCGTTACTCACCGTCAGCCGACTGACCATACGCACTGACCGTCGGTCGTGCTGTGTTTCCAGCCATAGACTTGCATAGATATATATACTTCGGTCGGCGCCCGACCGACGGTACGCACTGACCGTCGGTCGAGCACTGTTTCCAGCCTAAGGCCGTTGATTGATTGATAGATGCGCCACCGAGCGACCACTACGCAATTTGTCCGGTTTGCATGTCCAACGTCTTGCTTATGGAAGTGTGCCTGTGCCTATAACCCGACCATGAAAAAGCGCTCGGTCAGTGAAAAATACAAAACTGCACTCTTTTCCTTTTCCTTTTATAGGAATTGCAATAAGGCTATCTTTCTCAATCAAACCATGCCAGGCCCTTGACACTACATCACATAACACATAAGATGATTCGGCAGTATCTTCTCTCGGCTTCCATCAACAACCCGAATCCGAACAAACATCACGATATGAGATATCGAATATTATATTTTGGTTATATTTTGTCAAAATTAAATTAAAGTTGTAGGGCGAGTTGCAAAAACAACATTTTCAACTTATCAGATGCTAACAAACAGAAGGATTAAATACAGGTTTTGTGCAACCCATCCTAAAATGTATAAAACTCTTTCAATGTTTTACGAACAAAGGCGAATATGTCGTATTTATTTATACAAAGTGATGAAATAATCAAACGCCATTGACAGAATCTTTCCCAGTCACAAAGTAATGTTGACGAAATGTATGAGTAACCATATTTCAGTATCGCCCTAAATGTGGGAGACTGGAGCACTGAGAATTATGTGGTCGATTTGTTTGAGGGATGGCGTCGTATCCGCAGGGTACCCGGTTACAAATATGTATACTTTTTTGGCACGTATTACTAGGGGATAAGGTTCATCAATATACCTACATGTCGGTAGTCGACCGAGCTGGGCTGATCGCCCATCAGCGAATACCAAGAACTAGGCAACAATATAAAACATACAGGGGGTTACGCAAGCCGCGATTACGGATGAAACATAGAAGACACTTGACTAAAAAATAAAGTATTGTGTTCATAGGTTTGTTTTTTAATTGTCACCTAAACAAGCTACAAGCGTTTAAATTAAAAAAGAAAACTCAAAAATATACATCACAGAGATTATGCAATATAGAAAAAGATCTCTCGTACGGAATAACTATATTTTCATTTCAGTTTCAGATGGTATTCTAACGTGTAAACTCTGTCAAGATGAAATATAATAAGTAACACTTCACACAGTCACATATATCGAAAAAAAAAGCCATTCCGAAAGAATTGCATTCCGTTTTGACGTGGGCGGATTTCATGGTTGACAGAGTTTACCCTTACACGGTAGACGTTTAATAACTCCACTTTCAGGCTGTTACCGTAGTCACTTTGTCCCCATGAAACTCTTATACCATCACTTTGGGTCAACACAGCAGCAAAATCTCCTTAATAATATTCACTAGTAGTCAACAAACTGAATCAGTAACTTAATGTAATAGGGCATTTTTCAAAAAAAGTGTACATGGCAAAATTTGCGTGTCACAAACTTTAAACGTGATTTTAAAAATATTCCCTTTCGTATTTGGGTATATGAGTGGTATATTTTGATTTTGTAGATTATAGCAAATATGTTATATTTATAAAACGATTAATATTATATTTATTGCTAGATTTATAACAAAATAAAGATACGAAAAGTGCTAAAATGTGTATGTCACACGTCGACTCAGTCATGTTTAGAGGCTTGCAGAAACTCGAAAAAAAATCGAGTGAATATTCAATGTGGTCACACAGGTAAAGTAATGAGTGAAGATATTAAAATGTGCTTTATTTATTAAAGAATACGGTATTTAATGCCAAAAAACTACTTTTTCCACTGTTGGGATTTCTTGGGAGAAATCGACCATACCGGAACCTCCGGTTATTGTCACAGCGATTTTAACAATACTTGTGGAATCGATATTCCCCAAAACGCATTTATTTTGCAATCCTGGCAACATTAGAATGCTATAAACATTGACCGCCAATACGTATTTAACGTCAGCTCCTTCAAAACGGTGACGAAAGGCGGCCGCAGTGTTGGTGCACAAAAAAAGTATTCGGACTCAGTCACAGTATTTTCTGTAAGTAGATTATAATTAACTTTTGTAAACGCAATTAGACATTTAATAGACTATCATAGTATCCGAAACGAAACAAAAACCACATTGAATAGGTTCAAAACAAGTTGAAATCTTGATTTTAAATCGTTGCGGTAGAATCCGTCACATCCGGATAGTAACGTGACATACCTACCGGAACGATTTTGTGACTAACTGGAGTCATAAAGCTTAGTACACAAACGAAATGTGACCGGTGTTTTAAACCGACTAAAAAATAAAAGGAGGTTCTTAGTTTGACCCGTATGTTTGTACACATGTATGTTTGTCAGCGATTATCTCGAATTTGGCTGAACCGATTTTGATGCGGTTTTCAGGAAAGTATTTGTTACAGACTGAAGAAGATCTCGGTAAACGACAATCATATTTCAATAACTAAAAAGTAAATAATAATTACAATTTTATAAAAAAGAACCACCATTAATAATATACTGAAAATTCTAATGTAATCTGGACACGAGGCGGTTCTTTTTTACTTATTTTTTTATTATTATGCGTACGCCACTTTAACACCACAGACACAGAGTACAGAATACAGAAGTACAAAACGGTTATGGTACCTACTTAAGGGAATATAATTATTAATTAAACTACTATTATACATTGATTTAATACATAATAAACGATGTTAGTCACACAATACGTTGTTTTTGGTATTTTCTTTCAATATATTCAATATGTGTACACTATTCCTTACAATTTCCAGTTAGTCACATGAGATTCCGCTTAGTCACTGTCACAAGATTTGGAGTGTTTAAAATAATTATTTCTGGCTGCGGTAGTGCAACAATTCGCATTTTTAAGCGTTTACATTACTAAATGAATATTCCTTAATGTATTAAATTTTTCTTTTTATTGATTAGTACTATTTTAACACCAATAAATACATGTTTTAGCAGTCATTTACATGCGATTGTGACGAACTGGACATTCATTTTATCCTCCAAGCTTATTTTTTCCATTAATTCTATAAATTAAGCCCGTTTTAAATGGTTTATTATCTTTATTTCAAATGTGTAAACTGAAACTGGACCAAAAAACACTACAATCAATTTATAATGAATTTTATAATTGTGACTATCCGGAACTAGTTCCACCGTAATCTGAAGTTAAAATGCCGATATTTTCTATATTTATTAATATTTTCATGCCATTTTCGCAAATAATACACTATAACTTATGTGGAATCGAATAAGCAAAGAAATTTCAAAATTGGTGTTAAGAAAAAAAGTCGTTCTCCGGTTCGTCACGTGTACACTTTTTTTGAAAAACGCCCAATAATTCCTCTTCCTAAAGTGTACAAATTTGAAATGCTGATGGAGTTCCGAACAGTAAAGGAGGACGAGGTCACCGCATTCCGGACTCGGGAGCTAAGGCGGCGCTTTTCGCCCGCAGAATGTTATTAAGATGATAATATTTGCAGCATCTCTGCAGCGCGGAATAGCGGTGAATAGTGTGGAATACAGTGTAAAATTACACAGCGCGTTGCTGTCCGCAGTGTTATTCGCACTAGGATTTTTTTCTACTTCTACCGCCATTTTTCTTATCTCGACACGACGATGAATAGCGTTTTAAACGTGATCGGAGGTGCCGGGCGCGGTGCCAGTGCCCTTACCATGAGTGAACATGACCGTACTCGCTAGCGACTGCTTAAAAAATTGTATGGAAAAAGTACAGCGCCTCTGGCGGTTACGCAATAGAACTAAGAATTGGCATACTAAATCGGTTACGCAGTCGTTACCGAGTACGGTCATGCAAACGTGTGAAAACTCATGGTAAGGGCACAGTTGCAAACTCGTTGGAGCGTGTAGGGGCATACAACGGAACTAACCGCTTCGAACTTTCTAGAAATACCTAGCATTTTTGTGAGAAAATGGCTGACTGTCGAGTTTCTTTCGGCGTTTCTTCTCGGCAGTGGCCTCTGTGAAACGCTAGTAGGGTTTGACTTGTAAAAGTGCCATTGCGGCCTACTTACAGAATAAAGTTCATTTATTTCATTTATTTCATTTATAGCACGTGTTCTTTGTGCGGCAGTCGCGAGAGAAAAACAAACTATTAATTACCTTCCTAACTAGTTTGAAGCCATTGAAAAACTAACTTATTAAACTACTTAGAGAGGAAATCGCCTACGTCATCAAACGTTCACTTTCATTCATTCGAAGAGGCTGACACGACCTAATTTTGTTGAAATTGATGTTATTTAAGCAGTTTTTTTAAGATTAACTATTTGTCCTAGCACATCAAAAAAAGGGTATATTCATTATATTTCAAAGACCGTGTACGGACTCGATACATAATTGGACGAAATCGGCTCGATAGAAAATAATTGCAAAGATTGGTCTTAAAATCCTCTTTAAACGGTTCTATGTTTTTATTTTTATTACGTATGGGTCTGCAATTAAAAACATGAAGTCAACATATTCATACCTAAACCGCCAACGAGTCATATTTCACAAATAATCCACACTTCTTTTTATTTCAATATTATTATACTATTTATTTGGTATACTACGCGCAGAGCTTCCGTAAAGAGCGGGATAGTTAATTGGAAACTCACGCGTGTTAGAGCGGGACTTTTTTAGGTCTTGTCAGCCCCTTAATTGAAATAAACGACTTTTTCAATGACATCATCATCGTCCCATTTTTTTTTTAAATTTATTTAGAACACAAACAGTCGCTTATACAAATAACAAAATGTTGTACACGTAGTGTAATAAGTAACGTTAGTAGGTACAAAGACCTGGAGGTTCACGCAGCAGGATATTTTCCTGGTTGTATTCTAAAAAACCGGCCAAGTGCGAGTCAGACTTCGCACATTTAGGGTTCCGAACAGACCGCAAAGTTAAGTTGGTTTTTATGAAAAAATAAGTAAATTGCAAAGAAAAAATCTAATTAATCAATATATTAGTATTTGTTGGTAAAATATACATAATAACAAACATTATTACCAAATTTTAAGCTTATAGGTATTTGGGTTAGTTAAAAAATTCTTCGGAACAAAATCTTCGTAAAAAGCTGACTTTGGTAGCTTCTCATTCCTTTGTTTTCCAATATTATTAAAAATTAAAAATACAGTAAGTATCTACTCAATGAGCTCTAAACAACGATACCCCACTAGATAGGGTAGGATAAAACATTTTTTTCGCGCCCCCCTTTAGCTGTATGGGAGCCCCCATTAAAAACATTTAAAAATAAGTTTTGACTATTTTTATGGCTTCTGGCCAACAAGATGCTTATACTGTGTAAATTTGAAGCTTGTAGCTCCAACCGTTTGGCTGTAAAACCTGTGTGACAGACGACGGACGGACGGACGTCTGGGCGTCACCAATAGGGTTCCGTTTTGACCCTTCGGGTACGAAACCCTAAAAACCAGAGGCCTATTGTAACTAATATTAAAAGCAGAAGTCTCTTTCGAATTAAAGACGTTGAAAAGAGACATCCACTTGTAATATTAGTAACAGATCATTATCCAATAGGCCCGAGGGGTCCACTGGGACACCTAATCCTAAAATTTGTCGTATATAAGGCTAGTTTTACGAAAGTGAACTAGCATCTGACCTTTCAACCCAAAGGGAAAATTATTTCCCTTTGGGTTGAAAGGTCAGATGACAACGAAGCCCAACGACTTCGTTGACTTCGTTCGTCTAAAGACTTCGTTGGGATTAGACCGGATTCTCACGAAAAACTGCGGATAATGTCAAATTGTACATAAAAGTTTTTTTTAAACCGCGCGGTACGAGTCGGGGTCGGAACCTGTCTGTCTGAACTGAAGATTGAATGTCGTCGTGCCTTAAAGCCCCATTTACAAGGTGCAATAAATTGCACGCGATTTTCATTAGGTACATTGCAGCGTTTGAATGTACTTGTACTTGTGTGAACGCTCAGTAGCCCGCAGGCCCGCAATGTAATTAAAATTGGAAGCTAGTCTTGTCACCATGTTAATCGGCTTTTACCGCTCAGTCGAGCACAACATTGTACAGTCATTGTGGTCACAATGGCTTTGGAAACTCTTTAAAAAAAAGGAATTAATACATAAACAGACCTCTGAATCATATAACATTTGTACGAGTAAAGTTGCTACAATATAACACCCGAAAGCAGCTATATATTTACATCACAACACGCCGTTACCGGGCGGCGTGAAAGTTCGCATTTTTCCGTCTGATTTAAAAAGTTTGCTGGCGCCGAAAAGCGGGCAGATTCATCAAAATTAGGCTTGCGGTGCAGCACTCACTGGCGACGTCGACAGCGGTGAAACTAAGGTTACCAGTTGCCTTGCATTTTTCGGGACGTCCCGATTTAAGCGTTGATATTTCGAGGGCTAAGCAGTCAAACACGATAAATCGAGATAATAGGTTTTTGAAATGAGAACTCAACATCCTCTTGCGCGACTTACGGTGCCTTTACCACTTTAACACATAACATAGCTCAAGTGGAAAAGGCACCCTTATCGGGTTCGACCACTCACCATTCGATTTGGTCATGTCCCGCAATTTGACAACCCAATTCAATATTGTCCCGATTTTTCAGGCGATTTTTCTACTGAAAACCAATAAAATGCCTTTTCTGCACGCTGTTATCAATAAAATTTACCTCGGTATAGGTAGGTACAAAACAAAATAAACTCCTAATCTGTCGTACGAGTAGACATAGAGTAAAAATATGTTGATTTTAAGAAATTAAACAATGATTAGTCCTGTGCCGAATTTTTAACTTAAGTCCCGAAATTTAAATGTTGTTGTCCCGAAAGTAAGATCGTATCTGGTAACCCTAGGTGTAACGCCTTTTATAAACTAAAAGGTCGTATGTACTATGAAGTCTATTTGTATTTACAGCTTTTTACAGCATCATCGTTGAGGCGCCGCCGCGCCGTTGATCAAAGCTTGTGGACTCGCCTCACTCAGCATCCGTAATTACATCGCGTAACTTTAATTTAATATAATTTCTTTGGTTTGTGTTAGCCTACGATGTTGGGTGATAATTCTTCAAAGGATTGTCTTCTTGCCTATCACACTCATATACGCTCGTTAATGAGCGCCTTGCGTTTGTTCTCCGCTCAAAATGTTTTGAGTTTCTCAATACAAGCCTTTGGTATCATTTTAAGTTCATACGTCTTCGAAACATGGCAACTTCTGTGACGTGTCGGTTTCGTGTCGGAACTGGAACTTCTACGTTACTAAGTTTTATTGTATAAATAAACAACGTCTGGAGAGTTAAGGAGCTATTCAATTTTCACTTATTGATTTGTAATCGATGTGGTATTGATATTAAAATCAGTTTCTATCTCTTGTATTACACGCTCGCATCATCGATCAACAATGTATTTTATTAAATTATTTATTTTTATAGTGACAAAATGGTAGCGATCCGTTTAAGGCTTCAGTACCATAAAAAAAATACAAAAAATATATGCGGGCTTCGTCAAATGCTTTTAGCCCAACGCTTGGCTGTTTGAGAACGCCATATCGCATGAAGCGCGCCATTTGTACATTTCCGGGTTTGATGATCTGATCGCGATGTGGAAGAGATGACCACACGTACGAGATTCGCATGCGAGTGTAACTACATTGCGCAGTTTGTAGAGCAATTGAACTGATTAATACCTCCGTGACCCGCAGTGGAATGAAACTTCTATGTAAGTCTCTTTAAGGCCCTGAATTCCCCGTTAAAGCAGCAACGAAAACTCTTCGATACTTGCGGCCAATAGAGTAACGTTATAGCGTATATTCCTCGGTAATCCAATGGCGGCCCGCAAACAATGTTAAAAGTAAATAGTTTAGCTGGGACGGGATACATATTTATTTCAGCCCGGAATGTGTCCGTAAAAACCGGTAATTGATATCGGCGAATTCCGAGCGAGGGCGGCATGCGGAAAATATATTTTTAGTTTATGTATACGCTTTAGTCCTGCAGGATAATTGTGTAACTTTTTGAACTGCCGTTCGGGCAAATTCACTGTTCTGTTTGTTTTCAGCTCAAAGAAGTTTTACTTTTGATATTATCCAGCTTGGAGGTCTGGCTCGACACATGGCATACCTTTAATATTCAACGGAGATTTATAGTACTTTTGTCTCATGAGTCCGGGCGGGCCATAGTTGTGTGCTTGGGTATACTGCACATTATGTGTCTGTCAGCGTATCTAGGATCTATGAGTTTACATTGTTTATGTCACAACTATGGACAACTTTGGCCAACCCGCGGTCGGTAAAAGTACTGTAAGGCTGCGTTTCCACCAGAGATGTGCGAGGATGTGTTTTCATATATTTGACACCTCGCTCGGCGCGTTGCGAGGTGTCAAATGTATGCGAAACGCAGCCTAACAGTCGATGCAACGACTGATTTTCGACTGTAAGCACTGTAGCGCTCCAACTGTCCGTAGTATAGACTATAAGGTACAGTTAAGGGCATACATATTTATAATTTCTTTGACCTTATACATGGAGTAACCGTTGACTATATATTCGGTGCCCAAACGTTGTGACGGTTAACTTTTACCAACATGATTCATGCGTGACTTCCTGATTTGTCGGTGCGGAGGCAGTACGATATGAGAAAAGTGTCAAATGTCAGTGTCAGCTGTCAGTCGACTCGGTACCATTTTTTACTGCGCCCCTACATTTAAATGAGCGCTTCCTGACTGGCGCGGGATGCGCGGTAGCGGGACGATGCGAAGGCGGTACTGCTCCGCTTTTGCGCATGATATTACTACTGCGCAAACGTAATACTGACAGTATTATGTCAAGTGAGATTCTTTGCGACGTCAGTAAGTTTACGTCAAAGAAGAAAATGTCACATATCGATCCCGCCCCGCCAAGTCAGGAAGTCACCTTACAGTCGACGCAATCACTGATTTTCGACTGTAAGCACTGTAGCACTCCAACTGTCCGTAGTTTAGACTATAACGTACAATCAAGGGCAGAAATATTTATAACTTTTTGGACCTTATTTCAACGGACTAGGGTGAAAAAATAACCCTTGACTGTACCTACTCGTTACACAAAACGTTATGACGGTTAACTTTTACCAACATGATTCATGCTTTCTCTTCTCTTCTTGATCGTTCCCTCACTGCTGAGGATCGTGACTCTTGCTCATCTTGTCAACAAGTCGCCGCCATCGGTTCCGCTCAGACGCCCAGTGGAGTGCATCACTGACCGTTATGTTCAGCTGCTGGGATACCTGGTCTGACCATCGAATGGGACTTCGGCCTCGTGGTCTTTTACCCTCAATCTTCCCCGTCACCATTAGTCTCTCCGTTATCCACACCCCTGCGAGCGACATGCCCGAAGTATCGCACTATTCGTTGCAGGCATATAGAAGACAGACGTTGAGCATTTTCCATCTTGAGCTCTTTTAGTACAGAGACGTTCGTGCTTTATTTTATTTATACGTTATTCATGCTTTATTTATACGTTATTGTTATAAGTCGTTCGTCGGTTGTATGTCTGATCCCGGTATTTGTCGAGGCGAAGGTTTATTACGGGATAATACCTCGGTGCTGAGCTGTATTGACTTTCATAGACACGGATCAGAGGATCGGATAAAACAACGAGTTCGATTTGAAACGACTGCGACGACAGTTCCATTTAAGACAGAAACCCATGGTCATTTTTTCTTTATTTCTTTTTCCTCAAGGCTAGGTATTTTTGGCTATGTCTTTATAAAGTAAAATTTAAGCACATAATAAAAACAAAAGAGTATAATATTCCCAGTTTCATCATCATCATATCATAAACGATAAGATAAAGCATCTACTTATCACTTTCTGTCGCGACTTGATAAAAAGTGACGGATGCTAAAGGATAAAGGTATACTGGGTGAACTGCGGGATGCAACGGCATACCGTTTATCAAGTGATAACTACAAATGTATTTAATTCGTGATCATTGTGATCTTTTACATCTCCTCATATTTCCGTCATTTAGATTTTCAAAGTCGGACACGTAATAGGCATGATTTTGGTTCTCATGCCATTCGAACCAGTTTTTAGATCCGATCAAATGTTTGTATGGGACCATCTACAATTAGAGCGACACAAAAGATAAAAACCGGCCAAGTGCGAGTCGGCCTCGCGTACGAAGGGTTCCGTCCCATTATCTTTAAAAACGGCAAAAAATCAAAATTTCAACTGTCTAACTATCACGGTTTTTGAGATACAGCCTGGTGACAGACGGACAGACGGTCAAACGGACAGACGGACAGATGGACAGACGTACAGCGGAGTCTTAGTAATAGGGTCCCGTTTTACCCTTTGGGTACGGAACCCTAAAAATGAAAGGCAAAGTACAGAAGTGGACGAGCATTGAAAACGCTCCATACTGATCGACACATCAGGTCATCGATCACAGACACACACAGGCGTGATGTCACACGTGCTTCCTCGTACCTTTGTATGGGAAAAGGTGATAATTTGATGGATTTCTATCCATATAACCACACTATGTTATAAATTGTAACATTATGCCAATTATTCTGGATGGAATCGTGTAGGTACTAGAAGCACATGGCCTCAGAAGGAACCCAATTATGCCAATTATTCTGGATGGAATCGTGTAGATACTAGAAGCAGATGGCCCCAGAATGAAATAGAAGCCTATGTTGCTGTCTATTTTTCTAAATGATAGTATAAAAAAAGTCCAGACACTGGTTTAAGGCCGAACAGTCATAAAGATAAGCTAATTAGTATTACAAAGGAGCTTACTATTATAAAAGAGCATAGGTGATTTCTTACACACAGCATAAGCTAACGTAATAGTTCGCATTTACGTTCAATGTGAAATGACACTAATAAATATTGTACTGCGACAAAAAAAAATGACGGTAGTTGTTGAGATAATATTTGTTTACGGAACACATCGGGTATTTTAAGCTTTAAAGAAACTAGGCGTAGGTCCCAATTCAAAAGTTCGTGTTACGACTTCTGACTATTCGAAATAATTAGTGCTATTGTTGCACAATTAGTTTTATTGCTTCAAGTTTTATGGCTATTTAGCCTTACGCGGCTGTCTAAGCTTATAACTCTAATACTTTTTCATGCTTCGATCGGGCCGGTTCGGGAAGACTCGGGTATCTTCGAAGACGTAAGACTCGAGAAAGTTTACGACACTGCGAGTGACAGTGTGAGTGACAAACGTTTGTTACAATTGTCACGGGTGGCAGGAGATGTGCTGAACTTTGTTTTGTTTGTTTACGCTTTATTGTTCTAGTGTATGCGTAATGGACGTATGCGCCATTTCCTTTAAAGGTTTTTTTATTTCCTAGTTACTGGCTCTTCGAGCTATTGGCCATGAGAGTGATAGTTTTTAGGCTTTCAACCCCCATGCCTCTCCTATTTTGAAAATTTACCAAAAAGTTGATCAAAATTCTACTAAAATCTGGAATCTTAGAGGATAGCACTGCAGCCGGTCATACGAAAGAATTTTGGACAAGCTACAATGGAAGCAAGATGGTGATTGTTTAAGGTCAGTTGTTGCAAGCCGTCAGTAATCGTAAGCTGTTAGAATGACAAGTTTGTTAATTTTCTATGGGATAAAAGCTGTCCGCGCCAAGGGCCTGACACGCTTCGGTAGAGAATGATAGCCTTATTGCGATTCCTATATTAGGAAATAGAAAAATGTGCCATGTTTTGTCTCATAAAAGGAAAGGACAAAACGGACCGGCCCGGACACGGAACAGTCTAGCGTGAATCATCCTTTAGTCTTCAGAGTATTTCAAAGAAAGAGTGGAGTTTACTTTGCAAGAAATTGCACGCAATTTTGATGCACACTGCCGGCTGCGGTCTACCAAGGCAAGACGAGGGCGACTAAACACCGCAATGTAATGAAAATCGCATACAAGCTCTTGCATCCTGTAAAGAAGCCGTTAAAGACCTTCCTCGATTCTCGCAAACAACACCCTATTGTAAGAGATACCTTTATGTCTTCCGCGCACGAACGAAAGACGTTAAATATGGCCTTCGAGAGAGTAACTCTGTTTCTATTTTCTCTTTTTCGTAATATTGCAGGTAAATGTTTAAATACCAAACTCGTAAACATAATAAACTACAAATAATTAATTGAAGACATCAACCTCAAAGTCAATACCGTTATTCCTTACGTACAATAATGATACATTTGTTTGTCTCCATTTCCGGAGACAAAACAGACAAATTTGCCTGCGTAATGATGTTATTTCGTTTACAGAGAGAAGTAAATACACGGGTTATTATGAAATTGGTATTTTTGTTAACATTTGATGAGAGAGGTAGGGCACAGTAAAATAATATCATCTTGTTCGAATTTGGAGCAGCCCAGCTGGGGCAGTGCCTCCGCCTTGCAGAAGACCACAGCCAGCTCCTGAGGATGCACTGTGTTGAGAGCGAGGGACCTAAATGTGTTCTTTCTGCTGTCAACACACTGAATGGGTCAGCAAATGCGCACGTGATTGTTTTGGAGTTGCGAGCGTCTAATATATAGGCTGCGGTGCCCACTTACCATCGGGTAGACCGTACGCTTGTTTGGCACCGTCATTGTATACAAAAAAAAATGTATAGAAGAGTTAAGACTGCAGTCGATCGGTAAGGCACGAGTTTAAATCTGGAGGTTCGGGTTTGAACCCCGACTTGGTAACGAAATATAATTTAATATAATATATAACTAAACCTTGTATGGATTAGGCGGGTTTCTTCATTTTAACTTTTTCCTTCACTTTCGGTGAAAATGCTACTGTTGTATATCAAATGATAGGTACCAACGGGTGGAGATTCAAAATGCGAAACGTAAGTGTCACATTGACCTAAGTGCTTAAACATTTAAGAGCGGAATAACACAGTTTAATGAAACTGGAACCTTTACGGTGATTACCTTCGAATAAGTTGTTTAATTAAGCACTTCCTTTTAATTGAGATTTGTAAATTACCTTTTATTTTTATAACGGTCGCATTTTGTTACATTAAAGATAATTTTAGCAGCTGTTGATAATTTTCGTATCTGCGGGCAGTCTGCGTTCAAAATTTTAAAATGTGAATTGAAACAGCAATAGACTATTCACCAATTTCGATATTCAAAAACCAATATTCGCTCCAACTGTTAGCCTAAATATTTGTACCTACAATTAAAAAGGGATGATTCACAGGTTCAGTGTTTGGGCTGGTCCGTTTTCTATGATAGCATAAGTCCTGCCGTGTCCAGGCTCGATGGCGAACAACCCCTATACACGTTACACACGTTACAACGTTACAAACCCTATACTATTTGAGTCAGAGTAAGAACTGGACTCGATTAGCTTTTGTTTAGGCAAAATCTTGACAAAACCTTAATCTGTTGCAGAACAAAAATGGACTGAAATCGCGTAGACTTTGTTAAAAACTACATTGCAGCAACAAATGCTAGTCTATTGCGGTCTATTACTTGAACAAAATTTCTATCGTTCCTTAAAATCCATCCGTCTGTTTTATCACGAGGTCTGTAGCTCACAGAGCCGCTTGTATTATATTGTTTACGTGGTATATAACAAAGTTAATGAATGAATCTAGGCCACTGTGTCCGTGCGTAACAGCCTCTACGAGAGCCCTAGACGTCCGTGCTAGTGAAAAGATCGTATGTCACTTTTTAACTCATATAAATGCGACATTCCGGAGTGCGATGGCACTAGAGCTGAGCTTGGTAACCTTGCGCTACATCCCGCATGCAAATCCAGGCCGCAGTTTGCTTTGAAAAGGCGTAAGTTGCTATGATAGTTGAAAAAAAAATATGTCTTTTTATTAAGGTGTAGCACATCTGTAGGCGCTACTAACGTATACACACTCGCATTTTAAGTAGGTATTGATAGCCAAGCGAGAAATGTGGAGGGTCGATGTATCGGTTGGATCAGTTTTTAAGCTGGGAAAATACAGTTGCTAATCCAGTTCGATTAGGGGAACGGATATGACAGACCAAACGGTTGAACCTTACTTACCTACTACCATCTCTGCCAACACTTTGAGCCTCAGTTTTTTTTTTGGCCTTCTTTTTAGCTTGATCTATAACCGCACGTCTCTGTCTTCCCCTTCCTCTCCTGAAGCATCATAAGGGCGTTGACGGCTTGGTGAGCCTTTAGTGCTTGCGTTCTGCCGGTTGCCGGTTGCCGGTTCTGACTTTAGTGCGTGTGGCTTGAGGATTCCTCATATCTACAGCTAGAGATATTTTGCTTGTCTCACTCCCAACACAACGCATCCTCGGGAGCTCTGACCTTTCTCACTACCAGGAACGCATCATCAGATTTCTGAAGAGCAAGCAGTGATGTTCTTCTTCTTCGTCGTTTCACTCTTGACAGAATGCTAGTCATCATTTAGATCCTAGCAGGAAGCATAGCAAGCATCCCTGAAACTTCATCTTCACGAGGCCATCCATAAATGCGGGGGATAGGAGCCTTTGGCAGAGTCTGGTCTGCAAGAACAGGATATAATGATATATTTCGCCAGGTATGTCAATCTGGTACAACGGTTAGTAGTGTGAGTGACACAAGTGTGTCGTCGACAGTTACATCATTTGTGTTACGATCCGGAATAGCTGATCTTGTTTTCTTAGACCATGAGCTCAATAGGGTATGATATTACGGTCCTCAGCATTGATGGAAACACTGATGATGACGAGCAAGCTTTACGACACGCCTCCATTCCTATCTAACAGCCGCCTATCGTATGCATGCGCATAGTCCATCTACTGCAGCTTTAATTGGGTCTGTCCATCTCATAGGAGAGTTATTAATGTCCTAAAATGTAATTTTTACTTGCAACCATTTGTTTTAGCTGCAGCTGCCGGCGGCACAGGTCACCGCTCGCGCCGCTGACACGCAAACGCGGATGTACGGTTCATTACGTTCTTTAAGGCTTTTACACTTTACAGGTACTGGCGGGCGCTAAAAGCGAAGGCTAATGCGTTTTCGGAATCTGCATAGTGTTGGTAAACTTAATGTTTTGGCAACATTAGTTCTTAAATAGTATAATATTGAGCCCACACTGGCAACACTCTCTTCTATCAAACTCTTTGTACTGTGCTCACGCGCTCCGTTCTTTAGTTCCTTAATAAATAGTTACAAGTGATAAATCTGCTGTTTAATTCCTAAACAAGTCCTCCATCCATCCTCCATCCACTCCTAAACAAGTGGTCCTTTCAGCCGGATTTGAACCAGCGACCTATGGATTTTATATACAGCATCGGTAGTTGTTGACTTTCTGAAGCTGAACTGAGGGGCTAAGATGATCGCTCATGTCGGACATAATTGACATATAGAAAGCCAAGAGAAATCTTGGCCAGCATCTAGCCAGGGGGCAAAGATGAGGCCAACAGTGAAGCGAGCTCACTCAGACAATGCCTATTCACTCTTGTCTTAAATAGGTCCAGGTTAGGTATATGAACTCGGAAATACAGACGGCGGCAGGGAATTCCAAACCTTAGCAGTGCGCATTATAAAAGACGACGAAAAGCGCTTGGTTCGAGTAAAAGCTTTATCACACTACACTATTGGTAGGGTATCTCCTAAGTAGGGTAGTGTAATAACAGATAGAGAGATAGGCCCTACTGATAGGTCGATCGGGTGTTCCCTATCGATAGTGTGTGGATAGTGTAATAAGAGATAGGCAGTTAGTGTGCTCAGTTTGTTAAATCTGGTGGCTCCAGTACACTTAATATCTGCATATTCGACAACTTTTCCCGTAATTTCAAGTACTCCTTCACCCACGTCTTTCTCTTCCTTTTTTTAATTTTTGTTGTAGCGACCACAATTGCCGAGGCAAGACCTATTTTTTGATATTTCGATAGTCAGGTGCCATAACGGTAATGCTCGTGATAAAATAAACTGTGTACCGGAGAAAACGATACGTGCAGCCAGAACGCTAAAATGCCAAGACTACTGAGTTAGGCCCGATGGATAGTGTGGTGTGATAAGTGACTGAAAAACTAGGGGCCACGCCCACCCTATCGATAGGACCCTACCGATAGGGCGGTGTGATAGGCCTTTTAGAGGAATTTCAACCAGGGAAGGATGGTAACCTTGATCTTTGTATTTTTTTTTAAATTAATACCTCGTGTTCTTTTTGCACAATTTTGCGGTTGCAATTAGAGCAGTACCGACGATTAATGTCTCGCTCGTTAGCCCGTCGCCTCCCGAACGCAACCGAATTAATTCGAACGGAACCGCGAATAACTCACGACGCTCCATAACCCATACAGAGGTCGACTAGAGACTAAGGCGACTTCCTGACTTGGCGGGGCGGGATCGATATGTGACATTTTCTTCTTTGACGTAAACTTACTGACGTCGCAAAGATTCTCACTTGACATAATACTGTCAGTATTACGTTTGCGCAGTAGTAATATCATGCGCAGAAGCGAAGCAGTACCGCCTTCACATCGTCCCGCTACCGCGCATCCCGCGCCAGTCAGGAAGCACTCATTTAAATGTAGGGGCACAGTAAAAAATGGTATCACGTCGACAAATCAGGAAGTCGCCTTACCTGTTTATTCATAATCGTTACCGTATGCGAACTTATATTGTAATTTACATTAATGAAATAAATGAATCTGAATCTGTTAATTAAATCTATAGTTAACTTAAGCCACAAAATTTTATTTGTCCTTTCACTTTGACACATATATTTGCTTGTGAGACTGACAGAAGACAGACAGCTTTGAAGTTTAAGTGGGTTAGTTTTGCAATTTCGCTTTAGCCTAGTTGGCAGCACATCAGTTCGAGCAATAAAGAAATAAATAACGATCCCGTTATGTGCAGTGAAAGGGTTGATGTCTATTGTAGTTTATCGTGACAGTTTACTTGCACTATAACCGATTAGATGTCTTGACGTGAAGCGTATCTGCAGAAAGGAAGGTATTTTTATGGCCGTATAATACGTAACCTTAACCTTGAAAATCCCATAGACCAGCCTTAGGTGACTTCCTGACTTGGCGGGGCGGGATCGATATGTGTCATTTTCTTCTTTGACGTTTGATAGAATACTGTCAGTATTACATTTGCGCAGTAGTAATATTATGCGCAGAAGTGGACCAGTACTGCCTTTGCATCGTCCCGCTTCCGCGCATCCCGCGCCAGTCAGGAAGCACTCATTTAAATGTAGGGGCGCAGTAAAAAATAGTACTGAGTCGACTGACAGCTGACACAGACATTTGACACTTTTCTTATATCTTACTGCCTCCGCACCGACAAATCATTAAGTCGCCTTAGACATACGTAATACGTTACAGTAACAATCTGACAGTAAGGAGGTCGGAAAACAATGAAAGGATAAATAAGTTGCTAGTTTGCTTAGTTTAGATTCATAAAAACTTTCAGTACGGCACTTGTATGAATTCAGCTTGATACGTTCAAACGAAATGGAGCCCTTCATCCTTGTCCGAGTGTCTACTAACCGAAAACGAAATATCTGTCTCTCTCACACTTGTACATTCAAGTAAAAGAGACGGAGATACTTCACAGTATGCCTCTGGACGCAAACACTTATGTTTGTGCATCAAATATTGCATAGCGCTCCAGCTGCCTAATATTGATAGAGATAATCTATTTCATATCAATGTTTTTTTACAATGAAATAGGTTGTGGGCCAGTTCAGACTGGATTAAAAACGCTTGCTAGGGATTTTTAGGTTAAATAATATGAAAACGAGTAGAATGGAGTGCCATATAGAGCAGGCCATTAAACTACATACAATACCGACCGAGGAATGCTGAGATCCAACGTAATACCTTATTCTGTGGAAATATGGACGAAATCTCATCGCCTTTAGGTAGCCCAGGGCTCTTATAAGCAGGACACCGCGCAGTGTAAACACCAACTACGACGAGCAGAATCCACTACCGAACAAAACCAGTTGCCTAGGTACTGTCATGGCGTCGTTACCGAACAAAGCCTTTGAACAAGTATTGATTGGCGAAATCATCATAAATTTGATGGAAAGCCTTTTTTAAGGAAGAAGAAGAAACTAAAACAGGTTTGATGAACGATTATGAACAAGGTAAGATTACACAGGTATAAAAAGTTTCATATTTAGGATCGTATTTTATTCTCCATAGTTGGCTATAGTTTTACAGTTATAGTTCTGACACATTACAATACATAGACAACGTGAACTATACATACCTCCTACGCTGACGCACACAGAGACAATGAGCATGTATAGCAAAGAAATAGAAAAACATTTATTCATGACATACATAAATTACGCAGTTCTGAAATTCCTTATTAGTATTTCAATCCTATTATAATTCGGTATAATAATTCTTTCTCAACCCAGTATAATGTAGCTGAGGTAATACGAACGCCGATGGGCATTCGGCAATTAACAGGCTCGTGACGTCACACAATCAATAGCGTTCGGGTACTAATCCCCTGGCTTAATCTCTCCTTATCACGGGGTAACGCGCGTGAACCGGTTTGACGTCAGCAGTATGTAGTACATAGAACGTAGCGTTGGCCTCGTGAGTACAGTGGGCCAACGAAAATGTTGAGCACTTTAGTACTTTGTCAAATTAAAGAGGTTTCAAATTTTATGACGTTTCAGTCTAAATATTTTTTAGATTTCGATTTGACAAGGTTCTAAGTATGCTCAACATTTTCATGGGCTGACTGTACATGGAGGATCGTGACAAATGGAGAAAAATTGTGGAGGAGGCCAGGGGGCCGATTTTTGAGTTTCGAACGCTCGAATTTTCACTCGAGATCTGTCAAAAAACTATGAAGTTTTGACAGATGTCGAATGAAAATTCGAGCGGTCGACACTCAAAAATCGGTCACAAAGGGTTGTAGCGCCACTGGAAGTAAGTAAGAAGTAAGACTGTACATGGACACTTTGGGAATTTGTCGCTTTCACCAGTTGGAAATATAGTATGACAGTTTATATAATATGACATTCAAGCGATATGGTAAAAGTGTTAAGCCTTTCTTAAGGCGACTTCCTGACTTGGCGGGGCGGAATCGATATGTGACATTTTCTTCTTTGACGTAAACTTACTGACGTCGCAAAGATTCTCACTTGACAGCATACTGTCAGTATTACGTTTGCGCAGTTGTAATATCATGCGCAGAAGCGGAGCAGTACCGCTTTCGCATCGTCCCGCTACCGCGCATTCCGCGCCAGTCAGGAAGCACACATTTAAATGTAGGGGCGCAGTAAAAAATGGTACCGAGTCAACTGACAGCTGACACTGACATTTGACACTTCTCTCATATCGTACTGCCTCCGCACCGACAAATCAGGAAGTCGCCTAAGGCACGAATGAATAGGCATTTTCTGGGTGAGCTCGCTATATAGTCGGCCTCATCTATGCCCCCTAGCTAGATGCTGGCCCAGAGCAATCCTATTTTTAATAAAAATGCCCTTGTGAGGTGAGGCCCCATGGTCGGCCTGTAACTTACATTTCTCGAAAATAGCCCGCAAATTGGGCGTTACTCGCTACATATTGGTAGGTAGTGTATAGTTTAAGGATAGAAAAAAAATTAAAAAATAAAAACATTGCAGGCCGCCTGCAATGTCACAATTCCAAACTTTTTAAAGAGTAGAAACAGTCATATTAAAGGAGGCACAGGTCGTATTCAGCCAATTCAGCTCGTATTTTTCTGTTGGAAACGCGACGTTTGTTTAATCGTACTTTTAGTATCCTGATATTCATTCACATAATCATCATCATCCTATCAGCCGAAAGACGTCCACTGCTGGACACAGGCCTCCCCCAAAGAGTGCCACAATGACCGGTCCTGCGCCACCCGCATCCAGCGGACTCCCGCGAGCTTTATCAGGTCATCAGTCCACCTTGTGGGGGTCTACCCACACTGCGGCATAATTATAATAAATGTCATTGTCCAATAAATTCTACTTAAATCAGCATGTAAGAATATTAAATTCGATCTACATTGTGTATATTATAATCTAAGTATTCAAAATAAAATTGAGGTCATTGAGGAGGATTTTTACATTGAAGGTTAGTGACTATGCTAGATTAAACTCACGTACTAATTCGACACACACAACTTATTTGAGACTAGCTGTACCTGCAACTTCGTGTGCGTTATTATACATTTATAATTTCTTCTCTTAGACCCACGTATCTAAGCCTAAGGCACCAGATCTCCCGAGACCAGTATTGGCTTTACATACATACACAAACCCATGCCTGTATTCCCAAAGGGCGTTAGGCAGAGCACATGAAATTTAATTCCAGTGCCACTTTTAGCAATCATAGGTTAAAATTAAAGATGGAGGAAATGTGACATTCTTCAACCCGATTTTCATAGTCGATTTTTACCACACCCACCACGGGAAGAAAGGAGGTGGTATTGGCTTTAGCTAACATAACTAATGCTCAAATCAATAAAGGTTCGGCAACGCCATAATAACATTATTTACTATGTATTATGTAGTTACAAGTATCTCTGAGGAAGCACTGTGTTGAGAGCGAAGGACCTAAATGTGTCCCTTCTGCTGTCAAGTGTCAATATCAACACAGTGAATCCTCAAATTTCATAAGGGGTCGGCAACGCGCGCGTGACATCTTTGGAGTTGCGGGCATCTATAGGCTGCGGTGCACACTTACTATCAGTAGGCCTAGCATGTGTTGCGCTCGAGAGTATGTCGGCGTATCTCGAGCTACGTCACTTTCTAACAGCGCCAATCAGAAAAAGACGCGTAGCTCGAGATAAGTCGAGATACTCTCGAGCGCAATATGTGCTACAGGCGCAAATGGACCGTACGCTTGTTTTAAAAAAAATGCGCTTGTGATTTTTATGTATTCCTTAGTGTCCATAGGCTACGGCTTCCGCTTGCTATCAGGCAGGCCGTAGGCAAACAATTGTATTTTATAGGTTCAACTTAGTCATTTATTACTGTGGACTTTAGCCCTTAGAATAAAACTCTAGTGTTTTTAGGGTTCCGTAGTAAACAAGGAACCCTTATAGTTTCGCCATGTCCGTCCGTCCGTCCGTCCGACCCCCGTTTTTCTCAGTAACCATTAGTACTAGAAAGCTGTAATTTGGCATGAGTATACATATCAATGACGCCAACAAAACGGTAGAATAAAATCTTAAAAAAAAATTTTTTTTTGGGGTACCTCCCCTACATGTAAAGTGGTGGTGATTTTTTTTTCTTCCAAACCCCATCGTGTGGGGTAACGTTGATAGCTCTTTTAAAAATATTATGAGGTTTCTAAAAGCATTTTTTCATTCAAGAATTGGTTGGCGTGATCTATTATGAATTGTTTTTATTGGATTAAACATTAGATCAATTCAACAGTGCTTGGCGTGTGAGTGATCACTTCATTCAAATATGAAAGCGTTCAAAGGGTTAAACCAGCGTTATTTGATGGGGTTATATTTGAAAAATGGTCGTATTCAAGTGACGCGTCATAATTGTTTTACCTACCAGCATTGTTACAAAGCCTCGCCAAGTCATAAAAATGTCGAGTGCTTATAGTTAAACTTCACATGAAAGATGTTTATACGTACCATTATTATATAAGTATTTACTCATCATTATTATATAAGTATATAAGTATCTACTGTATCATATCTTGGATATCACAGGAAATATGCTGGTCCCGCGATGTGTATTTCTTCAATTCAAACATTGTTGGTTTGCGTTTTACATTTTGCACTACCGTATCATATTGTAAATACCACATAAACACATGTCTTCACTTCAAAGCATTTTTTAAACAGTGATAAATTTATATTCTCTTTAATTTAAGTTTGTTTTCATTTAATAGGATTAAGTAAGTTTCAAGTTAACTTTGTTATGTCTTGGGCGCTACCGCGAACAACAAACGAAGTTTTCCCTCTCTGTCGCACTTACGTACATACTTGCGAGTGCGACAGAGACGGAAAATTTCGTTTGTGGTTGGCAATATGTCAGAGCATTACGTTTCGATACTTAACATTTATTCTCTTCAACCTCTTCAACAGGCAAGAAGTAATATTTTCTATTTTTTATTTCACGCGTTAAACTTATTAAATACTACAAATATTTATTGAGAAACAAACTTAAACTTATTACTGCAGCAAATTCATGCAAATATTAGGTTTTCACTTTTTTGTTTACTTGTAACCTACTTATTGAAAAGATCATGTTTGCAGGTAAATAAATGTACCAGGAATGGTGTCATTTTGACAATTGAGAATGACGTTACGTCAAGACTCACACTAACAGCAATAGTGGCATCTAAATATTATGAAGTATGTAACTAAACGAAAAAGGTCGCATATTTCGAATATTTTATTAACTGCCGCGGGCGGATAAAAACTATCCTATGTTTTGGCGGGGATAAAAGTATACATGTATACCAAAAATTGTTTAAATCGATGCAGCGGATCCTGAGATTAGCCGTGACAAAAAACGGTATCCTATTATACTGGCTGAAATTTTAGAGACTTATTATATAGATATTTATTAGATAGACATACGTCTTTTTTTTAATTACCTTTATTGAAATTGTGATCTCACAAGAATATCCCTTAAACCTTAATGTATTTTGTTTTGAATATGAAAATAACCTCACAATGAATTATGTTTCTCGTAATTACGCTACGTGATTACATAATATTCCAAACAGGTCACAGGTGCGAAAAGTCGGTAGGTAGAGGGTTACATCAAAGAGTATGAAAGATGAAAGAAAAATAAAAATGTAGTTTCCATAGCAGAGGGAATAGGTAGGAATTCAAGAGGATATGAAAAAACCTAACTACATTAGCAAACGGACCAAGACAACGAATTTTGAAATAAGATTAGGTTTTACAGTTCTACTTGGAACTTTATTGCAAAAAAAAGCTCTCAGGCTTATATATATGTGTATGTATGTATAATTCTTTATTGTACATGAGTAAACATAGCATAAAAATACAAGAACAGTTGACATGCATGTACAAAGGCGAGCTTATCCCTATAAGGGATTTCTATTAGGATAGATATTAGGATATTAGGATTCTTTCTATTAGGAGGGATATATCTATTAGGTCATTATGTACCAGTTCATAAGCTCTCTGAAAATAAGTCCAGCTGTAGAAATATTCGTAAAAATAGTTACCTACTCGTTACTATGAAGTTTACGCTACCCATAACCCCGCAAAAACTTGCTTCCGTCCACGGCTGCTAATGTTCTTCGGATGGCAAAAGTTTCATAAACAAGTACAGCTCCTAATTGTCTTGGATCCGCTCCAAACGTGGTGTCCGGTAAATGAAAGACTGTCCATTATTGTAATGTTATAGCCCGCGGTATATTATGGGATGACAATTGTCGACGTTATTCTCAGGTTAGCACCTCCGCTCCGGTTAAGTGACAAAACCGGCCAAGCACGAGTCAGACTCCGCACATTTGGGGCTCCGAACCAACCGCAAACTTAAGTTGATTTGTTTTCGCGCCCCCTTTAGCTGCATGGGAGCCCCTCCTAAAACATTTGAAAATAAGTTTTGACTGTACTTCACAATGCTCCTGATTTATTTATTAATAAGAAAATATATACACGAATACAACAATAACTAAAATAATATTAAAGCTAACTGCAAATACAAGTTAGGTATCAAAAAATAAACTAAAATTAAAACTAATTTAATTAAAATATATCTAAAAAGGGCCCCCGTGGCATGGTACCAAAGATGCTGGCAGCATTCCCTCGCTGTATGGCAATACTTAAACGTTGTGCGAGTTTTGACTATTTGTGTGACTTTGGGAGATCAAGATGCGTATATTGTGAAAATTTTAAGACTGTAACTCCAACCGTTTGGCTGTAAACAAGTGTGAAAGACGACTGACGGACGGACGGACGCGTGAGTGACAGCAATAGGGTCAATTTTGACCCTTCGGGTACGGAACCCTAAAAATGGGTGAGTTCCACTTTTCGTGCACAGATACTATGTAACAGATGCTGAACTTAAGAACGGAGTGTGTCGGCGAATTCTCAAGAAGGTCGGCGTGACGTCATTCAACGCCGCCAAAACTATTTTTTTTCTAAATCCAAGCCTTAATTTGACAGGAAATCACAATCAATTGCTTTGGGTTTAATTAAACCTTAATTGAATCTCAAAGTGACGAAACAATCACGAGATTCTTTTTTAAAATCATTTGCATTACCTACTAGAGAGCGCAAACATTATTATTATGGGCGCACTATGGATCCAACTTAATAGACTGCAAGCTGTACAAAAGAGAGCGAGACAAGTATGAATTTCAAGATCAATCAAGTTTTTCTTGAATAAATTGCTCTTTAGCGATAAGACCTTCTGTTGTTTACCTGAACTTTAAGCCCAATGCTCTGTGATGTGTTCTTTTTTGAGTAGTGCAATAAAGAGTATTTGTATTGTATTGTCATTCATATATACCTATATCTTTTGTTATAGCTTGCAGTCTGCCTGGCAGGAAGGTGTAGACGCGCTTTATAGAACAAAACTTGACCCAGTTGAGTAAGGGTCTGCGGAATGCGACGTAATATCCGGGAGCGGAAAGGTGTCAATATTGGTTTACATCGACCGCCAGAGGTAACTGTGTAAAGAGGTGACTTTGTAAATTACCGGACCTATTAAGATCTGGGTTTCAAGTTGACAAGGCAAGGCCAGTTCATTAATGGAAATATTAAAGTTTGAGGCTAGAGTGCGAAGAAATAATGAAGAATTAGGTAGGTACACTACAAAAAAATTACTGTTGATTGAAGAAGAAAGAAAGTAACAAAATAACCGAACAAAATTTTGAAAAATGCTTTGGTAACTCTGTGAGAGAATCGTAAATATGATGGTAAAAATAAACTTTCATGCTGATTATTTCGTAATTGCCAACGGCAGTGGTACTAAAAATAATTGTAAGATGTCTCAGTATTTTTTTTGATTATAAGCAAACAATTATATTTGGCTAATTTCTTCGTAACTCACTAAATAAGAACTCCCCTCGAACTATGGAAACAAGGATTTAAATTAACCTTTAAATTAAGTAGGTACTTTTAACGAAAACTGTTTCAAACTAGAAATGTCTAAAGGCTTTTTAGTGATATCTGGAAAACTACCTTTCCTGCACAAGTCCATTTTCGCCCAAGGTCACACAATATCCGAGACGGGTAAAGCGCCAGACGTGTAATAGGCATCCTGTTTTGTTGACTTCATTACTGTGCCCTTAAGCGAAGCAGTCAACTCATGAATATATTATGCGCTGGGGAACGTACAAAATCGGCGACGATAATATGTTTATTACATACCTTAATTAAAAGATTACAGGGGGGACAGGGGTGAGTGGCGTATTAGAAGAGAGGGCTAAGCTCAGCAGTGGGCGATTACAGGCTGAAAATGATGATAATCACTACATAGTATAAAACAAAGTCGCTTCCTGGTGTCTGTCCCGTTGTATGCTTAGATCTTTAAAACTACGCAACGGATTTTGATGCGGTTTTTTGTAATAGATAGAGTGATTCAAGAGGAAGGTTTATATGTATAATTTGCACCCGTGCGAAGCTGGGGCGGGTCGCTAGTGATGATATAAGACGAAGTCAAGGCCATGGGCAGTCTTATGCGTTTATATTTTCATCTATCAAGACAATATACGTTATGTTAATATGAGTTTGTTAAATTAGCGAGCTTGAATGTCGCGAGTTAGGATATCTTTAATTAAAAAGTCATGTACTAACCTCCTTATTCATGAAACTTAACAAATATCTGCTACATAAAATGTGTTTTGTCCCATAAAGTGCTTACATACATACATAGATTTTGATTAACGATTATGAATAAGTGGGGCTAGTTATATACTCCTCCTAGCTTTTACCCGGTTTTATTTTATCCTAAGGTGACTTCCTGACTTGGCGGGGCGGGATCGATATGTGACATTTTCTTCTTTGACGTAAACTTACTGACGTGATGACGTCGCATAGATTCCCACTTGACACCGCACCGCACCGCGCACCGCGCCGCCTTGTTTGTGTCAGTATTACATTTGCGCAGTAGTAATATTATGCGCAGAAGCGGACCAGTACTACTGCCTTAGCATCGTCCCGCTTCCGCGCATCCCGCGCCAGTCAGTAAGCACTCATTTAAATGTAGGGGCGCAGTAAAAAGCGATACTGAGTTGACTGACAGTTGACACTGACATTTGACAGTTTTCTCATATCGTACCGCCTCCGCACCGACAAATCAGGAAGTCGCCTTATGGAACCCGGGCCCCCTTTGGCACCTAATCCCAAAAAATAGCGTAGAATTTTTTTAAACGTATTCTCAACTCATACAAAATAGTGTTTACCTACTGTTTCTGTGAGCTCTAGAGTTTAGACCTATGACTCAGCAGTGTAACTGCGCGACGTAAAACTGTTAAATTCTGGCAATACTTTCAGCACCGACTGCGGTCGTGTCTACTTAAGCGGCTGGAAAAATGCCCCGCAAGTCGCAACGGTTATGCGGTCGTAAATGTGGATGTTTCTTGGACACAGTTTAGCACTTAGGCAGACCAGGCGTTGAGTAAAAAGGAGCATTCTGCTCATATGGCACGCTAGTTTTCGCCCGCAACGTCCGCGTAACTGGTTATCGCCTTTGAGAAATAAATTCTTAAATTAATTTTGTATTAAGCAGTAACGCTACTAACGCAAACTACAAATTTAGAAATAAAGGAAAAATTGAAACACTTAGGCACCGAGCAGGATTCGAACCTGCGACCTCCCGGCACTCGCGCGAGCTAGTTGGCTAGAGCGACTGGCCGCGAGTGCCGGGAGGTCGCAGGTTCAAATCCTGCTCGGTGCCTAAGTTTTTCAATTTTTCCTTTTTTCCTTTTTCCTTTTTCCTTTTTCCTTTTTTTCCTTTTCTAAATTTGTAAATAAATTCTTCTATAATTATGGCGTTTTTTCGCTTGTTACCTTAAGGACCTTTACTCTTGCATTTCTAACAGTAGTATTCAAGTACCTATGAGATGAATCTTAGTAATTACCCAAAATAACAATGGTTAAATACCTATATTTAAATAAATAAAAGAAATATTTTTGAACAATTTTACACACATCGACCTAGTCCCAAACTAAGCAAAGCTTGTACTATGGGTACTAAGCGACGATATACATACTTATTATTTAGTAATTTATATACAAAAAAAACGTCCAAGACTCTGTAGAACAAATATTCGCGTTCATCACACAAATAAATGCTCTGACCGGGATTCGAACCCGGACCTCCAACGTTAAATGTTTGTCAAGCGGATGCGTCCGCTAGCGAAATCTCAACGACGCTGACTCAAAACTGCTCGACGATGACGACGTCTTAATGGACCGATTCCAGAGGTCGTGGGTTCAAATCCCACCTGTGGTGTTTAATTTTTAAATTTTCACCTTGATTAAAAACCGGGACCTCCAGCTTCGTAGAAGCGCTCTTCTATTGAAATCAATGCGAAGTAAGGATCAAGTAAGGATGTCTCAATTCGGTTCAACTAATTCACATCCTAATAGCGTTTTGAAGTTTTCACACTGAGCGAAAAAAAAATACTAATTATTAGTTTTAGTGAATCCCAGGACAAGGAGATTATATACTAACGGTTACAAAACAGTTTTTGACAATAGTAGTTATTTACTAAGGGAACAAATAAAATGATCACCTAAATAACTTTTGATATCATCAAATTTACGAACCCTAAAATAAGGTTGAACACTCAAAAAAAATTATCGATCAGCAATTCCGAGTCACCAAAAAAATTCTACCTATTTTTGCAGCACTTACACCTATTTTACTTATTGCGTTCCTATAAATTTATAATCGCATCAAAAAAATTGTCAAGTACCACCAAAAACACTAAACTACCACCTAATCTCATGCACCTTTTTTCATTAGAATTACATCCAAATATTATACACATCGCATGCTACATTTTAGTAAACAGTTACAAATTAATTGTTTTTAGCACTATAAATATTTTAGTCATTTCCAAAATGTTATAAATTAGAAAGTAAAATTCTAAATTAATTTAAAAAGCAACGCGCAATGTGGCTGTGTGAAATAATAGCACGTATACTGCTATCTCACTCAATCAAATACAAAGAATTGTCTGAAGCATAAAACCTATTGATATGTCGTTAGAGTGAAAGGTACCTATTGCTGTTTCATTCTAACTACCTATTGCTGATGGTTTACAAACTGCAAGAAGTTTTATTATTAATTTTTTAATGGGTTGACGTGAGCGCGTTTGATTGAAATCTTTTATTTGAATATGAGTTATGTTGATTTATTAAATTGTTAGTTTGTTATGAAAATGGATAAAGGTCCTCAAATGAGTTTACTTTATTAATTTAGATAGACTTTCATGGAAAAATTAAAGGAAGTTAATAGGTAGAAATAGGTATAGGTAGGTTTAGGTTATGTTAGTTTTGCATCGGCCCGAAGGGCCAAAAGAACTCAAAATAGGAGCTCCGCGCCAGCGGAGATCCGTCAATACTGTTCCAATGTCAACTAGTTTGAAATAAAAATAGATGTCATAGAAAAATACTACTACCTAGGCAAATTGACGATTATCAGCGAATAGAGTAGAGGCAAAAACATCTGAGAACAAATAGCTGTATGCGACCAGTAAGGAAAGCACTGTTGAAAATATATTAAATTAAATTATGTTATGTCCGTGTCTGATTAAAAATACAGAAATTTTGAAGCTTCTATAAAATAAAATCATTTAGCGCTGTCTTGCTCGCACGCGGTGCGACGTGCGAGCGAGACGGACCGTATGGAAAACCGCATCAGTGTGCTAGCAATGAGGTTAGACTAGATTGGAACTGCTTTGCGCGACGGGCGTTAAAAAACAATTGCCGCATGAAATTTGGTGATCATGTAGTATTTCTGGGTATCGAAAGAATTATTTGGGAGTAAATAATTTTAATAGGATTACGAGCCCTGTAATATTTGGATGTAAATTATATGAAATTTGGTGTTTGAAATTAGGTGATCATTAAGTATTTTTGGGTAGTGACTAATTTATTTGGTAACAATTTAATTTAATAGGTTATCGACATGTTACTTCTTTGAGTTGCACTTTATATTTAAAAGGAGTTGAAAATTTGGTGCGAATGTAGTATTATTGGTAATCAATGTAATTTTTTAGAGCATCATTCGGCAACTTATTTGGTGGTTCGTTAAATGCTACCCATTTACTAATACCAAAAAAATTTTCCTTGTAACTACTAATTACTAGTAAACTGTTTTGTAACCGTTAGTATATAATCTCCTTGTCTTGGGATTCACTAAAACTTACTAATAATTAGTATTTTTTTCGCTCAGTGCAGCTGACCTCGTGAATCGAAAAATTTTGTATCAAGAGCGACAAGCAAAAATAAACCTCTAGGTAATCTTTCACAAGGTGAGGTAACAGATTTAGGTGGGGGAGGGGAGTGATCTTTCTGTACGTTAGTAACATACTCTGCAGTTCGACTGGCTTTCCGTAGCACATGACACTGTGTCATGTTTCCATATCCGATTGCGATGTCAAATGCATTCATCGATAGAGGAAGCTTGCGAGTTGTAACAGAAATAGTTGAAGTTGACACAACGTCGATATCTCGGCAAGCTTGGTCTATATATGGGAAATATGTCGCCTACTCTCGCTTCCACATACGCTAAGTGTAATATCAGATCAGAGAAATCAGAAAGAGTGCGAGTAGCAAATGTAGTTTTGACATGAAACCTACAAAGTTGGCATTTTGCTTTATTAACAGCTTAAGTGTTATTATATTGTATTTAAGTATAATAACAAATATATTATCATTCATAATTTTTTTGACATGTTAATGTACTTTACTAATAAATATGAATATTGAATTGAACACACGCCCCGGAAACCAAATCCTTATACATTATAACTTATTAATAATAATAAGAAAGACGTAGAGTTTATGAATTGTAAGTTTGTTGTTTTGTTAGTTTCTATTGTAGATAGAGGTAGCGCTCGTGGCCCAGCGGCGCCTGCGTACCGCTTGCGGTATCTAAGGCTAAGCAACGTGGGCAGCGGTCAGGACTTGGATGGGTGACCGCTTTGAGTGGTTACTAACTGAGCGCTCCCGTGCTTTGGAAGGCACGTTAAGCCGTTGATCCCAGTTGCTGTCTATGGCAGAAGTCGTTAAGCCAAGTTGGAGGCCTTCGGGCGGCTTGAGAACTTCTAACAGTCAAGTTGCCCACTAACTTGACAAAGCCTAATCCCAATAAGGTCTAGTTTCCCCTCGGGGTTGGAAGGTCAGATGGCAGTCGCTTTCGTAAAAACTAGTGCCTACGCCAAATCTTGGGATTAGGTAGCGGACCCCAGGCATCCTTCAGAATACAACTGTACTGGGATAACGCTAGGAGGAGGATGATGTATTGTAGATAGAGGTAATCTCCGGAACAACTGATCTTTATTTTACCAATGTCATAGAATGACTGGTAGGTATGGACAGTATTTTTTAAATTAAGGGATCGCCTAATA
Source organism: Cenopis cana (assembly GCA_951800055.1). Classification (NCBI taxonomy): domain Eukaryota; kingdom Metazoa; phylum Arthropoda; class Insecta; order Lepidoptera; family Tortricidae; genus Cenopis; species Cenopis cana. The sequence continues at coordinate 20,840,717 of OX637476.1, read as the reverse complement.
GTTATTTCCCTCCAAGTGTCGCGAATAAATAATTGATTCTGATTCAATAAAAAACAGCATTTATTGTACAATAGGTAACTGGTTAAAACATAAACATGTCACAATATTATTAAGGTACAAGGGCGAGCTTATCCCTTTAAGGGATCTCTTCCAGCCAACCTTAGAGCATTTGCGTGGTAAATAGGTAGAACGAGATAAACAACTTTATACTAATTACAGGACAAATTAAAACGGGCAAAAAAGCATCTAAGCAAAAAATAAATAAGTAAACAATAATATGTACGTAATTAAACAAATAAATACTTAATTTATACATTATAAAACAAACAGGGATGGCTAATATAGAGTCTGAAAATGCTTAAAATCATGTATTTTCAACGGCAGTATGCCCGGTTTTAAAATAACCGTTTTCACAGAACCGGACTGCTAATAAATGGCCATACAATTGAAAGGTACAGTTGTTTTTGTGCAGTAAACATGAACGCAGTAACTGGGCCAGTGTCCAGTCTTGTTAGGGAACATTTACTAGGTACCACACTACATTCAACCTAAAATGTTTACTATATTATACTAAATCTATATTATATTACTTGCTACTAAAACTATGAAGAGCCTTAGTCACGAGAGTTTCCTAGTTCGCGCAACTTGAGCTATTTATGTAACCAAGTCTTAAATAACATTGGAAATTACATCTCAATAAATAAAGAAACGCATTTGCGTTTTGTCTCAAAATGTATGAAAGCGGTATGAAAACGTGAACAGCACCTCTGGTGGTCACTAGTGGAAACGAAAACAGCGAGTATAACATTTGTTGCTGACCGATGAACGCGCGTATTTCAAACTCGGTGTGAGCGTTTCATACATTTTGAGACAAAACGAAAACGCGTTCGAAATAGTTGATGTTTCGAAAAAACTTATACTAGAGCTACAGGCGAAAAAAAACTGCTGTTTTATAGGAAATGGTCTTTAATCGACAAAATCGAAAGGCAAGTAATAGAGTAGGCCCATTTTTGAAGAAGTAGAATACAAGAAGCAAATCGTGTAACAGTTGGGGTGACAACGTAATCAGAGGGTTTAGACCCTGCAGAATACGGATCTGCCTGTCTCCATCCCCAAATTTGAGCCGGAAGAATGTTATATCGGAAAAGGTGCAGCCCATACAAATTTTTTCGTTGTACATTTGGTAAATCGTTGTTCCGGTACCCTAACTATGGTCTAATTGTTATGGATTTTTGATATGCCGTAAATAACAATATTTGTCATCGTATCCCGAAATTTTTGACACTCCAGCTCCACGTCTTTCTCCGCCATCTTGGAAAATCTGTCACTTTTTTCAGTTTTTTGCTTGTACTGTCGTTATAGTTCATTTTAGTGCTAAACATGGTTTGGCAGTATTGTAAAACACAAAATTTGCTGAAACTTTTGGGTACAAAGATTTTTTCCATGACCCCTAGGGACGAAGATATGACAGGAGATATCATTATAAATTACCACTTTTTTCTAGTTTTCCTCTCATGTTTACGTTTAAAGTGCATTTTAGCGTTAACTATAGTTCAACAATATTGTAGATTACAAAATTGGCTACAACTTTTGTATTGAAATATTTTTTCCACGATCATCAGGAAAGAAGATACGATGTCACCTATGGGGTACTACCGTCGATATTTACTACTTTTCCAGTTTTCTTCACATATTTTCGTTTTAGTGAATTTCTCGGTCAGCAATATTATAGAAGACAAAATTATATGCAAATTCAAAGTACCTACGATCTTCTAGGTATCGTGGAAACAGACGATTTTGTCTTCTGAGGGATTGAAGTGGTATAGATCGGAAAGTGACAGATGCTTTATCTTGTCGTCTATCCCGCTATCACTCGACCATCATAGATCCCCTACAGATTGCGATTAAATGCACTCAAACCTAAATATGAGAAGAAAACTGCAAAAGTAGCAAATTTCAACGGTGCTACTCCATAGATGACTTCATATCTTCTTTCCTAATGGTCGTGGAAAAAATATTTCAATACAAAAGTTGTAGCAAATTTCGTGATCTACAATATTGCTGAACTATAGTTAGTGCTAAAATGCACTTAAAATGTAAACATGAACGGAAAACTAGAAAAGAGTGGCAATTTTTAATGATATATCCTGTCATATCTTCGTCCCTAGGGGTCATGGAAAAAATCTTTGTACCCAAAAGTTTTAGCAAATTTTGTATTCTACAATATTGTAGAACTATGTTTAGCACTGGAATGAACTTTGACGACAGTAAAAGCAAAGAACTGAAAAAAATGACACTATTTCCAAGATGGCGGCCAAAGTTATGGAGCTGGAGGGCCGAAATTTTTAGGTTACCATGGCTAATATTGTCCTTCACAACATACCAAAAAACCATATCAATCGGACCTCTTTTAGAGTACCAGAGCAACAATTTACTAAATGTACTACGAAATTTTTTGTATGGGCTGCACCTTTTCCGGTATACCGTACTTCCGGCTCAAATTTCGAGATGGCGACAGGCAGATCCGTATTCTGCAGGGTCCAAACCCTCTGATAACGTTGTCACCCCAACTGTTACATGACTTGCCGCTTGCATTGTTTAGAGACGCCTTTTCCAATTCTGTTCCTCCTCTATAAGGTTAATAAAGAAGAAGTTTATTTTTGGCACGGACAAAATTGGTCCCATAGTAAAACTGTTTCGTAATCAATAATCATGGATAGAATCCGATTTTTTAATTTGTATCATACTAATGTAATGTGTCACCTTGTATACCTAAATATTGACAGCTCTTAGTGAACCGATAGGTATCACATTGCTAGTACCAAGTACTACTACTAGTGTGGTACTAACGGGTACACTTTCTATAGAACTTCCATACACCCGCTATTTTGGCTCGTCAGTATAGTTAAAAGTAGACATAATTACAAATTGTCTGTTATATAATATCGATTGAAACTTACACGATTTTCACAAATTATTATTGGGAAACAAAAACAGGTAGTTAAGGTAAATAAATTATAAGTGTACGCGATTAAGTCCCAATAATAATGTCTGTTATATGTTGTGAATAAGCACGACGCAGCGTTAGGGGCGGAAACTATTTTATTGAAAAATAACTCCTGGAAGTGAAAGACGGCAAAATCAATATCTGAAGATTAAATATTAACGGCATGAAGCGACAATGCAGTTTCATGTATTTTTAGCCGTACACAAGTTAGTTATATAAACCGTTCTCGAACAGCCCGACACACTTTAATACTTTATTTATGACTATTATAGTTTATTTATAATTATAATAAAAACCAGCCAAGTGCATTTCGAACTTCGCACATTTCTAGGGCTCCGAAGGGAAAAGAAGGAAAAATTAGGAAATTTCAATGAAAAAACCCGATTTATCAATACAATTAATATTTGTTGATAAAATATGTACTTTATAAACATTATCACCAAATTTCAAGTTCCAACCGGTTAGCTGTAAAACTGTGTGACCTGTGACAGACGACAGACGGACGGACGCGCCAGTGACCGCAATAAGGTTCCGGTCGGATACGGAACGGTACGGAATCCTAAAAACTAAATGTCATGTCACAACGTTAGGTTGAAGTGTTCTAATTTTAAAGCAATCATCGGATTTTAAGGAATCAATTGTATGCCCTGACCCGGTAAACAAGACGGTCCGATTTTGGCATTGCGTAGGTACTTAATTATGGCCATGTCTCCACATAGTTTTTGAGACAATATCAAAGTATGAGAGATATCACTTAAGGCTGATATAGATATTTGTAGGGAATAGGCTTGGCGTAGGCCTCTTTTTGAGTACTTAGACATAATTATAACTTTATTTTACTAAAACTCACGTATTTGGTTGTTACTCTGAGCGACATATTTCGAACTCTTCGGGAGTTCATCCTTAAGATTTGTATAATTAAATAAATAAATAATAATTAATTTATTTATTTAAATATAAGTACTATGTTGACATGTAATTTTTTTAATTATGAATAAATGATTATGATTATGATTTTCCCGTTCACGGGACAATGGTGTCCCGGACCTTTGGGAGGCGTGCGCGGAGCCGAAGTACCGAGGCATCGAAGTGCCAACGAGTACCACATAGCCAACACGTAGAGGCCCTTTTGACAATTTAATGAAATGCAAGGGATGATTATGATTATTATTATGAGTGCGTCTGTGAACCGCGCGGATTGTAAATGTAAACTGTGTATCTACCGACTTGTTCTGGTTAAAGTGGAGATAATAATATAACCTTGGTTTACCACGTTTGTTACACTGAGAGCCTTTGGAATGATGACCTAGGTCTGGCCAGTAACACGTCTTTAAATATTTACAAGCTTTTTCTTTCCTAACAGCAGTGGAAAGGTTGGGTGTTTTTGGGTGAATCACTCAACGGAGATCGGGCGTGTCGTGCGCGAAAAACGGGTTATCAATAAAAGTCGGAGGGTTAAGGATGTAGTGTGGCAGAGTTGTGAACTTGGGAAGTAACGCTATATTACTTGTTACCCTACCCATGACGAAACATAGAAACGAAACGTTCAATTCGATTTCAGTTTTTTTTGTTCTAGGTATTTAATGAGGACTCTATAATTGATTATTCTGTTTGATGAGCTTTTACAAATGAAGCCACATACATAAAAGGTGGTTCATCTCAATTCGGTGAATTTACATTTATTTACTTACACAAAATTATATTAAATACCTATTTGAAATAGTAGGAAAAATTTTTAGCAGTCTATATACGAGTCAATTGAGTAATAATAGGCCTAATTATGCAGGTGAAATCAAAATTTTACTTAGGCAAGCAAAAGATATGACAAAGTTTTAAAATAGCTGTTAGTGAAACGTTAATTAAGTATTTTCCTACAAATAATATTAAACTTGTTTTCCGACTATTCTTGCCATTGTGATCCCATTTAGGTATTATTTCCGGCGTATGTTTTTTGAACACATTCAAGAGAGTTTACTATATGTGAAAGCGACCAAGTACCAAAATTTTCAGCTACGTATGATGCCGACTGTACATCTCTGAGAACTGACAACTGCGAATGGATCCAAACATCCGATACAATCAGTGAAAGGTTCGTCGAAATGATCGGTGCAATAAATCTATCGTGTGGACGTATCAGATGAAAACACGCGGCAATGTTCGGTTTAATTTACAAACTGATAGAGTGCGCTGCAAACTAACCATGAGTTTGCAATGTTTGCATTACCGTACTCGCTAGTGACTGCGTAAACGATTCAGTATGGACAAATGTACAGCGCCTCTGGCGGTTACGCTATAGAACTAAGAATTGCCATACTAAAAGCGACTAAGGTAATGCAAACATTGCAAACTCATGGTAAGGGTTAAGAGAGGTAGGGCACAGCATAATGTCATCTCTTGCTCGAATTTGGAGCAGCCCAACTGGGGAAGTACCTACGCCTTGCAGAAGACCACAGCCATAATAACCTATTTACTATATCAGTATGTAGTGTTGTTCCTGGAGGTGAGCAAGGTTGCCAGAGCTCCCGAGGATGCACTGTGTTGAGACTTGAGAGCGAGGGAGCTTTTGGCCCTTCTGTTGTCAACACAGTGAATCCTCAAATTTTATATAGGGTCGGCAACGCGCACGTGACTCTTTTGGAGTTGCGAGCGTCTATAGGCTGCGTTGTCCGCTTACCATCAGGTGGACCGTACGCTTGCTTGCCACCGACGTAGTATATAAAAAAAAAATCCTGGATTTTCCCCAGGCTACTCTCCAACCACACACTCCTATCGCTTTATTGGTCCGGCCTATAAAGATACAGTCAAGTTAAAAAAGGACAGAAGATTTATCGTTCGAGAACCGATTGAGATGAAATTTGGTAAGGAGATAGTTTGAGACCCTGGGACGGACAAAGGATAGTTCTTATGAATTCGGGGTGGAAGTTTTGTATGGGAAAACCAGATAAACTAGTTCCATCCGGACTTAGTATTTGACAAAGTGACAATGACGAAAATAGCGCTGTATAACATTGAATATTTGCCCATAGGACGAGGCTGAGGGGTCATATAGTTCGTACAAAACTGTAAGGCCAAGTGCTGTCAAATTAACGCAAGCAAAAATCTACCTTACAGTCGGAGCTATAAGTCGAGTTTTGCATGCGTTCGTTTGACAGAATTTGGCCCAGACCGTTCCGTGTCCGGGCCGGCCCGTTTTGTAGTACAGTCAAGTGCAAAAATATGTATCGAATGAATCCTCTCGTAAATATGTACCAAAACCTTAATTCACCGACATAAGAGCTATGGGACATGTACATTTGAGCAAGTTGTATGCACCCATATTTTTGCACTTGACTGTACACGAAATCGACGGACGCGCGACGGAACGGTCTAGCGTGAATCATCCTTTATGCTTTTATCACATGGATTTATAGAAACGGAGACACTATTTATGCAGGTTACTATACCAATCCAAAATTTATCTTTATAGCCTTTAGCTTTTGATTTGTCCACAGGAAAGATGCGAATCTAAATCTGTTTATGACTCTGATAACGATGACGCTATCGCCGAACACTCAAAGCTTGCACCACACACCGAAACGTCACGCAGGGCGTTGTTTTCCCGTGTAATGGAGACAAATAGTTGCCGGTTAGTCACGGTAAACAACAATTAACGACAACGGATAACGGTAACGAGTAACGGTACGAATAACGTTACGGATAACGCACGCGAGATTGCCGTGGTGACAGATTAATGCCGAAAGGTATTTAAGGAATGAGGTGACGATATAATGTGGAGTAATAGGCTGTGTTAAGAGGAATAATGCAAAGAGGAATGTTGGGAGACTGTTGCAAGGACTGGCTGAAGCGTGATACATTCGAACATTCGAAGGAGGAGGAGGAAGGAGGAGGGAAGGAGGAGAGGAGGGGTGAGGACATTCGAATTAAAAATCGCTGATAGAGACGGGTGGCGCAAACGCGTTTTGAACGGCAGAAAATTGTGCGATTACGCCTGGTTTGATGACTTGGCTAACAAAAGGCTGCGAAGACAACAAATCGGAACTGCGAAGAAGCTTCAGTTCTGACATCAACTTGCAATATCTGTGGAAGATCGTGCCGTTCCCGCATTGGTCTATGCAGTCACCAAAAACCGTGTACACAACTACACAGCAATGCTTGAATCCTCTGCAATAGACGTAAATGTTAAAATAGGTTTTACAGTAACAAAATAGACTATGGTTGAATAGAACTGTCTAATACATTTGAATAAATGTCACTCTGTTTGGAACTAAGATGTAGTTTCATTAGCAAAGGCCTATGATGATGAAGAGGAGTAACGGGGATGAGCCACTGTAGCCGAGCAGTACGAGTAAGGCACGCGATTTTCAATATGGCGGACGCGAGTTCGGATGCCGCCTCCTTCGGGTTTTTCAAAAATTACGTACGAAATATAAGAAAGAATAGTGAGGTCCCAAAGGAAGACCAGCGCTAGCCAATGGCTAGCGCCATGCTGATTTGGGGCGGCTATGTTCTGTATTGTGATATTTTGATTAATTATACTGTATTTGTGCCACGAAAAAATGTTCCTTTCTTTCTTTCAAATATCACTTACCTATATATTTAACAGTCGCTTTTCGGTTAAGAAAAAACTCGATAGGGGACCACTACCACCAACAATGTCTGGTTTTCCCTCTGGTTTGGAAGGTCAGATGGCAGTCGCAAATGTGTCCCTTCGCGGGCAAAGAGCACGACACTAGCCAGCGAGTAAAACAACATTTTAAGATCACCACCCACGGGCCTTAATTTACTTGGATCAATACAACATCGACACCACTAGCTTACCATTGGACTTCGGTGCCAAACAATAGATGCCTCTATCACAGAATAAGTAAGAGTACAAGTACAGAAGCTTCACTTTCTAACAAAAACGGCGTTTAGGCATAAAAAAAATGCCTACTCTGTGCATCTCTGTCTATCGTATAACTTGTATTCATGCACACGCGGCACGTGTAGCGCTAGGGCTGTCAGGTACTTAAATAAAATTATCGACTCGTCGCTCGTCGCGTTCTAGTCTGCGGCGGCAGCGGTAACGTGCATGTAGCTACGCGTTCGCGCGGCGGCGCGCGGCCCTCGACTGACGGCCGGCCCCGGGCCGAGCGAGCGGTAGGCATTTAAAGCGACGCGCGCCACCCACTGCAAGCCCCTTGCCTCTATTGTCGTTTCTACCTGCGTCTAATATCTTTTGTTTAGAATTTGTAAATAGGTATTCCTTCCCTGTAAATATCCAGCTTTTCCTGTACATCTTAAATTGAAGCACATTACTCATCTACATACCCGATAAATTGACCTCTGGACTAGTTTAATGCCAGTCTCGTTTTAACAGGTTGAAAATAATATCGAATTACTTATCTGGTTTAATTAGTAATGAGTTGTTGTAAAAACACGGATTATAATAGCAGTAAAACGGACAGTTATCGTATTTACAAAACAGGATTTATAAATTAGTGAGGAATCACAAGCTTATTTATTACAACAGGTTTTAAAATAATGGTTAGAACAGGGCATAAATGGAGTTAACAAAAATACCCCTATTCAACGAACACCTAATTCATACAGTGTCAATAATGCTAGTTCTCTCATACACCTTCACTTTTGTGTAGGTTACAAAGTCTTCAGCAAATACATCGTCGTATGACTTAGGTGTGTGTTGAATAGAGGTCTAAGGGCGTCACACAGACAGACCTGCGTCAGAGAACATCCGCTGGTAGATCTCGTCGCAATCTGTAGAAATAAAAGAAATGTAAACAAAATATATAAAAAAGGAACGGAAAAAGAGAACAATAAGAAAAATAAAAGGAAAACGAAATGAAAAAGAAAAATGAATTACGTAATCTGAACATAGGTCAGGTTAGAGCAAGTGGATTAAGACGTGAAAATTTTCAATAACTTAGTAACCTGAACTTGAACATGAACATTATATCGTTAAATGTCGATATTCGTAACCAAGGAATTAGTTTTAAATAAAATAAATAAATAAATATTTGTGGACAATCTTACACAAATCAACCTAGTCCCAAACTAAGCAAACCTTGTACTATGGGTACTAAGCGACGATATACATACTTATATAGATAAATAAATACTTAAATACATAGAAAACATCCAAGACCCAAGAACAAATATTCGTGCTCATCACACAAATAAATGCCCCGGCCGGGATTCGAACCCGGGACCTCCAGCTTCGTAGGCAGGTTCACTACCAACTAAGCTAAAGAGGTCGTTTTATATGTTGTCTTTTCACATTGCCGCATTCGACGCTACCATGCCAGTTCCTTTCCATACAAAAATGACACAAATTCGTCCCCGGCACTGAATAGGCTGAAATAATAAACACACATATACCTGTTTTTTTAAATGAACTAGGTTTCGTTTTTTTTTATTTGTATGCAACTGTACTGGGATAACGCTAGGTGAATGCTAATTTGGAATCAAAACATGTTATTCCGCCCCGTTAGATTTCTGTATTGGTTTTTGAAAAGGATTTCATCAACCAGAGATTTTTCACATGCTTTTGAAGTCTGTGTAAGATGAATTCATAAAATATATGTATGTCCCCAAAGATTCGTAAAAATCTGTGCCAGGTTTTTTTTTCGTCCGTGCACATATTTTCGAATAACGTAATATTTGGAAAACACGCGGCGGGTTTCACAGTTACCTAAATATGGATTCATCAATAGAATGTCTGCCTATAACATCCGCTTCTGAAAGTTCTTAAAAAAAGAACAAATGTATCATGAGTAATCCACGCACTTCGATTAAAAGTTGTATGAAACTCGGAATTTGTTTCAACCTCCTTTTATCTCCGAAAAATCCGTAGATTTCTACGATGTCAAAACGTCGTATGTTACTATGGGAGACGGAGAGTTAGCGATCACATAGTTAACTGAGCATATTACTACCTTATTGCAACGAGATAGGTACTAATAATGGTTAGTTAAATATGTCAACATTATTATTATTTGAGGCATTATGCTGAGGTGAGACCTTTTTGTGACGTTTTTTTTGTAATGATTGTTTTTTGTAACGTTTTTTTTGTTTGTTTTGTCATAAATAAATGTTTTAAGGAGTTGTTCTCTTGTTTACGCGATTTCACCTACCCTGTAGGGGGAATATGGTATTGTTTTGGGTGTAATTAGGGGTGGAGGGTGATTAGAGGTCAGTGAGGTGACTTGGCGACGCGCCAGCCGGATCTAAACGGCCATGAGAAACCAATCACGCTCGTCCGGAGTGACAGTTTGATGTATGCGCTGAACTGGATACGGCGAATTGCTTCCGAACTGGATGGTTTATGTTGACGTTACAGTAATTATGAATGACAACGTGTTGCTTGGCTATGTGAAGAAGCCTCTGTCTGTAGCTCAGGGATTGTAGAGAGGTAGGGCACAGCAAAATGACACCTTGATCGAATTTGGAGCAGCCCAACCGGGGAAGGACCTCCGCCTTGCGGAAGACCACATCCATAATAACATTATTTACTAAACATGTATGTATGTAGTGTTGTGTTCCTGGCAGGGACCCGACCACCCCTTCCCAGAAAAAAGCCTTTGAACGGCTTAGTCGTTCAATGAATAGCCCTAACGTCTTGCTAACCCAATCGAAGGGGTAACCCTTTCATTTTGCTTAGAACTAGGAAAGAGGCTACCACCGCTTTTATAAGGGTATCCCTTTCCGACAATTTTAAGCGCTGGTTGCCCATTCAATGAATAGTTTCGGGAAAGGCTAACCATAACGAGTTTAGCGCTTACCCTTTGGAAGATCTTCAGTTTTCTGTGCTGCGTAAGTACTTGCAACTCGCGTAGAGCGGCGTGAATTAATAGTTTCACTTTAGTTTTTAATATTTGGGTAGCCGACGCCGAAGTTTTGTTTTGTTTCGTGTTCGGGCGATTTTTCTACCGTTGTATAGCGGCATTTTTGGTATGTCCTACCATTATTTTTATCACTTTAGACATGTTTTTAAAGTAGTTGCGTATCTTTTGTGCTATTAAATACGTTAATAGATAATTTTGCATCAATAATGCGTAGGAACTTTTTTTAATAATATATCTACAAGGTAGCAACACGGCCATTTTTTCCATGTCCCAGCATTTTATTGCAGATGCAGATTTTTGTATGGTAAGAGTATATGATTTGACTAGCAATAAAGTTTATAGATACATCGATATTTACATCATTGTAATGGTTTTAATTTAAATGTTTAGTGTATAATAATATTGCTCAAAAAAGTACCGCTGTAGAGATTCCTATTGAATAACGAATGTTATTCGATGATATTTTGATTAATTCTTCCAAAAAGACAATTTTATTTTGGTAAGGCTACATTCTTTTATCCATACCGTGTTGGTTTTGTTGGTTAGTCAGTATACTAAAAGCTTTCGTTGCAGAGTTTTTGGTTGACTATTTTTAGTTCCATTTAGTGACGGTGTTTTAGAAGGTAATTATCGTATTTTATCGTATTTCTTATATGTGGTGTTATTAATAACATCATTCATTGATATAGAAATTAGCGTTACTTTTCATAATAAAATAACTTAAATTTTGTATATCAAGGTACAAGCGTGAAGATCCACTGAGAAATTTTGTTTCTCATTGGATCGAAAAGTTACTCAGTGTAACGGTAAAGCCGCGTTATAAGTGCATAAAGAAGGATAATAATTAAAATATGAATTCTGTACTAGTTTATAGCAGTGCCATTGCAGATGTCTCGCTCTAACACGCGTGAGTTTGCAATTAACCATCCCGCTCTTTAAGGAACTCTGCGCGTAGTTTTCGTAAATATTTATTTTGATCGTTTTTTGGAATACTGAATCACTTATCAAAAATCTATCCGGTTACCAATTGTGTTAGAACAATAAAAAAGCTATCCTTGCTTGTCATGTTTTCGTAATAAACAAGGGACCCTTATAGTTTCGCCATGTCCGTCGAACCGTCCGTCCGGTTCCAGCTTAGCTCAAAAACCGTTAGTACTATAAAGCTGTAATTTGGCACGGGTACTAAATATAAATGGACGAATATAGAACATCTTGAAAAACATGTTTTTTAGGGTACCTTCCCTTGACATCAATTTATTTTTGTTTCATTCAAACCGTATCATGTTGGTGCTGTCTAAATATTGTGAGGTTACTCAAACCGTTTTTTGATTCAAGAATCTGTTGGCGTGATATTAAGCTACTAAGTGTTGGTTATTGAAATTTCCTGTTACTGACTGATTACTTTTTTCATGGTGACGTAAGTAGAATTTTCAATGAGCACACGTATTGATACAGTGCGGTACCGGGAAGCAGGTATTAATTTTTAACTGATATTAATATGTTCCATTAGCCATTCTACGTCGACTAAAATTTATACTACGATGGTGGCAAACAAGCGTGCGGTCCACCTGATGGTAAGCCGACACCGCAGCCTATAAACGCTCGCGACTCTAAAGGAGTAACGTGCGCATTGCCGACCCTTTATAAAATTTGAGGATTTACTAAGCTTAGGAGTAGCAAAAACCCAAAAACTGCGAAATTAAATTTCCTAATTCCGCACCTTCAATGTACTACGTGCACTGCCTAAGAGAACGTCATAGTAAACAGAACACTAAGGGCTGTCATTTGTACTGAGTTGTCAATTTACTTTGCAATACATTGCTGGCAATTAAAAATTTAATTTAATCGATATCAAATCCCTAGAACATGTTCCGAGTTAGCACAGGTATGGTCATAACTTCATAAGTAAATGTTACTATGATGCTATCTAAAATGAATAAAATGCATCATAAATTCATAACATAACCCTTCATTAAGTTGATGTTTGAAATGGCAACCATGGTTTTCAATGCAATATTAAACTCGTTTAGGTGATGATTTTACTATTGCGTTTTTCTTGTTACTGAAATCTATGACATCGTTCCTAAGAACAGATCTTCGTATGTCTTATAGTTTCAGACTTCCCATACTGACCGATTTAAATGTTACACCCAATATAATGAAATTATAAGTAAAATGATCACAGCTGAGTAGACATTACTAGTTAACGACTAAAAGCCGAACTTTCATACAATTTCCATTGAGGTAGGTACCTCAGATAATATTTTTAATTAAGTATTTCAAAAACATAGTAGGTAAATATAAGTTTGCAAACTTTTTAGTCCACATAATGTAACGGGTGATCAACTACGGAACCCTACATTGTGCGTGGCCCGACACGCACTTTACCGGTTTCGTAAAAAAAGAACATAATTATAACTGACGTTGAAAATTACGAAATAATCAGCACTAAAGTTGATTTTTACGATGATATTAGGATTTATGACAGAGTTATCTAAGGCATTTTTCAATGTTTTCTTCGGTTATTTTACTAACTGTGTTCTTTTTCAGTCTAAATAGTTTTTTGTGTAGTGTAATTCTACATTATTTCTTCACACTGGAAGCTCAAACTTCAATTTCACTACGTTAACTCTTCCATGAAAATGAGCTGTCAAACAAATATAAATATCTGGGTGACCGAGCTTTGCTCGGCCTTTTCCCGGAGATGAGACCTACTAGACCTAGCTAGATCGATTGCTCGTCCCCGAAAACCCCCACTTACCAAATTTCATCAAAATCGATACAGCCGTTTCCGAGATCCCCGAAATAAAGATATATACAAGAATTGCTCGTATAAAGATATAAAATGTCTGGGCGGCCGAGCTTTGCTCGGCGTTTTCCTGGTCATGAGACCTAGCTAGATCGATTGCTCGTCCTCGAAAACTCCCACATACCACATTTCATCAAAATCGTTAGAGCCGTTTCCGAGATCCCCAAAATAAATAAATATATATACAAGAATTGCTCGTTTAAAGACATAAGATTTGGCAACACTGTGGTATATTGGTATTACTAACAAGTCACAAAAAAATAAATTTGTGGAAAATAATGTTTTTCTTCGTTTGTAATGCATGCAAATAGAACCGGTCTATTACATGGCACTTTACTAAAAAAAAATATGTACCTTTTTCTCGTTTTTTAGGTAAATTATGTCACTTAAATAATAGTATACGTATACGTACACCTTGTACAAAATGTAACTCAGTGGAAATTAAAATGTCTTTATTTTAAAAGGTTTTGCTATATATGCAATATTTTTTGTATTTTGAATATTGTTGTAGTCTATATTCATAATTTAGGGAAAAATATATTCATTATCGTATTTTAAACAACCATTTTATTAATTTCAATTTCGTCACTCAGGGGAACATCGGTAGATCGGTACCGAGATTAACACATTCATCCGATTTTTTTTTTGCTAAATCCAATCATTAATCCGTAAGTATTATCTATATTTTTTAGGTACCTTAATAATTAATTAACATAATAAACCCAGCTAAGTGCTTGTTGCACTCGCACATTTAGGGTTCCGAACCAACCGCAAAATTTCAAAGGAAAAACCTCATTTATCAATATATATATTAGTATTTGTTGGTAAAATAATAAACATTATCACCAAATTTCAAGTTCATAGGTCAACGAGAAGTTAAAAAATTGTTAGGATCAAAATTTTGTGACAAACGACGGACGGACGGATGCGTGAGTGACAGCAATAGGGCTCCGATTAGAGCCTTCGGTTTCGGAACCCTAAAAAGTATTTGCATTAACAGAATCAGCATTTGTTTTTTGAACACTACTTTTTAAATATGTTACAACTGCAGAAAAGTCGGCCCGTTCGATAAATTGCACGCTTCAACTTGTTCCGGCCCTTCGCCATGCCAAAGGAAACCGTATTGCAATGTGATAAGGTATTTTTAAATCGCAACTTAGCGGTATTTCAAAGGCGCCGGCGTTTTATGGCACCTGTGCCGACAGGACCGGCAGTCATCCAGTCGACAAACGTAAATTTGCAATACTGCTCTTATTGTCATCAGTAAAAGGATGAAAATTGCATAAGCGTGGAAAGGGAAACCCCTTCAAACTGTTGCCTTTTCGAAAGGCTTTTTAAGCGCTTAGTAAAAATATCTGATATTCGTTAACTGAACGGCTTACCCATATTTAAAGCGCTTTAAAAGCCGAATGAATGGTTTTTTTTTAGAGCAACGACTTCGGTAAGCGAAGTCTTACTAAAAACCCTTTCAAAAACCCCTTGAAGGGGATACCGTATTAAAAGCGCTTTAAAAGCCAAATGAATGGGTTTGAAGGGCAACGGATTGGCTAAGCAAACCCTTACTAAAAACCCGTTCAAAAACCCTCGAAGGGGATACCGGGCGGGTCCCTGGTTCCTGGAGGTGAGCAAGCTTGCCAGAGCTCCCGAGGATGCACTGTGTTGAGAGGCAGGGACCTAAGTTTGTCCCTTCTGCTGTCAATACAGTGAATTATATAAATAGTTTGCAACGCGCACGTGGCTCCTTTGGAGTTGCGAGCGTCTATAGGCTGCGGTGTCCGCTTACCATCAGTTGGACTGCAGGTTTGTTTGCCACCGTCGTTGTATAAAAAAGGATGCCTTTCCAATAAGGCGGAGTGGAGTGGAGATGTACAAAATTGACCAATTCGATTAGTTCCTCTTCTCCGTTTCGATTTAAGAATATATTTTTTTATTTGCTTGTTAATATTGGATATACGAAGAACATCAAGAAAAAAATTCAAAAATTACAAAAAAATTAAAATTACAAAAAAAATTAAATTACAAAAAATACGAAAAGAAAAAAAACTTCAGGTTCTCGCTAACAGAAAAATAAGCATACTGACCAAAAATCATAAGTCTAATGCAAACGCAAGTCAAGAAAAACATGCACAAAAATTTGTATGGGGAGAGCTTGCGCAATCTCGCGCCTTAAGGTAGGACGCTTTCCATACAAAACGTATTTTACATTCGCAGGCTAACGGCGTGATATTTTAAGAAACTTATGTAACAAAATTCCCCCTTTCCAAGAATAAACTTGTAGAAACTAGAATAATTTGAGAAATTAATTTGTCACGTGAGTATCACGTGACATCATTTTTTTCAAATTATTCTTGGTTTTATTTGATTGGTCAATTCTGAACGTCTAAACTGCGCGAGTCGCACTCTGGAGGTCGTGGTTTCTTGCGATAAGTTGGATAATGAAAACTGACACTGAAATTCACTGAATGTCTGATCCTCTTTGAGTCGTCAGTCACAGTAATAGACATTGGTCTAGGTATGCGGTTTCAATTAAATCTTACAAATACAATATCAAAGTGATGGAATTTGAATTTGCTATTAGCTAACTTTTGAGTTTCGAACGCAATTAATCTCGTCTACTAGATCGAGACAGTGATAATTCAAATACCTAGTTATTTAATTGCAAGACTTGAAGCCGTTTTGCTAATTTCTCACCCTAAAACATAAGTTGTCAGATCATAAGGCGAAGAACATCAACAAAACAGTTACTTATGTTTGGGAACATTTTTATTAATATTAACAGTTTCAATGAAATAACCTAGAAGTGATTTGTCAATCTTTCTCAGAAATCAGAATAAAACAAGAAATAGGGATGTTGGAATCCAATTTTTTTCCAAAAAGGATCATATTCTCAATCAAATTTCACCATTTATGTCTTCTTTATTTTAGAGTAATAACAAATTTTGATTAAACATTCATAACCATCAGTTGTTCCGCCCCGCCAAATGAACACTTATTCAACCTACGCTTAAAAATTGACGATGAAAAATACGCGATAATTTACATAAAAATACGTATATTGTAATCATTGACGCGTCACCATGCGGGAATGTACTTGTACGTCCTCCCACCCTAGAATGAAAAGCAAATATTGTTCCGCCGGTTGCTAATGTGATACGCTACGCAGGGCTGCCGCTCGCAAAAAACGCGATGGCCGCCGTAAAAATATATGGTCCAGTTATTTAATACAAGCACGAATTGAAGGCTGGCTGAGTTTCAAATGTGGGGTGTTCTGGAGGTTATACGTTCCAAAATATACCCAAATGATTCTAAAGGGACATTTGAGAATACATCATTTGTCAGTGTTACATTTATAACTTTGACTTTTATTTTAAACTGTAGGTAGGACAAAGTCATGCGATAGAACGAGTCAGGAATATGAATCACAAGGTTATTTCCTAAACTATAGGTACAGTAGAAAATACACTCTAACGATTTTTAGTATCAATAGCTTTATTAGTGGTGCGCATGAAATCGTTCTCTTGCGACTGCGACTTGCAAATACTAAGCTGATTTGAATTCAATATGTTAAGCTGAATACACCCGTCCGACTATTCAATTATTTACATGTAGCGTTATCAATTCGGGTTATTTATTATTTTATCCTAAAAGGGTAAGATTGGACAAGAGTTGAGGTCGATATCCAGTTTTGTCTAACAGTACAAAATGACCTTGAATATTTGTGGTGACCTTTATTAATGAAAGTTTCAGTGTGAGGTGAACAAAATTGTTAAGCTTTAAAATGGTTTATTCATTTCTAGTTCGTGTTTATCTAAGTCATAATATTTTCGTGGACTTAAAGTAGCCTCTTGTTGCTTATTAGAGTGTAGATTCATTAATTACTTTGCCTAATCAGTGAATTAATTAATTGTATTTTTTTTCTGTTAATTTGATAAATGCGAGGTGTATATTCATATAAACGTATTTTAACAAACTCAGCATCTACTCTATTCTTCTGGGGATGCTTCTATTTAAGATCACATCTTGGCTAGAAAGCCTAATTTTTTGGCAATATCATAAACCGTTAACTATTAACCATAGGCAACTTTTATTTTCTCAACTATTTGACCCACGTCACTTGTTTCGGGGCTAATTCATAAGTTACCGTTATCACTATAAATTAGAGGTAAAAATATTTACTAAATGTAAAATTTAATGCTCAACCCTAGACAGTGTTAAATGGAACAGCTGCGTCGAGCATTAGCGATGTTCCGAACGAGTATATATTTAGTAGGAGTATAACGTCGCGCGACAGGGTTCTACCGCGATCTAAAATACATGCACGCGAACCTACTTTAGTACCTATGTGCTACTAGTTCGAGGGCTATGTTTAAGCGTTAATGAAATTGATTTTAAATTGTTTATTAATCGTGGCGGCACTGCTGGTCACGCTATCGGCGCAAACCTACCAAATTTCTGCTTTTGTAACAAGAGAAGTTGGAGATTGGTTAAATAACGTTAAAATTTAAGACTTTTCTTTAGTTAGAAGGTCTGAAGGTTTGTTATCAATCCTTATGAGACCTATGAGTCCAAAAATCCCAATCCTAATCCAGCACAGCAGCAGAAAATATACCAACCTATTTAATTTTTAGTTCTTTTGTTTTTACACCCTATATGCTATATGTAGGCAAGCAGTAATTGTAGTTTTTATAATATTTATGTATTTTTTTTATTAATCTATTGCCTTTATTTATATTTTATGCCGGTCCGTGAGTCACCGACGGTACTGGCTGAAAGTCGGCGCTGTAGGTGTCTAACACCTCAGCATAATGCTGAGCCAGTGTCCGTTTCACTGCCGCGGGGACACACGTGTGCTTTTGTGTATGTTTTTCTTCATTTTTTTTTTTTGTAATATTGTGTGTCTAATGTCTATGAATAAATGTTTCTATCTATCTATTATGAGCGATGCGATGCTACACTCTACAGACTATTAATTATATAAGGAAAACTTGATTTTAAACTTTCGTGAGACATGTCTATTGTTTATTTATTTTATTTATTCAGGCAACAAGGATCTTACAGACTCACATACAGACTAACATTTATTAAGTATAAAAAGAAAATAAAAAGTACAATTAGGCGACGTAACGGCGTGGCTCCGCTGCGTCGACAGCTCCGATGTAGGTTCGGTAGGTTGCCCCGGAATCGCCGAAACACGACACCCCTCGGCCAGAGTCGGCGCACGCGATGGTTCCCTCCAGCGGCCACTATATTTTACTAAACAGTTAAAACACACACGGTTACAGTGTGCATTCCGCGGGAGTCGCAGACGCAATCATCCTGAAGAAGAACTCCCGATGAGCTCGAAACATGTCGCCTGGATTAACAATTAATACGTGAGTTTTAACTTTAACCGTTTAGTAAAATACAGATATTAGGAAAAGTAATAATCTCAATGAGGTATACAATGAATGAGTAACAACAAACGATAACGAACGTTTTATTTTAATTTGAATATTGTATAATTTAATTGTAATGTACTCTTTTAGTTTTAATTTTGACTTTATTATTCAGACAATGACATTTTAAATTACGACTAATCGAACGCATTACATTCAGTTTTCTATTTAAATATCTAGTCTCACTATTTCGATCGTAATTTGATATGTTGTAGTTATTTATTTCATTAATTTATTTTGACATTTTAGTTCCTGTATAATTAACTTAGGTAATTAAATTTTCACATGCCTATCTTGGCTCAACATATTAGGGAAACTTATGAAATGACCTCAACAACCTATCACCTAATTGTAACCATATGTTTTATGTGAATAAACGCATTCATTCATTCATTCAAACTTCGTCCAATAGTTTTCGCAACAGTAACACAGCTCATTAGTTTATGTAAATACAAATGTTTTCTCGTTATCCATACATCGGTAATCGACATATTGTATTATTTCCCTGTTAAGCATTCATGTCGCGAATAGCATTGTCGGCGATAGAATTTGTTTTGTCGTGTTCCGTTATGGATATTGTTCTGCGAATTCAAATTATTTGGCGCGTGCCACAGCAGTTTTAGTGTCATTGGCGGGATAGTTTACGTACGTTTGCACGCAAATTATCGTTTTTAAACGGTGCAATGGATCGTGCAGGACGGATTTTATAGTTTGGTTGAAATGTCGCTGGCGCTGTTGTTAGTCCAAACGGCAGAATGTCTAAACCGTGCGACACCTTTAAAAGTGTAGACTAGCAAATACGGCAAGTATAGGCAAAGTAAAAATAATCAATTCAACTATAATAAATATGGTTTATTTCCTAGAAATTGTTTTTATACAAGACAGAACTAAGAAATAACATTTAAATATTCTGTAGCCAAGCTCAAGTGGGACTGGGCAGGCCAAGTCTACCGCATGCATCCACAAAAGGTGGACCAAACTGGCCACGGAGTGGGTGCCGAACGATGGGCGACGACGACGTGGCAGGCCAAGACGGAGATGGCGCGACGACCTAGACGCATTTCAAGACGATCGGCCAGAGATTACTCAAGATCGTGACAGGAGGTTAAGAGGGGAGGCCTTTGCCCAGCAGTGGGACACTATATAGGGTATTTAAAAAAAGGCTTTTTCAAACTGAGGTCATGTAATACACATATCAAAACATTGGTACTCGTACCCTATGACATCCTAATATTCATTTGTGTCTACTTTAAAATGAGAATGATCCTGAGACCGATAGGTATTCTACAGTCAAATGAGACAAATTAAATAGTGCAGTACCTGGCTACTGTCCTACAGGGAAGTTCGCGTATGGAGATTATTTTTTTCGGGAAAGGTGAGTAAGAGTAAGTATTTTAGACTCGGGTGGACAGCAGCTGTCGCTTGGTACATTTTCCAGCTATGACGTCATATTTTTTCTCTTACCTATGAAAAAAAATCTTCAAAAATATCAGACAAAATATGCTATGGCATTTCAGCCAGAGGTTAAGTAGACTAGAAGCTGTTAATGCATTAGTTCAAGTACTGTCATTACAGTAAATTAAACAGGCTTAAGAGTTAGATATTCTCTTTTGAGTCTGCAAATTTTATTTGAAGCGCTCTTTATTATTAAATTTATAGCTTTATAAAATGCGGTTAAAACAAATAGGCCCTCATCTAGAAAATAAACGTAGTTGCGGCGGGACGCGATTTGTTTGTTGAATATTCGACTGAACAGTCTGTGGTTGAAGTAACTTCGTAAGACAATGATCAAAATGATCACGCATGACTTAATTTCTTGACAACAAAGTCGTAATCATCTTGGAATAAGCTACGCAAGCTTCTGGAGTCTATGCATGAGCAATAAAACTCCGTAACTTCTAATAGTTGTGGCTTTATGAGCAGTTCATCCATTACACTTAGGTGAACGTAACGTGAACCTTACTCTTGAATTTTTCCATGCTTTTCCATGTCTATGCATCGGCGGTAAGATATTCCAAGTCGGAATATACGCACTTGAATTTAAACCTCTAATAGTAATTTATTTTTATACCACGTCGGTGGCAAACAACCGTGCGGCCCGCCTGGACGCTTGCAACCCCAGGGTTTTTGTAATTTACAATAAAAGTTCAGAAAGTAATTAATTAAGTTTCGAACATGTATAGTACAACATTTCCTAAGCCATGTGCTCGAAAAGTGCGTTTCTAAGCAGCCAAACTGTGCGGAAAGTACCACTTTTCCGCACTAGTACTATTTGCTTTTCAATTTTTATTTTTTATATTTAACTCTGTGATCACCCCGACGTAATAGTACATTACTTAACAAGGGCGGTAAAACAAAGAATGTCTCAGATCGCAGGTATTTGACGCCCGAGACGAAGGCAAGGGCGATAAATATGCGATCTGAGGCTTTCTTTATTACCGCCCGTGTTGAGTACAAAATTGTATGTCACCCCCTGACCAGGAAGTGGGATTTCCCGCGCGCGGAGCGTGCGGTAATTGCCGCTTTATGGCCAGGTGTGACATAAAAAACTTTACGTGCGATTCGTGTGGCATTTGGCAAATAATTTGTTATTATAGTCGGTGTATGTCGCAGCTAGGTAAAATAAACCGTACTACCAAAAGAATAAAGTGTGACGCTCGAGCAGGTTGTATCGCAATCTAGCCGTTGTTGCATTGCTATACCAACTTAATGTGGAACGTTCACTGTCCTTAATTGCTAGGAAGTGCTGGAATATGTATCCATTAAAAACTGAACCGTACACGCTAAATATTAAAGTAAAAAACTCACCGACAACGTGCAGCGTCACGAAGAAGGACCTCACAGGTTGCGTGGACACTTGACACTCGTAGACTCCCGCGTCCCGCTGCTGCGCCCACTTGATGTGGAGCGTCCAGTCATCGGTTTGTGGCGAGTGCGTCGCTTGAAACCTCTGGTCGGAGGTGTAGGTATAACCTCCGACGGTTAGGATGTGGAGATCGCGGTGGCGTATCCAGGACACCTGGGAACAAAGGGGGCTATTAGTTGAAGTGAAACCCCAAATTTTTGTGTAGCGAACTTTGGTGTAGCGAGCTTCTATACGCTGAGGTGTCCGCTTACCATTAGGTGGACCGTAACGCTTGTACGCACCGTCGTTGTATATTAAAAAAAGTATGTAGGCTACATTTCATAATAGGGTTAAACTGGGGTTGAAAGGTTTTCTGAGGGCTAGTAGGTATTTAAAGTCACATGAAAAAACCTAACAACCTAAAAATGGTTACACTTAGAAAACAGTTCATCAATAATTTAGGTGATTCACATAAAGAGGGGATCAAAGTGACAAATCACCAAAAAGTATGATGAAAATTTTAAATATTGTGGTGAAGCTAATCATAAAATCATGGAGTAATGCAATTAAGTATGTGATTAGCTTCACCATAATATTTAAAATTTTCATCATACTTTTTGGTGATTTGTCACTTTGATCCCCTCTTTATGTGAATCACCTAAATTATTGATGAACTGTTTTCTCAGTGTATTTGCACAGCTTTAATACTAATCGTTCATTACTCTCTTTTGATGTGAAATTGTAAAATTTTGATATGTGTAAATTTTGCATGTCGTTCAACGACTGAATACTGCACTATTGTGCACTAACATCCTGTACCACATTGTCTTAAGTATTCTAGCAAATAAAACAATTCTGATTCTAAAATACAAAAAATATAATCTTTTTTGTAAGATTATTATATATCTTAGAGGGGTAACAAGGGGTTGACTTATAGTGTAAGTGCTGAATCCTGTACAAAGCCAGGGTGGTTCGCTGGTTTTACAGGGTACAATTTTACCCTGTATACGCGGAACCGATAAGCACAATGCATAAACCATAGCATGTTTACCATGATAAGAAATAACCAGCTTACGTTGAACAATTTGAGATCTAGGTCACCCAGTCTTTTATAAGTAACATATGCGTGAGCGCTTATGCATAGTAGTGATGTGCCTGCCAAAACTTTAATTACCTATAATAATTATTACAAAAATATTCCCCATTAGCAACTTCAATAAAATAGTAAGATTTAAAGAAACATATTCTCATAACGAAATACCTTATTTTCTTCGTTATATACCTACTATATGGGGATTTGGTTCGTCGCCGCGTTGGTGAGCGCACGCGCCCGGAGCGAAACCGACCGGAATTCACTACCGTACACTGTCTTGCCTACTGTCATGGCCATTGCGTCGTTACCGAACAACGTCTAATGTACACGTGGTTGGCGAAATCACCATAAATTTGATGGAAAGCCATTTAAAAAAAAGAAGTGAATATACCTATATTTTTACATTTATATATTTTAACCCAATCTGAGTTGTCAGTGGAATCGAGCTACACTAAACCTAGCCTAGCTGAGAAGAGTCCAGCTCAGTATGTGTTAAGATGCATCATTATATTCATTATCACGCATCTGGTAGAGAATCAAGTCCATTCCATCATCATTAATATATTGTGTTCATTTTAGTTCCATGGAATTAAGTCGGCCTTCTGTATATTAGGCTACCTGACTTGGCGGACCTGAATCTGTATATGGCAATTTCTACTTTACCGAGATCTTACTGTTGTCGTTCGTATTTATTCCCTGAAAGGTTACATTTACGAAGTAGCTTTAAATTTCCCGTAGGCCGGGCAGTATGGATGCAGTACTGAGGTAGTATCTGTGCCGAGTCGACTGCCAGCTTATAACTCTTAGCTTACCGACCAATGCGAAAGGAGCCTAAGTATTTGAGGCCTTTTTTTGACGAAGAGGAAATGCATTTGCATTCCCCAGGCCCGGGGAAGGCCCATGGTTAGTGCGCCGGGGGCACCCTCACGCTAAAATATTTGAGGCCTAGCAGTGGCGGCGCGTCAAAAATATTCTTAGGGAAGCCGGAAATAATTTGCCTTTCTTATACTTCATGAGCCGTAGTAAAAGAACTGCACTGGCTGAAAATTAGGTAAGCCGGTGGGAATCGAGAAGTATGGACGCTCCGCCACTGAGGCCTAGTACACTATTTGTGTAATTACTCGCAATTAAATATTCCCGGTAAAGGAACATCACTATGCGTAGCTTGCGGCAATCGGAACGGTAATGGAACCGGTAATCTTAATGAACCGATCAATCCTGGACCGTGGCTGCCAGTGCAACGCACGCTATTAGGGCATTTACCCTACTGCGCCGGTATTTTTACGGCTTAGGCAGCTTACTGACTTGGCGGGGCGTAGGCGGTACGGTATTAGTAAACTGACAGCTGTCAATGTCAACTATCATTCGAGTCCCGTTTCTTCTCTGCGCGCCTATATTTCAACGAGTCCCAGAGATCCCTGATTGGCGTGGGATGCGCGGACCATAAGTCGTTATTATCGTCGCGTTATTATAGACTGTAGTTTTTGCTTCTTCGTCCTCGTGGAACTCGTACATCGCGATAGAATTTAATTGCCATTTTTTTACATCAGGCGTTTACCTAGGTGTGGTGTACTAGCGTTATAAATAAATGATGGCGGGTAGTTGCTCCTACCAAGGCGGACAGGAGTCGCACTTCACTTGACATCGATCAGCTGTGGAGCGAAGGCAGGACAGCTGACCCAAACGAATAGCCTAAAATGTTGGTTTTATTTAATACCCCGAGCGACCCAATTGGAGGACATCACACTAGTCATGACTCTTCAATACGAACTTCCACCCTCTTAACGGATGATTTCTAGGATAAAAAGTATCCTATGTCCTTCGCTGGGAATCAAACTTGAATCATCCTTAAATGCGCCAAACTGGAGTCAGGCGTTTGTTGGCGCGCCAGTTGGCTATCTTTTCGTGGATAAAAACCTAAAGTTGTTATGAAGTACTTCGGTACCAGTGGAAAGACTCGCGCCTTGTCTGCGCGTTTGACATTTCAAAAATTTGTTAAAACGGGATCTAACGCATTATTTATGAAAAATTGTGGGTTAAGTAAATGTTGCGTACCCATACCTGCGTTGACAACTTATTGGGACGTCAGTTCTGCCGCGACATTGACCAGTGCGGAGAAACGTCGGAAATAAAGGTAAATAAGTAAATATGTGATTTTTACTCGTCGCCGCGTTGGTGAGCGCACGTGCCCGGAGCGACGACGAGTGGAATCCACTACCGTACGCTGTCTTTGTTGCCTACTGTCATGGCGTCGTTATCGAACAACGTCTTTGAACACGTGGTTGGCGAAATCATCGTAAATTTGATGGAAAGCCATTTTTTTTAAAAGAAGTGAAGAAGTAAATATAATTATCTATCCGTATATATACCCGTGGAAATGGTAACAAATCTTTAAGTACCGTTGGAAAGGTTAAGCAGACACCAAATACAACGTAATAAGACGATTATTTTGATCTTTTCCGCAATCTACATAAACAAGAAATAATTACTTAATCTCCCCCAAATTGCATTTCCAAAACTTTGTACTCGCCCGGCTGAATCAAGCAATCAGTCACCGCCAATCGAGTTTCTATAAATAGAGATAATTTCATCAGCCGTGGAATGGCATTCCGAATCCTGGTACTCCTTTATTGTGTTTCATCTGACAGGACGTTTCTTTTAAAGTCGGCTTCCTGGATTTCTCAATCGTTGTTAATAAGAAAATAAAGATAAAAAAAGATTCTGCCTGCCGGATCCTGCTACCTAATCGAATATAACTAAGTAGATTTTTTTTGGGTTTTCGTCTGGCACTAAAAGCCATGGTTGTTTATGTCGGCGTACTAGCAAAATCAGTATGTATGAGAAAAAACAAGTTTTTAGTTCAGAGTTTTAACAAAACAATTAAAATAACAATCTGAAAAAAAACAGGGAAGTTTTTACTTAGGTTAAGTTAGTGTCTTATCGTGTCAGGATGTCATCGACGTCATTCGCGAAACCATTCCTTTTTTCGTGAAAACAGATATTTCACTATTCCACTGCGACACTCTAGATATAGAACCGGGTGTATTTTTCACCTCGAAGGTGCGGGAGTGAGTTTAGCGAAGCGGCTAATGGGAATTGTGATGTCCTCCAATTGGGTCGCTCGGGGTATTAAATAAAACCAACATTTTAGGCTATTCGTTTGGGTCAGCTGTTCCTGCCTTCGCTCCACAGCTGGTCGATGTCAAGTGACCTGCGAGTCGTGCGACTGCTGTACACCTTGGTAGGAGCAACTACCCACCATCATTTATTCATAACGCCAGTACACCACACCTCCCTCATGTTTTACAAAATCTGAATTGTTTTATATCATTAGATTACTTCACAAATAGATTACAAACAACTCACAATAATCTCACATAAAACAATAGATACACAGTACAGTTTTGTCCTCCACTCTCATAGCAGAATATA
The DNA here is from genome assembly GCA_951800055.1 of Cenopis cana. Taxonomy (NCBI): domain Eukaryota; kingdom Metazoa; phylum Arthropoda; class Insecta; order Lepidoptera; family Tortricidae; genus Cenopis; species Cenopis cana. The sequence goes on along the minus strand of OX637476.1, from coordinate 20,814,252 downwards.
AATTGGTCTACACCAAAATTACTCCTTTAAATTACAACTTTGGTCACTGAGTTAAAATCTCTTTTTCCCACTTCCGTCTTCTTCTTCTCATCCCCCTTTTTTCAGTAGTATTAACATACTTTGTTACCTTTATTTTCTAGGGCAGCGGTCAGCAACACGCGGCACGTAATTTTTTTTTTTTTTTTTAGCCAATAAACAATTTTTTGTGGCCCTTGGCCTTAAAAGGTTGCCGATCCCTGTTCTAGGGTACTCAATAAAGTACATAATTAAACCAACAACAATTTGCACATATACATATACTCTTTATAGCTATCGACACTATCGACAGCACTTTACTCTAAAATTAATTCTTAGGTAAATGTCAAATTAACGAAAACATTACTTTTCAATCAACATTAATATAAATAATCAGAAATAAGGGATCCACCTCGCGGCATAGTGCCAGAATACAGTCGGCATTTTCCCGATGTATAGTAGTACAGTTACGTATTAAATTTCTATATTAATACATTTTGTATACCATATGTAGCTCTTTTAAACCAAAATGATATCATATTCTATTTTACTCAGTCACTCCTGGGATAACAATAACACATTACCATAATCCTGGATAACCTAAGAAACTAGATAATCTCAGGGTCCATTAAATATTTAAATGTCACTCAATACAACAAGATGTACGTCTACATAATCCCAAACTGTTATGTATAATATTTTAGACAGTTGTTGTTCCATATATTAGTAGATATCATATTCATATCTTTTTTTTTCAAATCGGCCATTATAAGAACATTAATGTGGAACAATGTTTTTACTAAAGAAGACAAAAAAGTAAAATATTAACTTAGTATTATAATCTTAAAATACAAAGATTTAGCTAAGTAGAACAATAACTATCATTTTGAAATAAACATTTCAAATTTATTATTTTTTTTTAGTTAACAAATAGTTTCATTAAAGAGTAGACAGGAATTCAGGCTGCTAAATGTTTCAACATTCTGTCTTATATTATTAATGTAAGTTATGAGTGTTAATTTCACTCAAAGATATGCAGCTGAATAGATAATATATTTGTTTCTACGCAAATCATTATTATCCGCCGAAAACTTCCACTGCTGGAAATAGGCATCGATCGTGGGCTGCCTGCATCCAACGGACCCCCACGATTTTATCACGCTACTATTAAATAGCTTGTTTATTTTATTTTTTACTATTTTAATTTCACTTGACTTTCTTGTGAATTCGGAGTCAGGTAAAATTAATTTGGTGAAATTAAGGGTAAATTCTATAAACTAAAAATGTAAATGTAGTTTTGAGTATTTTCGGTACACAATGCACAGCACGGTATCTACGCCAATGTAGCGGTAAACCTTATTTTTTGGGGTATTTTTATTCCTTTCCATTTTTTTACTTTTAAAGAAGTAAATTGATATTTAACCAGACAAAATAGGTACTTATTATTCCACCAAAATATTTTAAGGTCGAATGAAGGATAATACACACATAAATGTCTACTTTACTAGCGTTTAAGAAAGTCAGGCATTTTGGATGGCCTGTGCGTTGGGCTACTTTAAGCTATTGTAATATGTATAATCATTTATGGATTAAGTCGGGTTGTATGGGAATGTACCAGGTTTTTTTTCAGTTTTGACTCATTTGTTCTCAACACCTTGTCTACATCAGCCTTAGGCCGTCAGAATATAAGTATCATCGCTTGCCTGACAATATCAGAAATGCAGCATCCACTGCGGTATTTAAATTAAGTCTGATGAAACGGCTTATAAAACACGCTTTGTGATTATACCGACTTTTATTTCATTTACCATTAACAATAAAATGCTGAAGAATTAACGGTACCGAATAGTGTGCCGTAATTTATAATAATAGTAATAATGCTTTGTATATAATAACTAATTATATTGAATAATGTAAACCTTAGTAATTGTTTTGAATTAGGACACCTTCATAATATACATATTTTAATGTAAAACACATGAAACAGTCGTTACCCATAAAATTTTCATTTGCTTTTTACCATACAACCCTTTTACTTTCAGTTGCATTAAATGCACTATATGCACAGACATGCTCATACGGCATTCACCTACTCGTACCATCCCTAACTGTTAGGTAGGTACGTTGTTTTATTTTATTATTATTTTTTCCACTTGGAAACAGCCTTGGGTATCTATATTTTCATACCTTGCTAATAGACCTCCACAAGACACTTCTGAGAAGTATCACCTTAATTCTGATTTTAATCGATAAAAAGATACCTTCGATCAATTACTTTCATTTACGATAAATAGATAGGTGTGGTAGGATTATGATCATTATTTTATTTAGACAGTAGTCTTCAGGAATTTTAAAATTCATTTACTTTTGAAATTGGATTACTTAGTAATCTATATCTATAACAACACTTGAGAGTAATATATGAATAATAGTATTTTTTCTAAAAAAGAATTGTGGCTTTATAGGCCGAGGCCAATAAAGCAAAGGAGTGCGGTTGGAGTGGCCTGGGGAAAATCCAGGGTAAACCTCCAACACGACCACGCAGGCGGTCTCAACACTGACATACTTTTATGAGTTTGCACTTGGTTGAGCGGTTTCAACGGATTCTGAGGTGTCAGTTCTGAAAAACCGATATGTATGACTATAGAAACCATGTACAACTCTAAGGACAAAGTAATTAATATCATCAAGATTTTAATTTAATGACATTTGACTTTTTTAAATCTGTTGTTCTGAAAATATGTTGACTTTTATCCTCTATATATTAAATTAAATTTCAGATTCTTTAAATTGTACCTAATTTAGGTATCTTTTGCCCTTTTGGCCTATTATTGCAGAATAAATATTTGATCTTATTTTAATATTATTCTGTAGTTTGTACCTTTATAAAAGTATTTCTTATACCTATTCCACCTTCGGGAAATATTGTTTTATCATCCGCCTTCGGGACTTTTCCGGAATTTATTTTTCAATAGTAATGTGTACATATACATATGAATATGAGTATTCCACCTTCGGGAAATGTTGTTTTATTGTCCACCTTCGGGATTTTACACAAATTTTGGCATATTCATACACATATACCTACTCTTACTAGAAAATGTTTATCACTGTCGTGATTTACTTTCCTCGTGCCTGTCGTTAGCCGACCTGGCACGTCACTACAAGTTGCTCTTGCATTGTATATTATATACTACTATTTAACGTCCTTTGACGAAATAATTAACCTTTAGTTTTAAGGCTGTTACAAAATACTATATTTAGCACAAACCCAATTCTGAGATTCATTTATTTATTTTAGGTGATTTATTCATGTTGACTTTGGACAGTCCTATGTAATATGCTCTAGCTGTCTACGTGTTATATGTAGGACGTAGGTATAACAAATGTTTTGTACAAATATTTTACATTAATGAACATTTCACCATTCAAGATGAGTTATTATTAAAATTCCTTGGTACTAATACGAATTCTGAGTTTACTTTATTACCTGTGAGTTTACCTCTTACATATTCTCATATTGAGTAATAGCGTATTTGAGATTTTAACTCAAATGTATACCAGCACATACATGTAGATATATCGCCATTTATCTTTACCATTACCATTACCATTACCATTTACCTTTGCTTAGTTTGGGACTAGGTTGTCTATTTATTTATATGTTGATGAGTTGATTCCATATTAACTCATATATATATATATATATATACCTATATATATATATATATATATATATTATATGTTATACACTAACTATAATTGAATCAAAGCATTTTGTATGAACGTGTTTAATTTATTAGTGGACAGCAAAGTTTTTATTGATATTATGACGCCACATATTGTATCTGCCATAATAATTTCTTAGTTAACTAATCTGGATAGCATGTTTTGTAAAACACCACTTTATGATCAGTCAGTATATATAATTCATTACATGAAGTTATCACATTCATTAACACCCATTTTTTATTTTATTCAGGTGTTAATTGTGAAGTATAAATATGCATTTAATTTTCACAACCTGTATAAAACAACCAATTTACATGCATAATATTACAGAATATTTTTTATTATTATTGTTGTATATTTTTTATCAATATTTTGTTTGTATTGTTAAAATGTAGGTATATGTGCATAAATAAATCTTCGTTTTTATTGAGACTCACTCTCAATTTAATTTTCGACGCAGATTTCATACGAATCATTGTATGACTCGCCTTTGTAGCCAAATCTTATTGACCAGTTTAACCCATTGACGACCATGACAACTTTGTATTTCACGCTGACAAGGAAATGATTAGAAGTAGATATCATTTGATTTCCTAAGTATGTATAGACCTATTCACAACTGCAATCTCATATCGTGTGCATAGTCAACGACAGAACATTCTGCTAAAAATATCCATTTAGCTTTAAGACCGCCATGTTCAGATTATTGTATTTATAAAAATACTTTGAACGTTACTAATTCTGGACTTACATATCCGAATAATGCCTACATTGGATACCAACTGCGTTGTGCTACTTAGAACCCCGCAGCACACCATAAAGACAGGTGTTGCAAAGTTTACATCCAAATTTTATAACGCATCGGTAGCATAAATATGCAGTGCGTTAAATAAATTAATAAAAAATACAATATGCGGTTCATAATCTATGAGTGATCAACTCACCGCATGATTCCTAGTATTAGTTGATACCGAGGTCCATAATACATATGCGTATTCGAGGGTCAAACTCACTGGTTCTCCCTATTTGATTTGACAACATATATTTAACAACGGGACAATAACTGTAAGTTATAACAATGGTAGCCGTGTATTTCTATTTTAAAATCTTTTATTTTTCATTGCGAATAATGTAAAAACTCCCTTCAGTTGACGTGTTATTTCAACAAACAACAAATAGTTAAACCCAAATATTTCATTGAAATTGTAATCCAACGCAACAATTGAGGTTAATTTATACACTCTTGGCTGTTAAAACTGCATAGAATTTAATTACTTCGGGTAGCTAAACAAGTAAACACACAGTTTAAGTAAATTCCGTCATTGCTTAATTTCTTTATATTTTCGCGTTTTGGGTTCTTTGTCTACTCCATTCCTTCCTTGTCAACGTTTTGTTTCAGGTGGTCATACCACTCATTATGCAGGTTTTACCTTATTTATTTTTTCTTTTGTTTTTAACGGAGGATTAAAGTTCACTCACATAACTCGTCGCCAGTGTGATGTCCTCCAATTGGGTCGCTCGGGGTATTAAATAAAACCAACATTTTAGGCTATTCGTTTGGGTCAGCTGTTCCTGCCTTCGCTCCACAGCTGGTCGATGTCAAGTGACCTGCGAGTCGTGCGACTGCTGTACACCTTGGTAGGAGCAACTACCCACCATCATTTATTCATAACGCCAGTACACCACAGGAATGCTCGATAGGTGCCCTGTTCTTGTTGTGATCGAGAATGTCCTTCCTAAAAGCATATGTACTTAGCTTCCAAAGTGAACCAAAAGGGGAGGTATCCCCAACGCAAATGTCCCGCTCTAACACGCGTGAGTTTACAATTGACCATCCCGCTCTCTACGCAAGCTCTTCGCGCAGTTTTGTAAATATTTAGCTATAGTGATTAAGCCAATCATTTTATCAAAGCAAACCCTGCGAATTTGTCTATAACTATTTACGATCTTTAATTGAGTACAAAAATTAAATGTTAAATATCAGTAATATAGCCGTAGTATTGAAAAAACATTCCAAAAAGGGGTAACTACGCGATTTATTTCTATCGAGTGAAATTCATCAGGTCATGTAATTGACTGCGATTTTGACTAGACAATATCCTTATGTAACACATATATTTTTTTTTAGATTTTAAGACACTATATTCTATGTCTCAGATGGTTTTTAAAAACTCAAAAGTGGTAATACACGGCGCTTTGAAGCTGCGATTAGATTTAGTTAATAGCCGTTCAGCTATCTACGCCCGCTTTATACCGAGGGTGATTTTTAAGTGGCAGTGAGCGGAGCACATTGAAGTTACTCGTAGAACCGATTATCGAAAGGTTCTCGAGTGGCATCCACGGACCGGAAGGCGCATGCAGCGTGGGTAGACTTCCCACAGGGTAGACTGACCCCTGGTAAAAGGTTGCAGGAATCCGCTGGATGTGGGTGGCGCAGGACCGGTCATTGTGGCACTCTGGGGGAGACCTATTTCCAGCAGTCGACGTCTTTCGGCTGATATGATGACGATATTGACGATGATTTATATCAGAGCGTTTCAAACGTCTAATTTCTTTGGGTTCATTTATGGTGAATATTCTGTAAGGTTTTATGATATTATATATAGAGTGTAACTACCTACCATCAAAATGTACTGGATTCTCATCATTAAATAATGCTATAGAAATTCGGCGTTAGAAATACTCTAATATTTACCCCCTCGAGAGCTGATAAGCCGTATAGATTCCCAATTTCCATTCCGCTTCAAATTCGTTCTTAAATATTAGAACGCTCGCTCTTGTTAAAGAACGTTTTGTTTTCGATGATAAATACAAGCAGTATTGTTACGTATGTAGAAAAGGGTAGTTGTAAGTACATGCATACGGTGGCTGCGCCCACCGTCGTTAGATAATAAATCAGTTCGTATTTGACTGCCGTTGTGTCACTTGTGTCCCCCCGATCCATATCTAACAGTGGCGGCGTTTCGAATAATCCACGCGTAAATTTTCAAGATGACATCCACTAATACAGTGGGGTTGTTCGCGAATTTTGATCACCAACAGCAAGACTGGTCGATATATAAAAACAGGTTGAATCAGTGGTTTATAGCGAACAACATCGATGAATCATCGGACAAAGCGGGGGTCAAGCGACGAGCAGTCTTATTAAGCGCATTTAGTGAAAATACCTATCAGTTAGCGACTAATCTCGCTTTACCGGGCGTATTGGAGGAGAAGAGCTACAGTGACGTGGTTAAGATCCTAGACGATCATTTCACGCCAAAGCGCTGCGTCTTTGCTGAACGATTCCGGTTTTATTCGGCGTCGCAGCAGGCAGGCGAGACTCCCGCGCAGTGGGCTGCGCGGCTGAGGGGACTCGCAGCGCATTGTAGCTTCCAACATATTCAAGACGCGCTGCTGGACAAGTTCGTCATAGGATTGGCGTCAGGTCCCGAACGGGAGAAGTTATTTTCACAGGATGCCAGCGAACTCACTTTAGCGAAGGCAATCGACTTGGCTGAAAGCGTGCGGTGCGCCCGTGCCGCCGCCAGCACGATCGCAGCGCCGGGGACGCCGGCGCAGGGTACCGACGGCCTGTTTAAGATCGGGAATACTTCGGGTTCCGGAATGGATCGTGCTAAGTGTCAAGTGTGTGGTTCTTCTAATCACCAGTCGAATAAGTGCAAATTCGCGTCGTACAAGTGCCAAAAGTGTAAAAAGAAGGGACACCTGCGTAGGATGTGTAAAAGTTTTAAGTACATGGAATCGGGCGAGGTGAGCGAGGACGATGACGGTGAGTTATTTAATATTCGTTCCGTTAAGGGTGCTCCGATGACCGAAGTTGTGGCTATCAATGGATTAAAGTTGCGCTTTGAAATTGACAGTGGCTCGTCTGTCACGGCGATATCCAGTTTAACATATAAATCTCATTTCAAAGATGTACCGTTGTCGCCTAATGATAAGCGTCTAATAGGGTATACAGGAGGTGTGATCAAAAGCCTGGGTGTGGTAAAATTACCAATTACGTATGGAAATCGCACAGAAACCCTAAATGTTCAAGTGATAGAAAACGGGGGAAATCCACTTTTAGGGAGGGATTTTTTATCGATTTTTAATTTAGAAATCGCTCCTATTAAATTCTGTGGTCAATCGGAACCAGAAATAGTAAACAAAATTATGACGGATTACGCAGAAATTTTCTCAAACAAACTGGGTTGTTTTAATAAGTATAAAATAAAATTAACTTTAAAAGACAACGCTAAACCGGTTTTTTTCAAAAGCCGGCCGGTGGCGTTTGCACTTCAACAAAAAGTCAATGATGAAATAACTCGGTTAGTACAGTTAGGTATCCTTGAACAAATAGATCACTCGGAGTACGCTTCCCCGATTGTGCCCGTATTAAAACGAGATGGTTCAGTTAGAATATGTGCGGATTATTCACAGACCATTAACAAACAGTTATTAGTTGATACATATCCATTGCCTACAGTAGATGAACTCTTTTCAAAACTTCACGGTGGAGAACAATTTACTAAATTGGACATGTCGATGGCTTATAACCAGTTTCCAATAGAGGACCCCGAAAACATCACATGTATAAATACAAGTCGGGGCTTATTTAGGTATAACCGCTTAATTTTTGGGTTATCCAGCAGTCCAGCCGTATTCCAGCGCGCGCTGAACAGCATACTCGCAGACATAGATGGTGTGTTATGTTTCCTCGACGACGTGCTGATAACGGGCCGAGACAAAGACGAGCACGAGAGGAGGCTTAGAGAAGTGTTGCAGAGATTCAAAGATGCCGGGCTTACACTTCAAAAGGATAAATGTGCCTTTTTCCAGGACGATATCACATATCTTGGCCACGTCATAAACAAACACGGTATTAGCAAATCGAGGTCAAAGGTCAAAGCGATTCTCGAATCGCCGGCGCCCGCTAATGTGAACCAACTGCAATCGTTTCTCGGGTTAGCTAATTACTATCGTAGTTTTGTTCCCCATGCGTCCACAATATTGAGCCCATTGTATAATCTTTTAAAAAAAGATTCGAAATGGGTTTGGACTGATGAGCATGACGCAGCTTTTATTAAGATAAAAGAAAGTCTCGCCTCGGAACAAGTGTTGACGCATTTCAATCCAAACGCGACACTAATTCTCACGGTAGACGCCTCGCCTCAAGGTTTAGGTGCTATTCTTTCCCAGATAGGAGAAGACGGTTCTGAACGTCCCATTTCATTTGCTTCGCGAACGCTTAGTTCTGCAGAAAAAAATTACGCACAGATCCAAAAAGAAGCCACCGCGATCATTTTTGGTGTAAAGAAATATCACCAATATTTATATGCGCGTTCAAAACCTTTTATATTACGCACCGACCACAAACCTTTACTCTCAATATTCGGCCCACAGCGGGGTATACCTGAGATAACAGCGAACAGGCTACAAAGATATGCGATTTTCTTATCGGCATACAATTACATAATTGAGTACGTTCGTAGTGCAAACAACAGTGCAGATTTTTTGTCCCGGGCGTCGCTGCCAGACCGAGCCTCAAGCGCAGGCACGAGCACGGCGACCGACCGCGCGACGTACATAAATTTTGTATTGGAAGGTAGCAGTTTGCCAGTTACGTTAGAAAAATTACGCCAAGAGACGCAAAACGATGAAACGTTGAATAAAGTTATTCAACATGTACAGAATGGGTGGCCACGCAAAACAAATGATTTGGCATTGAAACCTTACCATCAGTGTAGGTATCAATTATCATTTGATAACGGCTGCGTAATGCGTGGACACAAATTAGTCATACCGCGGTCATTGCAGCGTCAAATAGTGAACGAATTACATAATTCACATTTTGGCGTTGTTAAGACTAAAGCGGAGGCGCGGGGCCGATTTTGGTTCCCAGGTATAGACGCCGCGATTGAACAGCTGATCGGCGCGTGCAGCGTGTGCGCGCAGCTGCGGCCGTCGCCACCCCGCGCGCCTATGTCACCATGGAAGTATCCTACGCATTGTTTTATGAGGATACATATTGATTTCGTAGGTCCTGTAAATGAGCACACTTATCTTGTTATTGTAGACGCTTATAGTAAGTGGGTCGAATGTTACGACATGAAAAATAATATATCGTCAATTAAGGTCATTGAAAAAATGTACGATTTCATGTCGCGGTTCGGAATTCCCCACACTATAGTTAGTGACAATGGTACATCATTCGTGTCTTCTCAATTTAAATCCTTTTGTGACACAAATGGCATTAACCACATTACTTCGCCAGTTTACCACCCAGCTAGTAATGGACAGGCCGAGTCGTATACAAAGATTATTAAAAAAGGAATAAAAAGTTCCATATTGAATTCAGGTAACAATAAAAACGTGACAAATAATTTATTAAAATATCTTTTTGATTACCGCAACTCACGGCATAGCACAACGGGGCAGTCTCCGGCCTCCTTAGTTTTCGGAAGGCAGCTGAGGTCTAGACTAGATTTATTAACGCCACAATCATTGCCCTCGTCCACCGAACTCGCGTCAACCGTCGAAAATAAACAGTGCTCGCAGCTTGAAAACTACGGCGGAACCAGCAGAACGCAATTTGCCCCCAACGAAGCTGTATTATATAAATCGTATACTAACAAAAACAAGTTCTGCTGGAACAAGGGGTGCATTATTAAACGTATTGGCAGATTAATATACCTAATACGCGATGAAATTACACAGGAAACAGTGAAAAGACACTTAAATCAAATATTAAAAAATAAAACTGCTACGGAAACATCGAGTACGCATATCTCTATTCCAATATCGGACAAGAGTGTTAATCTTCGTCACAAGCAATGTAGGCCTCCGGTGTTACGTCCTACTCCCCTATTTATTGTGCCAAGAAAAATAGATATTGGAACAGAGCAGGGAGGAGAAGAGATCCCGAGCGGGAGCGGTATCGTCAATGCGCCACCGTCACCACCGGCGCCGCCCGCGAGTCCGCTCGCGGCGTCCGCGCCGTCCGCGCCCGCGTCCGCGGAGCGCGTCGCGGCCGCGCCGCCGCCGCCGGTTACAGATGACGCGCTCTCAGTTCAGAATTCGGACAGTACAGTGAGGCAAAAAAGGAATCGTCCGAAAGTAGATTATAAGCAGTTCTTTTGATGAATATTATTTAAAATATGTTCGGGTCTTATAGGGGAGGGATGTTACGTATGTAGAAAAGGGTAGTTGTAAGTACATGCATACGGTGGCTGCGCCCACCGTCGTTAGATAATAAATCAGTTCGTATTTGACTGCCGTTGTGTCACTTGTGTCCCCCCGATCCATATCTAACAAGTATCTAATCTTAAATCATAATAAAGTACACGTTGAACCGTGCATTATGTATACCTACAGGGATATTAATTGCCCTGATTACTTACTGGCATTTGCACCGTCCTCATTGTTCCAAAATTAATATCATCGCGAGTGTATTTAAATATTTACAACACAAAACATTCCTGGCGGCCGCAAAGTTATCAAAGGGCGAAGGGACAGGCTTAAGGCCCCGTAAGCCTCAAAGTGAGGGGACGTTGAAAACCTTATTTTTATTTTACACGCCGAAATGTAAAACGGGAAATTGCTGGCGGCGATTATTAAAGAGATGGTGTGCAGTCGCACGTTTTAGCTGACAGCTTGTGACGCTGTTCGTTTGTTTATGTGACATTTATAGTACGTGTCATCCACGAAGGCGCGCCCCTCCACAGCCCATTCCATACAGTTCCGCATAGATTAGTATGAGATTCGCTGTGGAAGGGTGCGTCGTGGACAGGGCATTATCACTTTGAACATTCACTGTTATATGGAAAAAAACACTTGTCAAAATAATTCTCACCTGCGATTATAGATGGCAGCGATTTCAATTTTTTAATTGTAAGTTACAATTACAAATTGAAATCGCTGCCATCTATAATCGCAGTTGAGAATTATTTTGACAGTTGACAGTTACAATTTGTAGCCTAGGGTTACGCTGTTGTTGACTTTCGTGTCTTGTCAGTTTTGTTATTATATGAAAAATGTGAAAATGAAGCTTCTCGTGTGCGGATTTTAAATACTTATTGGTTTTTTAAAGAGTAATTAGAAATATGGAGACTTCCGCAAGTGCGCAAGTGAATACTGGAAATGGAAATTGAACAGTTTGCAGTGACATGACAGAAAACTGTTTGAAGGCGCATGGTTTGAAGTTTTGAGTGGTGTTTTGCGGTATTATTATTATCCTCTAGTTTACGTGAATTGTGTTATTTTGTAGAAATAAATTCTTGAACCATATACGTAAATCCAGTTGTTTTAATAAAGTTATTAGTACTGAAAATACAAACCCAAAATGATAGCTATGTGTGAGTGTGTTATGTACCAATGTGTTAGTGTATATGTGTGTACGTACCGTATGTGTGCGTGTGTGGCAAATGATTCTTATAGTTAGTAAATCGCGTACTAGATGGCGATGGTACATAAAGAAGCTGATGACTCTATCTCAGTATATAAGTAAGTTACTTTATGGTTGTTACCGACAAACTTTCAAATGTTAATGGGTACCTATTTGAAGATTCTTTATTTGTATGTCACAGATATATTTACAATCGCAATATGTTACACTAGTCTTTTTCCCGCGACTTCGTCCGCGTGGAACTCGTTTATTATCGCCGTTAAATTTAATTGCTATTTTTATATCACTTACCTAGTTATCGCTGCTCCATACAAACTTCCACTCCCTTAAGGAATGATTTCCGGGACAAAAAGTATCCAATGTCCCTCGCCGGGACTCAAAGTATCTCCATGCCGAATTTCATCTAAATTGGTTCAGCATCGGTCAAGCGTGAAGAGGTAACAGACAGACACACTTTCGCATTTATAATATTAGAATAGATAGTATGGATTCACATTTTGTTTAATTGTATAATACTTTAACTTAAAACGTACTATATTAATCGAAATATACCTTAGCGCCATGAGACTGTATAGATGAATTCCCCAAAAAATTTTTCCGGTATTCCGGAGACTATAGACTTCATTCTTTATCAGGTTCAAGTTCAAAAAATGCTATCTGAACGCTATACTATCTGAATACAAATGCTTGATTTGTTAACGGAAATACACATTTTTGAGAATTTCCCTCAATTTCTCATGGATTTCATGATAAAGGCTGGATTCTGATAACAATGGAGTCAACCTGGGAGCATGTGTTTTCAACAAAGAAAGAATTATTAAAATCGCTTCACAAACGAGGAAGTTCTGAGGGAAGACATAAATAACAATTGACAAAGTTATGCTGGAACAAACATATTACACGGATCGATTATAATACCTCCTTCCTGTTGGAAGTCGGTAAAAAGAACACAAGAATTGATTACCTCCTCATTTTTTTAAGTCGTTTAAAAAGAGAAAGCTCTATTAAAATAATGCACAAGTCAGATAAGCATTTTGTCGCTTGGGAATGAGTTTTACTTAGCGGGAACGTGTGCTTCTCTTTCCTACCCGGGAGCGACTGAAGCTATAGGCGCTAATTAGCGTCTATGCAGCGGTTAACATTTCAGGGATCGTCCTAATACAACGCGATCACGCGACTTTTACTCGCACGACCGCGCGATCAAACATATTGAACGCGAACAGCGGGGTAATCACGTAACTTTATGTACTACCGTTAGAGCATATTTAATGTCATTTTTGGACATTAGCTCATAGATTTATACGTCAAAATTGACATTAAATATGCTCTAACGGTAGTACATAACGTTACGTGATTACCCCGCTGCGCCGGTGTCCTAACTGACAATCGCGTCGCGTGACCCCGTCGCGCGATTGTCAATTAGGACACCAGCGTGGTAATCACGTAACGTTTTCGACCGTTAGTACGATAGATTTAAATGTCAAATCCCATACTAAAACTGACATTAAATATGTACCAACGGTAGTACATATCGTTACGGGATTACCCCGCTGTTCGCGTTCAATATGTTTGAACGCGCGGTCGTGCGAGTAAAACTCGCGCGTTCTAGCGATCATCGCGTGATCGCGTTGTATTGTACGAGTATTAGGACGATCCCATAGGCGCGTGTGTGTACCGTAAATATACTTACAAAATACCTAATATTGCGGTAGGGGTACTGATCTACAACGATGCCTGGTTTCAATTGAGTGATTTGCATCGTAATGGATGGAGTTCGTAGGCATTAAAGCGTTGTGTTATATAACCTTCAATAAAACACCACAGCAAAAATAAACGATGCTTTAACAGCGTTTAAGACGGTAAAGACTGCATCGTATTCCATTATTGCTTGTAAAATACTTATAGACGTTTTATGCTGACGTTAAGACATAGCTAAAGACGTATTGATTTGCAATTTTAAATAGAAAACTGTCGTGAGTCGTGAGCAGCTGAGCGGGCCGCGAGTGTACGTGAACCCGGCTAGTTCTCATGATTAAGGACCACGTATTACTTAGTCTGAAACATTTCGAGCGATATTCAACGTTAAAGACGTGAGAAAGACCCGTTTATTATATTTCAATGTGTTAATTCGAAAACGCCTACGTAAAATTTTGGGATTAGTTAGCGGACCCCAGCCATCCTTCAGGATGCAACTGAACTGGGGATTATTTTAGGATGATTATGATGATGATGATGATGATGATGATGATGACGATGATGATGATAATGGTGATGATGATTATGATGATAATCGTTATTTCGAAAGTTGATGATTAATTTGACAGGAAGTATTTTAAATCAATGAATGTGAGTCTATGTGAATGTGAGTCTGATAATCGCAAATAATGATAAATGTTATATATACTGTTGTAATGCTGTATTCAATTCAAATAATCATTAAACCATGAAAGAACTTCCTGAAGCTGAACTTTTAAGGAATACCATTACAACTACCAGCGGCACAGTTTGTTGCATACGTCAAAATGTGTACACCATTTCTTAGAGTTTTAATTAAAGAACGTCTGTGTTTTTATTTACAACGCTTTGCGGTGGTTCTTGAAATAAATTAAAGTAAACATGAACTTGGAATGCTCGAGAAAAATGCTTGCCGTCAGCGAAATATTTATTTTTATCCTTTACTTGGGCAAGTTAATTGAGTGTACAATGTACCCACATTATTTGAAATTTCTTTAGTCTTTGTATACTTTGTTTTTAATTTAGTTCACGTTGTTTATTTACCCTCGTGATAAAGAGGCTTTCTTGGATTTGTAATGTTGTGAAATATTGTTGGTTAATTTGAGTCGAGTGGGGAACTTGCGTTACGCATCGACAAATTATATTAGTTCCTTTTTTGTACTATTAAAAAAACTCATGCATCAACAAAAAATATCTTTAAAACGTCCAACAAAAGGTTCCTAACTCCTGACGCGTATGTTCTATCTCGTTCTCGCAATAATAGACGTCGCGCTACTACCTCACTTGCCTCATAATAACCACGGCTAGCTTAACTTGACCCCAAGATCCGTACTACTAGGCGTAAATTAAAGGTCCGACTTCACTCGCGGCCTAGGTTTTTGCGTCACGACTCAAAGAAATGCTGACAGGTCAGTGACCTCTCCCTTGACCTAGTACCCTAGTAGTAGCGGAAAACCCTATTTCGAAAATAATATTAATGTGTTATTATTTATATTGTCTAAAAAAAGGGTAGAGGGTAAGGGTAAAAAGGGTAAAGCGGGTATTTTTAAAGGGTCGGCAACGCATATGTGACGCGCCTGGCGTTGCAAGCGTCTATAGGCTGCGGTGACCGTTTACAATCAGGAGGGCCGTACGCTTGATTGTCACCGACGTCGTATAAAAATAATTAAAAGGGAAGTTATTTTTGGAATTGTAATTCGATACCAAATTTAATTATTATCTCAAGCGATTTTTTTACACCTGTATATAATCTATGGTGAATAGGGTGTGTGTATTTCTGCTTCCTTCATTATGGCACAGACTCTATAGTATAATGATTCCTAATCATGTATATCTGACACTTTCTTGTCTAAGGATTTTATAAAAAAATGCATTGATCATATTCCGTTTTAGATTACGAATCACATTGTATCATCACTTCACCATCATTATCGATCACAAATCATGATCATAATTCTGCACGTTATGGCACAGACTCTAAAGTATATTGATTTCTAATTGTGTATATCTCACAATTTCTTGCCTAAGGATTTTACTAAGGCATATGATATAAAAATGTAGATAAGTATCGAGTGAGTATGGTTCATTTCAGATAAGTTGGCGAAAATGCAATAGACGTCGAACTTTACAACCTCTTTTGTTGCTTAACATGAAAGAATTTAAATAACAAAGAGAGGACATAAAACTAACCAGACGGCTAACCGTTTTTTTAACTATACATGCCTGCGTAGTTGTTTTACAACCCTACTTGAAGATAACAATTAAACAATGCTGGTAATGCTTGGCTTTAACTGCATTTTCGCCACTTTATCTGAAATTAACTTTATCACTTATTCAGTATTTTGATATTTTCATTCCATTCATTGATCATATTCCATGTTAGATTACGAATCACGTTGTATAATGGCAGAAATTATAAGCCACCGAAATGTGGGCTCCCAGTGAGTAATTTTATATCAAGGTAACCAAATTAATTTAGCAACGTAAATAAAATTATTATACTACGTGATGTACCTCTAATCTTTATTACCAAATTTTACCAATCACGTCTTTCGTTACAATACATAATGAATGAGGCAAACTGGAGTGATCAGAGAAAATTTTCTCTTTATTTTCAACTAATTAAGCTAAACTAATTAAGTTGTGTTTCTCAAGAGGATCTATCTGAATTAAGATCTCGAATTTATATCAAATTTTAAACATGGATCAATCCAATATTTCTTTTTATAATTGTGTTAAGTTTGTAGGAGCCAAAACGAGTTGAAATTTGTGAATTTGGTTCTGATAAAAATCATCCCTCAATATGGATACTATTTCATCATCATTGGCTTGCCCTTATCCCATTTAGTTGGGGTCGGCGCAGCATGTTTTTTCTTCCATACCTCTCTATCGCTCGTCATCTCGGCACTCACATCCTTCCTCTTCATATCATCTTTCACGCAGTCCATCCACCTTTTCCTTGGCCTACCCCTTCTCTTGCATCCCTCCACATTCATAACTAATACCCTTCTTGTTAAATGACTCTCTTCCCTCTGACAATATGGATACTATTTATATTCATAAAAAAAATAACAAACCTGCTAACTAAAATATTTTTGTCCCTTTCTCACAAACACAAATGTGCTGAAAGCTTTAATACTAGGTTTGATAAACATTTATGAATAAGTCCTTTAACCATGACAAATGGTAAAAAAAAGGTTCAAAAGCAAGCAAACACGTTAAATGTAAATCAGGCTTAAATCCAATACATTTGGTCAGATAGACCGCCATTCTTGTTTCCGTGCCGCCAACAGGAGATCAAAGTAAACAAACAATTATTTGCCAGGTAACGTACACAGGTACATATTTACCCAGCGGTTGTGTAGCCACGGAAATTACTAATAGTTGATGTGTGCTTATGTAATAATGAGGAATTCATTTTGCTTGCTTGTTTTACCTCTCCACGGAAGCTGCGTTGTCTGGGAAGCAAATAAGATGATGCAGGTGTTGGATTTCCAATTATTTTATTAGTAAATTTGTGAATTATTATAGCATTTTAAGTGATTTTTATAAATGTGGGTAAGACAACAAAACTAGTTGATGTAGCCAGGTGTTCGCCCGGTGGCAGAACAAGGTATAAAAGGGGCTGCTAATTGATGAGCAGACCACTTGTTCTGTGACCAGCGCCTCGAACTGAGCTAAGTACCTTACTGTTTACTGTGTCTATGTACATAGAAGCAATTGCATGTTGAATAGCTTTAAAAATACTTGCTATCTATAAACTTGAGATTAAATTATGCTCAATATTCAGTCTTGATTATTACTTAAAAATAAAGCAGTACTTTTGAATATAACTCAGTTTTATTGCTTATATATCTACCTAATTATTTATTCAGTATCTTTAGTTTATTTAATGGCTTTTAGTAACGTCGTAAAGCATGCTCAAATATTTCCTATAAATTAATAGCATCGTAAATAAGTAAACATTATTCTATTCCTTTTCAGCAATACATGTACATTAAATAAATACATTAATTAATTAATAAAGAAATTAATTAATTAATAAAGAAATTAATTAATTAATAAAGAAATTAATTAATTAATTAAGAAATTAATTAATTAATAAAGAAATTAATTAATTAATAAAGAAATTAATTAATTAATAAAGAAATTAATTAATTAATAAAGAAATTAATTATTTAATAAATTAAGAAATAAAATAAATAAATAAGTAAAATAAGTAAATAAATAAATCAATCAATAAGTAAATAAATAAGTAGATAAATAAGTGAATAAATAAAGTACATATATAAAGTAAATATAAAAAGTGAATAAATAATATAAATACATATAGTGAACCCCGTGCTTTGGAAGGCACGTTAAGCCGTTGATCCCGGCTGCTGTCTATGGCAGCAGTCGTTAAGCCAAGTTGGAGGCCTTCGGGCGGCTTGAGAACTTCTAACAGTCAAGTTGCCCACTCACTTGACAAAGCCTAATCCCAATAAGGTCTAGTTTTCCCCTCGGGGTTGGAAGGTCAGATGGCAGTCGCTTCCGTAAAAACTAGTGCCTACGCCAAATCTTGGGATTAGGTAGCGGACCCCAGGCATCCTTCAGGATGCAACTGTACTGGGATAACGCTAGGAGGATGATGATGACATATAGTGAATCAATAAGTCGATAAATAAGTGAATAAATAAAGTAAATATATAAAGTAAATATATATAGTGAATAAATAAAGTTAATGAATAAAGTTAATGAATAAAGTTATGAACACAGTTATGAACACAGTTATGAACACAGTTATGAACACAGTTATGAATACAGTTATGAATACAGTTATGAATACAGTTATGAATACAGTTATGAATACAGTTATGAATACAGTTATGAATACAGTTATGAATACAGTTATGAATACAGTTATGAATACAGTTATGAATAAGGTAAATAAGTAGCGTAAGTAAATAAAGAAAATAAATAAAGTAAACAAATAGAGTAAACAAATAAACAAATAGAGTAAACAAATAAACAAATAGAGTAAACAAATAGAGTAAATAAATAGAGTAAATAAATAGAGTAAATAAATAGAGTAAATAAATAGAGTAAATAAATAGAGTAAATAAATAGAGTAAATAAATAGAGTAAATAAATAGAGTAAATAAATAGAGTAAATAAATAGAGTAAATAAATAGAGTAAATAAATAAAATATACATACATTACCAAGCTATATTAGTAATTACATTAATATTGAATAAAACAAAATTTAACACAGGCATGCCCAAAACCTATCACTCCCTCGACCATACCGACTGGGCCCACAGGAATGACAGAGTCAATATGTGCGGAACCGGTTCGGTTGCAGGTGCATAACGACGGCTGGCCTGGTACCGACCCGGTTTTGTTTCAAGGTTTCATTCTCTAGTGTCTATCTCTTCCGTTGAACAGCCGGAGGACCTCGTGCAGGCGAGACAAGCCGAGGCACTAAGGTCTTAAGGTCAATCAATGATGACGTTTTATCTGAACCTTCCTCAGTCAGTCGAGGATACTTGCAGTTAGTTGCAACCCCAAAGGAGACACAACATGTGCATATTTTTTTAATAATTATTTTTTAAACGGGGCTTAATTGGCAACATTTCAAAATGTATAATGATGCCTAAATTGAAAACCATTTCGGTAAATATGCTACCTACCTGAACGTAATAAAATAGTTTTAGTTTTTTTTTTGCTAGATTTGAAGAAAATCGCCAAATGTTATAAAACGGAAGTGTGACGTCATTCCTATGACTGTAAAGGAGCAATAACTGTCAACCATTGGTAATGCAGTCAAACATTCATACTAATGACGTCATGATTCACTTACGTTTAGCTACTTTTAGATTAGATATTTTTTAATGAAAATTAGGATTTCGGGAGGAATAAAAAACACGTGGACCTTAAAATTTATTTTTCTATCGATCTAGAGGATATAAAATGACCAACTTGAAAATTTGAAATGGGGCGAGTTTAGAAAAAGCTTTTTTATGCCGGGTTTGTACTACTGTCAGTGGTTTACCTTCGTAAATATCCTAACTATTTACTAAATTGGATGATTTGTTAGACGCATTTCCTGATATATTTTTTTTCTTATAGAATAAAATCCGTTCGACTTCTTGTCTGATCGTAATATATAGATAAACTAGAAACAGATGATTATTAAGCATTTTTATTGTCAGACAACAGGGAATCATACTATTACTCACTACCAAAGAGCCAAACACCTTTACCTACGTACTTAATAACATGCCTTTTATGTTTAGAGCATTTGCAAATTTTTCTTTTACGAACCAAGTGCTTTTCATTGCTTTTCATCATCAAATTATAATGCGCACTGCTAAGGTTTGGAATTCCCTGCTGGCGTCTGTATTTCCGTGTTCATATAACCTAAACCCTTATAAGGTATGAGTGAATAGGCATATTCTGGGTAAGCTCCGCTTCATATTTGGCCCCTGGCTAGATGTTAGTCAAAAGCAATCCCATTTTTATTAAAAAAAATATATAAATAAATAATAAATACATATTTGTGGACAATCTTACACAAATCAACCTAGTCCCAAACTAAGCAAAGCTTGTACTATGGGTACTAAGCGACGATATACATACTTATATAAATAAATAGATACTGAAATACATAGAAAACATCCAAGACCCACGAACAAATATTCGTGCTTAACACACAAATAAATGCCCCGGCCGGGATTCGAACCCGGGACCTCCAGCTTCGTAGGCAGGGTCACTACCAACTAAGCTAAAGCGGTCGTCATATGGCTGCTGTCTTATGAAAGGTTCCAGGTACTTCTATAAAATAGTATTTCGCAATACCTTACTCAATGAAATTGTTGGTTGCAAACGAAATACCAGAAAATCTGAGTTACTGCTACGTTTCATAGTATTTATGAAATTGTTGGTTGCAAACGAAATCCTGGAAAATCTGAGTCACTGGTACTTTATGCTAAGCTAAACTGTTGAATAAACTGAACGCAAAAGATGCATACTCCGGATTTCATAAGAGATATCATTTCAATATTCATATCAACATTTAAATAGCATGTATTAATACAACGTTCACAATGTAAATACGAGAAAGAAATTCTCCACATGTATTCAATACAGTCACTCCATTACAAAATGAATCGTATGTGGGGTTGTTAAGGTATGTTTCTCGTTCACGTTTGAAGCTTTTCATTCGGGTTTTGTAAGGCAATGAGGCTCATTTGGTCATGTACTCGTAGATAGTGCGAGTATCAAAAATGAATGCAATAGCGTCTAACTCTTTGTACGGTGTCGGAAGAGCTGAGGCTTCCATTTTGGTCTGTGTTATTCAGTCAATGTAATGTATATGTACGTCTTGGAACCTATGTCAAAGGACTTATTCCTTTTTGTGTAATGTATGAGAACCTTGATGATCCTAATATTCATACGTACTCGTATAATATAAGATTTCAAGCTGTAACTACAAAAAAAACCTGAATATCAATGTTTGTGATCGCACACTTATCATCGCAGCTTGAAAACATCAATAAAGATTAAGGCGGCGGGCGTTATCGTCTGATGGATATTTTTGTAAATGAAAGCAAAAAGGAACCGCAATTGGGTTCGATATAGCCTGCGGAGATAGCACGGTGGTGCGTTCAGATAGCAAGTCTAGTGGTTGAGCTACTGGAAAGTCTACTGACGAGATTGTTGGCTAGTAAAATGGCTTGGCCTCTGAATAAGGTACTGGCTAGGCTACTGGCAAGTTGCATTATAGTATCTTCATCAGTGCATGGCCGGGGAAATACCCGACAATACATGAGCCTGCGTACCGCTTGCGGTATCTAAGGTTAAGCAACGTGGGCAGCGGTCAGGACTTGGATGGGTGACCGCTTTGAGTGGTAACTAACTGAGCGCTCCCGTGCTTTGGAAGGCACGTTAAGCCGTTGATCCCGGTTGCTGTCTATGGTAGCAGTCGTTAAGCCCAGTTGGAGGCCTTCGAGCGGCTTGAGAACTTCTAACAGTCAAGTTGTCCACTCACTTGACAAAGCCTAATCCCAATAAGGTCTAGTTTCCCCTCGGGGTTGGAAGGTCATATGGCAGTCGCTTCCGTAAAAACTAGTGCCTACGCCAAATCTTGGGATGAGGTAGCGGACCCTAGGCATCCTTCAGGATGCAACTGTACTGGGATAACGCTAGGAGGATGATGATGATGATGATGACATGACCATGAATATCCTCCCGGATATTAACTGTAGAATATAAAGTATCAATTTATAAGCCTACACATTTTTCGCATGTAAATGTCTGTATTGTTGTAATTAGGTACATTGTATTAGATGTTTATGTCAATTAAAGACTTCTTACAACAAATTATCGTATTAAGATCGTATTCGTAAGATCGTTGATTGGCAAGTACTGTACTTAAAAGGTTTGTTTTAACGGGTATAAAAAGGTAAAGGTAAAAGGTGAATACATAAATATCGCGTTAGACCCGTTAAAACAAACCATTTAAGTATGTATAGTCATCCGTAGTCGAGTGCACTCGCAATGCTAGTAGCCGTCAGAGATGGAGAGACATCGCAAGGGAAAGTCTCAAGTCCAATGCCAAAAACAAATCCGGATGTGAAGATCAGCCGTGTACAGCATCCAAGCAGCCACGACCACTCTGACAAGAGTGTTACGACTGAGAAGAAGAAGTATGTTATAAAGCGCGAGAGTTTAAAGTGTTATAAATATGGCAAGTACTGTGTCTTAGTAAAGACAGCATGACTTATATCGCGACCGAAGGGACAGCAATATTTAGGCCGCGATAGTGCGCAAGCCTTTTGTCATAGCTACGCACTATCTTCTATTATGGCTCGTGATACATCGTTGTTGGTTTCAAAGGGATTTTTGGTTAAACATTCCTCTATATCTACTTTTCTACAACAAACTTGGAAAAGCTACTAAAAAAGCTACTTATAAAAGTTTGGTGTGGAAAAGTAGGTGCAGAGAGGTGGAAGTTTTGTGCCATTTTTATATACGGCACAAAACTTCAACTATTCCTACATATAAGTTTTCACACACGTAGAATTCTTAGGGTCTTCTTGTACCAAACGGAGCTTGGACCCGCTTTGACACCTACGGGGTAATCACGTAACTTTTCGAACGTACGGTAGGCATATTTTAATGCTATTTTTATTATGGGATTTGAAATTAAGATCTACCTTACGAGCACACCGATAACATTTAGAGATAAATTTCTAGATAATACGTACTATTACTTATTGTTCAATAAACAATTTTAATGCCCCACCTCTGCTTGCGTCTTCGGGCGCTTCCTTAATGACATATGACCGACAGTTGACCTATTGCTCGCATCCTAATAGGACGTATGTCGCTCCTGGCTGTGCCCTCACCTAAATGCCAGTACGCGCGTGTGTGTGTCTGTGTGCCGGCGACATGATCCCTGGACTTCGCATTAAAGGTATGTGAGCAAGGGACATGACCTAAAGACTATTTTGTAATCCTTTTTGTTAAATCTCATTTTAAACACTTATTCTGTAATAACTGATAATACTATCTAACTACAAGGTAACATTTATAAGGCGTTGCACGTCTTTTGTTTCTCTTGTGTTTTTTTTGTATTGTACTGTGTCCTTTAATTGAGATGTGCAATTAAGAGTATTTGTATTGTCTTTAACAATATTTACAATACAATACAAATATTCTTTATTGTTCACCAAATAAAGTACACTAAAACAAATAACAACAACAATAAAAATATTTAGTTTTATTTACAGCGTTTCATCTGCCTCCTAGCGTTATTCCAGTACAGTTGCATCCTGAATGCCCAGCCTCCACTACCTAATCCCAAGATTTGGCGTAGGCACTAGTTTTTACGGAAGCGACTGCCATCTGACCTTCCAACCCCGAGGGGAAACTAGACCTTATTGGGATTAGGCTTTGTCAATTGAGTGGGCAACTTGACTGTTAGAAGTTCTCAAACCGCCCGAAGGCCTCCAACTTGGCTTAACGACTACTGCCATAGACAGCAACTGGGATCAACGGCTTAACGTGCCTTCCAAAGTACGGGAGCGCTCAGTTAGTGACCACTCAAAGGGGTCAACCATCCAAGTCCTGACCGCTGCGCTGCCCACGTTGCTTAACCTTAGATACCGCAAGTGACTGCTATCTGATTTCTACAGCGTTTGTTTACAATTAAACCTTCTCATTAAGTCCACAACAGCCTAATAAGCACACCCGCTCAGCTTCGCTGCTAAGGTTTGGAATTCCCTGCCGGCATCTGTCTTTCAGAGTTCATCATTATAAACAGGAGTTCTTTAAGGCTGCGTTTCCACCAGAGATGTGCGAGGATGCGTTTTCATACATTTGACACCTCGCAACGCGCCGAGCGAGGTGTCAAATATATGAAAACAGATCCTCGCACATCTCTGGTGGAAACGCAGCCTAAGGCACGAGTGATAAGGTATCTTCTGGGTGAGCTCGCTTCACCGTTCGCCTCATCTTTGCCCCCTGGCTAGATGCTGGCCAACAGTAATCCCATTTTTAATAATAAAAAACCGGCTAAGTGCCTGTCTGACTACGCACATTATGGGGTTCCAAACCAACCCCTATATTAAGTAAGTCATAGGAAAAAAAATCTGATATATCAATGTATTAGTATTTTTTGGTAAAATATACGTAATAATAAACATTATCACCAAATTTCGAGTTCATAGGTCCACGGAAAGTTATAAAATACTTTTGTGACAGACGACAGACGACGGACGGACGGACGCGTGAGTGACGGCAATTAGGGTTCCATTTAGACCCTTCTGGTACGGAACCCTACAAAAAAAAAAACCAACAACCTAGCCTATCCATTTTCAGTAACGTCATAGTCTCACGTCACGCTCAATTATGAAAGTGTCCACAACACCTACACGATTCTGAGCATTAGTAGGGACAATAGTCACGGCGAGTCAACACGGTGCGCAAACAGTCGCTAATGACGTACCTTGTTGACTGGTCTACGGAAAACGTGTTAACTTAGGAGTGTTGCCACTTTTTGTTATTAGAGTATTTAAGCGACACAAGAGACTCGATTCTACTTAGATACTTATTTTTACTGCTTTCGAAACTAAACTGCGAATATGGCGACTTCCTGATTTGTCGCTGCGGAGGCAGTACGATATGAGAAAAGTGTCAAATGTCAGTGTCAGCTGTCAGTCGACTCGGTACCATTTTTTACTGCGCCCCTACATTTAAATGAGTGCTTCCTGACTGGCGCGGGATGCGCGGCGGCGGGACGATGCGAAGGCGGTACTGCTCCGCTTCTACGCATGATATTACTGCTGCGCAAACGTAATACTGACAGTATTATGTCAAGTGAGAATCTTTGCGACGTCAGTAAGTCTACGTCACATATCAATCCGCCCCGCCAAGTCAGGAAATTGCCTAATACGGCGCATTCACGGGCTCCAGCGACAGTAGAAAATAACAGAAATAATATGTGTACACCATAGTAACCCGTCATGAAAATACAATATGTCCCTATGACTTCTATGAATTTACCGCATTTTTGTCACAAACAACTCCCATAGACCCTTGTCAACTAATATCATCCAAAATGGCCGCCTTAAGCCACCAGTCACAACGTAATAACTGCCTGACGTCTCCGACGTAATATTGTTGTCAAAATGACGGCTCGTAAATAATTGTTTTAGTTGATAGTGTAACAAACATTAACAACTTGAAGAAAACCTGTGAGAGGTGAAGCAAGTATGTTTCTCAAGCTTTTCGTAGCGTTACGCGATTTCCTATACATACGGGGAAAAACATGGCTAACGGGTCTACGAGAGAGCGCCCGCTAGTATAGGTGGATTTGTGGCAGTGAATGTGTTAAGGATAATTTGAAATACAGTCTATTCATCCTTACGTAATCTACTCATGTAAACAAACTATCTTTGAAGATGATAATCATTACCAATACAAACATATTGTAATACTTCACGTAAGTTCCGACCTACTCTGTTGATAAAACTTGTAAAAAAACCGGCCAAGTGCGAGTCGAACGCGCGCACGAAGGGTTCCGTACCATTATCTAAAAAACGGCAAATATTGTATCCTGGGAGCCCCGTTAAATATTTATTTTATTCTGTTTTTAGGGTTCCGTAGTAAACAAGGAACCCTTATAGTTTCGCCATGTCCGTCCGTCCGTCCGTCCGTCCGTCCGTCCGTCCGTCCGTCCGTCCCCCGTTTTTCTCAGTAACCGTTAGTACTAGAAAGCTGTAATTTGGCATGAGTATAGATATTGATAACGCCGACAAAACGGTAGAATAAAATCTTGAAAAAAAATTTTTTTTAGGGTACCTCCCCTACATGTAAAGTGGTGGTGCAATTTTTTTTTCTTCCAAACTCCATCGTGTGGGGTATCGTTGGATAGCTCTTTTAAAAATATTATAAGGTTTCTAAGAGTATTTTTTGATTCAAGAATCGGTTGGCGTGATATTAAGCTTTGAAGTGATAATTTTCGTTATGGTCAAGTGTCCCCCCCCCCCCCCCTGCCAGCTAAACGGTGCCACCTAGGCATGTGAAAAAAATCATGGTAGTAGGATATACGATTAATTTAAAAGGAAAACTATCACAGCTAAGTAGACATTACTAGTTAACGAGTAATAGTCGAACTTCAGAAATGTACTTTGCAAAAGCAAACTTTAGAACAATTTCCATTGATACCTTAGATAATGTTGTTAATTCTGTCAAAAACGTAGTAAATTATAAGTTTGCGAACTTTTTAGTTTACATAATGTAACGAGTGGACGACTACGGAACCCTACCTTGCGCGTGGCCCGACACGCACTTGGCCGGTTTTTTAATATTTGTTGTTATAGCGGCAACAGAAATACATCATCTGTGAAAATTTCAACTATCACGGTTCATGAGATACAGCCTGGTGACAAACGGACAGACGGACGGACTGCGGAGTCTTAATAATAGGGTCCCGTTTTACCCTTTGGGTACGGATCCCTAAAAATATTCTTTTGTCTTTTTTGTAATAATATGTGTGTCTTCTGTGGCTATGAATAAACGTTTCTTTCTTTCTTCATTTCTTTCTTTCTTGGAAGTTACCTCAATGTCTAAATAGAGAAAGGGCGGGTTACCTCGACATCTTAATGGCTTTTTAGAAGCTGTATGTTTTCACCAAGAAATCTGTCAACAAGTCCACTTAACATATGTGTAAGGAAAGGCTGGATAAGCAGACATAATTATCCGTACTTAATATTATAAATGCGAAAGTGTGTCTGTCTGTCTGTCGCCTCTTCACGCTTAAACCGCTGAACCGATTTGGATGAAATTTGGCATGGAGATAGTTTGAGTCCCGGGGAAGGCCATAGGATACTTTTTATCCCGGAAATCGTCCCTTAAGGGAGTGGAAGTTTGTTTGGAAGAGCGATAACTAGGTAAGCGCCTGATATAAAAATAGCAATTAAATTCTATCGCGATAAATGAGTTCCACGCGGACGAAGTTGCGGGAAAAAACTAGTTTCACTATAACTCCATTGTATTCTGAGTGAAGCATTAAGTAGACAATCGGTACAAAAATCAATTACATAAGAATAAAAAAGTTTTTCACGAACGAAGCAAGTTGTACGCTTACTTCTTACTTACTTCCAGGGGCGCTACAACCCTTTGTGGGTCGTGGCCTCCTCCACAATGTTTCTCCATTTGTCACGATCCTTGGCGACCCTCTTCCAGTTCGTGAGCTTGCCCATCGCTCTTAAGTCCTCCTCTACGCAGTCCCTCCATCTTTTTTTCGGTCTGCCTCTGGGTCTCTTCTGCTGTGGTATCCACTCGGTCATGATTTTAGGTGTCCGGCATTCTTTCCAAGTGGCCTGCCCACCTCAGCCTTTGGGATTTGCAGAATCTGACTATCGTTTCGTGGGATATACGTGCATCTATATCATGGTTCATGAGATGCCTATATGTTCCATCGTCTTCTTTGACGGGTCCGAATATCCTTAAAATAAGTTGTACGCTTATGTGCTTTAAAGTGAAAGTTAAACCTCTTTTGAACCAAATTCCTTTATCTATACCCACTGAAACAGCACATAGATAATTGGATCAATTCCGTTCACTGCAAAAGTAGCTCTAGCGAGCGAGCTATCGAAACTTTCAGTATTTAAAAGCTCCGTAAAGCTGTAAGTTCCGAAGCCGGCTGAGCTTCCAGATGCTTTCAATATCATACATATTCGGAAAGCGCAAGCGATATGGAAAAGCTGGTGAAAATAACAGGAAAGGTCGTACAGAACAAAATGAGGTATTTTATAAAGAAATATTTATTTCATAGGTTTTGTTTTAATTCATAATAAGACGAGAAACAAAAAAAGATCACTCAAATAATTACCTAAAATTAGAAATAAAAATAATTAATAGATAAATAACCTACACCCCGCCCTTCATTGGTATATAATAGTTTTCCAATAATAATGTTTGAAAATCGTGTAAGTTTAAATCGATATATAATAGTTTTGTTTTGTAGACGTA
Organism: Cenopis cana; assembly: GCA_951800055.1. Taxonomy (NCBI): domain Eukaryota; kingdom Metazoa; phylum Arthropoda; class Insecta; order Lepidoptera; family Tortricidae; genus Cenopis; species Cenopis cana. Next base: position 20,785,864 of record OX637476.1, on the reverse strand, counting down.
TTGGTTAACATACTTAGTTCTAATTTTGAAACAATGTGTTTTTATTACCGTACATTCTATCTAATAAAAAAATACTATTTTAGTTGACCACATGGTCTATAACTCGTCAATTTTATCGACTTACATACTTGTAAAGTGATAATAAAATAAGCCCCAGGAAGGATTTTTTTTTAATTTAGTGTGCAATGCATCACTTCGGCTCTTAATTGACTAACCACACCATTCACAAAGCCAGCCTGACTCGGCAACAACACTTCACAGCTTAGATTGCCATCATACCATATCAAAGTCAAGACAACGCATGCGTAATCAAAAGCACTTGATCGCAATAGAGACTTATGAAGTGTACTACCGTGTAGCACCTGTGTAGGATCTAGTGTGAGTGGTGGATTACAGTTGAGACTTGGCACTTGGTTTGAGTTGACCACATGGCGTGCATCAAGAGGCTATTAGCGACGTACACAAAACCAACAGTATGAAGACTAAGCGTTGAGGCACTAAAATACAATTAGGCGACTTCCCGATTTGTCGGTGCGGAGGCAGTACGATATGAGAAAAGTGTCAAATGTCAATGTCAGCTGTCAGTCGACGCGGTACCATTTTTTACTACGCCTCTAAATTTAAATGAGTGCTTCCTGACTGGCGCGGGATGCGCGGTAGCGGGACGGTGCGGAGGCGGTACTGCTCCGCTTCTGCGCATGATATTACTACTGCACAAACGTAATACTGACAGTATTATGTCAAGTGAAAATCTTTGCGACGTCAGTAAGTTTACATCAAAGAAGAAAATGTCACATATCGATCCCGCCTCGCCAAGTCAGGAAGTCGCCTTAATCAATCAGAATGTTGTTGAGGTAAAAATAATCCCATCAAAAACATTACATGTAAAAAGATGCCAGTCTCGCAACACAGTTCTTCTACAACAAAAAAGTAATGATATGTAATGTTAAACCAAGTCGGTTATTTTAGTCAATAGCACCGGAGGGGTGTCCACAGAACAAGATTTCCACCGACTTGCATCGTCGTTATTTTTTTAAATATATAGAATGACTTGGCCATCGCACACAACGCTTTACTTATATATGTGTATCGCTCAAACTCGCTCAAGCTGCATGTCATTAGGGCGCTATGTTTAATTAGGAATATTTTAATAATCAGCTGACGATTGTTCTTTTGCCATTATGTAGCCGTGCGATAGCCAAGCCATTTTATATATTTAAAAAAATAACGACGATGCAAGTCGGTGGAAATCTTGTTCTGTGGACACCCCTCCGGTGCTATTGACTAAAATAACCGACTTGGTTTAACATTACATATCATTACTTTTTTGTTGTAGAAGAACTGTGTTGCGAGACTGGCATCTTTTTACATGTAATGTTTTTGATGGGATCTCATCTCTTTTTGTAGGCAGTCCTTCTTTTTTCTTTTCAGGTAAGACTTCTTGTAAAGAACATTCAAACTGCAAAAGTAACTTTGTAATCGCATGTATTTTGTATAGAATTACAAACTTACTTATGCAGTTTGTGTTTTTTGTCAGGGTCACCAGGTACTCAAGATTTTATAGTTTTCCATTTATGTGGCCATTAAACCCTAACTCTGGTCCAAGTTTCAGCTCTCTGAGTTTATGGGAAGTACTAGTTCTATTCTTATGATTATGAGTGTGTGAGTTTCGAAAATGCGAAACTTTGCTTTCGCTTAACTTCGGAACTAAATAACCTACAGACTTGAAATTTTGGATTTTAAGTATGTGATGTGAGCTTACTGGATGTCGAAAATTTCTGCGTTCTGGTCTTATCCAGAGGTTCTCAAATAGGGGCTTGAAAATGCGGCGAAATGGTTCCAGTAAAGGATGGTACGGCAGTGTTTGCTTCGCGCTCGACTTGGCGGGGGCACTGCCGTGCCCCCAGATTGATAACAAGAGGCTATTAGGAACGTACAAAGCTAGGAGTATAAAAGCAATTGAAAAAAACGTTCAGTAACTAAACGACAGACATTGGAACAGGCCAAAAAGTGTATTTGTTGAGGTAAACAGAATTGATTATATATTAATAACAGTCCTTAGTCCCAGGTAGGTCGCTAACTTAAATACCTTGCACAATGTATTCAATAAGTGGTAGCATGTTCTGTGGTGTTAACCCAATCGTGACGTATCTATATATAGATTTACGATGTTAAATCTACTAAACTGATTTAAAGCCATAACCCATCTTAATTGTATAAGTTACAGAAATTACCAACGTACATTAGACATACGCAAAATATTTGTTAAGTTCATAGAAGCATATTAAAATATTTTCTTACTAGACATAAGCTTTAATAATACGCTAAATTCTTGATTCCAAAATAGTTTGAAAGCAAAATGGCCGCTTGAAATAACCGCAAGGACGTCGGGCAGAAATAACCTGACCCAGTGCAGGTCATTGCATATGTTATAAGTAATGCCTGTGAATCGTGTGCGCATAGTACGGATAAGTATGCTCCTATTTTGACTTAATTGAGAGCATGTTTCAAATGGTTGACTGTTTAACGTAAACAATCTAATTAACTTGGTTTATTTAGCATAAGTGTTTACCGAGTTAGGCGGACAAAAATCCTAAAAGGGTCTCTTATTTCGCTGCGTTTAAAGGTCAGATGGCAGTCCTGGGCACAAAATTAGAATCTATAATATATATGTACGTTGTCCAAGACGTCTGTACCCTTACCATGAGTTTGCAATGTTTGCATTGCCGTATTCGCTAGCGACTGTGTAAACGATTTAGTATGGCGGTTCTTAGCGTAACAGCCAGAGGCGCTGTACTTTTGTTTATACTAATCGTTTACGCAGTCGCTAGCGAGTACGGTAATGCAAATATTGCAAACTCAAAGTAAGGGCACTGTATGATACAAACGGAAATGCCGCAAACCGCACACACGGCCCCAGGTCGCAAACCTGTTTTTTTTTATTACCACCAATTCATCTCCACCTTTTTTTTGAAAAGAAAAATCTCTCGCTGACTGCGAGTGAATGGGACAATCTTGATGTATTTCATCAGTAAACAGGCAAAAAACCGGCCAAGTGCGAGTTGGACTTCGCACATTTAGGGTTCAGAACCGACCGCAAAGTTAAGTTGGTTTTTATAGGAAAAATAAGGAAATTTCAAAGAAAAAATCTAATTTATCAATATATTTGTATTTGTTGGTAAAATATTACCAAATTACGAAATTTTAAGTTAATAGGTATTTGGGAAGTTAAAATATTCTTCGGAACCAAATTTCGTAAAAAAAGCTGACTTTGGTGGCTTCTCATTGCTTTGTTTTCCAATATTTTTTTAAATTAAAATAAATATAGTACCTACCTACTCAATGAGCTCTATACAACGATAACCCACTCGATAGGGTAGGATAAAAAAATTTTTTCGCTGTACGGGAGCCCCCTTTCAAAACATTTAAAAATAAGTTTTGACTATTTGTATGGCTTCGGGTCAACAAGATGCTTATACTGTGTAAATTTGAAGCCTGCAGCTCCAACCGTTAGGCTGTAAAACCTGTGTGACAGACGACGGACGGACGTCTGGGCGTCACCAATAGGGTTCCGTTTTGACCCTACGGGTACGGAACCCTAAAAAGAAATTAGGAGTAGATTTATGGAGATGTAGAGAATTATCTACAATGGAATTAGTAGACTTAGAAAAAAGTAACGAAACTTTTTAAACGGCAATCCATGTCCAAAGTGATTAATGAAAATGAACAATGATAAAATTTTATTTTTATTTTATACCTTAGAGGTAGGATTTTGTACGATTCCTTTGTTCTGTTCAGAATATAAATTAAAATTTAATTGTATCTAAGACGTAATTAACAAAGTTAGTCTAGACATAACTTTTGGAATAAATTTAAAATGTAATTATTTCAGCAAAACTAGACAGATGTGATTTAGTTTTATTCGAGGTATAATAATTAGAACAATTAACTAAAATAATACTATTTATTCATCATCATCATCCTCCTAGCGTTATCCCAGTACATTTGCATCCTGAAGGACGCCTGGGGTCCGCTACCTAATCCCAGGATTTGGCGTAGGCACTAGTTCTTACGGAAGCGACTGCCATCTGACCTTCCAACCCCGAGGGGAAACTAGACCTTATTGGGATTAGGCTTTGTCAAGGGGCAACTTGACTGTTAGAAGTTCTCAAACCGCCCGAAGGCCTCCAACTTGGCTTAACGACTGCTGCTATAGACAGCAACCGGGATCAACGGCTTAACGTGCCTTCCAAAGCACGGGAGCGCTCAGTTAGTGGCCACTCAAAGCGGTCACCCATCCAAGTCCTGACCGCTGCCCACGTTGCTTAACCTTAGATACCGCAAGCGGTACCTGGCGCCGCTGGGCCACGAGCGAGAACTAAAATAATACTATTATAAACACAATTCTAATAAAAATATAAGTAGGTAAGTAAGAGTGTTTTAATAGGTATAAAATCTTTAAAAATCGTTTCTCAAGACCGTTTCAAGTGTTTTATGCTATATTTATTTATTTAATCATTTATTTCAGGCATCTTTGGCCCATAATACAAATACCTTAAAGACTAACATACATATTATATCATTATATGGTAACACCATTTAGAAATACTAAAATTGAATGATAAAAGACGCACCTACTTTAGATTATTGAGCCTCATAAAATAGTATCACTCGTGTGACCTTATTATGAAACTCGCCTTCGGCTCGTTTCATAAAACACACTCGTGTTTTAATGCGCCTCATTATGTACAGTTGCATACACTACTTTATCTACATCCATATATTAAATCCTCTTTCATGTGTTTCGTGTGGGCACTTCTCGGCGGCGTGCGCCATGTTTGCGTCGACAGGCCGGCCCGCGCCTCCGCCGCCAGCCCGCAGCTGTGTCTTAATTTTATACGTGATCTCGTTAAAGTGTTATATTTCGTGATCTAATAGGGGACGCACGCAACAGCCGCACAGTATATTATAAAGCGGGGTCTTATCTACAGTATTTGAACTTATAAAAGAGGATTTACTATATGGGTGTAGATAAACCTATTTAATGACAATATTCGCGAACGCAAATTTACATTAAAAGTGTACATAATTACTTATTACGGTGTATTGTCCGCATTTTTTTTAGCTTCTGAGTAAGTGGCATCATGAAATATAACATTTCATACACAAAATGTCATAACTCATTAATTATAGTACTGTTATACGCCCTTCTTTAAGCACAGTTTAGAGTACTGTAATGTGTTGTATTACGGTGCATGCAGCACAAATATAAACCTTAATTTTGAGGAGTTGAATATGTTTTGCTCTGTTTGAATGGATGGAGATTATGAAAACTGTAATGAATACCGTATTAGAATGTTGGCGAATTTAACTCGGAACAAATTTAATTTGTTTGAGCAATATGGCTGACGTGCGTTTTGGAAATGTTGGACTTTATTTCGAGAAATAACTCAAAACGCAATAACCTAGGAGTATTTTATACTGATGAACGTTATCGTTTTCGTAGAGTAAATCCTAATTAAAATGAATGCCCGGCTAATGTGTTTGTGCTCACATATTATAATACAATAAAAATAACCTTTATTTCACACCATACACAAATTAATCACAATTTTCGCAATAAATAACATTATTGAAACATCTTCAGATAGAGGTTTGTTTTCAGATAGGAGCGTAGTGCTACGAAATCGTTGGCATTAAAAGTGTTAAAAATCATGCCATTACGCACACTGCTACGCAGTGCTACGACAAAATGAGCGGACGTAGCAACGCGTAGCACGAGAGTTCGTAGAGTTTAATACACAAAAGCGTAGCACTAGTAGCGTTCAATAAATGGATTTCTCAACAATACGGTATTTGACACATGTTAAAATTTATAACATAGTGTCACTTTTTGGATAGTTAGCCATCAAAATATCACAATAAATCGTCAATTATAAAATTTTACCAAAATCATAAAAAGATATGAATCATCAAAAACTCAGAAAATGATGTAATTTTTTTTACCGTCTAAAATTCAAATAAAAGGTATCAATAGAATGCTTATGTAAAAATAAAAAATAAATTGTATGGCAACTATGTACCTAAACGCATTATTTTACGACTAAAACAGCAAAATACTAATTTTCCCATACAACGGTTGGTCGAATGCTGTGCAAGTGGCGTCATTTGCCAGGGCAAATTTGTAGGAGCCTTTTTGACGGCCGCTAGCGTCGAGTTAGGTTTGTCCCTAATTTTAGCCCTTTATTGTGCTGTAATTGTTGTTGGTCTCATATAGACATTTGATCTTATATAAAAACTGGTTCGATTGGCATTATAAAAATTTTTTAGTCAAATAGTGTATTAGGTACAACGATTTTAATTTACTGTTACGTAAAATCCAGTTCCGAGAGTTCTGAGTTATAACCACGGTTTAAGAACTTAAATGTAAGATACCTAATTTACGCCTTTACCGGACTAATTAGAGTAATAACTCTCAAGCGACGGAGTTAGAGAAACTTTGGATTTTCTTGGAAACCTAAAATTATGATTTTATTATACTCTTGAAACATTTGTCACAGAAATCACCATTACCGTGTTTGAAAAGCACTTATATTATTTACATATAAATCTCCAGGGTTTGGCGTAGGACAGTTCCTACTTTTGACGAATGCAACTTGACTGCCATCTGACCTTCCAATCCAGAGGGGAAACTAAACCTTGTTGGGATTTGATCTCACGATGTTTTCCTTCACCGGAAAACTATTGTTAAATAACAAACCGTCAAGACTTTTGAAAGAAAGAAAAAAATAAAGTAATATAAAACATTCGTAGCACAAATACAGTAAAAAACAGCAAAACATCACAATATATTCAACATAGCCACGAAATGGCATCAGCATAGTGCCATTAGCTAGCGCTGGTCTTCCTTTGGGACCACGTGAAGCCACGAAGGACAAAAACACAAAAGTAATTGACAGAAAAATAAAACGTATAAAGCAAATATCTGGGCGGCCGACCTTTGCTCGGCGTTTTCCTGAGCTTGAGACCTAGCTAGATCGATTGCTCGTCCCCGAAAACCCCCACATACCAAATTTCATCAAAATCGTTAGAGCCGTTTCCGAGATCCCCGTAATAAATATATATAGAAATATAGATATAAATATAGATATATACAAGAATTGCTCGTTTAAAGATATTAAAACAATAAATAATCGAAAATACAATTTTTCACCACACTTCGCTAGCGTACTTGCTCAAATCAATTTTAGCCGACGAAATAATATTTTCTACGTAGGTAACTTTTTTAATCCAGCGGTACAGTTCGTACAAAATTCTAAGTACAAATTCTATCAAACGAACGCAAGCAAAAAACTACTAAGAGCTCTGACTGTAAGGTACACTCTTGCTTGCGTTCATTTGACAGTATTTGGCCTTACAGTATTGAACGTACTACGATTATACCAGCCCGGTTCGAACCAGAGACTTTCTTCAAAATCGCGTAGCTTACAGCTCGGCTACATTATCATTTGCTAAAATTGAAGTATATAATTGGGTCCAGACTATCCCTTAGCGGAACCCTCTCAGCGTTATTGGGCCCTCCATAATGCATGCGCCCTTTGTGACCAGCCGACATGACTCTTTAAAGGGCCACCCGCTTAAATATTCCTCAGGCCGGGATAAAACATTAACCGAGTCCGATACATAGTATAGTTATGTGTAATCATTTGTACTCATATACGTTTTAAAGTTCCGTGCCTGAATGTTCCAAATGGAGCCCTATTTCTCTCACGCACGCGTCTGTGTGTCTGTATGTCCGTCGTCTGTCACACAGATTACACAGCCAAGCGGTTGGAGCTAGTTTTAAAATTTTTGGGGGATCTGTGTTATCAAGTGAGTGGGCAACTTGACTGTTAGAAAGTTCTCAAGCCGGCCGAAGGCCTCTAACTCGGCTTAACTACTGCTATCATAGACAGCAGCCCGGATCAACGGCAACGGCCTTCCAAAGCACGGGAGCGCTCAGTTAATAACCATTCAAAGCGGTCCATCCCATCCATGAACTGATCTGGGCCGACATTGCTTAACCTCACATACCGCACGCGGCGCGCGGACGCCGCTGGGCCACAAGCGATCCTAACAAAGGAAAATTGTCATCATAATAAAAAAAAAAATATCGATTCCTCTCCGCCAAGCCAGGAAGTCGCCTAATGTTGCTTAAACTAAGGCGACTTCCTGATTTGTCGGTGCGGAGGCGGTACGATATGAGAAAACTGTCAAATGTCAGTGTCAATTGTCAGTCGAGGCAGTACCACTTTTTACTGCGCCCTTACATTTAAATGAGTGCTTCCTGACTGGCGCGGGATGAGCGGAAGCGGGACGATGCGAAGGCAGTACTGGTCCGTTTCTGCGCATGATATTACTACTGCGCAAATGTAATACTGACGGTATTCCGTCAAGTGAGAATCTTTGCGACATAATCAGTAAGTTTACGTCATAGGCGACTTCCTGACTTGGCGGGGCGGGATCGATATTTGACATTTTCTTCTTTGGCGACTTCCTAATTTGTCGGTGCGGAGGCGGTACGATATGAGAAAACTGTCAAATGTCAGTGTCAATTGTCAGTCGAGGCAGTACCACTTTTTACTGCGCCCTTACATTTAAATTGACTACCAAACTTAATCCAATGTTGTAATGTATGAGCTTTCAAGTTTCTGGCGGCTAAAGCCTCATTAAGCGGGACAAACGTAGTATTTAAATATGAAGTTCTTTAATTATGAATAAATCATAAAATATATAAATAATTTTAATTTTTCTAATTCAGATCATTTTAGGTGAAGAGAAAAACTACTTATTTCGATTTTCAATGTTTTCGGCAAGCACTTAGGGGTACCCGATAAATTGGGCCGTAAGATCGGTACGTCTAGTCAGGGGCGACTCACTCACGTGACGTCATCGCGCCGCTCAAAGATCCCCTTCAATGCGATGGAAAGTGATGCGCGTGCGATAGAAGGAGATGGCCAAGCGTAGGCACGTTTGGCTTGCCTCGCGGGGATTTGTTAACAGTGAGGCTTCTGTACGTAGTACTATTACTTATTCTGTGGTCTAGTGAGGCCTTAAATAATTATCGATATGAACAGCACTGGCTATATTGTGGCAACATTTGTGCATTTTGACTTGTCAAACAACTTCGTCTAATGGTGGACCAGAGTGTACATGTACATACGTAAGCCTTTGGCACATTTCGTATGAACAAACCTGACATTTTGGGCCCGTTGTTAGTAAAATCGATATTAGTTACTTGGCTAAATCTGGTTAACGTGGAAGTTTACCTGAGTGTTTTAGTTTGCTACTAAATTATCGACTTTAGAGCGTAAAATGGAAGTTGCTACTGTATTCCATGTACAATAGTTACTTACAGACTTAAGTAAGTTCAGACGACTTAGGTATATACATTTGTGTCCGTTGATGCATTATCAGCTTTGGCCAAAAGCATTGAGAACGTTTTTCATATAAAAGTGAAATATGTATATCCTTAAAAGGTTTGTTTTAACGGGTCTAACGCGATATTTATGTATTTACCTTTTTTACCGACGTTTCGACACGGGTTTCACCGGCCGTGGTCGCGGATATGACTGTCGTCTCAGCAAGTTGTCAACGGAGATATGGGTACACAACATTTGACTACCCTACAAAAGTTAACAAAAATGTGAGGGATAGACTCGAAAAATGTTCACTACCCGTCCACTTTGTTTCTAATTGTATAAGGCACGGCACACAGCACTCACAGTGTCCGCGCACAGATCCGAAGATTTACCATGAGATTTTATGTTTTGTATCACTGGTCCCCAAGTGACCAGCAGTGGTTTAGGTGAGTGTGAGTGGTTAGACCCGTTAAAACAAACCTTTTAAGTATGTTTACAAAGCGCGAGAGTTAAAAGTGTTATATGTACGTATATCCTATCCTACTATATAATATTATAAATGCGAAAGTAAGCGTGTTTGGATGTTTGTGACTCAATCACGCAAAAACGGCTAAGCGGATTATTATGAAACTTGGTATACAACGAGATTATAGCCTGCATTAACATATAGGATACTTTTTATCACGAAAATCATCCCTTTTACGCGAACGAAGTCGCTGGCAAAAGCTAGTAAATAATAAATAAATATTTATGGACAATCTTAAACAAATTGACCCAAACTAATCCCAGCTTGTATTATGGTTACTACTAGAATGCCTTGTCTGGGATTCGAACCAGGGATCACCAGCTCCGCCAGGCAGGGTAAAGCGGCAATTACACTTCGTCATTCACCTAATGCGGTCGCCGAATTCATTTTAAACTACTTAGGCCAACGAACGTCGTCTTTACACTAGTCTGTCCGCCTACTACGGCGACTTGGCAGCTGTCGATCGCCGAATGCGGCCGACTAACGTGTTCTTTACACTTTTGCGGTCGCCGCATGCAGAATGCGGCGAATGACGAAGTGTAATTGCCGCTTAAAGAGGCTATAAGTCTATGAATCTATGAATCATTTATTTATTTTATTATCATCATTTATTTGACGACCGCTTTAGCTTAGTTGGTAGTGACCCTGCCTACGAAGCTGGAGGTCCCGGGTTCGAATCCCGGCCAGGGCATTTATTTGTGTGATGAGCACGAATATTTGTTCTTGGGTCTTGGATGTCTTCTATGTATTTAAGTATTTATTTATCTATATAAGTATGTATATCGTCGCTTAGCACCCATAGTACAAGCTTTGCTTAGTTTGGGACTAGGTTGATTTGTGTAAGATTGTCCACAAATATTTATTATTTATATTTATTTTATTTATTATAGAAAATTCTATGTATAAAAAAAACTAGCTACTTTTATTGACGTCGTGGACCTTTTAGGCACGAGTGAATAGGCATCTTCTGGGTGAACTCGCTTCACCATCGGCCTCATCCTTGCCCCCTGGATGCTGGCCAAGAGCAATTCCATTTTTAATTACATATATATATATATTTATTTGTGGACAATCTTACACAAATCAACCTAGTCCCAAACTAAGCAAAGCTTGTACTATGGGTACTACTAAGCGACGATATACATACTTATATAGATAAATAAATACTTAAATACATAGAAAACATCCAAGACCCAAGAACAAATATTCGTGCTCATCACACAAATAAATGCCCCGGCCGGGATTCGAACCCGGGACCTCCAGCTTCGTAGGCAGGGTCACTACCAACTAAGCTAAAGCGGTCGTCAAATTTGAAAAAACGTGGTTAGGTGACAAAAGGAACCTTCGGCTTCTTACGGCACAACACGGGAAAAAGTTGGAAATAATTATATATTGAAACACACTGTCATTTTTGTGGTAGTAGATTGAATCTAAGGTCACAGATTTACTATCATGAAGTTCTGTGAATAATACACGGCCTCAATTCGGCTATCTGTTCCACACCTAATTCGCCTTTCGATGTGTTTCGCATGACGCATTTGAACTTGGAATGTGAAGCGGCGAACATAAACAGGTCACCAGCCTAGTCCACGACCACTATCAAGCTCAGCATTAAAATAACGGCGTGTACACACTCGGGGAGATTTACATAAGCCCTTGAGGGGGTGGGGGAGGGGGCGACGTGATAATAAAGTTCGGCAAGATCGCACAACACCGCGGCCGCGCGGAAAACTGGGGCGGTCGCAGGGTTGTCACTGCGTTTACGATTTTATATCTAATTTTTATATATTTTTCTGACTAATTTTTATACATATTTTTATAAAATGATGGCGACAAACCAACAAACATACGATCTGTCTGATGTTCAGCAGATACTGTATATCGTCGCTTAGTACCCATAGTACAAGCTTTGCTTAGTTTGGGACTAGGTTGATATGTGTAAGATTGTCCACAAATATTTATTTATTTATATATATTTATTTATTAATAATGCGATTGCTCTTGGCCAGCATCTACCCAGGGGGCAAAGATGAGGCCAACCCTATTTCAGATCAGTACCTAGTTGAATATATACATGCAAAATGTCAGTCTTTCTCGTTCATTTTAAGATACAATTATCCAGGCTTGCGGACAACATTAACCTCTGGCTAGAAAAGGATCAGAAGTATGGTTAATACTAAACAGTTTTTCAATTGCGTTTTAATAATAAATAAATAAAAATAACATGTTTTTCGTCGGCAACCCTAGGCAAGTGCGGTCACCGCAGGATTTATCTCTGTCCTTAACTCAACTTGTTACCAACTGGCATTAGCGCGTTGACACTGAATTCTACACAATTCTACATAATTCTACACAATTCGGTATTCTGTAGAAACGGTCAGTCGGGGCTAATAGCCGGGCCTTAATCAAAACTTTACTTAATCGTTTTACGGCCGGGTTCTAAGGGTCACTATTGGTAGAGGTCAGTCTAACACGACATTTTGCATTTATTATGTCAATTCAATTCAAAATAATTTTATTTCACATAGACTCAAAAGAGTGCTTGAGAAACGTCACAAAGAAAATCACACATGACCAATCATACAAAAAAGTCATACATTAATATCAGATCTAAAATGTATGCATAAACTTTCAACAGCTCGGTAAGGAGCTATTTAACTGAGTAAAATGTTTTTTTTTTTTAGTTAAGGCGATATATGGATTGAAAGAGACACCCTTTGTTTTTCGCTCACGACAAAACGGGATGCAACCCTCTCCGAGAATGGTTTTTAGACAAATCTCGTTAAATATCTGACTGTGTGCAGGTTTATTAAATTTCCTCTTGTCAGTACCTAGATGAGGCAAATTACCATCATATTAACTTAATCGTGTCTTTTAATAATGCGTTGTTTTAGTAGGCTGAGGAAAAAAAGGAAAATATAGACTCGACTTTGGATTTATTTTCTATCGAGAAAATTTTAAGCAATCATTATTCACTATTGTCAGTACCACAATCATATAGTCAAGAATCATATATCTGAAAATCAGCCCCTCCTGTTTGCTAGTCTGGGCAGGACAGTGTTTCAAAGTCTCCAAATATCTCAGTGTAGCGCCTTAAACAGCGTTTGTTATATTTTGAGTCTAGGCAGGTATTCAGAGTGTATTGTTGTTAGATCTCAATGAAAATGCTAACTGACAGAACAAGGGAAGCCATGTTTATCATTTTCATACAACTGCAGGCAACAAAAGGAAAATAATATTGTTATATTCTGGTAAATCTAAATATGCACGTAGCATAACAATAATGCTATCTTATTACAACTCTTTAAAACCCTAATATTATCCTCATCTGTTTAATAACGGTCGTTCATGCTTGCAAGGACATAGTAACTACTTTAATACTAGTGTCTTCTCTTGGAGATTGACGAGAGACATCACCCTGTTATGGATTAGTTTTTGTTGACATTGACTCTGAGAGACACCTCTATATTAAATTGTTTTTTTTTCTCTTATATTAAAATCTTATTATTTTTATTTTGACGCTTTGAGACCATGTACATCTCTAAGCACGTTAGAATAGTCATTATTAAGAATATTTTGACGCTCAGAGACCATTTACATCTTTGAGATATTATATTAAATTTTGTTATTCAGACTGACACCTTATACATCTCTCAACTTTACTATTATTGTAATATTTGTAATAGATAATTAATATTTTGACATGAAAAATTTATTTAATTCTTATTGATATATTTCTTAAATTGTAAATTAATATTTTTATGTCACACCTGGCCATAAAGTGACCATTATCGCACGCTCCGCGCGCGACAAATCCCACTTCCTGGCCAGGGGGTGACATAAAATTTTGTACTTACCACGGGCGATAATAAAGAAAGCCTCAGATCGCATATTTATCGCCCTTGCCTTCGACTCGGGCGTAAAATACCTGCGATCTGAGACATTCTTTGTTTTATCGCCCTTGGTAAGTAATGTACTATTTCATGAAAAATCTATCATATGCTTATACGAGTATTGTCAGACTTTTTTAAATTGTACATTAACATTATGACATGTGAAAGTGGCCTTGTGGCCTATTTGCAGAATAAATGTTTGAATTTTGAATAAAGTGCATTATTTGTATTATTATATTCGTATAAAATACTTAAACCTGAACTGGGCTAGCTTGGGTTTACGTTACGCCCTGCCCATGCCCTCTCATCTACGAAGAGACGTTCCCAGAGTGGGACATAAATACATAAATGTACTATGTACTAGGTAGATGATTTTTGTGACTATTTCTATAAAAATAGACACGTCAAAGTGGGGATATGTCCCCTTTATATCAAATATGGCGAATGGATTACAAAGTCAGTGCTTATTAGTCTTTAATGTATTTTTCACATCACCTATTCGGATAAGGGCTTTTTCTTCCCTGCTAGGAGGGATCAAAGTGGCACTTTTCTGTAACGTGCTATAAGTTATTGTATCGATTTTGATAAAATAAATGCACAACCATTGTTATTTCAGATCTTTCATTATCCTCAATAGGTGATGTGAAAAGCAGTATGTGTCACATGGAAGCAAAATTATTTTCACCTTGGGCGTTAATTTCTTGAATCCCTAACTACGCTCAGGATTCTATTTTAGAATCCCTCGCTACGCTCGGGATTCTATTATATAATCCTTCGCTTCGTTCAGGATTCAATTTACGCCCACGCCGTAAATATGTCATTTTGCTTCCTTGTGACACAATCTACTATTAGATGCACCTATGAATGTCAATAGACTACCAGCGGAAAAGAAGCTGCTGCGAGAAGAACCGATAAGGTGCAGCGGGGCAATCTAGACTGCGGGATATTAAAACAAATCGTAAATATCTCCCGTGTTTAACATCACTTACTAGAGTACTATCTATGCCCGGATAGTGAAAAAGCCCTTCTACAGTTTCACCAAGATGGCACTCTAGGAAATGATGTAAAACACTGAAAATATTTCGATTAGTTTTAATTTCCCGCAGTCCAGATTGCCCCGCTGCACCTTATAAGAAAGTCTCCAGCCTATTACCATCCCCAATACAAAAGGTATAAAGGTACAAACACACTAGACCGTTCCGTGTCCGGGCCGGCCCGTTTTCTAATACAGGACGCGCGAGGGCCGTCGATTTCTTGTACTAGAAAACGGGCCGGCCCGGACACGGAACGGTCTAGTGAGTTTGTACCTTAATACTATATTTTACTTGTAATTATTGTCTGTGCTTTTATAATATTCTCTTATCTGTAAAATTAAACTACTAGAGATACAGCACCGAACACGGAGGGATCAAAACGTTAATTTACTTCACAATAGTTCGACTCCACCGTTTAACGAGCGACTGAAAGTCATTTCCAGTTTCAAACTGTTTGATTATGAGCCGTATGACTATGCAGGAAAGTTTAATTTGACTCGCAAAATTACGGGGTGAATTTCGTCTACGTGAGATTTTCAAATTGATGCCGTTCAGTAAACTGGGAGGACCAAGCGCGGCGTAATTTTTGTTAAGTGCTAGTAACAATGAGTAGTCGTCATTAGGCGACGTCCTGATTCGTCGGTGCGGAGGCAGTACGATATGAGAAAAGTGTCAAATGTAAGTGTCAGCTGTCAGTCGACGCGATACGATTTTTTACTACGCTCCTACATTTAAATGAGTGCTTCCTGACTGGCGCGGGATGCGCGGTAGCGGGACGATGCGAAGGCGGTACTGCTCCACATCTGTGCATGATATTACTATTGCGCAAACGTAATACTGACAGTATTATGTCAAGTGAGAATCTTTGCGACGTCAGTAAGTTTACGTCAAAGAAGAAAATGTCACATATCGATCCCGCCCCGCCAAGTCAGGAAGTCGCCTTAGGTGTAAATGTCTCAGACAATAACATAAATGAAGTAGGACAATTTCATAAGTAGTAGTAAGTTCGTAGGAAAATACGATTAAATGACGTCAAAATATATTTTATATCACACCTGGCCATAAAGTGGCAATTACCGCACTATAAATCATAAAGATGCAAAATAGTACATTACTTACCATGGGCGGTAAAACAAAGAATGCCTCAGATCGCAGGTATCCAGGCTAAATATGCGATCTGAGCCTTTTTTTATTACCGCCTGTGGTAAATACAAAATTATATGTCACGCCCTGGCCAGGAAGTGGGATTTTCCGTGCGCTGAGCGTGCGGTAAATGCCACTTTATGGCTAGGTCTGACATGAAAATTACATTATTTTATTGTTATAGCTATAGTGTCAGTAGGTAATTTTATGTTATTTACCGTAATCCACCCACCACGCTTTGGATATACGTACATAACACAAAACGAAAAGAGAAAAGGCTTTCCTCGTAGATTGAAAACCGTACAGTGGTTTGTTTTCCAAATTCTATTTTTATCGGTTTAAACCACAGATATAGTATATACAAGTAGTTATAGATGCACCACCGAGCGACCGGGGGTAAGAGAAAGAATAATCATATGTATAAAATTATACTGCGCAATTTGACCGGTTTGCATGTCCAATGTATTGCATATGGAAGTGTGCCAGTGCCTATAACCGGACCATGAAAAAATGCTCGATCAGTGACCGAGACAAAACATGACTCTTTTCTATTTCCTCTTATAGGAATCGCAATAAGGCCATCTTTCTCTATCAAAGCGTGTCAGGCACTTGGTTTAAACAAATGAAAAACAAAGAAAAAGCCTTTTTCTGTTATAAATAATAGGCAAATAAATAGCGATACATTCTGACGGCCGATCGGTCCCGTGGGGGCGTCCCGGCAATTGCAACGATAGCTCTTTGCAGAAAAAACAAGTTACCACCCCTACAGGAATTGGCTTTTTAATAATCTTTATTGGATAGAGAGTTTCAGCAACCGTCACAGCACATTGCTAGGAAATTAGTGAGGATTCAGGAGAAAGAGTCCGTAAATGTTTCATTTACACGATGTGTGGTTTTCCCAAAAAGAATACATGCACATAGTATTTGATGGTCCGTAGAAATTAGATCATAAATATAGAAACTAAATGAATATGGGAAATTGGGGACTAGTTTTCTTCTATTAACCTACTCATGTTTCTGATTAGGAAAAATTAAATTTTACAAATACTGAGAAAATAAATACACTTTTGATGAAAACACACAGGATGTCGTTTTTTAAAGGGCGGCGTAAAAGCAGAGGTAATATTTTAAAGTGTATGTTTTCACTAAACGTAGCAAAATATATAAAAACATAATCATACTCTTATTCCATCGTGAATAACTTTACTTTTTACAGCTTCAGGCTCGACTATCTATATCATATTCATATCATATCTAATTTTAGCATGTTCGCGCACTATTGTTAGCTTGCGACTATTGTTAGTAACTTGCGAAAACCAGTCTATTAAAACTGATCGTTTACCAAAAAAAAAGTTATCGTACCAAATTATTACTAATATTAATAAAAAACATCGTAAAACTTTTTTCTTTGATAAAAATAAAGTAGTAAAATGATTACAAATGGAAAAATGGTTACGAGGACAAGCTCTTTACATTAGATTTTGTTGTCTGGTATTCAAATTGTAGTAGTTTATGCTTATGCATAGTTTAAAAACTATTTTTTTACCATAATTTACAAAGACCAAGCCTTAATAAGCCACGACAAAAACACGCCAAATACAAAGGAAATTTAAAACTCGAAACGCCTGTATAATATTCTTGAGTCCATTTAAAAAAAGTGCTCCATACTAGAGATGTTTTAGTTTAATAGCAGTTTTAAGTGCACTCAGACACACATTTACATTTCCGTGTTTTTGTGGAGTTTGTCGTATAGTCAGCTCATAAACTTGTACTTTATTCCTATAGCAACCAGAGGAGACATCACATAATAATACCAATTCCGAGCGAGACGGTCGTACACGAGACCAGGGATCGGATACCGGTATTATTTTCAAACCGGTTTCGGCCATTGACCCCAAACCGAAATGAATAGCGTTTGTGGTTTCGTTCTTGTTTCTGGTTTTCGGCACTCAAAACCGGTTAGTGAAGGAACTGTTCTGGGCCCAATTTCGTTTCCGTGGAACGAAATTAACCGGTTTTCGACGGAGACAACCAGTCTTAACTCGAATTTTTGACAGAGGCCGCCAAGGGTTACTATTATCCGCAGCGGGAGTGCGCTTACAATTTATTTAAAAGCTAATTTATAATTTGATATTAAATTTTACCACTATACCTGATGTCGAGGGTCTGATGATGCAGCCGGAAGAGAGCCACTGGAACTGCCTAACGGAAAGTGATAAAGTAGTCGAGTTTGGGCTTGTTTGTTTTGTTGTCTTGAGTACTTACCAATGGACCTGATGTCGAGGGTCTGATGATGCAGTCGGAAGAGAGGTACTGGAACTGCCTAACGGAAAGTGCTACGATAGTCGAGTTTGGGCTTGTTTGTTTTGTTGTCTTGAGTACTTACCACTAGACCTGATATCGAGGGTCTGATGATGCAGCCGGAAGAGAGGCACTGGAAGTGTGTAACGGAAAGTGATAAAGTAGTCGAGTTTGGGCTTGTTTGTTTTGTTGTCTTGAGTACTTACTAATGGCCCTGATGTCGAGGGTCTGATGATGCAGCCAGAAGAGAGCTACTGGAACTGTCTAACGGAAAGTGATAAAGTAGTCGAGTTAGGGCTTGTTTGTTTTGTTGTCTTGAGTACTTACCACTGGACCTGATGTCGAGGGTCTGATGATGCAGCCGGAAGAGAGGCACTGGAACTGCCTAACGGAAAGTGATAAAGTTGTCAAGTTTGGGCTTGTTTGTTTTGTTGTCTTGAGTACTTACCAATGGACCTGATGTCGAGGGTCTGATGATGCAGCCGGAAGAGAGCCACTGGAACTGCCTAACGGAAAGTGATAAAGTAGTCGAGTTTGGGCTTGTTTGTTTTGTTGTCTTGAGTACTTACCCCTGGACCTGATGTCGAGGGTCTGATGATGCAGCCGGAAGAGAGGCACTGGAACTGCCTAACGGAAAGAGATAAAGTAATCGAGTTTGGGCTTGTTTGTTTTGTTGTCTTGAGTACTTACCCCTGGACCTGATGTCGAGGGTCTGATGATGCAGCCGGAAGAGAGGCACTGGAACTGCCTAACGGAAAGAGATAAAGTAATCGAGTTTGGGCTTGTTTGTTTTGTTGTCTTGGGTACATACCACTGGACCTAATGTCGAGGGTCTGATGATGCTGTCGGAAGAGAGCCACTGGAACTGCCTAAAGGACAGTGCTACGGTAGTCGAGTTTGGGCTTGTTTGTTTTGTTGTCTTGAGTACTTACCACTGGACCTGATGTCGAGGGTCTGATGATGCAATCGGAAGAGAGGTACTGGAACTGCCTAACGGAAAGTGATAAAGTAGTCGAGTTTGGGCTTGTTTGTTTTGTTGTTTTGAGTACTTACCAATGGACCTAATTTCGAGGGTCTGATGATGCAGCCAAAAGAGAGCCACTGGAACTGCCTAACGGAAAGTGATAAAGTAGTCTAGTTTGGGCTTGTTTGTTTTGTTGTCTTGAGTACTTACCCCTGGACCTGATGTCGAGGGTCTGATGATGCAGCCGGAAGAGAGGCATTGGAACTGCCTAACGGAAAGTGATAAAGTAATCGAGTTTGGGCTTGTTTGTTTTGTTCTCTTGGGTACATACCACTGGACCTAATGTCGAGGGTCTGATGATGCTGCCGGAAGAGAGCCACTGGAACTGCCTAAAGGACAGTGCTACGGTAGTCGAGTTTGGGCTTGTTTGTTTTGTTGTCTTGAGTACTTACCACTGGACCTGATGTCGAGGGTCTGATGATGCAGTCGGAAGAGAGGCACTGGAACTGTCTAACGAAAAGTGATAAAGTAGTCGAGTTTGGGCTTGTTTGTTTTGTTGTCTTGAGTACTTAGCACTGGACCTGATGTCGAGGGTCTGATGATGCAGTCGGAAGAAAGGCACTGGAACTGCCTGACGGTAAGTGCTACGATAGTCGAGTTTGGGCTTGTTTGTTTTGTTGTCTTGAGTACTTACCACTAGACCTGATATCGAGGGTCTGATGATGCAGCCGGAAGAGAGGCACTCGAACTGACTAACGGAAAGTGATAAAGTAGTCGAGTTTGGGCTTGTTTGTTTTGTTGTCTTAAGTACTTACCACTGGACCTGATGTCGAGGGTCTGATGATGCAGCCGGAAGAGAGGCACTGGAACTGTCTAAAGGAAAGTGATAAAGTAGTCGAGTTTGGGTTTGTTGGTCATGTTGTCTTGAGTACTTACCACTAGACCTGATGTTGAGTGTCTGATGATGCAGCCGGAAGAGAGGCACTGGAACTGTCTAACAGAAAGTGATAATCTAGTCGAGATTGGGCTTGTTTGTTTTGTTGTCTTGAGTACTTACCACTAGACCTGATATCGAGGGTCTGATGATGCAGCCGGAAAAGAGGCACTGGAACTGTCTAACGGAAAGTGATAAAGTAGTCGAGTTAGGGCTTGTTTGTTTTGTTGTCTTGAGTACTTACCACTGGACCTGATGTCGAGGGTCTGATGATGCAGCGGGAAGAGAGGCACTGGAACTGCCTAACGGAAAGTGATAAAGAAGTCGAGTTTGGGCTTGTTTGTTTTGTTGTCTTGAGTACTTACCACTGGACCTGATGTCGAGGGTCTGATGATGCAGCCGGAAGAGAGGCACCGGAACTGCCAAACGGACGGAACGGACTACTTTTTCCCTTACCGTTAGGCAGTTCCAGTGGCTCTCTTCCGGCTGCATCATCAGACCCTTAACATCAAGTCCAGTGGTAAGTGCTCAAGATAACAAAACAAACAAGCCTAAACTCGACTACCGTAGCACTTTCCGTTTGGCAGTTCCGGTGGCTCTCTTCCGGTTGCATCATCAGACCCTCGACATCAGGTCCAGTGGTAAGTACTCAAGACAACAAAACAAACAAGCCCAAACTCGACTACTTTATTACTTTCCGTTAGGCAGTTCCAGTGCCTCTCTTCCGGCTGCATCATCAGACCCTCGACATCGGTCCAGTGGTAAGTACTCAAGAGAACAAAACAAACAAGCCCAAACTCGACTACTTTATTACTTTCCGTTAGGCAGTTCCAGTGCCTCTCTTCCGGCTGCATCATCAGACCCTCGACATCAGGTCCAGTGGTAAGTACTCAAGACAACAAAACAAACAAGCCCATACTCGACTACTTTATCACTTTCCGTTAGGCAGTTCCAGTGGCTCACTTCCGGCTGCATCATCAGACCCTCAACATCAGGTCCAGTGATAAGTACTCAATATAACAAATCAAACAAGCCCAAACTCGACTACTTTATCACATTCCGTTAGGCAGTTCGAGTGGCTCACTTCCGGCTGCATCATCAGACCCTCAACATCAGGTCCAGTGATAAGTACTCAATATAACAAAACAAACAACTTTCCGTTAGGCAGTTCCAGTGCCTCTCTTCCGGCTGCATCATCAGACCCTCGACATCGTTCCAGTGGTAAGTACTCAAGAGAACAAAACAAACAAGCCCAAACTCGACTACTTCATTACTTTCCGTTAGGCAGTTCCAGTGCCTCTCTTCCGGCTGCATCATCAGACCCTCGACATCAGGTCCAGTGGTAAGTACTCAAGACAACGAAACAAACAAGCCCAAACTCGACTACTTTATCACTTTCCGTTTGGCAGTTCCAGTGGCTCTCTTCCGGCTGCATCATCAGACCCTCGACATCAGGTCCAGTGGTAAGTACTCAAGACAACAAAACAAACAAGCCCAATCTCGACTACTTTATTACTTTCCGTTAGGCAGTTCCAGTGCCTCTCTTCCGGCTGCATCATCAGACCCTCGACATCGGTCCAGTGGTAAGTACTCAAGAGAACAAAACAAACAAGCCCAAACTCGACTATTACTTTCCGTTAGGCAGTTCCAGTGCCTCTCTTCCGGCTGCATCATCAGACCCTCGACATCAGGTCCAGTGGTAAGTACTCAAGACAACAAAACAAACAAGCCCAAACTCGACTACTTTATCACTTTCCGTTTGGCAGTTCCAGTGGCTCTCTTCCGGCTGCATCATAAGACCCTCGACATCAGGTCCAGTGGTAAGTACTCAAGACAACAAAACAAACAAGCCCAAACTCGATTACTTTATCACTTTCCGTTTGGCAGTTCCATTGCCTCTCTTCCGGCTGCATCATCAGACCCTCGACATCGGTCCAGTGGTAAGTACTCAAGACAATAAAACAAACAAGCCCAAACTCGACTACTTTATCATTTTCCGTTAGGCAGTTCCAGTGACTCGCTTCCGGCTGCATCATCAGACCCTCGACATCAGGTCCAGTGGTAAGTACTCAAGACAACAAAACAAACAAGCCCAAACTCGACTACTTTATCACTTTCCGTTAGGCAGTTCCAGTGACTCTCTTCCGGCTGCATCATCAGACCCTCGAAATCAGGTCCAGTGGTAAGTACTCGAGACAACAAAACAAACAAGCCCAAACTCGACTACTTTATCACTTTCCGTTAGGCAGTTCCAGTGACTCTCTTCCAGCTGCATCATCAGACCCTCGACGTGGCTGTCTTCCGTTCCGGCGGCATCATATAAATTAGCTTCTAATCTAAATATTATAAGAGCACACGCGCCGCGGGGCCCGCGGGTGATGGTATTACCTGACGACAACGCCTTCAAAAGTGACAGCCGTGACATTTTAAACCGGTTTAATAAAGTTCCACGGAACGTTAAAATTCCGTTCTCCTAGAATACTGATAACCGAAATAATTCGTTCTTTCACTAACAGGTATTTTGATAAACCGGTATTATGTAAGAACGAAATCAAACCGGTTTAGGAACAAAATAATACCGGTATTTGGAAACCGGTTCCGATCCCTGCACGAGACACATGTCATTGGTTGTCTTTGTCATGGTTTGACGTTCTTTGTTTGCCTCAAACTATTTGATGTGACTCATATATTTGAGTCACATCAAATAGTTTTGATACTTATAGGCTCAGTAAACTAAAAACATCGAGTTTCGAATACAATCGAGTTTGGTTTGCCGAAAAGGGAGATTTGCACAGATAACCTTACCTGTGTTTCTATTATTTCTTTGTCATTCTAATGAAAGATAAATATGACAGTAAGGTATGATAGCTGTATAACATCCCAGATAAGTCACATTTTGTCATCACCGTTGCGCCACTGGATCGCAATAAGGTATTTTACCGACAGTCAAATTAGCTACTTTTTATTAAAACGTCAAAAATGCTCTGGTAGTATGAAGTTAGTAGGGAAATAATGTCTCAGTGACGTCATGAATTACTATGATCAAACAGCGTCCTTTTTTAAATCTAAGTGCGTATACAATCTTTAAAATATCTAAAATAAATGAAACTTTGATGTTTTCTGAGTATTTTCGTCAGAGTTTATCTTATATCTTTAAACGAGCAATTCTTGTATATTTATATATTTATTTCGGGGATCTCGGAAACGGTTCTAACGATTTTGATGAAATTTGGTATGTGGGGGTTTTCGGGGACGAGCAATCGATCTAGCTGGGTCTCATGCCCGGGAAAACGCCGAGCAAAGCTCGGTCGCCCAGATATTATTATTTAAGGGAGCAAAACGAGGTTATCTGGGAGCACGCCCACCATGTGTACTTTCAGACACCCGTTTGCAAAAGTCTAGCGTGCCGCCGGCTGAACGGACAATCCTTTTATAAGAAACTTATTTTTTTTTAATCCCAAAAAAGTAATGGTACATTTGTTTTTATAATCAGTTTCGCCAAACAAAATATTTATTGGCGAGTTATTGCACTCACTTTAATAGCACTATTGTACCTTAATAACTAGTGAGATTATATTATACTTATTTCTAATCTATATTGTACAGTCAAGGGCACCAATATGCGTACACTTTCTCACCTTATTCCATTGAAATAAGGTCCAAAAATGTATACATATTTATGCCCTCGACTGTACTAAGAACTTACATATTTCGAATCTATCTAAATCATGGTTCTTACATAATTTTCGGCCTTTTTATGAAGGTAGCGTACCTCATCTATCACGTTTTTTTCTTTGTAAAAGGGTCATGATTATATATCTGAACGATAACCCGCGACCCGAATCCAGATCTAGCGGATAAATCCCATTCATCCGAACAAATTCGTAACAAATCCGATTAAGATATAAATATGACCATTGAACTGTCAACTCCCGTTACAAAGAAAGTTATCCGAACAGATAAATTTTCCAGTGAGCACACTCGGCGGCAACCCTTCTCCACATCAGCGGAGCGAGAGTGTTCGCGAATATCGAACGACTTATCGTATACTTTTTATTCTGTTTTAAGCCAGAACTTATTCCATCGGAGGGAGAACCGTGCGTATGTAATAATAAAGTACATATTTGCAGTTAGCGTGCAAGCGAGATAACCGGTTGTAGCGTTCATCACGGTTGAATTGTGGATAGCACTGAAAGTTTTTTTGTTGATGTTGCAGCATTCAGAACAATGGCTAGGAAGTTCTTTGCTAGAGGTGGATTCCAGGTGGGTTTTGAAATTTAGTGGAACCGAAAAGGGGGCAAGCGTAAATTTATGCGAAAATATGAGGATTTTGTAGAAACTGGCATAACCTATGCAAGAGAATATATCGTCTCTAGTTGGCATTATTTAGGATTTAAGATTTATTGGACTCGAGAACGATTGTGCTTATCACATAAATTAACAGACAAATTGCCCTTCTGAGATTCCAACCCAGGGCTTTGCAGGCAGACATTATCGATATACTTACATGTTATTCTTTGACGTCAAGGATTGATGATATTACTTTGATCTCTAAAGGGTGATTCACGCTAGACCGTTCCGTGTTCGGGCTGGCCCGTTTTGTAGTACAAGAAAGTTTTAGATTCCATGTTTCCATGATTTTTTATAGACATTTTTATTGCTCAACAAGGTCAACTCTTGGATGGGTGATCGGTTTGAGTGTTTATTAACTGAGCGCTCCCGTGCTTTGGAAGGTACGTTAATCCGTTGTTCGCGGCTGATGTCTATGATAGCAGTCGTTAAGCCAAGTTAGTCGGCTTGAGAACTTACTAACAGTCAAGTTGCTCACTCACTTAACAAGCCTAATGCCGTGGTCTAGTTTCCATTTGGGTCGGAAGGTCAGATGCCAGTCGCTTCCGTAAAAACTATTGCATACTGTAAAGGTTGTATACACGCCATTACAGATCTCCTTGTGATGGACTGGCTAGATGTAACATTTAAATTAGGAATGGTAACGAACAGTATTGCTGAAAGAGGCGCAAACATCATTCGGATTGTGGCCGCGATCGAGGGAAATTCTAGTGTATTAATCTTAGAATAGATTGGATAATGGTTAAGATAATATAAAACCTGATGGAGAACTCCGAGAGTATCATACCGAACCCCCTCCTACCCCTACAATACGTACGCCAATTCCGGTAGCGGACCTAATTAGGTAGCGGAATTGGGTAGCGGACTCCAGGCATTCTGCAATTCAACTGTACTGGGATAATGCTAGGAGGATGATTAAGGTGCAAATGAGGCTTGATATTACTATTATTCTTAAATATGCCAAGAAATCGGCAGTTCATGCTTCATTTTTCATTGCCTTATTACCCTACACATTGACGATATACGTAACTTTTTCTAACTGTAAAGGCCGAAGGCGGGAGACATGGGTCAGTTTTTGCGTCAGCGAGATTAATACCCAGCAACGCGTCGCAACCGAGCGCTCCGACACAAAAAAGGATGCGAATTTTGTTGATTTAGGTATATACAACATTGGCTGAGGCAAGTTTGTACAGATCTATAGCTAGAGTAAAAGAAATCGAAACACGTACTTTTTCACTCTTATCACAGGGATAATAAGGGATATAACAGTACGTGTTCAGGGTTGATTTACTGTACCTCTGATTATCACGAGTACTAAGGATGCGGCGTCGAGATCATACGAAGTTGCGTCATTGCCAGGTCTGAGAGAGACATAGACATAGACATAGACATAATTTATTGATAATAACACATTACAAGAGAACGAGATTGGAAGTACGTAAAAGGAGAATTAGTGTACGGTATGGTCTTGCACGTAGTGCTGCTGTCTGCGGCTGTCGTGGCAGTCGTGTCGAGAATCGTAGTCAGACGCAGGTCGGTGCTTCTTCGCGGTCAAGTCGATTCTGGTCTGTCTTGTCGTTCTCCGTCGAATTTAAAGGACTGTCTGTCAGTTGGCCAGTCATAGGTAGTCAGGTCTGTCAGTACGAAGGTTTGATGCCCCAACAATTACCAAGAAGACAAAGTTCAGATTGATGAAATGTTTTGACCCTTGGACTGGGATCTTATTTAACTTTAATATGGATCATTTTTTATCATCCAGTAAAATGCTTCGCATCTGAACAAGCTTTTCCGCTCATAATTTGTTTACAATGTGTCCATTACTCATTACCCTCCTAGCGTTTTGCCGTTTGTGCCTTTAAGAGCCCAGGGTTTGCTATTACACCAAAATTTAGCGTAAAAACTAAGGGCACGTACACATAGAAGTCCGTTTTTACAGTATCCGTTTTAACGGATAGCGCTACTGTTTTGTGTGTGAACTCGCTCATACAACTACCTGTAAAACAGATCGCTATGTGTACGTGCCCTAAATTATACGAAAGTGATCTTGCCTTCCAATAGAGAGGAAAAATTAAGCGTTGTTGGGACTAGTTCGGGTTTCTCGTGATTTTCTTTAGAAGGTTTAAATAATACAATTGTAATCACAACATCTTGGCACAGTTGTGTCACTTCTTATCGATCGACAAACAGAAGCGGCGGCAGCGGTCGCGTCCCGATTTTTATCAACCCTGTGTTAGGCCTCTGAAACCCTCAGTCTTTCAAAACCTCATATCTTTTTAAATTCTTCAGTGCAAATACAACCTTATGCTTAAGGCAGAAGGTTCTCTTTGGAGAGACAGGAAGTTGAGTGTACGAGATTATAGAAATCTGACGTTATCTTGCAGTGCGCAGAGGGACGGAATTTAAATTAATTAACAGTGTTTGGGGATTCGGTTATAATACTATCTATTTACTGGGGTTGTATTAAAATAAATACAATATTTTAGTCTATAGAATCTACCATTAAATATAAATGCGGATAACAATAGGCGGGATTAAGTCACGTACCGGAAAAGGTACTAGGGCAATTATGACATTAGGGCAATAATGACATTACTACGTCAAACGCATGCGCTTCCATATAAATCAATTTAACACAATGCGTTTGATGCAACGTATTTATATGGAACGCATGCGTTTGACGCATAAAACAACCGAGCGCCTAATAGTATCCCGTCAAGTGAGGAAATGTCTACGATATCAGTAATGTCACGTCAAAGAAAAACATACTAAATAAAGGGTCCATGGCAAACTGATGCAGAAGCTTGAAGTTTTGAAAATAAATCGCCAAAAAAAAATACTACATGGATCCACTTCAAAATTTTATAACAGTTCGTTTACGTTTAAAGCTACTCGACTATGGAACAGCTTATCACTAGAAATAAGGCGTGCTAAAACTCTTTTGGCTTTTAAAACACGACTCAAAGAATATTATTTGTCTCTCCCTTAATACACGGTTGTTGGTTCTATTGAATCCTTTGGCTGATATTGTATAATATTTATGTAAAATTGTATGTATATTTATTTTATGTTTATTATATGTATGTTTATTATAATTTATTTTATTAGTACCCATATGTGGTATTATTTTAAATCCATATATCGGTTTGCCACCTACTCAGTTAGATATATAATGTTGCATTTTCTCTGCCACCCAAAGGTTGTCTGGAAGAGATCGCTCTTTAGCTATAAGACCGCCTGTTGTTTACCTCTACTTTAAGCCTAATGTCCTGTACTGTGTTCTTTTTGATGTGTGCAATAAAGAGTATTTGTATTGTATTGTATTGTACATAGATATGTTCTTTCCGTGGACTGTTCGAGTATCGATCCTGCCACGCCATTCAGGAGTGGAGGTTCCAATTTCTTTCAATTCCAATGCGTGTGTTTACGTGTCGTGTATAATAATATCGAGGGTGCCGCGCTCAATCAATTGCTTTTTGAAATGGGTAGGTAAGAACTCCACACCCCCACGTTGCGCCTTATAGAATGTAGTTGTAGTCTGCTCTTGGTCTACCCACACATTTCAACCACAACGACCACAATTTTCAACCACTTGCCGGCATCCGATTGAGCTGAAATTTGGCTTATTTATGTAAGTTTGGTGACAGTGCAATATTATGGTACCATCGAGCTGATCTGATGATGGAGACAGAAGGTGGCCACAGGAACTCCTAAACTGCACAAGATAAACCCATCCTGTTTAGTCTCATTAGAACCGTCACCACGAGTAGTTGATGACTATTGAAAAGAAGTACAATAAAATCTTGTACCAAATATGAAATTTTTGAAATAATATTTTTTGGTTTATGGTCTTGAATGAAGGTAATTAAGTTTGCTATAACATTATCTCCCATTAATTTCCCCGTAGATACCTCATTCATTATTAATAATTTGGTCGAAAATTCCCACTTTTTTGTTTTTTAGGAATAATTCAGCGCGCGTTCATTTTAAACTGCTGCAAATCTGGGTAAATACTATCTAGGTGGACCCAAACAACATACCAAAAATGCAAGTTTACCGCAATTATTGCAATTTCAAATGTAACATATGACAGACCTCGCACTGCACGCCGTGACGGATGTCCATCGTTGTCATTGCAAAGCCAGGCGTATTAAAGATATTATATTAATTTAATTACTCTTAGTTAAATTCAGGCTGAAACCTTATACTTACTTTTTTACTTAGCTTGAATTATTTTTTTTATACATGTCTAACTTTACTGATATTGTAACATTTTGTAATATTTAACTTTGCTAGTTTATTTGCACTGTATAACATTAACTTTCTTAATTCATGTTGAAATTGTCAGACTGAGATGTGCGGTGCTGAAGTGGCTGACGTTGATGACTATATCGGGGCTGCCATGCGCAGCCGGACTGGAAGGGTCGCCATGAGAGGCGACCTGCACTTAGTAGTTCGGCTCTGGAAGTGTCGCCATGAGATGTCCTGTTCTTAGTAGTTCGGCACTGGAAGGGTCGCCATGAGACGTGTGGTGCTCTGGCAGGGTCGCTGATGAAGTGACCTGCTCTCAGTATCTTGGTTCTGGCACTTTTTCACTAATTCAGGGCTGCCTGGGGCAGCCCGCCTGGCAGGGTAGCCATGAGATGTGGAGCGTCACGGGTTATAATGATAAGACGAGACTCGAGGAAATACTCAAAGTAATACTGATTTAATACTGATTTATTGAGTAACAATTACACTGCTTTTATACTAAAGGTTTGGTATGCTAAATAGAACATATGGTAATTTATTTAATACTATTTTCTTGGAATCAATATCAAGGTCTCTTGCATTCCTTAGTTCTGGGAAAAGGTACAAAGGTTAATATTAGTTAAGTTTCCATCAGATGTGTATCAGCTGTGATCAGCTGAGTTATTAGGGTGTGACATACACCACAAGACTATTAAATTGCAACTTAATATTTTGACATGAAACTTGTATTATATTCTTATTGTCAGACTTTATAAATTAAACTTTTGAGAAGTAAAAATGCCCTCGTGGCCTATTTGCAAAATAAATGTTTATTGGGGGAGTCCTCCACTGGAAAAAACATCAAGTTAATTTTCACGTTACTTAAAAAAGAATTTGATCCACAGTACATTGAAACGTGTTTAGTTCGAGATAGATGAGCAGTGTTGAGGCCCTGTAGCCCTTGTAGGCACCTACAGCAATCGCACAAAGCGCCATAAGCGAATATATTTAAAGGCCGCATTCGCTTTGTCAATTCCGCAGACGCGTAATGAAAAACGCGACAAAGGCCTTTTGGATAATGTCGGCAGTGTCGGCACAGTAGTGGTAGGTATATTCAGTACCTACAATGATTTTTCTTTTAAGATGCCTTGTAATATGCAGTACACATACATATACTCACTCAGAGACCAAAGAACGCCAAGTAATACGGTCCATACACACGTCTTCTGCTTCAATCACATCCATACATCTCCTCATACAAGCTCGTCGGTTGCGGGAACTTCTGGCCTTTTTTAGGGTTCCGTACTAAACAAGGAACCCTTATAGTTTCGCCATGTCCGTCCGTCCGTCCGTCCGTCCGTCCGACCCCCGTTTTTCTCAGTAATCGTTAATGATAGAAAGCTGTAATTTGGCATGAGTATACATATCAATGACGCCGACAAAACGGTAGAATAAAATCATTGAAAAAAATTTTTTTAGGGTACCTCCCCTACATGTAATGTGGTGGTGCAATTTTTTTTTCTGCCAAACCCCATCGTGTGGGGTATCGTTGGATAGCTCTTTCAAAAATATTATAAGGTTTCTAAAAGCATTTTTTGATTAAAGAATTGGTTAGCGTGATATTAAGCTTTGAAGTGATAATTTTTGCTATGGTCAAGTGTGTCCCCCCCCCCCCCCCCCCCTGCCAGCTAAACGGTGGCTACTAGGCATGTGAAAAAAATCATGGTAGTAGTATATACGATGAATTTAAAAGGAAAACTATCACAGCTAAGTAGACATTACTAGTTAACGAGTAATAGTCGAACTTCAGAAATGTACTTTGCAGAAGCAAACTTTCGTACAATTTCCATTGATACCTTAGATAATGTTGTTAATTCTTTCAAAAACATGGTAAATATTCGTTTGCAAACTTTTTAGTCCAAATAATGTAACGGGTGGACGACTACGGAACGCTACCTTGCGCGTGGCCCGACACGCACTTGGCCGGGTTTTTTTTTTAACGTTGGGGAAATGCATTTACGCATCCCGCCTGGTTGGGGGACCAGGGTGGGTATGACGGACTAACCGCGGCATACACCTTGGACTAGGGAACTTCTGGCCTGGCCTTTTTCAGTATCGCAGAAATTTGATCAATATACCCTCGCCTTGGTCGCCCCCTTCCGACCCTTCCTTCAATCACCTGATCATAAATCTTCATAGTTAGTCTGCATTCATCCTCTTAACTCAACAGACCCAAACCACCGCATACCTTTTTCAATTTTTTTCACTACATCGTCTTCTATTCTGCATCTTTCTCTAAAACTATAAGATATGATAGATATGCAGTGACTTTGACTTGTGTAGGTTTTTTTTCAAATGTTTGAATCCGTCCTCTCCCGGCGAAAAAAATATACAATGCCATTCTTTTGTTATCTGCCCTGGGATCCCAGGGACTGGTAGACGACGGGTTTATTAATTTCTTATAGGGCGTACACTGACTGCATTGCCAGTTGTCAAAATCATTGAAAATCACTATTAATTGGATGATCGTGGAAGATTGATGTGCCCATGCCAAGGACAAATCGGTCACTTATCTGGGAGATAAAATATGTTAGCTTTGTTTTTGTCAACCCTTTGGATGAGGCGGAGACAAATGGTCTCGTCTGGGGCACGTCGCGCGCCGTCGCTCACGGTTTCTGCGACTATTATTTACATAGATGAGATTGAGAAGGCAGCCGTTTAAGTGTTTATAAACAAAAAGTAAACTAGTGGCTCTGTGAGCCTGTAGAAATCTTGAGTGTTTTTAGTTTTAAATTTCCAAAAACTTGATAATTATCGAACCTGCTCATGAAATTTCTCAACCGATTCTGCTGGCGAGCAGCAAGTACTCTCATATCAATTCTACTCGTTTTCTCACTCAAGCGAGTGGAATTACTATGAGGGTATTCGCTACTCGCCTGCGGTGGGACTAGTGCCAAAAGCGGCGATGTCACAACCACATTGACATCCAACTTGAATTAAGGCGCCTGTATACGCAAGGCCTTCTCCATACAAACTCTGTGCATGTTTTATTCGTCAGTTTTGGCACTCCCGCATATAATTTTTTTTGCTTGTTAATATTAGATATACCTACGAAGAATGTCAAGCAAAAAAAAAACATTTTTTTCTTGAGGTTCTAGCTAACTAAGAAATAAGCGTTCTGACCAAAAATCATAAGTGTAATGCAAACACAAGCCAAGAAAAACTTTCACAAAGTTTGTATAGGGAGTGCTTGCGTATACAGGCGCCTTAAGTAGAAATATTATATCACATTAGCTTTAAAGTATAATTGCGTTCCATATATTCCATTTCCTACTTCATAATTAATTTGCACCCGCTTTTTTCCGTGATAAGCCCTTCGAAAGAGCAGGAAAGCATTTGTGGTTTATGCTGATTGCGAGGAGGACAACAAAATCGCTCTTTATATGTTAATGTTGGCATTTTGGAGTGAGGACTGTGCGCCAATTTATTCAGAGCCGACTTTGAAAGGGATATTAATGTGATACTTTAATTCAAATGAAAGTAAATAGACTGGTGGAAGTGGAACCGGAAACTCAATTTATGTTATAATTATTTACTCAAATATTTATTTTATCCTAGTTCCACCACCACTCTCCACCACACAAGTCTGGTATGCTAGATATAAGGAAGCACGAAATTACTGCACTTATTGTTTGCTTCGTGGAGTGAATTTATAAATATATTTTAATTTTAATTTATCTTGTTTTATTTACATAATAGAGAAAATAAACGTCTTTTTTATTTTATTTATTCAATGTTATCATGTCAGCGCTTCTCTTCTTTGGCTCAAATAAGAACCAAGTACAAATATTTATACACAATTAATAAAACATACATATACATGTCCACAACATTAATATTATTCTGGTTTTGATATTTTGCAAAGAAAAACTAGGTACTTTTTAGCTCCGTCACGCGTAATTACTGACAACCCTAGGAGGCGGGAAAGTAGGTCGAGTGTTGAACTATATCAATGCACGACCAAGCACATACCAAACGGCGTAAAACCATACGGCTACATAATGCCATATGATGAAATGGAACGGAGTAAGAGTAGAAAAGTGTGAAGAAAAGCCAATTGATTTCGTTTTATTGTGTCCTATGTCAATAAGAGAGTTACGATATTGTTTGAAGGTTGATACAAAACAAGAGGAAAAGATTATCTAAGGAAGCAAGAGACATGTTGCTTATTACGAGTAGTTTTTGAACCATGTGATTACGAGATAAAGGAAAATCCTTCGTAGCTGAGCGGCAATACAGGCGACACTCAATCAAGTTGCGGGTTCGAATCCAGGCTCGTACTACTATTATTATATTGAGCCTAATATGTCCCACTGCTGGGCAAAGGAAGGAATCGTGTGCAATATCTGGCCAGTCTTTTAAAAAGGAGTCGAAGTTATCACGCCACCGCCGGCGAGGTCTACCGTGTCTCCGTTTTGAGTCATGGGGCGTCCACTCTGTGGTCTTCTTGGCCCACAGCTCATTCGGCGCGCGGTATAGTGCGCGCCATCCACGACAACGCGCCCCTCCACCGCCCGTTCCGTAGAATTGCGCATAGATTATCATGAGATGCGCTGTGGAGGGGCGCGTCGTCGTGGATGGCGCGCACTATAACACTGGGCTTTTCCAAAACTTATGTAAGGAATCTAAATTGATATTCTATCAGTGGCTTTGCGGTGAAGGGAAAAAAACGTAACCTAGACCTTTTTAAGGCACGAGGGAATAGCCATCTTTTGTGTGAGCTCGCTGCACTGTCAACCTCATCTTTGCCCTCTCGCTAGATGCTAGACAAAAACAATCCCATTTTAAATAAAAAAAAACCGGTCAAGTGCACTCCGGGTTCCGTACACAGTTCTTGTATATGTAGTTGTGTACCCGTCCCGACCCCATTAATACAGGAACAATCTTAAAAAAACATGACAGCACCATCTATCGGCGCATTGTGTTACTAATTTGCGCGACTGAATAACTTAGTACCTATGTTGGTTTTTCAAGGATACTTCTTTATCACATCAACCGATTTCAATAATTGTTTTTTTATTTGAAAGAAGGTATTTTCAACGTAATTTTGTAAATTTAAATATAAAACAAAAATATATACAAAGGTAATTAAATTACAAACTTAGTATAGAAGAGTTTTTTGATGATTAAAAAAAAGAAAAACTAGATAGGGCTATGGCTAAATTTTTCCTGTAAAATATACATGCATATTAATGTTGTGTAATAATTTCAAATTTTTTTGTTCGTAAACTTCGGAGATAAGGGGGGGAATGGTATTTTTTTTTACATTTTCCCTCGTAAATCGAAATTTTCCCAACGAAAAAAA
This sequence comes from Cenopis cana, assembly GCA_951800055.1. Classification (NCBI taxonomy): domain Eukaryota; kingdom Metazoa; phylum Arthropoda; class Insecta; order Lepidoptera; family Tortricidae; genus Cenopis; species Cenopis cana. The sequence continues at coordinate 20,751,726 of OX637476.1, read as the reverse complement.
AAACTAAAAATTGTTTCAGAATGTACAAGTCAAGCCCTTTCATATGATACCCCAATTGACATAGTTGCCAGACTTTAAAATTTTGAACCCCCTTTTATCTGTCATTATTCACAGAAAATAAAATAAAATAATTTAAAAAACCATCTTCTATGTATCTGGGTTACTCTTGTTTATAACTATTCCAAATTTCAAATCGATAGGATAAGTAGTTCCTGAGATATTTAGCGATGTGAAAGACAGACAGACAGACAGACAGACAAAGTGAAACCAATAGGGTTCCTTTTTTACCTTTTTGGTACGGAACCCTAAAAATGGAGGAAACTGGTATAATCCGAACAAAGTCTAGTCCCTCTGGGTTGGAAGGTTAGATGACAGTCGCTTTTGAAAAACTAGTTCCTACTAGAGCTCCCGATACACGTGTACACGTTGACACGGGTACCCGTGTTCTTAAGCCCGGCGGTGCTAAGAACCCGAACTACACGAACCCGCCGGGATCCGTGAAACGTGTACACGGGTACACGGGTACCCGTGTACACGGGTACACGAATAAACGAAATCACGGATCTTATTTACACGCCGGTTCGACCCTTCGTCCACGTGTAGCGAAGATTCGTGCTATGCAGAGAAATGATTGAATTTGTGATCTAGATTAGGAAGATACGATTATTTTGATTTTTATTGATTGGTAATGTTAATAATAGGTAAGTAACACACTTTTGTTTCAATAAATTTATATATTTTGAGATTAAATTTAACACGAAAAATATCTAAGTAACCGTTGACTTCACTGATAGGTATAAGATTAAATTATTTAAGATGTCCGATTTTTTTATAAAACTGCCATTAGATTCCCGCGCGCTGATTTGCGGCACTGTTGAACCTTCTTGCTTTTACAGTAAAGTCGCTTTTTGAATGGACTTATTTGGTACAACTCGGACAGTTTAAACAATTTTAAGTTTATTATTGATGTAGTTTTTAGATTGGTATCTAGTAGTAGTAGTAGTAGTTAGTTAAATTATCACAAACGGCTAGGTATGTCATATTTTCCTTTGGAGCGCGAAGGTGGGCAACTTTGTTGGTTGAACAAACTAGTATAATATCGAGACCTGAAGCATCTATGAGTAATCCGAAAACCCTCTAACATTGGGTAGCTTGATAGATCAATTCGCTACCGCTCCGATGTATTGACAATAGCGCTGATAAATAAACTGTGTGTTTTATTTAAATATTGAATAGCGTAAAGAAAATTTACAATAATTTATACTTAGAGTTCATAACAATATGGGTTTTAAATGGCCAAAAAAAAACCTGACAATTAGGACATGACGTTAATAAACAAAGTGCAGGTGTTTCATTCAATATAACGTGTTATTTTTACAAGATGCATTGGTGGTTTTGGCCTTATCTCTTTGTAATTAGCACAATACATCGGCAAAAATACAACAAACAATCTTGCAGGTAGGATTATCCCATTGTTTTGTTGCCGCGCAGCACTATAAAGTATTTTGACGATAAACGATGAATAATATCTAAGCCTAAAATGTATAAAGTATCTCATAGAACTTTAGTTTGACTCCAATTCGCCACTTGGTCAGTTGGATACTAAAGTCTCTCTACGTTAATCGTACCGTTTTGTTTTATTAATAGTTTTTGTTGTGTTGTTTGCGTTCGTTTGTTGTTTGCTGTTAATTTATTTTTATAAACTTTATTGTTAAAAAATGAAAATGAGTTTGGTAGTTTGCCACGAGTTGGTGACAAAGGCTTTTGCTCTTTGTGCAATGACCGGGCAAATAACGAGTTTTCGTGCCATGGTGGGTCAACAGGAGCCATAGGAAGACATTTGTTATCCATACATCAAAAATCACCCACCATGACGATTCCTGAGTAAGTACATTTCTTCCTACTACTGTACTTCGAATAGCCTCCTACATATTTTTTGCGTATTAACGTATGTTGGTTGTTTTTGACGAATCCTATAAGCACCTACCTACATTACACTTTCTGACGATGGTCTGATGATGTAGTCAGGAGTGGATAGTGGAACTCTTCATTGGCTACTGACTAAAGTTAGATACAGATACCGAATACTGTATATTTTTTTAGGTAATGATATTGATAACCAATACTTTCTTTTGTTTCCGAATTATCTTTGGTGCTTTCATGGTCCGGCGACTCGGCGAGTCGCTCCCAACAGTCCCAACATTTATTACATAGTTAGAACTTAGAACATGGTATTTTCGATAACTTATTAGACGAGACGATAACATAGGATAGGATACGTATTACGTATTTTAGATTGTTTAATGCACCGCCTGCATCAGGTGTTTACAAAGTAATGAACCGCCACGACTTAATGTTATTGCACTTATTGCTAATGAATGGCGGACTCAAACGCGGCAAACACGCCGGACAATAAATACTATTCATGCTGAATTGCTGAGACTTACTAAGAATCTAGCGATAAGCGTAGGCATGCCATGGGTTTTTTTTGCCTGCCATTATTTGCTATCTCTTTTGCCCTATTTAGCTTTTCTTAGGTGTAAAAAAGATTGTATGCTAAATACTAAAGCTCAAAACGTACTGACAGCGGTAGTGGAGCGAGGCGTTGCGGTGCGAAGGCGGTAGCGGTTGTAATATTCGAACTAATATGAAAGGGTCCGCACATAATACCGGCCGGGAAAAAAGCGTGGCGGTGGCGGCGCGGTACCGGTACCGGAGGGGAGGCGGCGAACCGCCTGCACCGCTCCGCCCCGCCACCGCGACGCGCTCGCCTGTCTGTGCAGGCGGTTCGCCGCCTCCAAGCCGGTACCGGTACCGCGCCGCCACCGCCACGCTTTTTTCTCGGCCGGTATTCTGTGCGGACCCTTTCATATTAGTTCGAATATTACAAGCGGTACCGCCTCCGCACCACGACGCCCCGCTCCGCTACCGCTGTCAGTGCGTTTCGAGCTTTAAGCTCGAAACGCACAGAGCGCGGCGCGGCGCGGTCCAGGGCGGAGGCAGTACTGCGGTAAAGCGAAAGCGGCCCGGAGGACGTCGCACCAAAGAACCGCCCGGTATCCACGCGGAATTGCGGCGCGGAGGCGGCGTTATATTGCCCATTTTCTCACTTAATCACTCCTTTTATTGCATTACAGTAACCTTTTTCCTGCGTATTATAAAGGCCCGGGTCCGGTTTAACAAGTTAAGTATATTTTTCATTGCTACGCATTGCAGAAACGAATAAATTCGTAAAAAGTTTTTTTTTAAAGTCTGAAATGTAAATAAAAGGTTACCAATAGAATTTAATAAAAATTAAATTGTATGGCAACTTCGCAACTATGTATCTACATAAACGCAATATTTTACGACCAAAATGGCAATTCCCCTTCTTTCCATACAACGGTAGTACGAGGCTACGAAAGTGTGACGTCACATTTTGCTGTCAGTCAGTACTCAGTACCTATGGAGCGTTTTCAGTGCTCGTCAGCTATGCTGTACTCTGTCATTTTTAGGGTTCCGTACCCGAAGGGTCAAAACGGAACCCTATTGCTGTCACTAACGCGTCCGTCCGTCCGTTAGTCCGTAGTCTGTCACAGTGGTGTTACAGCTAAATCGTTGGAGCTACAGTCTTCCAATTTGATGATGATGATGAAGCATCTTGGTGGCCAAAAGCTATACAAATAGTCAACACCTATTGCTAAATGTTATAAGAGGAGATCCCATACGGTACTAGTGGGGCGCGAAAACAAAACCAATTTAATTATGCGGTTGGTACGGAACCCTAAATGTGCGAAATCTGACTCACACGTGGCCGGTTTTTGTCGCTGCAATTGTAGTTGAAGGACGGGTTAGGCGTGCGTGTATTTAAGGTCCGTTCCGCCGTGTACACGGGTACACGGGTACACGGGTACACGGATACACGGGTACACGGATACACGGATCTTAATTACACGTGTACACGACTACACGTGTAGAACGGGTCAGAAACCCGTGTACGTGTAGTACGGAAACGGATACCGAACACGTGTACACGAAACCCGGGCACGACCGCGAGCCCTAGTTCCTACGCCAAATCTTGGAATTAGGTGCCAGAACTGACCTCGAGCTGTCTAGGCGAATAATCGGACATCTAGACGTACGGCTGGATACCATCATACTCATACTCATACTCATTTATTTATAATGCACGTATACATTACACGTCAAAGTTTTATACATTTTGCAAGTCATTTATATATTAATAAATTAAATTAACATTCAGTTCTATCTTAAAATATAATGCAATATAAATTAAATAATATTAATTTCATGTTTACAATTCAATATAATGTCATATAATGTTAATAATATATTAAATTCTAAATGTCACATAATTCTTTAATGTCGTAAAAAGCGTTTCTGACGAGCCATTTTTTTAATTCGCTATAAAAAGTACAATCTCTACTCATATTTTTTATACGATCCGGAATGGCATTGTATATTTTTGGACCAATGATATAGGCTGTTTTGGTAGACTTGGTTAGTTTACACCTCGTAATTGCAAGCATCCCTTTGTGGCTATTTCGTAAAGGTCTTAGGTGATCAGCTCTTAAAGGAAAGCAATTAATGTTATTCCTTACGAATTTAACAATGTTATAAATATATTAGTGACGGTGTAGTCATTACACCTAGCAATGTGAATAGCTGACGCGCTGGTGAGCCGGGAGGAGCGTGTGCTATTATTCTTACTGCTCGCTTCTGCAACACGAAAATACGTCGCCAGTCAGCGGCGGTACCCCTGGTACCCAATATCTTTACCTGGTCGAAATTCCTCTTATTCGAATCAAGCGCTTTGCATCATCTTTTATAATGCGCACTTCTAAGGTTTGGTATTTTCTGCCGGCGTTTGTATTTCCGAGTTCATGAAACCTAGATCTTTTTAAGGCACGTGTGAATAGGCATCTTCTGGGTGAGCTCGCTTCATCGTTGGCCTCATCTTTGCCCCCAAGCTAGATGCTGGCCAAGAGCAATCCTATTTTTAATTTAAAAAAAAAAAAATCAGTACGCTAAAAATATATGAACATTCTGATTCTAGACTCGTGCTCCGTTTTTTGCGAGCACCAAGTTTGTTTCTATATTACATAGTTGAGTAAACATAATAAATATTTCACGTCCACAAATGTACTTCGCCAGTATCACTTACTACTGTAGAAATCAAACAGAAGCGGAAATCTAACATTTCTCTTCGTCGAGATGAATATTATATACTGGGTCACGGAAAAGCTCTATATTTTATACTAAGAAGCTTTCGTGGCAACTGGCTTTTCCTGGGATTATGTAATTATTATAAGTATTTCTTCTAAACTAAGCATTTTTAGCTATTTCTACATATTAAAAAAAACCGTCGAAGTGCGAGTCGGACTCGCGCACGAAGGATTCCGTAGAATTATCTATAAAAACGGCAAAATACCATGTTTGTTGTATAGGAGCCCCTTAAATATTTATTGTATACTGTTTTTTTTTGTATTTGTTGTTATAGCGGCAACCGAAATACATCATCTTTGAAAATTTCAGCTGTCTAACTATCACGGTTCATGAGATACAGCCCGGTGACAGACGGACGGACAAACGGACGGACAGACGGACGGACAGACGGACGGACAGACGGACGGACGGACGGACGGACAGACGGACAGCGGAGTCTTAGTAATAGGGGCCCCTTTTACCCTATGGGTCCCGAACCCTAAAAAGAGATCTTCTGTGGTATGTATTTACTATATATATATAACTACCCAACTAGGTATATAGTCCAGTTCACCTATTTATGGCACCTCGCTAGTGTTCATTAGGGAAGTTCGCGTACGGAGAATTATCTTTCGGGAAAGGTGATTCCTAGTACTAGTAATTATTTTAGACTCGGGTGGACAGGTGTCACCTGCGGTGTGATTACGAAACGTTTTGGACCGTTCGTCATCTAAATCATCATCTAAATGTCAAATCCCATACTCAAAATGACATTAAAATATGCCTACGGTCGTAAAGTTAGGTGATTACCACGCTGATATATTTTCCAGCTATGATGACCTCAATTTTTTTGTATGAAATGGAGACCTTCGTTTCACTCGATCGTGATTTTTAAGTTGCTAGCCCATTGCCAACAACTCATCTCATAGCTCCACGAATCTAGCAACGACAAACCTAGTTTCATGTCTGATACTATGATGTGATCTATCGTTAAATAATCAATCAATTATTCACAAATGGCGCAATTGAATCCGTTCAAGCGCTCATAAAATGCAACATTCAATAATGCAAAATATCTCATAAAAATACAAATGTATTCTGTATTCATCAAAAAGTATAAATTTGGCAATAAAATGTTAATAAAAATTGCAATGGTTGTTATCAACTCGGTCTTGAGGGAGCCATATTCTTGGATTGAGGTTTTAATAATATCCGAAGTGATTATTATTAAATTTCAAATCATCGTGCAGATTTGCCGTTATTCGGGTATTTATTTAGACTTATTGCACAAAATACAATTGGCGGACTTGACGCCTGAAAATATTGTCTTAGCAGTCAACCAATGGACCTAACTGAGACTATAGTGGTGAACAATACACGACGTGCTGAGACGCCAAAAGTAATACACAGCGTAATCTTTAGCGTGTCTTCTATAGTTTTGACGTCAATAATAATTCTACACTATTGATTCGGTAAATGAAGGAAAACTTGGCGGAAATAATTCGTGTATAACCGGATTTTGGTATAGTCGTAGGTAAAGGTGTCCTTAACAACATACTGAAACCTCAAAAATTGAAACCTCTTTAATTTGACAAAGTACTAAAGTGCTCAACATTTTCGCTGGCCCACTGTACATAACTAAAATAGTTTCCTCGCACACATGACAGCCGTGACAAATGCGTCCGTATGTCACATCAGCTAAGCCGCCATTACGGCCGTCAATATCAATTTATTGTACACCACGTCACGTGCGAGCTTTAATGGCTGCGCCTTTTTATTTTACGTACTCCGTGTCTGGAGTGACATAATTTCTACCTGGGAATTTATTGAGTACTTTCATCTCGAGACCGCGGGTCAGCCATGGTTGTGTGTTGAGCTATACATGCACATTATCTATGTGTACGTCAGCGTTAGGAGCTAGGAGTTTACGTTGACTTTGTGTTCGTATGCGTCACAAGTAGTCACAACTACAACTTACAATGGCCAACCCACGTCCGTGAGATATAAGTACTAATCAAGAATGTGAAGCTGAAGATACGAATCCTCACTGTACCCGAACGGTAAGGCACTCCAGTAGGCCTAGCACACGATGGCCGCGGGAGTATGTCGGCTAATCCTAAGTTACTAATCTATTAACACAGAAAACAGCCTTTAAGAGGCCTTACAAGTTTAAAAATATTCTGATTTCAATTTTTGACAAAAGTACTGATAATACCAATAAAGCGATTAAAGGCTACGATGATTTCATTAAAATTTTAGATAGTAACATTGCCCTTTTCTGATTTTAATGTGTATCGTAGAATTTAAGCGGAAAAAAGCAGTTTTCAGCTCGAAAATTGCCGATTTGGAGTGATTGTATGAAACTATTATTCTTAATGAAAAACCCCATAAATACATTTAAAATGTATGTCATTAGGTTGCAATAGTCCTGGGGGCCGATTTTTGAGTGTCAACGCTCAATTTTTCACTCGACATCTGTCAAAACGTCATAGTTTTTTGACAGATCTCGAGTGAAAAGTCGAGCGTTCGACACTCAAAAATTGGCCCCCTGTTCTAGATAGTAACATTGATAAAAAATTCAGATAAGAGTCAATTAAACAGAAAATCGCCTGATTAGAGGAGGTTTTTTAACTTCAACTGATAAGGACCTTTACCAGCTTATAATGCACGCCACCGGATCTTTTATTTGAACCAGCGTTAAGAACGCTAATCAATCAAATTCACTTAACCAAGACCCGCGAAACCCCATCATATTAGAGTCCAATCAATCGTCGACCAAGCCTCAACTAATCCGCTCCATGCGGCTCTACCGTCCAATCATCACACAAAAGACTTCCCATTACATTACCTGCCATCCGATTTTACACTTTAACTCATACCCGAAAAGTTGAAAATCTACGGGCGCGGCTGATGGCTGAGCTGAGTTGAGGATCGCTTACCTGAAATGAGTAAAAGGATCTGTAGAAATTCGTGGTTTCTTATGTTTTATAGATTAAAATGATGTTTCGTTGTTTGATTTTGATCTTTGGCACTTTGAATTACGGTTTATTACCAAATATTTCATGTTATGCTAAATATTAAATTCTTTTATTTATTATTTCAAATTGATATTTGACATCACCTAGGATATATCCTAGTCATTTAGAGATTTTTTTATTTGTTAAATTGTATTATTTCATGTTCTGACATTTTTTAAATTATCATTGTTATTATTTTGAATTCAAATTGTATACCTGTAGATGATCCTTTAATGAATCCATTTTGTTTTATTTTTATGTAAAATAATAATGTTATTTTCTAAAGGAAATAAATGAATCTATCTATCTATTTATAAGTATCTGTGAGCGAGTTCTGTTCGCGACCTTGAGACACGCTAAGAATGCCAGTATCTTTATTATAAATATGTAAGTTTTAAGTTTCTAGAGTATTTGTTTCTAGAGTCAGGTTGAGCCACACCGCGACAGGCATCAGAGAGTATCAAAATAGAATAGAATAATATTTATTTAGCAACGTATTAAATAAAAATCGGCGAAGTGCGAGTCGGACTTCGCACTTTTAGGGTTCCGAACCAACCTCAAAAACTGTGATTTGTGTGTGTGATATTAGTATTTGTTGGTATAATATACGTAATAATAAACATTATCACCAAATTTTAGGTTCATAGGTTAAAGGGAAGTTGAAAAATTATTCCGTAATTTTTTTTGTGACAGACGACGGACGGACGCATGAGTGATAACAAAGGGTTCCGTTATGACCCTTTGAGTATGGAACCCTAAAAAGGATATATAAATACACTTCTGGATGAAAATACACTCCGGAGGCCCAAAAATTCTTTTATAATTAATTTAATTTATTTTAACTTAACTGTACTTTACTAACAAATATATATACTGTGTACCTACTAACAAAATTATGGATTTTATAATCTGAAATAAATGTGTGATTCATATAAATAGAGAAACAACTTGTACATCTTATGTGCTAAATAGGACACCCACTCAGCCTATTGTCACGGAAGCTGTGACGATGATTTTCAGTGAAACACAACAGATCAATTGAATGCATCCAGTTTAAAAATATTGGCGCTCCATTTCAACTCAAAAGACAGTACTTTCAAACAAAATGTTGTTCAATTCAAAGCAGTGTTTGTCTGTTGATGCACATCTCGCAAACATCGCTAACTCAATTTCCTGGCTTCTGGTAAACAACGCGCGCATAATACATATAAACTTTATTTTTCCAACAATTTTAGAACTTATCTGCCGTGCATCACTGTTAAATTAGACCTTATCTCGTTGCAATAAGGTCCACAAATGGTCAGTTAACCGTGAACCTGGTAGTGCTTATAGGTAGATAAATGATAAATGACAAGGTAATGTGAAATTTTGCTTACTCTAGTTGGTTATTATTTATTTTATCGTATTGCAATTGTTTCAATCCGTGAGATCTTCGAGTAGAGAGTACGGTTGCCAGATTTGTTGAACTTTTAGCACCACCCAGGGGTCACGTGTAGGGTAGCGGTGAGTACTCCCTACGGATGTGGTGCAGCATCGACCTCCCTTTGTCAGATAGTCTGGGCAAGTTGACTGTTAGAAGTTCTCAAACCACCCGAAGGATCTTTAATTTTTTGATCTATTCAATTCAATTAGTCTGTGGTAGAGTTTAGAACCATTTTTTAATTGTAAAATTTTCTAGACGTGTTTTCAACTAGAACCTTTATAAAAACATGCTCCGTTTCCTAGTTTTAAATATTAGATACGCGGCCAGTATCGACCGGCAGCTATCACTAATGCAGAGACCAGGTGCAATGCATCATGTCCCATTATGTATTATGGAACTGAAAACCCTTCATGTTTTCCACAGGATCATAAAAATAATATAAGGTGACGGCATCTGTGTTGGACACTTAAAGCTGACAAGCTCCAGTAATGGCCACTACATTCCTAATTTTTTATCAAAGTGAAAATTGAATAATTAAACACCACAGGTGGGATTTAAACCCACGACCTATGGAATCCGTCCATTGCTCTACCAATTGAGCCACCGTGTTAATCCCTATGATGAATTTTTCAATCATAACACTCTTCATTACATTCCTTTCAAAAATCAGTCAAAGATCATAGGTATTTATGGTTTTAAATAACCCTTATTTTCTTTGAAATAATAGTTAGGTAATGTGTATTGGCGCGTGTCCATTACTAGTGCTAATAAAACACGAAAAGTGGTTAGTTATATAACTAGCTTATAAGTGATACTAAGTTAAAAACCAGTTTTTCTATGCGTTTTCGGTGGCAATCTAGCGTAATAGGTACGCGCGCAGGGTAGGTCACCCAATTATTTTCACATGACTTTCATCATATCAGATCTCCCCATAACATGCCCATATGTGAAGTGAATAGCCAACGAATAATAGACTAGTTTATTATATAAGTATTCTAGCAATGCGGTAAAATTCCCCTGAAATACTATATGAAATGATAGTGTCTCGACGTTAATGTGTTTTCTTCAACTTTCATGACCTATTCATAAATTTTACCAAATTCGCTGTAAGCAGACCAGAGTGAGTCTTACGAATGGAATTTGTATGACGAATAGTAGTTGGGTATTTTCGCCGGGCATTCGAGTCACCTTCACCTGACTGTCGTCACCGCAGTAAGTATGGACGATGTGGCATTTTCACTCGTTCGTTTTTTTTTTGACATGGCGCATGAAGATTTCTTAGAATATTTTTGTATGTAATAAGTATGTAGTTGATGAAGAAGCCGTCCAAGTCGTTCCTCATCAACTGGCAGAAGGAGGCACTGACGCGGGAGTCGTGGCATGCATGGGGAGAGGCCTTTGCCCAGCAGTGGGACACCCAAATAGGCTAATTAAAAAAAAAAGTATGTAGTGGACATTGGTGGCTTATCGTGATTTTTTATAGGTGTAGGTACATCCGCGAGAAGTGGCAAAAACACTAAAAGAAAAATAACTAAGTTGTTTTAAATGATGTTGAAGTCCAATATGGTTTTGATTAAATATAGGTATAGGTACATATAAAATGTTGCAGTTTTTTTTATTAATGATGATTTTGTTTGGTTCCTGTAACTTGCACAGTATCTAATCATCATCATCATCAGCTCCTCCTCCCCTCATAGATGAGAGGGATTGGGCAGTAGTCCCCACGCTGGCCCAGAGCGGGTTGGGGACCAGTATCTCTAATATGACACTTTAAATGATACCCCGTTTTTTTATCGTTAATAAATTAAACAAAAGAAGATCGAGGACTGATATAAATCATACAGCGTTCTTAGGGCCTGCCAGTGCACCACCTGAAAGAAAGACCAAATCCGCGGTGGAGGCCACTTTTGTTCGCTTAGCCTGATAGACCCAATAATGAAGAAAGAAGTCAGGTGGCCCAAAATGCCGGAGAAACATCCAATTACGAAACTAGGGGTCAAAACAAACTAGAGGTATCATTACGTGGTGTTTCGTGAATAGACAGTTTCATAGCCGCCCCAGGGAGATAAATGTTCGCCTTGACAGCTGAAATAAATGCTTACATCACTCACGCAACTCAAAGGCCCAATTTAGGTCCAGTCAAGTGTAGTGTAGTGTTTGAGTTCTCCGAATTCACTAAAATAAACAAAGTTAAATCACTCTAAGTGTGTGTGTGTGTGTGTGTGTGTTAAGTTAAATTACTCTTACTAGGCTATGGCAGTTGTATATAATTATATATATGTATAGTTTATGTATGTCTATTTATATAATATTTAAGTATGTGTATTTATTTTTATGAGTTGTTTTTCATAATCTTATTATTATTATTATTATTTTTCATTTTAATAATTTATGCACCACCTACTACTCTGTTTTATACTTCTTTACTCCACTACCCAAAGGTTGTCTGGAAGAGATCGCTCTTTAGCGATAAGACCGCCTTTTGTTCTACCTCTGTATCCCTGTTTCTTTGTTTTTCTTTTGTATGTGTGTTTATGTGAGGTGTGCAATAAAGAGTATTTGTTGTTGTTAAATCGTGGCAACCCTGTTTGTAACTCTCCCGTCGTAATAGGTACCATATTCATCAAAATTAACACTCATTGAAATATTTTTCTTAAGAGATAGTGACACCAATGTCACCATTGCATTGTCAAGCAGCCTTTAAAATTGTTTTGATATGTAGTTATACATTTGATGGAAAGCCATTAAAAAAAAAGTGAAGTATGTAGTTAATAGTGCGTTTTCACTCAAAATTGTAGCTTTCACTTATAATCAATTTGGATTTTTTAGTTTTCCTGCTCAGATTTACGAGCACTCTGGATCCTCATAAAGAAACAAAGTGTTTAATATATCGATTTAAACTTACACAATTTTCACACATTGTTATTGTAAAACGGGACTTAATCGCGTACACTTCCAATAATAAAGTGTTTATTTTTTTAATTCCTTTTTTTGACGTATAATAATATATCATTTAAATTGAAATACTGCTCGAGAGGAAAAGTGAAGTATGTGACAGTGAAGTGAAAAGTGAACCTTCGAAGTGTTAGAAATAGAAGTGAAACGTCAGTTGTGTAAATCCGGCTCGAGCTCGAAGAACCACTTTGTTTACACAGTTACTATGCACAGTCACCTGGTTACCAATCAAATATGACGACAAGACGGCTCTGTCTTAAGGAATTTGTATCAAACAACCGTTATCTAGTTTCTGTTAAGCACAGCGCCATCTAGTGGTCCATAAGTAAGAAATCGTCTTAAACATATACCATGCCAAACTAAGGCTTAATGTAAGCAACTGTGTGTGTTTTTCATCTCCTTTCCTCGCTTAGCAGCTTCAAGCTTGTTTACAACCTGCAATTCCAAAACAAAACGAATGCGGAGCGTAATTACCTCAAACACAAAAACTAAGTGTACAGTATTTAGCACTAAAACTAGTATAAGAAAACAGGAGCGGCCGCAAACGAGTTGTTTGCGGGTCTCCGGAATAAGATTACGCGCCGGCAAATTGTTACGAGTGCACCACAAAATCTGCACACTCGTGAATTATGCACCTCATTTATATTTAAATTCACTACACTACGAAATGGACACCGACGAATATTAAATATACGAAGCGGTAGTAAATGTTGGAGTGAACGTCTGTGAAATAGTGGTCGTTCTGTAAAATGGTGTTGGTAAAACATGTCCTCTTTATTAATTACGAGTACCTACATTATAATCGTGATAATTTATATTTTTAATTTTTTGAGCGCTCGTGGCCCAGCGGCGCCTGCGTACCGCTTGCGCTAGCTAAGGACGTGGGCAGAGCGGTCAGGACTTGGATGGGTGACCGCTTTGAGTGGTTACTAACTGAGCGCTCCCGTGCTTTGGAAGGCACGTTAAGCCGTTGATCTCGGTTGCTGTCTATGACAGCAGTCGTAAAGCCAAGTTGGAGGCCTTCGGGCGGTTTGAGAACTTCTAACAGTCAAGTTGCCCACTCACTTGACAAAGCCTAAGAACTCATTCAATCGCGTTAGAATTAAGTTGCTATTCTTTTATTTCAGGCGCTTGCCTACTTATTGCTTTTCCATACAAACTTCCATCCTCTTAAGGTATGATTTCCGAGAAAAAAGTATTCCATATCCTTCCCCGGGACTCAGACTATCACCATACTAAATTTCATCTAAACCGGTTCAGCGGTTTAAGCGTGAAGAATTAAGGCGCTACACTGAGAAATTTGGAGACTTTGAAACGCTGTCCTGCCCAGACTAGCAAACAGTAGGGGCTGATTTTCAGATATATGATTCTTGACTATTTGATTGTGGTACTGACAATAGCGAAACATGATTGCTTAAAATTTTCCCGATAGAAAATAAATCCAAAGTCGAGTCTATATTTTCCTTTTTTTCCTCAGCCTACTAAAACAACGCATTATTACTCGTAAAAGACACGATTAAGTTAATATGATGGTATTTTACCTCATCTAGGTACTGACATGAGGAAATTTAATAAACCTTCACACAGTCAGATATTTAACGAGATTTGTCTAAAAAGCCATTCTCGGAGAGGGTTGCATCCCGTTTTGTCGTGAGCGAAAAACAAAGGGTGTCTCTTTCAATCGATATATCGCCTTAACATAGTGACAGATAGACTTTCGCATTTATATAATATTAGCATGGAAGTAATGGATATTTGTGGATTCACTTTTTATTTATACAGAACTAAAGGAGTACACTTTCAAGTAAATTATATTTGATAGCTACTGAATGCATTTCAGCGCCGTAACACAATAATTTCACAGTTCAGAAAGTAATTTAACGTCGACTTAGTGTTTCAGAATTGAATTAACTGGCAATGGAACACAATTTAAGCGAATTACTTGACAACCTAGCTGCTATATTAAATTACTAGGGTCATTGCACCATTGGATTAGATAATATACATAAATTATTTAAGGCGATTGAAAGAGACGCGCGTATGTTTTTCTTCACGACAAAACGGGGTGCAATACTCTCCGGGAATGGCTTTTTTAGACAATCTCGATAAATATCTGACTGTGTGCAGATTTATTAAATTTCCTCTTGTCAGTACCTAATTGAGGTAAAATAACATCATATTAAGTTAATCGTGTCTTTTAATAATGCGTTGTTTTAGGCTGAGTAAAAAAGGAAAATATAGACTCAACTTTGGATTTCTTTTCTATAGAGAAAATCTTAAGCAATTATGTTTCGGCTATTGTCAGTACCACAATCATATAGTCAAGAATTATATATCTGAAAATCAGTCTCTATTGTTTCCTCGTCTGGGCAGAACAGCGTTTCAAAGTTTCTAAATTTCTTAGTGTAGCGAGTAGTAGACCTTGAGTGACATTTAGGTATGTTTCGTAAATATGATAGCATATGATACGAATAAGCCTCATGTTTTGTATTGTATTATTGTTGTTGGTGTGTAGGTAATAAAGAGTTTTTGTATTGTATTGTATTAAGTATGTGTGTATCATTAATATTGTCTAGTTGTTAATTGATAAGATTACCTTATCTTTGTGTTTGTATTGTTTAGTTTTTGTTAATATTGTTTGTTTTCTTTCAACGTGTCACTCGTTAGTTTTAAGCCAGGCCCTCACTGAAAATCAGCGTCGCGGTTTGCCGTGGCATTATGCTGAGTGAGGTCCTTTTTAGCGTTGTTTCTTAATTACTTAAGTACCTGTATTGGTGTGTGTTATGCGCTAAATTAATGTACTTTCTTTCTTTCTTCTTTCAAAAGAAACCTTTCTTCTAGATTTAAGTTTCTTATAAACATGCACTCTCATCCTGTCTCTCAGAGTTATTCCTAAATTTCCTAATGCTGTGGCGTAGCAAGAGGGGTGCGGAAGTTTTATCTTGAGTGGAACCCCGCTGTGGGTACCCTAAGACTCTAGGGTGCTTACACACATTCAGGACCATTTAAATTGGCTTCGTCATAGTCGCTTCAGTATTTCGATAGAAAATACCCTATGAAATACTAGTATTTTTGTATCCAATACTCCAACCGCGCACTCCTATCGTTTTCTTGAGCCCGGTCTTAATATAACCTCCTGACGACCTGGGGCCTATTGCATAATAAATTACAACCTGTGTTGATACCCTTGCGCCGTCCCATCTCTCGGGCACCACAAAGAATGCTGGCTCTGCCGCAACTTCGGCTGAGGACCTCAAACGCCGTAAATATGCCTCACTTGGCAGTGGGTACATATTTGAGGCGTTTGGGGTCGAAACGCTGGGACCGTGGGGCCCAAGTGCGCGCCGACTTTATAAAGATTTGTCGGCGCGCCTGGTAGACGCATCCGGTGACCAGAAGGCTGGCCAATATTTCGCTCAGCGAATAAGCATTGCCATCCAGCGTGGCAATGCAGCCAGCCTTCTGGGCACACTGCCCATTGACGGCGATTTGGGCCAAATTTATTATTTGTAGTTTTATTTTTTATTTTATTTTATACTTTGTAAATATGTAGTCTTTTAAGTTTGTTATTGTAGCTAATTTATCTCCTGTTTTTAACTAATAACTAATAAATCTCAATAAAATGGATCAGAATTACAACTAATATTACAAGCGGTAGTCTTCTTTCAATCCCTTTCATTCGAAAGAGACTTCCGCTTGTAATATTAGTTGTAATTTATTATGCAATAGGCCCCTGGTATTCAAATTTGCCAGAATAATGCATACTCTGTCAAATTGACATAGAGCCATAAATTAATTGGAGCTTATGTACTATTGTATAGGACGTGGGTTGTCAGGAGGAGCCACAGTCAGGTTCAAAAAAAGTTGCCGTATCTTTATCTACTTGAGAATGTTAACAGTAAAAACCAAATAAAATGTATAGGTACTTCGCTCTATACACACACACCAGTTCCTATACACACATCAGTTTCCAGTCATTACACTCTTAATATCTAGGATACACACTGAATCCTCGTGAACGATGTGGCGACCTTATACTTTTCTCATTACACCGTGCATTCAAATTCCCTCAAAAACATTGCTGTTACGTAGCAAATCTCACCAAACAAGGTAACCCGTGAAACGCTCCCATTTAACACTCTCAAGTCGAGATGCCACACACTGAGACATTTTCTTAATAAATCGCCGGTATGTTCAGGTATTTTCAGCGAAATACCCGTGCCGTAGCGTAAACAAGTGACGGAGACTGCCAACCCGGAATTTCATTCGGCTGTACAAAGACCGGGTGATTTAAATAGTATGAAATTCGTAGTCTCGTGCTAGCTTGACAGAGACAAGACGAAATCTGTACAGGCAGCCAAAAAATATAATATTGTTTGTGCTACCATTTTTAGGGTTCCGTACCCGAAGGGTCAAAACGGAACCCTATTGGTGACGGCCAGACGTCTGTCCGTCCCTCCGTCCGTCCGTCCGTCCGGCCCTCGTCTGTCACACAGGTTTTACAGCCAAACGGTTGGACCTACACGCATCAAATTTACACAGTATAAGCATCTTGTTGGCCCGAAGCCATACAAATAGTCAAAACTTATTTTTAAATGTTTTTAAGCGAGGCTCCCATGCAGCTAAAGGAAGGCGCGAAAAATTTTTCGAGTGTGGTATCGTTGTTTAGAGATCATTTAGTAGATACTTACCAGTGGCGGCGCGTCAAAAATATTCTTAGGAAAGCCGGAAATAATTTGCCTTTCTTATACTTCATGAGCCGTAGTAAAAGAACTGCACTGGCTGAAAATTAGGGAAGCCGGTGGGAATCGAGTTGTATGGACGCTCCGCCACTGATACTTACTATGTTTTTAATTTAAAAAAATATTGGAAAACAAAGGAATGAGAAGCCACCAAAGTCAGATTTTTTTTACGAAGTTTTGTTCCAAAGAATTTTGTAACTTCCCAAATACCTATAAACTTAAAATTTAGTAGTAATATTTGTTATTACGTATTTTTTACCAACAAATACTAATATATTGATAAATAAGATTTTTTCTTTGAAATTTCCTTATTTTTCCTATAAAAACTTTGCGGTCGGTTCGGAACCCTAAATGTGCGAAGTCCGACTCGCACTTGGCCATTTTTTTTTTACAAATAATATTGATAGTGGAGCCGCGGTGCAAGATAACCACATTATCAGGAACAGCAGACTTATTCACCCTTAAATGACGCAATCCAGTGGACGCAGAAATAATTGGGTGATGCTTGATTGGGTGGAGCGGAGAGGGATCTTAACTTAGTACCTAAACGACTTTTGGTTTGAACAAGATGGTTAATAAGGGTTTTTGAATTATCGCTGAAAAAGTATCTTTAGCCGTGACTTAATTTTTGCCTATGATACGACCTTTTTGATTCAAGGTATTGGAATTGGATAGTTGTTTTAAATGGGGACTAGTAGGATTCAGGTTTTTTGAGTTATCGCTGAAAAACTGCCTTGCCCAAACAAAAGGACGTAATAACCGTGACTTGCCTATGAAGATAAGACCTTTTTGATTACAGGTATTGCATAGTAGTTTTAAATGTGGACTAGTAGGAGTTGGTTGTGCGTGATCCGACACGCACTTGGCCGGCTTTTTTTTTATACTACGACGGTGGCAAACAAGCATACAGTCCGCCTGACGGTAAGCGGACACCGCAGCCTATAGACGCTCGCAACTCCAAAGGAGGAAAATTTGAGGATTTTTTTATCAGTTTGGTCCATCGACCGTCATATTTCGCGCTCGCTCGGTCATTAAATAACATTAATTAATAAGCAGGTATTACACCTATTTGAAAGCACGTGAGCGCTGCGGACAATCGGGAATCTCATTCCCAACACAAAGCCTGTATGCGGGCGCTATTAAGATCCCGGCGATTGTTCGGATAGTGATGTGCAGTTACCGGGAATCCCGATACCTATGCAAGTTGAATATTAATATTACCTATGTAAATGAGAGTCATAAATTGCTGGCAACTGAAAACGGCCCGGAGCCCGATAATTGACAGGTAATTGTGACGTCATAATGTTAAGCCGGGGGCGACTCACTCGCGTGACGTCATCGCGCCGCTCAAAGGTCCCACGTCGGGTGACTTTCAATGCGAGAGAAAGTGATGTAGCGAGTGATGCGCGTGCGATAGAAGGAGATGGCCAAGCGGCGGCACGTTTGGCTTGCCTCGCGCGGATTTGTTAACAGCGAGACTTCTGTACGTAGTACTATTACTTATTCTGTGGTTAAGCGTCGTACAAACTGTTAATTGTAGGTATAAACGAAATCCAGTGCTCATTTAGTCATGGAATACTGTGTTTAATTATATTGCTGCTGTATTTTTTCTTAACCAGACTGTGGCTTTATAGGCCGGGCCCAATAAAGCGATAGAAGTGCGCGGTTGGAGAGTGGCCTGGGGAAAATCCAGGGGAAACCTCCGACACGACCACGCGGGCGGTTGTTGCTGTGCACTTTTAGTATAAGCAAAAGCTATAAAAAATACAGTTTAAAAATGGATACACTTTATTATAATCGAATTTACCTAGGGTGACACCACCAATTATGGACACTTTAAGGCGATATATCGATTGTAAGAGACACCCTTTGTTTTTCGCTCACGACAAAACGGGATGCAACCCTCTCCGAGAATGGCTTTTTAGACAAATCTCGTTAAATATCTGACTGTGTGCAGGTTTATTAAATTTCCTCTTGTCAGTACCTAGATGAGGTAAAATACCATCATATTAACTTACTCGTAATCGTGTCTTTTAATAATGCGTTGTTTTAGTAGGCTGAGGAAAAAAAGGAAAATATAGACTCAACTTTGGATTTATTTTCTATCGAGAAAATTTTAAGCAATCATGTTTCGCTATTGTCAGTACCACAATCATATAGTCAAGAATCATATATCTGAAAATCAGCCCCTACTGTTTGCTAGTCTGGGCAGGACAGCTCCAAATTTCTCAGTGTAGCGCCTTAAGCACAAGCACCAATAATGGA
Organism: Cenopis cana; assembly: GCA_951800055.1. Lineage (NCBI taxonomy): Eukaryota > Metazoa > Arthropoda > Insecta > Lepidoptera > Tortricidae > Cenopis > Cenopis cana. The sequence goes on along the minus strand of OX637476.1, from coordinate 20,732,119 downwards.
CACTTCATATTGATTTAAACTTACACGATTTTCACACATTATTATTGGGGAACGGGACTTAATCGCGTACAATTATAACTAATTTACCTTTTTTAAGGTTTTGCCCGACGTTTCGAATGTATCACAACATCCGTGGTCGCGAGCTGACTGGCGCGATTAAGTCCCGTTCCCCAATAATAATGGACACTTCAACCCTTATTCAAGATCATACGGTTTAAAATTGATTGTTCTATAAAAAATGAATGACTCTTATTTTCTTTTACATAAGAGTTAGTGTACATCATTGGGCCTTGTCCATTACTGGTGGTACCCTATACATATTGGTATAAGAAGAATTTTCTCACTTCACCTCGCCGTTTTCTACTAAGTAAAGCCATAAATAAGTGACAAGCTCTCGATAAAACACTGTAAATGTCTCGGACAGAATCGAGCGCTCGGCGACGACAGTAAATGTTATTAGTCCTTCTCGGCCACGGGCAGAAACGACCAGGGTGCGGCGCTAAATTGATAAAATCAGTTAATTTCTGGCGAACTGTAAAAATAAAATGTTGGAGAAGAGAGTTTTAAAGAGCCAAGGCATAGTGAAATATCATTTCACTCGTGTTTAAGGCGCTACAACGAGAAATATCGCGTTCTTTGAATCGATGTTCTGCCCAGAAAAGGAAACAATATGGATTGATTTTCAGATATATGATTCTTGACTATATTATTGTGGTTTTAACTATGGCCGAAACATGATTGCTTAAAATTTTGTCGATAGAAAAAAATCCAAAGTTGAGTCTTTATTTTCCTTTTTTTACTCAGCCTACTAAAACAACGCATTATTAAACGACACAAATAATTTAATATGATGGCAGCTTACCATATCTAAACTCTGTCAAGAGGAAATTTCATAAAACTGTAATTCACTGAAAATTGCACGCAAGTTCTTATTAGTCAACCGTGCTATAGAGTATTCAGAGTAGGGAAAGTATCCTATAGATGCTTATAGAAGACCGCAATGAAATAATAACTAAACTTGTAAAATAAATTTAAGATCAGAACGTCAATAATTCTGCTAAATAAAGTTTCATCTTAGACGTTATTCAGCAAATTCTCCCGAGAAAAAACGTGGTGGGAAAAGCTGGTTACGGCTAAAGATAAAGTCAGCTACGTATTTAGGCCAAGTGATAACGCCTCCAAGATATTACCTACTCGGCGTAGCTTTACACGCGTTAATACTTCGCGTTATTACTAGGAAATGAAATCCGGTATCTTGAGAATTAAATCAAGGCCGGTTTTTAGTAAACATATATGTAATGTGGAACAAGCTATGATTACTAAAGACCAAATTGTTACTAAAGTATATGACATTAAGGATCATAGATGCTGCTCTTGGACACTAAAGTATACCAAATCAGGCATTTTTGTTTTTTACTATACCTCTAATGCTCACGGATAAATTCTCAACTCGCGTTGGACTATCGGGAGGGCTGCCAATTCTCTCGTAGCCATATGAGGAGGCCTTTACTCAGCAATACACATAATAAACATTCATATATGTTGATAATACTCAATATTTGGTTATTGGTTCAGCATTCAAATTAGACTTCAATTTATTTCGTTCGCTATTCCTAACACGTTAACCTACTCCAGCGCGTTCAAAAAACGTTGAAATTAAATCAAAACAAAATTGGTTTGGTTAACGAAATTCTTAAATTGACCCGCTTAACTATATTCAACAAAATTAACATTTCAAAGTTATCAAACGTTATTTATTCGGCCTCGTTGCATTAAATCGAGGCATATTTGAAATCCTTAATAGGTTTTAATATTAAATGAACGGGGATAACTTTAATTAACAGTCTGAGATTTGAAGTTAAATACTAAATACGTCGGCTTTGATGATACTTCATTGAATTATTTTGTATAAAGATTTAGGATGTGAATTTGAATAATTACGCTTTATGCTAAATCCTTGTACTTTGCGAATTTACGTTAATTTAAATCATAATCACTGTAAAGGATAACTAAGATTTATGTTTGAGATAAAGCCAGTCCAATTATTCCACAATAATGCCCTTATATGTGTGCCATGATAAGCTATTATAGAAACATATGTATTCTAAAACGCATCTCCTTCGGAAATAATCGATTATTACAGTATTCAAAGCATACATATGAAAACCAATACAATAAATTTACAACGAAAAAAAAAACGGATTTTAAAACGTGAAACCCGGGATATCCGACTCCACAACTTCTAGAAACTATTTGTAATATTGAACGCTCGCCTTAAGCGGTTAAGGCGCGGCCACCGCACGCATCACTGCACTCCCCCCGGACGTCACATGCCCCCCTCGCAAACACGGCACAAAGTGAATCCCTGATTTCGCACCTAGGATTTCGTAGAGGAATTTAAAGTGAAATCTTATTTTGGTGGATTCGGGAAGGCAAACAGGGCGTTAGCCAATCAGGTGGGGGGAATCAGCTTTGGTGGGAATAGGTTATCGTAGATGATAAAAGAAGAAAATGATCAGGGTTACAATTCCACCTGTGCTTAGGACAGAAGCGGATATCTTTAGGATATCGCTTTTGCTTACGATAGAAAACTGTTTGTATGTCGGGCGATATTTGACGAGAGTGGCCCATTTCATTCTATTTTAAGATATAGATTTTCTTGTATTTTTATATAATCAGGTCGGCAACGTCGTCAAACGATAGTTGAAAAGCATTTAAAATGTTGCGTAAAATGTGTTGTTGTGTTATAAAATGCAAATAGATATATTTTTATAAACAGCTAACGGTTTCATCGCTAAGAAGCAGTCTCTCCTAGATATTCTTTGTTTATAAAAATAATAGCACATATCAATAAACAACATTAAAACGAAAATTAAATCAACTACATTTGATTTACTCCATAATTAGGTGTCATTCGTCAATCTATTCCCCGGTGAGACCATCAAAGCGATGAGGATTTATCAAGCATATATATCTAGTCAATTAATTCACCTCATTATTACAAGTCTAGACTTCAGCATAGATCTGGGATAAAGACAAAGGATGACACACAATGATACGCTTTAAATAATTCGAGAATGAATTATGGTTACGTGGTAAATTTAATAGTTAATAAGTCACGTCGTATTAATTGTCAATCCAGGCGCATATTTCGAACTCTTCGGGAGTTCTTCTTTACGATGAGTGCATCTGCCTGCGCCGCGCCCGCGACTTTGATATGTTACATTATATTGGTCCCTAGTATCACTGGGTAAAGTGTCGTGCCTTCTGCATAAGATGCAGTTTAATTTTGGTAAGCCTTTTGACTAACAGGTTTTTAACAAGAAACGCAATATCGAAAAGCATTTTTCTCGTGAACTATTATATAAAATTTATCAACAAAGTGATAAAAAACAAAGTGATGGATAAATTTATGGTGAATATGGTCCCATACAAAGCTTTTGTGTAGCACTAAGCATTTTTGAGTTCTAAAGAAAATAAAAAAATTGAAAACTAAAATAGCCGCCATTTTGAAATTATTGCATGGATAGTTTGGCCTCGCTCAGTATTAGTTACAAATAGCCTAAGGAATAATTTCCATCGTGAGGCCAAACTTTATCATGACTTGTAACTCCCGTGATCTATTTATAATATATGGGGATTCACACCTACTACTAGGACTAATAAAACTAGCACTGATTTGCTATTTTGAGTGGAAAATAGTTTCAACTTAGACTTGGAAGGCAGCCTAAGCGTACGAAAGCAGGTAAGCAAATAAAAGATTGTAAGTGATAAAAAATTAAAATGCTCGATATATTTTTATAGACATAGACATAGACATAGAAATATTTTATTCAACATCACAAGGCACGAGTTGTTTATCTACATGGAACCAGTCGTAGATCCCATGCATTAATCCATTCGCAAATATTGGATAAGTATCTCAAGAAACTAAGTACATTAAAATATTCCTGATAGTAATCGCGCACAAACATATCAGTAAAATGAAGAAAGTAGTAACTTTCAATTCTCCGAGGATCATACCTACACACACTCATATTCAAAGTATTCACACGCACACTACGAATGAAATTGTGTTAACTTTTATTGTCGCTGGTAGGTCAGGATTGAAACATCACATCCATTTGAATAATCATGTTAATTATATATCTTATTAGTTTTACACAAATCCACAGTTTAACAGTAAATTCAGGCTTATACAAGATCTTGACACTTCAACCGCTCTTAATCGAATGCGCTAGTCCCCGCTTGTGAGTCTGGCCAGCCTTTTTATCCCTTCCAATCCATCCCCTCCAATAGGTTCGTTAAACAAGTCACGCCACTGACGGCGTGACTTTTCAAACAGATCAATTGACAATCTTTTAATAAGTGAAATGTTTTAATAGCAATAAGAATTATGTCTTTAAGAAGGGCAATTATATTTCAAAAATATTATTACCCTTACAGCTCGGCCATCCTACACATAGCGAGTACCTTCGCTATAATAAAATAATCAATGTAATTTAAATTTCACACTACTTATTACAATGTAGATAGGTTTATTTAATCAATTTAATTAAATCAATTTAGCTGATCTAAGTTTCGTTACTTACAGTCTTTTTTTATCGATTTTCTGTAAATGCATTTTTTTTGTAAGTAACAAAACTTGTACATGTATGATATCCATAGCTAGAATGTCTTTTAATATATTTCTCAATGTACAAATCTACATGCATTGGGTATACATTTTCGAGAGTTTCATAGAATAATATATTAAGTTAGTTTACACGACCGGTAACAGTGAGTGCAAGAAATGAATTACCCATGATAAAGTCTATGTGACAGTCCTTCCCCTCGACTGTTTGTATAGCCTCCATCATCCTCCAATGTATCATCCTTTCCGTAGCCCTTACCCTCGGGCAATCCATGATAAAGTCTATGTGACAGTCCTCCCCCTCAACTGTTTGCATAGCCTCCATCATCCTCCAATCCATCATCCTTTCCTTAGCCCTTACCCTCGGGCAATCCATGATAAAGTCTATGTGACAGTCCTCCCCCTCAACTGTTTGCATAGCCTCCATCATCCTCCAATCCATCATCCTTTCCTTAGCCCTTACCCTCGGGCAATCCATGATAAAGTCTATGTGACAGTCCTTCCCCTCGACTGTTTGCATAGCCTCCATCATCCTCCAATCCATCATCCTTTCCTTAGCCCTTAGCCTCGGGCAATCCATGATAAAGTCTATGTGACAGTCCTCCCCCTCAACTGTTTGCATAGCCTCCATCATCCTCCAATCCATCATCCTTTCCTTAGCCCTTACCCTCGGGCAATCCATGATAAAGTCTATGTGACAGTCCTCCCCCTCAACTGTTTGCATAGCCTCCATCATCCTCCAATCCATCATCCTTTCCTTAGCCCTTACCCTCGGGCAATCCATGATAAAGTCTATGTGACAGTCCTTCCCCTCGACTGTTTGCATAGCCTCCATCATCCTCCAATCCATCATCCTTTCCTTAGCCCTTAGCCTCGGGCAATCCATGATAAAGTCTATGTGACAGTCCTTCCCCTCGACTGTTTGCATAGCCTCCATCATCCTCCAAACGAGTACTGCACCCATTCCTCGGGCCAGTCTCGCTGGTCATGTTCAATGTGTTTATCTGAAACTTACACCATAAGCTTAGAACCTCATAAAGTTAAGTACTTGAAATTCAACAGATAAGGGAAGAAAAACAATTAAGTAATTGTATATTCATGAAAAAGCCCAGTTGATGTTCAAAGTAAACATAAAAAGGGAAGCCATAGCAGAATGATATATATATTACATACATATGGCCATTAAATCAATCAAGTTTATTTTAATTTTATATGTAAGCTAAGAGTGCTAAGAGCCCTTTTCCCTTCTAAAAAGCCCTATGCCCCTGATGAGGGATATCAACATCATCACTATCATCATCATCACAATCATCACCAATATCACCATCATCATCACCATCACCACCATCATCACCGCCCTCATCATCATGTAAGCTAGGAAGGTTTATATTGCATGCATAGACCGTTTCACAACAACGGGGTCATCCCTTATAAAACTTATAAACAGAGGTTTAAAACACGTATAAGTTTGAATATTAGGGTCAAGTTTTTAGGTTCCAAAACAATGCGTCACTCAGTACCATATGTGGCCATTTATACATTTTCATTTAATTGGAACATGTCAAAATGAAATTTCAGGATGAAAGTAATTGTTACGTAAAACATCCTAACTATAGCCCACCCGTTATTTGCCTCAACTTTATAGTAGTATGTATGGGGTGAAATGCCATTAACTCATTTAGTTAACTATTTACCTTACATTAGCCAAAAATGTGATCAAGAAGAAGGGAAAATAAAAATAAGTAAAGAATTGATATAGTCATTTTCTTAATAGGGACGGTTAATAACAATCAGTAGCTAAATAGGTACAGTTGCTCATTATCAAATAGTAATTATTAGCGATTGTGTTTGTATAAATCCTTTTCAATATTTCCTTTGATAAAATTAAATTCCATCAGATTTAATTTAGATCAACCGCCACCATAGCACCGCGGCATAAAAAGTTGTATTTTCTAGCTAATTATGAACCAAAATATCAAACATGTTCATCTCCAGGGAGTACCCTGGCAAGATTAACATGCATGACTAACCATATAAGCCTCCGGAATGTCTCCGTTACGGTAAATACAGTTCGGCTCCTTAACGATTAGATATCACAAAGTCAAACATGTCCATCTCCAGGGAGTGCCCTGGCAAGATAACCATGAATGCTTAACCATATAAACCTCCGGAAAGCCTCCGTTACGGTAAATACAGTTTGCAGTTTTATCCAATTACGGCTCACGTAAATGAGGGTAAAAGCAGTAAATGTCTAATAATCATATCATCGTTAATTTCAAAAATTAAGTATTTTACTTACGTTTTTCCGAGCCGTGGACGAGGTTAAGGTTATTTTTAGTGTAAAAACCTTTTCGATCCCACTTGCTGACCTATTGTCGCTGGTAGGTCAGGATTGAAACATCACATCCATTTGAATAATCATGTTAATTATATATCTTATTAGTTTTACACAAATCCACAGTTTAACAGTAAATTCAGGCTTATACAAGATCTTCACACTTCAACCGCTCTTAATCGAATGCGCTAGTCCCCGCTTGTGAGTCTGGCCAGCCTTTTTATCCCTTCCAATCCATCCCCTCCAATAGGTTCGTTAAACAAGTCACGCCACTGACGGCGTGACTTTTCAAACAGATCAATTGACAATCTTTTAATAAGTGAAATGTTTTAATAGCAATAAGAATTATGTCTTTAAGAAGGGCAATTATATTTCAAAAATATTATTACCCTTACACTTTTTACTACTTGCGTAAACGTGTATGTTCCAACGCACATATATGAAGTTCCTAGAAAACAACGTTCAGAAACGACTCCAACGACTTAGAAAGTTGGAATAATATTGTTGTAGACATTTTTGATGTAATTTTTAAAGCATGAAGGCAGGAGAAATATCCTTGTGAAATAACAGAGTTACATGCTCCTTCGAGTTGCAAAAGGTATTCTATTTATGGAACAATGTGTACCTACTGTGTACGTACATCCTATATTATTTTGAGAACACTTAGGGCTCAGAACTGATTTTTACTATTTTTGAAATGTTTCAAGTACTTGTCATATCTCCATTTTTATTTTTGTTAGCCTTCATCTATGTAATAAATAATAGTTAATGATTTAAAGTACGAAAGAATATTGTAAAACGTAACTAACCGAATTTTTTAACCGGTTAATTGTCCTGAAGACGAAACCGGTTTCCGAGCCCTGTTTGAGAAACACGTTTTTCATGTAGAAAGTTAGTGGGAAGTTGAAGGAGATGGAAAATTGAAACCTTAAATATGTTTTAATTCTCGATATATCCAGGCGTTCCCGAGATCAAAGGGTATTGACAGACAGGACAGTCAGACAGACGGACAACAAATAAGGGTTCCGTTATTTACCTTTTTAGGTATGGAACTCTAAAAAGGGTCGACAGCGCGCTTGATCTGTTTCATTTTGGTATCAGTTTATTATATTTGTGTTGGCAATATACTTTTGTTTTAAATTGATAAAATATGCTGACACTAAAAGTGCCTTACTGTGCCTTTTATTCACCGCAGTTTATTTAATAGTCGCTCAATACTAAGTGCTTGACTTTAGACGTAAAATCTATCATAAATAACAAACAGCACTTCGTCAAGTCACTTGGCCGGTGTTTTTGATATTAAGGGGAGGTATCCCCAACGCAAATGTCCCGCTCTAGAACGCGTGAGTTTATAATTTACCATCCCGCTCTCTACGCAAGCTCTGCGCGCAGATTTGTAAATATTTAGCTATAGTCATTAAGCCAATAATTCTATCAAAGCAAACCCTGCGAATTTGTCTATAACTATTTACGATCTTTAATTGAGTACAAAAATAAAACGTTAAATATCAGTAATATAGCCGTAGTATTGAAAATACATTCCAATAAGGGGTAACTTCGCGATTTTTTTCTATCGAGTGAAATTCATCAGGTCATGTAACTGACTGCGATTTTGACTAGACAAGATCCTTATGTAACACATATATTTTTTTAGATTTTAAGACACTATATTCTATGTCTCAGATGGTTTTTAAAAACTCAAAAGTGGTAATACACGGCCTTAATTGATTTAAACGCCTTTACTACGTCTGAGCGTACTAACATGTGCAAAATAAAGATCTCTACTACTACATTCTGGGGCGTTACCTTCTAATAACACAACGGCGGACGAAGGTGATAAAAATTATTGTGTTGTAGATACTGGTATCTTACTAAAAAAAATCGAATTCTGTTGCTACTTCTAAACTTGAATCTATAATTTTGCCATGGTATTTTTAATTTATGATCATCCATCGAGTGCTTCGATCTAAGTACCAGTTTCCACATTAATGACTTTCCATGTTGTTTTGATAATGTCGGAGCTATTTTTTATTTTGTGACTTAAATAAGTACGCTTGGCTATTTGACGATCTATGTTAATTTTTTTCGGATATTGTTTAATGTGTTATTTAAATTCATCACTCGTATTAAACCGGCGTTTCTAATATAAAGCATACAGTGCTTGTCTAGGTTTATATAAGTCCACAGTAGCCCACTCACTAAAAGCTGATACACCACCAACCACGATCGATTTGGAAGTGAAAGTCGCGTTATTTTAATTTTATTTATTTATTTGAATCAGGCAACAAGGCCCATATTTACATATACCTTACAGACTAACATACTTATCTATAAAATACTTAAAAACTAGCACAAATAGACACACTACAACTTTACTGCGATGTGTTACGCAACTTCGAGGTGTCAGGTAACCGACCGCGAAAACGCCGGAACTTGACTCCCTTCGGCCAAAATTCTTCCTTGGTGAAGTTCGGTAGATGTTCTGTTGGAATTGTTGGAATAATGGTTATAATGGTGACTACGGTGTAGAGTTTGTTAAGTTAGGGCTTATAAAGTTGGGTCGTGTGAAGTTAGAAGCTTTGCTCTACATGAGATCTAATAACTTTTTGACATTGCAAGCAATATGGTCTGATCTTGGCAACATGCTACGTGAAAATGTTTTTGGTGGAATACCTATGTTTTATCTGGACGATGCGGCCATGCATTTAATATTCTGTCCCAGTGTCATCTTTTAGATATACCTTCAGAGGTCCTTTATCCTTTTGAAGTTTCCGTCTCTACACGGTCGCCTCATATCTAAACCCAATCTCCAATTCAATACTCTAATCAAATAACCTCGGCCTTACAACCACAAACTAGTAACTAGTACTATGTATGTACGTTTTGACAGACGTTTCACATGGCTTCACACTCGCCAGAGCCAGTCCCCATACGAAGACAGAGCAAACACGTAAATCAAACTGTTATTGGTTCAGTTCCTCCCCCTTTAGGGGAGGGTACGTGACGTGGAATGGTGAGTAATTGTACCGGACTATGTGTAAGAAGCCCAAACTATGTTAATTTCGTTTGGAATGAGGCTTTAAGTGTAACAGTTGCGAGTAACAATAATAATTTACGTTATAGACTGAGTGAGCGAAGCGATCGAAGGTATCCGTTTTAGCTCGGAGAAATATGCTTTCGTATGTCCGACGGGCGGATTTCTGGGTATCTTTTTATTTTTTATTAAGGATCACCAACAGATTATACACCATACATGCGTGAATAACCTAAGTATTGTTTAACAGAATCCGAATCAGAATCAGAATCTTTATTGATAAAATGTCATTTAACGTAGATGTTTATCTAATTATAGGTAACCACAGCTTTTTATAATTAAAGGTAACCACAGCTTTTTTCACACAGTCTATCTGGGTGTTTTGCTCTACATGTCACATTTCTCAACCGATTATCGTGAAATTTTGAGAGCAGGGTCTTAATTTTTTGCCGTGTCGAAGTCAGTTTGGAAATATTTCAAAATGACGAAACAAATACGTAAAAAATGCTCGCGAGGTCTACAGCTCACAGAGAAACAAGTACTTAAGAAGTATTTATTTTATAAGATTATAAGCTCACATGGTCTCACACAAACTCGCAGCACGTCAGTTACTCGATCCGTTACACAATGGCGCTTACAAGTTACAACAGTGCTGAAATATCGGAAACTCACATATACAAATATACATGGTAAATATCCCGTTATTAATCGTTCGGCATTTTATTATAGCGAGGCACAGTACCTAAAACAAATCCGATTTCAACATAAAAGGTACCCAGCGGAAAAGATATAAATTCTGATAAAAATCACATTAACGGTTGTAAAATGACGGAATCGAATGTATAATATAATATAATAAATCTCTTGCAATGACAATACCTTGCGCCCATGGGATTATTACGTTACATGTAAAATTGGAAGGTTTATTTTCAATATATTTATTTAATCTTTAGTGCGCAAGAGTAAACCTAATTTCATGAAATATATATGAAATAAACAGTTCAATTTTTTTTACTGTACAAAAGGCGTAGGCGGCAACCAAAAGTAAGTATATAGATTTATTCGAGAGTTTCGAAATATACTTTTATGTCACACCTGGCCATAAAGTGGCCATTATCGCACGCTCCGCGCGCGAAAAAACCCACTTTCTGGCCAGGGGGTGACATAAAATTTTGTACTTACCACGGGCGATAATAAAGAAAGCCTCAGATCGCATATTTATCGCCCTTGCCTTCGGCTCGGGCGTAAAATACGTGCGATCTGAGACATTCTTTGTTTTATCGCCCTTGGTAAGTAATGTACTATTTTTGCGTCATAAACGGCCGTATCTTGTTTACGTTAATTGAGAAACTTATTTTTTTCACAGCTTCAAGGGACTGTTGACCTGAGTATATGGTTTTAGTTTTAACTCGGTACCTCTACGCGTTCCCGAGATAAAAAAAAAAACAAAGTGATCTTAACCCTTAACCGCCTACGTGCGGTCTCCCACACTTTCGTAATTTATGAATTTATTCGAATCAAATAACGATTGGCTTAATCTTTATGAGAATATTTTGTCGATTAATTTATTCGTAACAATTGTACCGTTTGTATTGTTTTGTTGTATTGTTGTTGTGTTTGTATTTGTTGTTGTATTGTTTGTTGTTGTAGTTGTGTTGTTGTTGTTTGTGTATTGTTGTTGTATTGTATTGTGTTGTTCTGTTGTTTTGTATGTACTTGATTTGTGCAATAAAGTTTACTACTACCTACTAGTTACTACAATTTAGAAGCAAATAATTTTGAGCAGAATGATTGCTTATTCTAACAATTAGTTATTTATATTCCCTTGGTATTGAGATAAACTTAGAGGAATATCTCGTCCAAAAAAGGTTGGTCTTTTTGCAAAAATATCCCACCTTAGTTCTACTTACGTTAAAATGCGGGACAATCTCTCACTAGGGACCGACAAATTTGACACACAGAAGCGACAACCTGGTTCTTATTTATAACCCAAAGTAGGTTTGTGCTTGCGAATCCTGAAATATAAATAACCCTAGAGACGGTAGGTCACTGTGAAATGTAAACTGTTTGGGTATCCTATCTAACTTTAGCGCTTATGAGTTTAGCATTGGCTTTTACGTGAATAAAATGATAATATAACATTCAATCTGTGATATTGGAGGGATATGCATTATAAGCATAATTTAAGACCACTCGAAGAATGGTCCAAATGGATCTTTAATCGCCTTATCACCACATCGTGACGTGATGTCAATCATAGGTGTAGACAACTATAACAATTTTCGTTAAATTTAAGTATCGGAAATTCGGGAAGTTAAATAAGTCTACACTTTAGCACGATACGAAAAGTATAGAAACTTAGTATAGAAACCTTGAAAAAGTAAAGACTTAAAAGTGCTTTTCGTTTTGTACAAACTTTATTCAATGAAGTACTGAATAGAGTAATTAACTAATAAATTAAAAAACTTAGACCCGACATTTCTCTTCGTGAAAAATCAGATTACATAATTGCCTAAGCAAATAACGGCCCCTGACTTTGCTATCTTGTATCAATGTTTTCTAATATATCGAGATATTGACTCAAATTGGAAATTAGCTTTGTTTTTCAATGAACCAGTATACCTTTTGAATACGAGCTCCATTTAACATTAATAACAGTTTACTTAGTCAACCTCGTATTTTTTCTTTTGCATTGTGTTGAAATATGAACCCAATTTCGTATTTGATTAGGTTTGTTTTCCAATGAAGCGGTGTATAAATAAACGAGGTGTCATGGCTAACTAAATTAGCCACGTTTACAGCGCATGTTTACCCGGCACCATCAGTCCGTTAAAAACACAATTTAGACCGTATGTTGTTTATAGACCCATTATTACATTTGCGGACGGACTGTTCCATGATATTTGTTTTAGCAGTGTATCTGTTAATAATTGTAAAAAATAAATAAAGCGATAATAGTACCTATAGATCGATAAGGAAAAAAATAAAATAAGATTGATCAAGTTCTTTCAATTGTAAAGAGAGACTTATCAACGTTGCCGACGGTACGAAATTAACTCGCGTAAGTAATTAATGATAGGAAACAGAAATACACATATACACATCCGAAACGGATGACAGCAATTTCATTAACACAGCTGACGTTGAAATATTAATAAAAAGCAGTTAAATAAAATACGGGCCGTTTCAATTCAAACCCTGAGCTATGCAATTAAGAACATCGATTCATCTCACCGCTTACCTGAAGTTTGGCTTTTAAAAAAAAAAATGGGATTGCTCTTGGCCAGTATCTTGCAAGGGCAAAGATGAGGCCGACGGTGAAGCGAGCTCATCCAGAAGATGCCTTTTCACTCGTGCCTTAAAAGGTCTAGGTTATAGAATATGACTCGGAAATACAGACTCCGGCAGGGCATCCCAAACTTTAGTAGTGCGTATTATAAATGATGATGAAAACGTAAAACAGGAGTTTCGACCAGGTAAGGATGGTAGCCAGTTGTAAGTCTGGATATCCAATAGAAAAAAAGGGAGGCGGTATGAGCTTATGAAGCTCCTGAGCACACTCACCAAAGTACAACTTGTAGAAGACAATTTTTTCAACTCAAATAATTTTAACTACAATCGTGGGTCAGACTAAGGCGACTTCCTGACTTGGCGGGGCGGGAAACACAAAAATTTAAGCTACATGCATGCCAAGCTTCGTGCTTTCTTCCAGATGTGACCGAGCTACATGCGATGCCAAGTTTCGTGCTTTCTTCCAGATGTGACCGTACTTCTTCATAGTTTCGAGCTAACAAGTCGTACTAGTAGGGGCGTAGTAAAAAATGGTACCGCGTCGACTGACAGCTGACAATGACATTTGACACTTTTCTCATATCGCACTGCCTCCGCACCGACAAATCAGGAAGTCGCCTTACGAGTACAACGGTTCAAGCGAGTAAGTAAGCGTTGCGAGTTGCGAACACCAGTCTCAACGGAACAAAAGACCGAGCGCTAGAGTAATTGATGTTATCCACTCACTATCGACGTTTTTACCCTAATAACCCGCCATTGTACTCGCACATCTAATGTCTTTTGTCTCACTGTCGTCCTCCAAAGGCCGTGCAATTTGGAGCCGTTAGATCCTATCGCCGCGCGATGAATTCTAAATCTGAAACTGTAGTGTCGTTTAGCTAACTTTTTAATGGCTTTCGAAGAGATTTTTGACCCTTTCCGCGATAACCTTGGAGCGTGGGCGTTGTCGTTATTAGATTATTTAGATATCGATTAAGATTTCTAATATATTACTTCCTTCATTTGTAATTTTATAAGAACTATTTTGAGATTTTAAAATTCAAATAAGATTATTTAATGAGTATTTTTATAAAGCACACAATACATGTAAGAGCAAAATGCTAAATGATGATGACTATTCAAATCCACCCTCCTTTTCTCTGTCACTCACTAATGTGACTTTTTTTTCCTTTATAACTGGCAACGTAGATTTGTATGATGCATAAAGTTTATAATGAGTGTAAGTTAATCGTTGACGATCATTAACGATTTTGAAATGGTGACTTTATAGCCTTAATACCCTCAACATGAAGACAATTTCGCCGAGCAAGCGTGTTCTTATATCGTGTCATAGGTATGAAGGTACTCGGTTTGGGGTTTGGAGACCCATCTTAGAGGCCTCACGGTCAAGGACCCTCGCCGCCTCAGCCATTTCCTCACGGTTTTCCCCTAATAAAGCTACGTCATCTGCGTACCCTATCACCTTGTGCCTGCCACTCAAATCTATCCCTGTATTCAAAGCAATGTTTGGTTTTAAAGTAAATAACCTGTAATACATATATTAAGAGTGCTTGCAGAGTAACTGTTATCAACTTAAATCATACCCCAAGCATTTAATCAGTCAAATTACCACAAAACAGGCACCCGAGTGATGAGTACCTATATCCTCTTAATGAAACATTCCGACCCCTTGTTGCAATTGAACAATTTGAAATCAAAGCCGTTATTGTTAAACGAAATATCTGATTGAGTTGAACGTGGGGGTTTAAACGGTTAGAGCCAAAGTTTAATAGCTCAGCTTCGCCGTCAATAGAATTGTTTTGCCGGCAATATGAATTAGTTGGAGTTGGCTTTGAGCTATGAGAATGCTGAGACAATGGCAGTTAAAGGTAGATTTGTGGTCTGTTATTCTTGTTTGAGTATGGCCGGTGAAATCATCGTTAATCATAAAGGGTAATAAATAATATTGCTCCTACCTATTTAAAGGCACATAAAAAACCTTACAGCCTAAAACTGGTCATTTGCACAGCAAAAATACTAGTTCCCCATCAAATCCAAGTTTTGTGCTGCAATTAGTATTTTGCTGCGCAAATCAGCATATTTATGATGCGCAGTCAGTTTTTTTGCAAAGTTAGTCATGTACGTATAGTCGCACTCATGGTCTTAAGCATTGATTATATCAAAATAAGATCAGGTTAATGTACAAATGTATTTATCCAGAAAACTGATTTATTCATAACAAAATATACCAATGATTGCGACCCAAATACTAATAGTACCATATATTCTTCAAAGCACTGACTATTCAAACTATTACTTTTCGCATAATCCTTTCTCAACGATCGTAGCGAGATATCGAGACTCCAAACACCATGGGAAACTAGCATACTCCTTAATCCTGCTCAATTCAGTAGTCCCTTTTCCCAAAGAGTCTCGTCCGTCTTCACGGTATATCGAGCCGGACTGCTATGCTATTCAAAACTCATTCCACCTCACCGCTCATTCCAAGTTTAACTTGACCTCGAGATTCCTTATAATAACGGTTCATCAGAGGCTTGTCTTAAACTGGTTAGCCAGAGATGAGTGGCATTGTGAAGACCAGCCCAGGTCGACAGGCGTCATTAGCATGCCCCTATCCGTCTCGGCCGGACAGCGGCCCGCGTGCGTCAGCTTTATTGCTCCCGAAGGTCCATGTGTAGACAGACTTACAACTAACGTGGGAAAGTCAAAGAGACTAAAGGTTCCGAATTCCGAAGGGATGTTTTGAGATGTTTTGTTTATTTAGATGCAGTTTGAAACGACGTTAAAGTACTTACTCGTACAATGGCTGCTGCAATCCTGCTTAAAATGATTCTAAGTGCAGGTATTTGATAATTATTTATTATGTTTTTTGCAACTTACCGTCTACCTAAATTTGGTATAGATAAAACATTCGAAGATTTTGGAAGGCCCAGTAAAACATGTTTAAGCAGTTTAAGTGGTAAGAACATGTTTGATGAAGAAGTAAAAACATGTTTAACACGGTATGTTTCAAAAAATATAATTATACAAATTTTTGTTGCGACTTCGTAAGCGTGGAATTTTGTTTCTGGTGGGACGGTGTTAAAAAGGTGAAATGTATGTTTATATTTTACCTAATTTATAGAACACTTCAATTAATTCATATAAATCTTCCTCATTACACACTCCGTCCATTGATGAAAACTGTATGAAAATATATTCAGTAGTTTTAAACAGACATATTGTTGTACTACTCAATCAAATGCATTAGTGTTTTTGCTACAACTTAAAGAAACTCAACTCATAAATCTGCATAATTTATGGTGTTTCCATGCATTTATTACCAAGCTAAATAAAGGTTCTGCATTACTTGGCATCGTAAAACCGTACCGTATCTTCACGGTTCATGTCTCCCTGGTACTAATGGACCCTCGATTTATGCACTATTACCTCCCCTGCCACGCAAGAATAATAAAAACAAGGGAAACAACGGGAACTAGGAATGGATCAATTTGGTTTCTGACTTGCCAGTTTTCCTGCAACCTTAGGGATATGAAAATCTATTGATTTTCAATTTAAACATTGCATGTTTTGAAGAATCTTTGCTTTGTTTCGGGGAACTGTATCGTGGGAAGCTTATATTGAATATAGAAATTTCCTAGTGAGTGTTTTACTCGTATTAACCTATGTTTATAAACTATCTTCATATGTTCAT
The DNA here is from genome assembly GCA_951800055.1 of Cenopis cana. NCBI lineage: Eukaryota > Metazoa > Arthropoda > Insecta > Lepidoptera > Tortricidae > Cenopis > Cenopis cana. The sequence continues at coordinate 20,715,132 of OX637476.1, read as the reverse complement.
AATTAATTAATATATTTTAATAAACTCAAGTCGTCAAGTAAGTATAAAAAGAGCGAGCAATACACACATGCAAACATGAAGATGTAGGGTAAAAATAACACACGTAGGAGCAAGATACAATGACTTATTTTCGGTCCCTAATCACGTATTATTTGTCACCAAAATGATCAAGATACCATCAGAACTTAAAATACCATATTATCGAACTCCTACAAAAAAAATCGTGTTGATTCTATTATAAAGATACTGTCAAAGATGCCAAAACCAATTTGTAAAATCCTGATAATTTGTGATAGCATTATTGTATAAAAACATAAGTGCGCTCGAATCTCAAGTTCCCTATTTGCATAAGTCTCTTATCTTTCACTATGGACACAAAAGGGAATTGAATGCCGTCTCTGGGGCAGCTGGGATGAAACAGCGGAACTTTCGCATTCATTGATGGCACTTACCAAAGACCGGTATCAAAGCAGTTGGAATTGCATAATGGATTTGTTCAATATGAAATAAATTGTGACATATTGTTTAATAACTTTGTCAATCGTATCAATTTATTTAAGAAATGCTAAAAATTACATAAATTAAATAATAAACAATTATGGACGTGAAAATAACTTTTGTTTTTTTATTTGCGATTATATTTTGGAATGAGTCTCACTGTCGCTATCTTTCATTTGCTATTTATGTAGTTTTTTTCAATAACTCTCTTTCATCCGTAACCTCATTACTCACATCCTTTCTGATTATATCATTTCTCATACCATACTTTTCTTTAACCTACCTCTTTTCATATATATTATTATAATGTGTTCTTGGTCTACAAATTCCATGTTTTGCTAACTTCAGGTATGTTCATTGTCAGAGCCAATAGTTACTACGCGATAACATAGCATTTTGATTTCTGATAAAATATCACCGTGTACTAGGCATACAAAACTTTCGCCATCGGATTTTGGTGATGCTGAATGGGGGGGCATTCAGCATCACCAAAATCCGATCATTATTAAATCCTCGATACCAAAACAGTAATTTCGACCATTATCGTCAAATTAACCGTTTACCCGTATGAAGTGATAAACTCAACAAAAGGATTATAAATTAACAGTTATCTGTAGGATTTGTTCGATGTTATCAGAAACAAAGGGGTCATACAACCATGCATAATTGAAGCGACGTGTCCGACTGTCCGCATTGTTGATGTGTGGTGCGGGCAAATGGGCTAAAACGAGTTTAAACTGACACTAACTGGTGTTGTGTTTACACATGTCCAATAACCACTAGTGCGATTAGGTTTAATTTTTTAACAATTTTCAAGGCTTATTAGAGGTTGTATGAAAGCAGACTGACTAAGAGCAAATATGATCATCATCATCATTTTCAGCCTGTAATCGCCCACTGCTGAGCATAGGCCTCTCTTCGAGTAGGGGAGAGGGGGGGACAGTGGATCACTTTTTGTTTTGAGGCACATAGCTCAGAAGATACACACTTTATGTCCGTTTTCTTTTACTCATATGCATAAGGGGTTATTAAGGTATAAATAACATACACTATAAGAGGCATATACGTGATACTTTCGGCCACATAGTTACTTTTAAAAAAAATGGGAATTGGTCCACTGTACCCCATGCTCGGGGAACCTTGAACCAGGGCATGGGGAACTATGGATCGTAGGGGGAACAGTGGATCTTTTGTAATAAGTTACCAAAAATACAGTCGTATGTCAACAAACTTCTTGTTTTATTAATGTAATATAATTTCAAAAAGCAAAACATAAAGACAGTACTTCCATGTCAGCAATAAAATTAAAATTTAACTTTAAATTCAACATCAATTATTGTTAGCTTTAACATGGGTTCTCACTTCCTCCTACACACTAAATATCATATCAGCAATCAGTTTCAAAGAGATCTCAATATTTAAACCTTACGCCTCACTCCTCATAGTCCTCATCCTCGGGATTTCGGTCCTCAAGTTTGCTTGTAAGATATTCTGGGCTAGAAAGTGCTGTCGATTTGGGCTCACCTTTCGGACCTTTGGATTTCGCATAGCGAATGCACTCCGAGGATCAGATACGGGCCTTCAGCTGTACTCGGAACGGCTTCTGCCCTTGTGTACGTAGCCTCTCACATTCGGACTTTCGACCCTCAAGTTCGCTTGTAAAACACTCGGGGCTAGTAAGTCATCTTAGGCTCACCCTTCGCACCTTCGGCTCTTGGACTCGCATAGCGAGGACGCTCGAAGGCGAAGCTCCGGGCCCCGGGCCTTTGGCCATACGTGGAACGCCTTCTGGCCTCGTGTCTCCTACCTTGCCCCTCACCATCGGAACTTCGGACCTCAGGTTCGATTGTAAGACACTCGGGGATACAAAGTGGCCACTTGGCACTTATTTCTGTAGCTCCTGAAAACCTCAAGCAAAAAGCAGGAAGCTTAGGTAGGAAGCTGATTCTACAACTGGCACGTTCGAGAGTTTATGTATACTTAGACGACTCTAGAATAAAATAAAAACAAAATTAAAAATTTTGAAACTGCCCCCGACGGATATAGCTAATTGGAAAATAATAAAATAAAATATTTGGAAATCCCCCGACTGCATAGGAAACAGTAAGGGGCTGCCATAGGCATGTCTGTCATGAACATGTGTCCTCGGCATGATGATACCTAAGATTTTTATTTTAGTTTCTGGGCAGTAAATAGTGAAGGGGAACACTGGATCAATATCCACTGTTCCCCAAAATGTGATGATCCACTGTACCCCCAAACCCGTTGAAGTTAGAATAATACACCAAAAAAAAAGGATCTTATTAATACACTCAAAACACCAATCAGCACAATTTATAATCACCAAATAGTAGGACGCTTCAAAAACACATCCAATTACACGTATATATTAGCCTACAAACACTTTCAAAAAGTAGGTAAAATAAATATTACGTAGTGGATTATTCGACGGGTAGCGGTAACGCGCCCTCCCTGTGCCTGAGCTCCCGAGCGACTGGTGCGACACGGGGGGCTTCGAGACCAATACACAAACACGCGACAGCGTTTGAGTGTGTGCGTAATACTATGGAGTTAGACCGTCTTATTCACTGTTCCCCGTGATCCACTGTCCCCCCTTCTCCCCTACGCCACTCGTCCCGGTCTTGAGCCAGTCTTATCCAAGAGTGACCCCCGATCTTCCTAATATCATCGACCCCTCTAGCCGGTGGACGGCCGACGCTCCTTTTGCCATGAATTGGCCACCAGTCTGACACTTTTTTGGTCCACCTGCCATCACTCTGCCTAGCAATGTGTCCTGCCCAACTCCACTTGAGTTTGGTAATAACATCTCCGACGTCACGCACTTTCGTGCGGCGTCGGAAATATAAGGAGACGGATTTATACATTTTAACATTTGTATCAAATACCCAATTACATACAAATAAGGCAAATGCCAATAATACAGATAAATGGCAAAGAATAACTGTGACGTTATCTGAGTTTAAATTATGAATAGGTATTGATTTGATTGTTAGTGAAGCTACTGAAGCAGTAACTTCACTTGCCTGTTACGTCAAACATTTTCAGATAAAGCCTTAGTTATTCTTTGCCATCTATATTTATCTTATTCGAATGTTGTACTGTTATTGCATTAAATTTCAATCGAGACCGTACTTGTATTTTTATAACATAAAAATTCAGTCATTGAATTTGGAATTCATTCACTGCGGACAGATTTGCATTTATCGAGGTTGCCAAATTACGCTTTTGAAATATTGTAATACTACAATAAGAAAGCTTTAGGTATCATGAAAATGTTTCAGAGTAAGATTATAGGCATTATTTGTTATCGTTATACCTACTTAAATATTACAAATTTTCATACCTACAAGTCGTGACATATAACTTCAAAATCATCGTTCTAGCGTGGTCTGCTTTGATATCCTTATCTCAAGATTTGGCGTAGAAACTTGTTTAAGTGACTGCCATGTGACTCCCCTACTCCTGCCATCTGACCCGTCTACTCTTTATTTTTAAGTAATTAAAAAAAATGGCATTGCTCATGGCCAGCACCTAGCCAGAACTATCAAAGATGAGGCCCACAGTGAAGCGAGTTCACCCAGGAAATGCCTATTCACTCGTGCCTTAAAAAGATCCAGGTTATATGAACTCGGAAATACAGACGCCGGCAGGAAATTCCACACCTTAGCAGTGCGCATTATAAAATATGATCCGTCTACTTAAAGTGAAAACTAGCCCTTTAGTTTGTTGGGATTATATTTTTACTGATATCCTCACGATGTTTTTCGTCGCCGTAAAGACACTGTCAAAATATTAAATGATATTTCGTTCATAAGTTTTTTTGGATAACCCAGGATTTGGATCTCCAGATTTATAGCCACGTGCTTTAACGCGGTGGTTCTCGTGAAATATAAATAACTTGATTTTAAAAATATCGGCTTGCAATTAATGTAACTCACACACCATTCGTGTTCTCTCCATTAAGTAAATCCGTGTTAGCTGGATTCTCACCGAGTTAGCAAAACCCACGCCGCTCATTCGATTTGCACGTTTTGAACATTAGATCACTGCGGCTATGACTGCAGAGGATCGACACCAAGTATAAATCTTTATTCAGGAATAAAATGATTTTGTTAAATTGCTTTTGATTCGTGTTAATTTAATCCAAAGTTACCATGATCAAATAAAAAGTGCTGCTGCAGCAACATCGTTTGCATTAGGAACATGCTGTAAGTCTGTGAAGAAAATATATACGGAAGAAGAAGAAAATATAATATTTTTGCGAAGTAGCCAGTTACTGGGGGGTGGCCTACAGTAGGAAATTTATCCTACGGCCTACGCACGCATAGCTAAATGATTAGGTATAGGCCTATAGTTTGTAAATTGATTGTAAGAAAAATGTTATATAGAAGATAGAAAATTGAATTGAAATGTAAATCGCTGCAGAGGAATAAACTATTTCGTGAAATGTTATGTTGCAATGGCCAGATACTAGGTGTTGATCTGGCTTCCTGAAACATGTTAGAACACGAGCGAAACACCGTTAGTCACGTGTGGTGGGGTTTGGACGCCGCTGACAAATGCTTGCGACACACCACTGCTATATAGACTGCCAGAGACGCGGCACTGGGGACTGGGGGAATATTTATTTGTTACTAAGTAGCTAATCAAATATTTGTTACGTTACACACAAATTTAAGTTGCTTTTGTGTTTCGTGTGCTGTTTGTAAAGTCCAATCTGTTCATGCTTTGTTTATTCAGACTGAGACCTTATACATCTCTAACTTTGCTAATATTGTAATATTTATTGTAATAGATAACCTTGCAAGTTTTATGATAGTAACTTGGTAATTTGCAATTTTGAGATTATTACTCGTATTAATCTTAAAATTGTTAAATAATATGTTGACATCTAAAATGTATTATCTTTAGGTACTCTTTTTGTATCCGTCGCTTGAGAATTAGGCTTTGTGCGAGACGACGGTTCATTTCTTTCTTGCTTGTATTTGTTCTCTGTATCATTATATTTGTTATTATCTTTATTATGTTGTTGTTTACAAAATCAGGTTCATTTAACTGGGTTAAGTATTAAGGCGTTTCTTCTGGGCAGTGGTCTTCTTTTGAGAAACGCTCTAGATATTGACTTGTAAAATTTAGCGGCTTACTCGCAGAATAAAGTTCATTTATTTAGCTATTTAAAGACGTGCGTCAGAGGATAGCAGAATCATGTTTATCAAATGTGGCTTACTCGTAAAATATGTGCATATGTGAGCAACCTTAGTAAATTTAATAAAGCTTGAGAATATTGTCAATCTTTAAGTACCTTTAGGTAAAGCCTTAAAACATCATCAGACCCTTCCTAGGGTTTCCTAGGATTCTTAGGAGTAGTAAAAGAAAAGCCTTACGCAAGGGTCAATTTTCGAGGAATGCCTCTTTATGCTTCGCTACCCAAAGGTTGTTTGAAAGAGATCATCATCATCATCATCATCATCATCAACCTATATACGTTCCACTGCTGGGCACAGGCCTCCTCTCATAGATGAGAGGGATTGGGCAGTAGTCCCCACGCTGGCCCAGAGCGGGTTGGGGACTTCACATACAACTTTGAATTTTTTCGCGGATGTATGCAGGTTTCCTCACGATGTTTTCCTTCACCGAAAAGCTAACGGTAAATATCAAATGATATCACTATAACGAAATAAGACCATTTTTTGTCTCTAATATTGTACTTTAATTGAAGTCTGCAGTAAAAGCACTTCATTTGTTGTTTCTGAATAAAGATTCTGAGCAATCTACGTAGAACATCTACATGGCAAAATTTTGTGAACCGGGATTAAGAAAACCAATTTTTTTTGGAGAATTCTACGGATGAGAATTATCCCGTTACTCGTTTAAGTACTGGATTTTCACGGGAACTGATATCCAATTTCCCAATAAAATTTATTTAGATAAAACCTAATGGACTTGAAACTCTTGAAAGCATTCTGGTGTAATGTGTTTAAATTATTGGCCATGGATTTTTATACGTGGTGATATTTGGTCTGGACGGTCTTGAAGATCTTTTAAAAAATTGTTTGATTAGTCAACTAAATATGTTATACATTTGTAAGTGTGCATTTTGCCATGTACTTCATGTACTTTAAATGTAGGAAACTAAAGGTCTATTTTGTATTTCATTAATACCCATCTCTTTCTAATTTCTAACAAAAAAAAATTAAATCATTCGTGAAAAAAAAATCGTGATAGGTTCTTACTAAAACACAAAGAAATCACCGTTGCTGCATATACTAGTTCCTGACTAAACCGAACACTTAACTAGTTACAAAATTATTTTCTGAAAAGTAAAAATAAAAACGAAATTTAGTTTTTATACAGTGTCAATTAAAATACGAGCGACTTTTGCTGGCAAGAAAAAAATTTTTTTTATCCCTGCTTGGAGACATTGAACCTAACCATCCCATTTCTTGATGTCATTAAACATTTGTAATGTAGGTCAAGTGAGGTATTGTGAGGGACAATGGTCAGCTAGGGTGTTGTAAAGAGGATATTGAGAGTTCAGAATGCCCCATATGCCTTTGATGAGACACACATTTATGTACTTTTTATTTCGTTTGTACTCGTCTTTTCAAAGGACAAAAAAGATTATATTCACGTTCATTTAAGTAACTTAGTAACTTTAAAATTACTTATAAGATTTATATTCATCATCTGCATACTATAAAATCTGATATAGAATAAGCTATTATATAATTAATTTAGGTACGCACAAAGTCGCAGCAATTTGTATGATACACGCACCAAACTACAGAATAAGTAATAGTACTACAGAAGTCTCGCTGTTAACAAATCCGCGCGAGGCAAGCCAAACGTGCGGACGCTTGGCCATCTCCTTCTATCGCACGCGCATCACTCGCCACATCACTTTCTCTCGCATTGAAAGTCACCCGACGTGGGACCTTATTTGAGCGGCGCGATGACGTCACTCGAGTGAGTCGCCCCTGACCAAACTAAAGATAGGTAACTACAATACAGTTACACAAGGGTGGAACCAAACCCAAATCGAATGATACTAAAATTGGGTTTCTCCAAGTGGGCCCCTCGGGCGCTTTTAAATCTCATACAATACACAAGATATAAATATTTAATAACTGCTTCCATTTTACTAGAGATGTAAAAGGTCTCCTGTTATCTAAAATTATTATATGTGACAAAATTATGAGAAAAAAACCGGTTAAAACATAGCCCTAAATCCTAAAAATTATGTTCAATGCACCATTGTGTATAATTAATCCAAATTTAGAATCGATAGCAAGTAGTTATTGAAATATTTATCGATGTGGCAGACAGATCAGAGAGAAACAAAGGGTTCCTTTTCTATCTTTCTGATACGGAACCCTAAAAACCCTCCTCATATAGGATGATGAAGGCATCCTTTTATTGTTTTAATACCAGCCACCACTAATTAAAACATCGACTAAAAAGAAAAGAAAACCAGCGATATTCCACTCCGATCTGTTTTAACAATACGAATCTTTGCTTCAATTCCGTGCTCCAGGTAGTATATTTTGTTTCGTTGCTTCATACTTTTCTCTGCTTTATCTGAATAGCAGCTACATAATTCTTATTTGAGAGATCATATGTTACTGGAAAATTACTGGCGTTTACGACTTTTTAGAATACAGCGTCCTATCCAGGTCCCATGGCATTTAGCGGAGACTGGCTTCGCTCGCGGCATTAGTGTCCTGCTGAGCTGGCTATATGAGATTTACTGGACGATAGGTATTGTAGAGAATTGTTGAATTTGTTTGAGATTACCAGCAGATAAGTTAATTGCATTATTAGCCTCTGTTAGTGTGGTTTTGAATTATAAAAGCAGATTATAGCAAACTGGGTAAAAAAATCAATGTGATACGAAGCTACGAAGCGCTGAAATTGTATTTGATTAAAATTAATTCTGATAAAGAAAACAAGTATTGTATTTTTGTAATACACTATGTAACTTTTTTCCAAACATTTTGTATGGACCATTACATAGTGGAAACTCAAAAAAAATTTAGGGATTAGCCCTAAATATGATTCTGAGCATGAAATAATACATCTCAATGCTAGTCAAAAAATAAAGATATTACTTGACTCAAAATGCGAAAGTAACGTTTAGAAACGATTAAAGTTGATTGTTATCTGAGATACAACAGCGTCAAACTCTCGTCAGAGACTGTTCTAATAAAGTAATTAAAACGATGAATTATGCTATAATACGCTAGGTATTCCTATATTCCGTATAGCTTTGAATATATATTATCTATCGTAATACGAGATCAGTAACATTAATTAGTATAATTAGCGCAACGAAGTCTTTGTTTTCCTATCAGCTCATCGATGTTTGAACAGAACTCATCTCCGCAGGGATACAGGCGACACGTGGAGATCCTCACACATACTTCACACATATTAAACCAATTCGATAAGTATCACATGACGATCATGATACAATTAAATACTACGTCAGGTATGAAGTATGGCACTTCGGGGAAATTCAATAGTGTGAGTAACACAAGCTTATGTCATCACTGCTGTCGGTGATGAGATATGTTGAGAGTTGGTCGAGGGATGAATGGAGGTTTTAAGTGAAACCAGACATAGTAACACCGGAGATGTTGTATTCTCGGTAAAGTATTAGGGAAAGAACAACGTTCATCTAAACATACGGTACTTATAGATAGTTATTGCTTACTTGCTAAATTACTCAATTACGTGCATCACATGTTGCAGGGCGTAACGGTGAAGTTACCGTTAATGTGTTAATTAGGCATATAGTACACCTCCCCTGAAAAACCACTCTTCACCCCCGCAAACAAGAAAAAAAAAATGTGACAGACGTAATTGCGTTTAACATTTTTTTTCAATGGATAAAACTTAATTATTATGTTCAAGCAAGTATACATAGGTTAGGTTAATAAATTATATCTAAAAATCAATCGATTTTCACAAAAAAATATATTCCTAATGTTTGAAACTAATTAAAATACAATTTAGTATTATTCTTATGAGTAATGTATACCTGATTATTTTTTAAAATCTTAACATTTGGTGACATATCCTCTATGACCTCATAAGGTCCTGTATAAATAGGATCTAGTTTGTTTCCTACTTGGTTCTTTAAAAGTACTAAGTCACCTGGTTTATATTTTACAGGATAGGTTTTCTTATCATACGTTAATTTTCTAGTAGTTTTACATGACAATAAATTATTTTTAGCGTCTAACTGTGCTTTCTGTAACCTATACTTAAACTCTTTAGGATAACTTTCATAGTTATAGAGAGGGTCGACAGAAGAAGAATCTAGATTACTTGGCAATTTACACGGTTTGCCAAAAACTAGTTCGAATGGCGCATATTGTGTCTCTGTATGTACAGTAGTGTTGTATGAAAAACACCAATAGCTTAGCCAACTGCTCCAGTCGGTGCTATTATTGCTACATTGAATCCTGAGATACGCTCCTAGACTCTTGTGCGTGTTTTCAAGTGCGCCTATTGTTTCATGATGATAGGCTGTCGAGTGTAACTTGTTTATTCCTAATAATGTACAGATTTCGGCGAATACACTAGACATAAATTCGGTACCTTGATCCGTTATTATATCTTTCGGTACTCCGTATCTTAAAATAAAATTATTTACAAACACTCTACTTACAGATTCAGTGTCTTTTCTTTCCAAGGGGTATGCCTCGACGAACTTAGTTAGTTCACACTGAATTGTTAATGCGTATTTATAGTTATAATTATCTACGTCTAAAGGACCTAATATATCTAAAGAAATACGTTCAAACGATGTATTTGGGGTTGTAGTTATAGTCATTGGCTCTTTAGTATATCTGTTAGTATATTTGTTATACTGACAATGTGCACATTTCTTAACGTATTCGTATACATCATGGCTCATTTTCGGCCAGTAATAATATCGTTTAATATTATTGAGCATCCTGTTTACCCCCGCGTGGCCACTGGTGGGTAAAAGGTGAAAGTCGTTTAAAATTACTCTAATTTCTTTTCTATCATATATTCTCATGACACCTTTTGCTACTAGGATCCTAGGAATATCACATTTATAATCGGCTAAGAATGCATTCACTTCCATTTCATTGTCTTTATTTTTTATTATAATAAGTTCATTTATATTTAGCCTTTTGCAAAATACTTCTAATTCCCTCGCTAACACGCCTACGGTAGATAACGATCGGGTGATTAGATAAATGCATGATTTGCTTGGTACGTACACAAAATTTCCTTTTTCGCTTATAAATTCATTCTGACTTGTCCGGGTAAACTTGTAATTTGCGCTTATTACAAGTTCTATACAATCCTTGGGTGCTTTGATGATATCCACAACTCTAGGTTGATCAAGCCTAGGGGTTGCGGGTACATCTGATACTACATTGTTTTTATCGCTAGTTTGTTGAGCGCGTAACTTACGTGATTGCGCTCTCGTCATGACTGATACAACCTGTTCCCTGATATTTTTTAAATCTTCGATATTCCGCGGTAAATGGCTCAATGCGTCTGCAGCTGCATTGTGTCGTCCCGGGATATACTCAATATCAAAAGTAAATTCTTCTAAATCTAATCTGAATTTGGTTAATCTACTCGAAGGATCAGTCATTCCGAAGAGATAAATTAATGGTTTATGGTCAGTTACAATTTTAAACCTTCTACCATATAGATACGGTCTAAAATGCTTTGTAGCCCATACAATGGCTAAGAGTTCTAACTCTATAATTGGGTATCGAGTTTCTGCTGGCTTCAAATTGCGGCTAGCATATGCGATTACTTTTCCGTTCGTATTTGACAATACAGCGCCTAGTCCAGTTTTACATGCATCTGTGTGCAAGGTGAAAACGTTATCTCTAGAAAAATCTGGATAATCTAAAACATGTGGGCTTGTAAGAACTTGTTTTAATGTTAAAAATGCCGTTTCACACTCTGGAGTCCAATTAAAAATTGCATTTTTCTTTGACATTTGGTTCAAAGGATAAGCAATGTTCGCGAAGTTAGGAATAAATCGTCTGTAATAATTGGCAAATGCAACAAACCTCTTGACCTCGTCTGTGTTTGTCGGTCTTGGGTATTTATTTAATGTCTCTACTTTTCCTGGATCAGGTTCTACTCCTTGAGACGTAATTTTATGACCTAAATACATAATATCCTTACGTAAAAATTCACACTTCAAGGGATTAAGCTTTAGGTTGGTGTTCCGTAATCTTTGTAAAACTCGAGTGAGGTTCTGGTTATGTGTTGACATGGAATTTCCTATTACAATACAATCATCTAAATATATGAAACACTGTTTATAATTTAATCCTAACATGGCTATGGTCATGAGTCTGGAGAAGACACTTGGACTCGTTCTCAGTCCCATCGGGCATCTCTTCATCTGATACATTTTATCGGTTGTGAAAGCTGTGTATTTACGGGAATCTTTGTCTAAAGCAAGTTGATAATAACCTTGAGAAAGGTCAAGCTTAGAAAAATATATGCTACCTGCGAGAGAATCTAAAATTTCAGTTATATTAGGCAAAGGGAACTTGTCATCTTGAATTCTGTTATTTAACTGCCTGTAGTCCACAACTAATCTCCATTTCTTTTCTCCTGATTTGTCACACTTTTTTGGAACAAGCAGAACAGGGCTGGACCACTCTGAAGTAGCCTCTTCAATAATATCGTTATCAATCATATTTTGTATTTGAGTGTTGAGTTCCTTGAGTAAAGCGTGTGGTATCCTATATGGCTTTACATATACCGGACTTACGTTATCTTTTAATTTAATCTTGTGCTGTAGCAAGTTAGTAGTGCTGAGCTTGTCGCCGGGCAGATGAAAAACATCCGCATATTTGGCACAAATTTGTTCTATACTCAACTGCTCTTCTTTATTTAAGTAAGTATGTAAATTTAATAATGTTAGCAATGTGGTAACCCTCTTTACACTATTTTTCCCTGAGTCAAAGTTGCAAATATCAAAGCTAGTTAAACTGTGTACCTGTAAACGTGATAAGTCTAGATTAACTGTCTCATCCGTCGTATTGAGTATTCGTAGTGGGATTCGTCCTTTTTCTGGTTTCGAAATAACACCTGCTATGTAAACACCAGTTTGTATTTCTTCCGCCAATACTACGCAGTCTTCACGCAGTGGTGCGGGTACGCGCGTGATAATTTCACAGCGTGGAGGAACGCTATGTACATAATTGTACTTGTTGCCTTCAATCGGTACCAAAGTGGATTGTCCTTGGTTTTCTAAAGTCAAAATATCGTCTTTATAACTTATAGTTGCGTTATAATGCTTAAAAAATGTTTGGCCTAAAATTCCATCAGCAAAACAAGACAAGTTCTTAAATACATAAAACTTTTCTTCGCAAATAAAATCATTAAAATGTAGCGTTAAGTAAATAAATCCCTCAGACACTAAATCTCCACATATTCCTTTTATGGTAATTCTATCTCTCTGTAATTGCCTAAGAAGGTCTAGTCTATTTTGTAAACATTCATACTTGAGAACACATAAACTGGCACCGCTGTCCACTAAAAGATTTAATTTATTCGTATTATCTATTCTACAAGTGACTGTACTAAAATTATTATAACTAAATATGCCTTCATTCGTGTTATTCACGAAAAAAATGCATTTCACGACCATCGGCATTATTTGTATTTGTCGGCGTAGGCAGTGCAGTGTCATCGCGTATATGCTGGACACGTGCGGGCGCGGGGCGCGGTGACACGCGCGGTCGCTGTCCGCCGCGTGCTGAGCGCGCAAAATATTGCCGAGGACGTTGCACCGGGTCGGGTTGCGAAACACGTCTATTATTAGAATTGGAATAATACTGCGTTTTGTATGTATTCCTACTGTTATTTAAATTCCCTCTATAATTGGAACTATGACCCCTATTGTTCCTGTAATTATGACGAGGCTGGGAACGTCCGTAAAACATAACCTGGTCAACTTTTGGTGATGAGGTTTGCTCATCAATCGCTGTCCTGATGGCTTCTGGCAGTGACGTAAACTGCCTAGAACTTATGATGGTACTCAACTTGGGATCTGAGAGTCCATCAGCAAAGCGCTTGATAGCTGACTTCTCATTCATTGGACGTAGTATTTTATACCTACTGTCGTCACCATCGGCTTGAGATATGGTTAAATTGACGAAAAGATCCTCTATCTCAGCTCCAAACATCTCTATAGATCGACGTCCCTGCCTAGCTCTATACAACTGAGCTTGTATGGATTCGGCTGACTTTTTGGGCAATAAAAATTTACGCATATCGGTTACTAAATCGTCTGCGCTACTGTACGTATTTTGTAATCGAAGTTTGGCACTGGACGAAAGTCGTGTTTTCAAAACAAAATCTATAAGGATTTTTTGAGAATCAGTATCGATCAAGGAACTATACATTAAAATACCATCGATTAACTGTTTCGTATCGTCTTCTCGTCCTGTCATGATAGGTAACAAGGCGATAGCTGTTTTGATATCGAACCCTGATTTAGCCATTTTATCGTCCGTTTGAGTTTGCGTGTCTACAAATGCTAGTAATGTCTTAATCTTAGCGTAAATATCCTTAATTTCGTAAACTAACGTATTACTAAACTGTATATCCGAAGGAGAATAATTTATTGTTTGTTCTTCTAACTGAGACACAATATTCGCAGCTCGGCTAATTAATGCTTTCGATTCCTCTTATTTCTTTTTACCGATTTCTTTCTGTCGCCTCTCTGGGCCTAACTTGACAATATTTTCTCTAAGCTTATTCAATTGATCCCGTAAACTCTCTAGTTCTCGTAACATAATACATATGCTTATACTGCGAAATGGCTAAAATTAATATTAATCTTCACAAAGTAAATCAATTACATTATAATACAATATACATAAAAACTTACATTAGAAGCGGTTAACGCGCACCGGTAGGTAGGTCATGCTGACGCTGCACGACGACGACGACGTTGCGTTGCGCAAGAGCGGGCGGGCACGTGACGCTGGCGAGCTCGTGGCATCGGGGCTGCTGCTGGTCTCGATCATGGGCCGGGCTAACCCTGGACTCCCCGGAACATGGGCCGGGATATCCCTGGACACCTCTTGAAATGGGCCGGGAAAACCCTGGACACCTCTTGCTGTGCGAGCCGGGATACCCTGGACAACGCTCTTCTTTCTTGTTAGTCTTCTTTAAGATTTACTTGTTTCTTCATAATGTTTCCTCTTCTTTCTTCAAAAATAAATTCTTCAAAATGTGTCTTCATTAAAATATTGGTCTTCATTTAATTTCCGCAGTCTCTTCGTTCTAATTATTTTAATTTTCCGTCTTCATTCTTCAATTATTTTAATTTGCCGTCTTCATCCTTGGTTTCTGATTCGAAGTTTCTTCATTTTCCTTGGTTCGCTGGTATGGGTCGCCATGAGATATGTTGAGAGTTGGTCGAGGGATGAATGGAGGTTTTAAGTGAAACCAGACATAGTAACACCGGAGATGTTGTATTCTCGGTAAAGTATTAGGGAAAGAACAACGTTCATCTAAACATACGGTACTTATAGATAGTTATTGCTTACTTGCTAAATTACTCAATTACGTGCATCACATGTTGCAGGGCGTAACGGTGAAGTTACCGTTAATGTGTTAATTAGGCATATAGTACAGTGATATGAGGTCGTAAGTGTGGGGGCCAATCTGTTTATGTGTTGCCAGTGGTGTAATATGATACTTACTCCCCGACTCCCATGCATTACTTTACCTGTGAGTGTTTTATAAAATTACGTTCATTCGTGTTTAAATCACCTATTTTGTTCGCATAAACAAACACAATTGTAATGCGTAAAATAAATAATATATTTTGCATCATGACGGTAGAAATTATTTCCTTCATGATTTATTTTGTTACTTTAAAGTGGTAACTCGACAGTGACGTAAGCTTGTAAGTCCTTTATCCATCTTGTATTCCTTTATCATAATGACAATAATAATTCGATGTACATGCGAACTTTCGTAAGATATGGGCGATTGCTTTAAGCTGCTAAAGAAACCCACTCCGCTCTTGGCTTATTACCCTTCAGGGCGGCCCACAGCATATTATCACCCTCGAAGGCTTCTTAAGTATTATATTACCTGAAACAAAATATTTGACAATGTTAAAGAAAGTTCGAATAACGCACGTGTGTCCATATATTGACGAGCAAAAATATCGGGTACACTTTCTATGGAACTTCCATTCAAAGTGTACCCGTTATAAGCTCGTCAGTATAGTTAAGAATATTTGTTCAAGATTTTAAATAAATTAGTGATTACGATAAATATTAAGTAAGGTAAATCAACTTCCTGTTTGCTTTTTGAATTCTTAAATCGTCATTACTTTGACGTCATGAATTTTAAAGCATGCTGCTACTAAATTATTTGCTTCACCTGAGTGCAAAAATTAATTATACTCTTAATACGTCTATCATCTACAATTTTCGTTTAAGAATCTTTGCGTGCATCTCCGACACTGTTGTGGATACATGCATTTAATTTACAATATCAGTAACATAACAGATCAGATCAGATCACAATAGCTGCACTAATGGGTACTTTACTTGTTACTGAGGTTACCTAATTAAGATACGAGTTTCGCATGTCGATTTATATAAAATACACGTTCAATTTAACGCGCGAAATTCTTACATTTTGTAACAGAATCGACTTCTCTCTTCTGTGTGCATTCTGCGACTTCATTGAGAGAAGCGTATTTATTTTCTTTGTCTTTTTATCTTTGCTGAAACCCTACCTCTGTTGTAGATAGATGGCGTTTTAATTAATTCCAGTATGCTCAGTCATATATAATCTCATATAATATATAACTGAATGTTCTGTTGAAAGACATGTAAAGACGATCTAGGTGAATTTTAGTTAAGTACTTATTTATATTTCTTCATATAATGCATTGTGGTGGCGTGAATTAGGGAAGGCCTTAGTCCAGCAGGCTTAGTCCAGCAGTGGACGATTGTAGGCTGAAGAAGAAGAAGATGATGATGATGATGCACATTATCACTATAATTTATCTAAAAATATGAAATGTACAAACGAAATTGCTTTAAATAGCTACAAGAGAATGAACAAAAAGCGAAAGACGTCATTTGTTAATTATAGTTTAAAGTTTAAACGTCCGTGGAAGTTAAAACTAACAGCTGTAGTTGAGCAGAGTTATTTACAACTCTACACCTCGGCTTAAAACCAGTTTAAGTTAAGCTCTGGTAACCTATTGTTTCTAAGAACGCAGGTGTCAATATACACTGGGACTACGCTATGGTGAAACAAATAGTGAATGGCGTAGTAGCTGTTCTGTAACGGACCAACGACGATAATTAAACTAACTGAAATAACCGGGGTTCTACTAAAAAGTTCATTTAACTTTGCAGTTTTTATTCAAGTTGAAGTGAAGTCCCTTGCCAGTTCAAAGTTTTGAATAGTTGGTGATGAAACTAATGAAGTAGGCACGTTTAAGAGTAATTTCTGTACAGGTGAAGATTTGTTTGTCTTTTGCAGAAACAACACATACTTCTATAGGTACTTTAATCAATACCATCAATACTTCTTGATAGTGTGTTTGTCTGTCTATCTGTCTGTCTGTCACCTCGTATCATAATATATATTTCCCTAGGGATAAGTTCGCCTTTGTACTTTAATCTTATGTGATATGTATATTGTTTTAACCTGTTTTTGTGTACAATAAAGTGCTTACATACATACCTCCTCACGGTTAAACCGCTGAGCCGATTTAAGGATGATTCACGCTAGACCGTTCCGTGTCCGGGTCGGCCCGTTTTCTAATACAAGACGCTCGACGGCCGTCGAGCGTCTTGTATTAGAAAACGGGCCGACCCGGACACGGAACGGTCTAGCGTGAATCATCCTTTAGATGAAATTTGGTACGGAGATATTTTGAGTCCCAGGAAAGAACATAGGCTACTTTTTTATCCCGGAAACATCCCTTAAGGGGTTGGAAGTTTGTATGGAAGCGATAACTAAATGAGCGATTGAAATAAAATAATAGAAATTGAGTTCTAACGCGAAAAACGAGACTTACTCGGACGAAGGCGCGGACAATAGCTGGTACAGTTCGGACACAACTCTAAGGCTAAATTCTGTCAAACTAACGCAAGCAAAACTAGCTCTGACTGTAGGGTAGATTTTTGCTTGCGTTAATTTGACATTGTACGAACTATATGTAATATGTATTTTAGATTGCATAATATTAACACGTCGACTGCCAGGAAACCGCCTAGCGGGCGCTCTGCAAGTAGACGTGTAGCCGATGCCTTACGTTCCCTCGTACAGTAGAGCAAATTGCGTAGCGCTACGAAAAGCGTGACAGTGAAAGTGTTACACATTAACGCACCAAAAAAATCGTCAGCTGCGTTAATTACAATCCGAAAAATAAGACGAGTCTCTATGGGATGACATTTGGCGACGCCATATTTCATGTTTACCGGTGAATAACATAACAAAACGAGGCATGTGAGTTATGATTTTATTAGAACCGGAGACGCCGTTTATGCGGGTTACTAGACCAATCCAAAATTAAGCTTTGTAGCCCTTAACTTTTGATATGTCCACAGGAAAGACGCGAACCTAAATCTGTTTATGACCCATTTAGACCCAACTCGCTCGCTCTTGGCCAGATTTTATACTTCACATTTTTATCTGACAAGATATATCATCGATTAGACGGCGGAGGTCCCTCTATAGGCCGTGGGAACGCCATAAAGTTTGGGTGTGATTTTTACGTGACTCGAACAGTAATAAACCGTAGGGTGCACATAAAATATTGTGTTAGGACAGGATAACTTTATTACCGGAGGCATTGGGTCGGCGCGAGTGCAATTATCCGAGAGTATGGTTACAGTCATAGCTGAAGGACTTTCCATTTGAATTATGGAAGGACAAATTCTTTAATAGCGCTTTGTACTTACGCAACTTTGTGGGAATGTTTCTTGACTGCGGCTTGATGTACCAGAATCGGTTTATAAAAAATTGGTAATTACCGGTTTATTTCGGTTTTTATATGAAACAACAAAGGTTGGCAGAATTTCATTTTAACCAACTTTCAACTTCAGTCTTGTGATTAACCGAATAAATATAATGGTCTAAACAGATTCATCGAACAAAACCTTACCTATTATAATATTCACCAAAAGCCTGGTAACTGTTTTATTGGTGTTATCAATATCCAACTTATAATCTGAAACGGTTTTCTAAAAGGCAGTCTTCCTTAAAGAAAGGGTTCTCCAGTACTTTATTATATGAAGAGAGCTAAAGAAATAACACGTGTTCAAAAGAACACTTACACTTAAAGGAACTTCTTAGCTCGGTTGTTCAAAAGTACCTAAACAAACGTTTCAAAATATATGAACTTCTGTTCTAACACAGTATAACAAAACATTGGCACTTCTCAATTTTCGTACTAAAACATGTAAACTATAAAACTAACAAGTCTTTTCTTTCCTCTACTGTACCTCTTTAATTGTATCTTGTATATATCCTAAAAGATACAAAACGAAGTAACTTGAGGTTCCCTTAAAAACTTGTATCCCAAATTAAGCCAGTCTTGGCGAGCACAAGATGTTGAGCTAACCGCGCAACAAGATATCCGCAGTAATCAGCCCGAAGTTCTAAGTCTAGTTTTATATAACTTATAAGTTCTAGTAAATCTCTCACCTTCTGCACATCGAGTGTCGGTAGATCGAGGCAGAGATTTATATAAGTTTTATGGCTTTTAAATTGCTTTTTAATCAATGGCAATATTAAAAGTACGTGGAGTACCTAGTAGATTGTGTCTCAAGGAAACAAAATGATAAATAACGGTGAGGGCGGTATATTGAATACTAATTGAGTGTCGGTTGAGCGTAACGAGGGATTCAAGTGTTTACACCCATGAACGGAAACAATTTTGTAAGCGAGTGGCACCGGCCCAGTTACCACCATAGGTTATACCATCATGCTTTATGTGACATTTTAGTACATTTCAGCCATAAAACGAGATATACCCTGTCGTGCTAGTTGAGCTGTTATTCTGAACCGAGACATTGTAGCCCTCAATTAGGCTCCGTTTTATAAAGATCTGTTAGAACAAATGTTGATAGCTTAATCTAACAGATGTTCAGACATCCGGTCCTTAATAAAAACAAGAGCCGTTAGTAATCCAACATGATATCGAAATCGGAATAGTCTCACTGCTGACGATACCCAGCCAATTCTATCACTAGCATCTGTCTGATACAATCAAATCAATAACCTAACGCTCGACTGAAGTGTCAAAACAAATTGTGACGTCGTTTTGTGTGTCACGTATTTTGTCGTCAATTATTGCAACATAGAACCTGTCATATATGACATGAAAAAAATGTGTAAATAAATAAATCGAAGCTCAAGTTCTTTTCAACTTAGGGGGGGACTTGAGTCATCTTCTTCATAAAGACTGCAGCATCTATAGAGACTCGAGTGTTTTATTTACGCTTAAGGCTTTTGGAACAACAGCTGAGTCAGTAAAGTAGTGTATTTAGCAATCAGTATATTTTTTGGTTTTTTATTCTCTCTAATTATATGCCTCCTATGAAAGCCACAAAAATTTTTTTGCCTTCTATCTTATGGGCATTAGTGCCGATAAAAAGAGTGCTAAATAGAGTTTAATTACACTTTTTACTGACTTACACTTTCACGGCTAAGCAGCTGAATTTGGATGAAACTTCAATAGTGAGTCTTCACTATAGGACTCGAATCTTGAAGCACATCTAAATTTGAATAAAGACTATTAAAGATACGATATAGCTTGTCTTTTTTTTTAAAGACTGAGTTGTGACTACAGGTCTCGATAAGATGGACTCGACTCACGACATAAAAGACTCGGAAGTCTTTTAAGCTCGTAGTCCCGTAAATATGGCTCGAGTTCTTGCAATTCATACTTCAAAAACTTGAGTCTTTACCAACACTAACCTGATCCCAAGATTTGGCGTAGGAACTAGTTTTAAGAAAGTGATTGCCATCTGACCCCACAAATCAGAGGGGAAACTAGACCTTGTTGAGATTAGGCCGGATTCCTTGCCATGTTTTCCTTCTCAATGGAACGATATTTCGTACATAAAAACCCTGTAGCTATCTCCACAAACACCTGCACGTGCCAAACAGGTAAATTATTTACCGGACCCTCCTTCCAATTGCTCTAATTCTATCGATTCTTCCTGGAACCGGAAATAAGTCCTTTTGGTATCCATAAATCTCTATCAGTGTAGTGTTTGGTGTGTAAAGGTACTGTATAACTTACAATACAATACAAATACAAATACTCTGTATTTCACACTTCACATAAATGAATCGGTCCTCGCAGACTCAAACTCAGACTCATTTAGACTCAGACTTACCTTATACTCTTAACATTTCCCCGGTACGCTAAGTACGCTAACTAGTTTTGCGTAAGCGAAATGGTATTCTTGGTTCTGTCGCCTCACAAACCCGATATTGTAGTCAGGAACAGAAACACAACAACGCAAGACAAATGAGAATATAGCAAGTAATATATACGACTGTTTTAACATATCTATTGTATATGTATTATACTGACTATTATTGTGTATATTTTTCTTCTTTTGTCAGTTTTTGTCATATATGTATGTGTGCTGCATTCTGTGTTTATGAATTGAAGTTTCTTCCTTTCGTTCTATATCAATTAGCCTACTAGTGAACTGCTGAAATTGGGCATATAAATTAGTATGATCACCCAACAAATCGAGATGAATTGCTCTTTGAAATAAGAACTTAACTTCCAGTATACACAAATTTCTACTTTCGAAAAGCCATACAAATATTAAAACGTTGAGCATTGATAATTCCAATAAACTTAAAGGATACGATGACTTAGAAAAAAGTAAGAAGAAAAGAGTGTATTATTGAACGTTATAGGAACTAAGCGGAAAGAAACATTTTAAGCTTGAAATTTGTCTGTCGATTTGAGTGATTTTGAAACACTATAGTGTCGCTGTGGAGAAGCGCGTCGTCGGGGATGACACGCATTATATTTTTTAAAGGTTTTTTATACATGTAAAATCTGTTATATACCTGACCGCAATAGTTCTGTACAAGATAGCAACGAAGAAATGCCAAGATACGTGTCAATTCACATAAACAATAGCTTAAATCGATGTGCATTTTTATATGGTGAGCACCCTTAACGCCATTCATCGGGTTTGATTGCAAAGCCATACGTACGTAGATATCAAACATCAATTTACCTCCTCACGTGAGACGGGAGCATAACAACCGATACTCGATTCATGCATCGAGCTACTCAAAACGTAGCATCGAGAGCTTGTTTCGAGGCCACACAAAGTGCTAGTCTCCGACATTAACAACGACCAGACGAGTAAATTCATCAGTGATATAGGTTACAAGGCAGCTGCATGCTTGCAGGACTGGGTCGTGGAGCCCTATCGATTCACGAGCCGCGCAGTCGCCGTGCTGAGCGACACCAACTGTCCGCGCGCTTTCCACTGCTTCTCACATCAAACTCTCCCCCGTCTCCCGAATTAAAGCAGCGATGGTTATCGCGGATTGAGAGTCATCTTTGGAATTCCGACGTAAGTGAAATAAGGCTTTGCGACATCCGATTACCGCTGCTGCGGTTGGATTTGCGTGGGGTTCGGTTTGGTTTTTGCTCTAATGCTGTTAAAACAGACCTCATTATTTCGATTGCTCAATGAATTAGGGATTTTAAACTACAGCTTATAATTACTTGTTCAAATGGCTGTAAAGAGATGGAAATATTTATCAAATAGAATATGAGAGGCACAGCAAAGTGTCATCTTACTTTCGAGCAACTCTTGCACTTCGGAGCAGCCCAACTGGGGAAGTACCTCCGGCTTGCAGAAGACCACATCCATAATAACATTATTTACTATACATGTATGTGTTGTTGTGTTCCTGAAGGTGAGCAAGTTTGCGAGCGCTCCCGAGAATGCATTGTGTTGAGAGCGAGGAACCTAAATTTGTCCCTTCTGCTGTCAACACAGAGAATCCTAAATTTTATAAAGGGTCGGCAACGCGCTCGTGACTGCTTTGGATTTGGCTGATAGATTGCAGTGTTCCTTTACGCTCTTATATTATATCGCAATAGGGAAATAATAAAGCGATAAGCCTACTAATACACACATCAAATGAAAGCCTGTAAAACGCGTTTTCAAACTCGGCCAAGAGTAAAATAGCTCACATTCACACACGTGCACTCGAAATCTCTTCGTCCCGGATTTCTATAAAATACGATATAAACAAATCCAAATGCCCATATTTGACTCATATTCATTAGAAATCTAATGAAAAGGAAAAATAATGAGGAAAAATACGAGTCAGGAAGGAATTATTCGAACCGCTTCCAATTACCAAGGCAGGTTTAACCATACGATACGATAGAGTACCTAGTGCTGGCTAAGTGACGGTCTTTTAGCGACAACGCATACAAAAAATATTTTATCTATATCCATATCATAAATCCTCTATAATGTGTTCAGGGACGATTAGCAAATGACCGCCATTACAACACTAAATACATAATTTCATCATGCGATGTCATAATGGAACTACCTGTACTTTAATGTTAACATTAAGATATACATGCCTGTGCTCACAAAAGACTGCAACGAGCTCACGAACTAGAAACCTGAACTTTAAAAGCATTAAATATGTAACAGTTACATAAACTACTATTGTTTCTAACAGTCAAGGAAATAAAAACACATACCTTTTTCGCTCTTGTAGGTATAATTTTTTTAGATTAAAAGGGTAAAAAAGCACCTGATTTCGTTTTGTCTACCTTTACAGGGGTAACGCCTAATTTTTATTTTTCTTCTTTGCTTTAAGTTGTCTGAAAGAAGTCTTAAATAAGTGTAAGTATCTAGAACGACGTCAGTCTATTTGTATGAAAAAGGATAGAATAAATTATTATTTTTATAGAACCCACTACTATTAGTTTCATAAGGTGTCTTCAACTAAGTTGAACTCATCCGACGTAAAGTAAAGACGCTAAACTCGAAGAATTTGGTACATTGACACGCCTTTTCCTATCTCTATCGCACGCGCATAGTTATATTGATGTCCCACTCGTTAAGTGGCATTGACCGCTCGGCCTACTCGTATGTGAGCGCGCTCCTATAGTACTTTCAAGGTCGGGATCGTTCGCGCGGCTTCGTGCGTGTTCGGGCGAGTAATTTAGTACGAAAACGTGTCCAATGTGCGACCGGCCTAAGACTGTATGGTAGCTCTAACCGTTTGGCTGTAAAGCTGTGTGACAGACGACGGACGGAATGACGCGTTAGTGACAGCAATAGGGTTCTGTTTGGACCCTTCGGGTACGGAACCCTAATAAACCACAAAACCCCCATTAACCTGGCGTTACAAATGCCTACGCGTACCACATTCGTCTCGCATATCAATCTTTAGTTTCAGTCAGATATTGGGCTCGATCAAAGCGGAGCAATACCCTAACAATGGGAGCGGGCCCTCCCTAACGATCTTCCTGGGGAAATGGAGAGGAAATTATATGCTGATTTTTATATTTTATCACAGACTGTGGGGAAATATGAAAATCAACATCATTAGCTTGGTAGCGAATTTTCTTCGCAAAAAGGCTCAAGACGTTTTGTCGGCAGACGGTGGATTTTGCGGAATTATCTAGCGGTTCTACTCAAATTTACTAATGAAGTCTGATTTTAGATATTTATTTTTATTTTAGTATTCTTTTAGGCATTTCCATGGCTCGTTATTTCTATTTACATTTATTTCGTTTCAAACAAATGAAGATCAAAACCAAACTGCTTAAATTAATATAGAAATCGGGCCTATACTTTATAGAGCAATAGTATATGAACAATTGTTTTACCCGCGACGTTGTCCTTGTAGAAGTCGTTCATCGCGTCAAAATTTAATTGCTATACTTTTGTTTCAGGCGCTTACCTAGTTATCGCTTTTCCTCACAACCTTCTTCCACTTAAGGGATGATTTTCGGTATAAAAACTATCCTATTTCTTTCTCCGTACCATACCAAAAATTGTATGTATATCGTCGTCTAGTACCCATCGTACAAACATACATACAAACATGCATACGGATCAAACGGAGAACCTCCTTTTTTGATGTCAGTAAATAAATAAACAAAATTAATAATATTATCGCGTAGGCATGTAATTCTTCAGTTGACATTTAGTTTGTATGCGTAGACATGACATATCTAATCAAGACCTTTTATTAAATCATTCTAATTCAGATGATATATAATATTAAATTACATTCTCATTCATATCACAGTTGGGACCATATCGATCAAAACACGTAATATTACCTCAGTGTATTGATTTCGCTCCAATGCATACCAATGAGAATAATGAATTATTAGCGAGTCATTCATCATAGACGGTAAAAGTGACCTATTGACAGGCAATGAATACCTCCATTTATCTTAGAAATTATGCTTTCAGGGACTTAGAATTGTTATACACTCGCGGACAAAGAATACGGGTCGGTAAAATATCGTTGTATTTCCTAAAATACTGAAAGGTTGTAAGTGTTTTAATCATTTCAGGATCTTTATTTAATTTTACATATACATACATACTCGTACATACATATACTCACGATGTGCGGTTCAGTCGCCATAAAAACTTTTGCATAATTTCATCTACCATACGTACGAAAATCATAATAAAGGTTTGCCATAAAATCTTTTCATAATTCTCACATACCACAAAACTCGTATAACATAAAAACATTTCCTATAACGTTTAAACTGCATAACAACGATTTGCATAATTTCATACAGATGTTAATCGTCATTATACAGTTTGTTATTATACAATTAAATCACTTATAAATACAAGGTGAAATGATGCTAAATGAAATTATTACCACCCACCCCTATGGGATGAGGCAGAGACCAAAGAACGCCAAATACTACAGTCCTTACAATGTCTTTTGCTTCAACCACATCCATACATCTCCTCATACAAGCTCGTCGGTTGCGGAAACTTCTAATCCGGCAGCTTTTTAGTAGCTTAGTAGTAGTTCCGCGTGATAAGTTAATATAAAAATTTAAGGTGAACAAACCGTGTGAAACTTCTCTCTCTCTCTGGTCGGCCCCTCATGTCTGACGATCGTGGTCAGCATCAGGAGCGGATAATATGCCACCACCAGTTTCTGTCCAGCGCGGTTCGTATAACCGTGCACAATTTGGAAGACGACAAGTCTTTCACTTGATCGGTCCATCTTGTTGGTGAACAACCGCGCGACCTTCGGTTGAAATGCCTAGTTTATGTCAAAAAGACGTTAATACCTAGCTTAACAGTTTCTTGATACGAAATTTTTATTTCGTATACTTTTTTTTGACATTTAGAGGCCTTTTACACCTCTAAAACTTAACTGACTATGTATATTTGACCACAGAGACTTTATACATCTTTGTATTATAGGATAAGTTCAGCAAATAATGTGCCCGTTCGTTGATGTTGGTTTGTACCTATAATATTTGTTACTAAATGATATCATTGTTAAATTGTTTAGTAATTTGTGACATGTAAAAGAACCCTTGAGGCCTATTTCCAGAATAAATCTTTGATTTTGATTTGTGTTTCACGAAATATACATTACATAAACCGCAATTACGGCTAATGTAAACTAACACTGTTCACAATTTTCGTGTAAGTAATACAAGTACATTCTCAATTAAAGTTAATGACCACTTTTATTACGCTATTTTCTTTTCAAACGGCGTCCTTGGCAATATAGGTTTACTTAAAGTCCGTTTATTTTAGTTTGTAATTTCGCTGGCCCACTTTGTGTTCTAATTGTTGTGTAAACCAAAAACAGCCTTATTACAAACACCTTGATGTTCAAATTCAGATAAAACTTAAGTAGAAATTAGTTAAATATGAAGAAAAAGGAAAATGGCTCAGACATTTGCTAGGTTAATGTTACAAGTACTTAAGACTATGAAAAAAAAATTCAAGAAATACCGATATTAAGCGCATTGGTGAAAACATAGGAACGAGAATTAAAATAAGTTACGAGAAAACATATTTCGATTGATTTCGAGTGTCCGATAAATCACTATCGCAGCCACAATTACCTGTCTATGCAAATTTATTTCAGTGCTACGTTGCAATCTAAACTTGTAAATGTAAAAGTCATCGACGATAAATCAATCTATGAGCCCCTTTCATTACCCTAAGAATACGACATCAGAATGGGGCTGGCTTCAAAAGAAAGTTGTGTCTGTTAACTGAACAGTAAATATGGAGGTAGATGTTCTACCCAAAATTGCTTTTGGATATCGTCATTTTTATGGTGCGTCCTCATATATGTATAAATTAATGTATGCATGTAAGCACTTTATTGGACACAAAAACATGTTAAAACCTTTATGGTTAAAATAATATACATGTCACATAAGATTAAAGTACAAGGGCGAACTTATCCCTATGAGGGATCTCTTCCAGCTAACCTTTGAGGGATTGAGTGGAAAGTGGGAAAGTGTGATAGACAAACTTACAGCGTGTACAACAACATTTTATCGCTCTATAAAACCGCTCAATGTACATAGTTATAAACTTCTATTCGAGTCTCGTAAATGTGTGTCGTCGTTTTGGTCCTTCTAGCCGGATACAGTTATCCCTTTTAAAAATTCAAATTCTCAAAGTACCTTCAACCCACCCCCTACTCGTATCATTGTCTCGTTTCCGGAAATATCTTTCCGCGCCATAAACCTTCCACAAATTAAATTACCTGCCCATGTAATTGTGACGTTTCAAGTGCGTGAGCGTACGCCATAATCCGCCATTATGGAATATTTGGCTCTTTATAGGAGTTTAACATCTACGCCGGGATTTTACGGAGCGGTTGAAGTGTGTTGCTGAAGAATGTACAAGCTTATCTAAGTACGAAAGATCATACAAATCTTGAATTAATCTTAGTTTAATTTTGACTGAATAAATGTAAATGTTTGTAGTAGGTATTAATTGTTCCGTCAACTGTAATGGAGTGTAAGGCGACTTCCTGATTTGTCGGTGCGGAGGCAGTACGATATGAGAAAAATGTCAAATGTCAGTGTCAGCTGTCAGTCGACGCGATACCGTTTTTTACTACGCCCCTACATTTAAATTAGTGCTTCCTGACTGGCGCGGGATGCGCGGTAGCGGGACGATGCGAAGGCGGTATTGCTTCGCTTCTGCGCATGATATTACTACTGCGCAAACGTAATACTGACAGTATTATGTCAAGTGAAAATCTTTGCGACGTCAGTAAGTTTACTGACGTCGCAAAGATTCTCACATATCGATCCCGCCCCGCCAAGTCAGGAAGTCGCCTTTTTCTCGTTCTCGTTATACACTGAGCGAAAAAAATGCTTATTATTAGTATGTTTTAGTGAATGCCAAGACAAGGTGATTATATACTAACGGTTACAAAACAGTTTAGTAGTAATTAGTAGTAACAAGGACAATTTTTTTGGTATCAGTAAATAACTACTAAATATTATCAAAAACTGTTTTGTAACCGTTAGTATATAGTCTCCTTGTCCTGGGATTCACTAAAACTTACTAATAATTAGTATTTTTTTCGCTCAGTGTAGATTATTATAGATACTTAGATATTTGTATAATGTCGTTTTATACATCGATTATACATGGCTAGATATTATGAGGTGGCATTGAAATCAGCAAAGGTTTTCACTGGACTGCTCAAAAATATAGCTCTAATATATTTTTTATCAAATTTTACCATAAAAGTGGAGTATTGGACATCACTCGCTACGTATTGGAAGTTGTATAGTGTATTAAATACACTATACAACTTTATGTCAGATAAAAATTAAAAAACAAACATTTTGCCACTCCACGTGCCTGAAATGTTACAAATATCTACCTAAATTCCATTCGAGTTCCTAACTTTTTAATTTGGCGAAACGGCCATATAAAAAGATGGCACAAATATAGCCAATTGAAATGTCATAATAGTTTTTTTTCTGTTGGAACCGCGCCTTCTTACTTGTTCTTTTCGATAGAAAAATGCACTTCCGATTTTGGTTTAAAAAACTGTGAACATACCTATATCACTAGTTTCACCGTTTAGTAAAATAAAATTATAACATGTCTCACGAAAGTTTAAATTCAAACATATACCACAAATTTTAAGTTGAAAACGGCTTCATTTCACGATTTTTTTGACGTAGTATTTAACATTATGCAAGATATTCAAACGTTCAAACAATAAACATCAACATTTTTTCTTTCAGAATTATTCGCTGGCCCAATTATTTAGAGCCTTGGCAATTCATAAAATACCAATTGGGGTTAATATTCCTCTTAAACTCGCAAGGTTAAAAATACCATCGCAATTTACTGTTGAAACTCAAGTGCAATTTCAACACGAAATCCTAATACAACCGGCTCAATTACTAAGTTGGATTTTGCAAATGAACCAACTTGTAAGTACAACTGCTAGTTCAGAGAAAAATGCGTCGTAAACACAAAGGCGTAGAATTCAGTTTTAATTGTTCGTTAGTAGCAGAAACGGTAATTTATCGCGCCGATACAAATCGCAATTTGGACGGCAGACGAACAACTCTTTGGAACTGGAAAACAACTTATTGGTTTCGCGTAAAGTTATGGTCTGTGCTGCGTTCAGACTGAGACCAGCGCCACATGGGCGAGAAAATATGAAGGTATTGTATATAATAAGGTCGGTAGGCATATGCTACATACGTAATTAATGATTTACCTGGAAAATGTACCACCCTTGATAATTGTTATTAACTGTAAATATATGCGAATCAAAATTATAAACGATTGTTTACATGTAAGTAGTTGAAACATTAATCTTGATTTAAAGTGATAGTGATGAAATTGATATAGTTTCAGAGTTCGATTTTTAAGGGTCCTTATAAGGTAAAAAATGCTCATCTATTTAGCTCATTTTACATTTAATTGAAAAGTTTCATGACATTTTATCAATGTTACTATCTATAACAGGGCTATTGCGATCTAATGGCATACATTTTAAATATATTTCTTGCATTTTTCATTAAGATATTTTGTTTCAAACATCACTCCAAATCGAGTATTTTCGAGCTAAAAACTGCTTTTTCGCGCTTAAATTCTATTACACACAATAAAATCAATAACGGGCAATGTTACTATCTAAAACATTACTGTAATCATCGCATCCTATAATCACTTTATTGGTATTATCAATACTTTTGTCAAAATTTAAAAAAAGAAAAAATTTAAACTTGTAAGGCCTCTTAACTTAATTTGACTATAGAAACTACTACAAACTATATCTTTTTTGGGACAGAAACATGTCATTCAGCTGATTCATTTCTTATCTACGTCTTTCATCGTGAAAATATCGAAATCTGTAATATTTTCTCCATTTTTATAAAGCAAACACAAATTCGTGGTATCTCAAACTTCAATATCCGCACAAAGAAAACGTGTTCTAAAACCAACCAAATCACACTAAACAACTTGAAAGTACTTTAAACTCCATTTCGTACTGGAGCCAGCGACTGGCCACTCTAAACGCGGCAAGCTGCGAAACGAAGGAAACTTGTTGTTGAATTATTACGAGTCCGCTTAGGAATTCCTTCAAGGGGCGAGCACAAAATTAAATTCTCAATGGAGTTTCCACTCGCGACTGCCGGAAAAAATACTCTGCCTCCATCTCTTCAAACACAGCTGGTGGCTAGAATCAGCACAGGGTTGAAGGTTCCGTATATATACTGCATAGTGGGCTACCTGCAAAAAAAATAGCCTGATTTCAAACCAAAAGTGGAGTAGGGCAGGACATGGCAGATAGAGTGATGGCAGGTGGACAAAAATGCAAACAGATTGGTGGTCACTTACAGGCAAAAGATCTTTTGTCGTCCACCAGCACGATGCGTTGACGACATTAAAAAGACTGCGGGTTACTCCTGAATTAGATAAAAAAATAAAAAAAAGTTTATTCAAGAAATTGCTTACAGTTTAAAAATCATTTAATCATCATATATATTGCATCCATGGTATTACATATAGGTCTAAAAATTATAATTTTGCGTTCACATGGACCCTGGTAGGGCACAGCAATATGTAGTCTTATATATACTATCTAATTTTAGTTAGTAATAAATTAATTAGTACATTTTTCGCATAGTCATCATAAATAATCAATAATTAAGCGTAATTCAAATTCAAGATAACGATTAAATAATTTATACTTTTTTCTCCAATTTGTAATGGCATAATTTAATTGTTACTTATTTTAGAATTTATTTAACTAATAATTTAACTATAATTTTCCAAATTTCTAACTTGAAATAAATGCTTTTTATTTTAATATTATTTTATTTTATTAACGTACTACTTGCTTTTAGGCATTTTTACATTCAAGGCGGAACGGTAATGGATACAACATATTTACCAATAAAGGCTAAAGCTCCCTAAAAACTTAGGGTATAACTTGAAGCTATTTACTTTAACTAAAGTCCTATTGCAATGTTACGTGAAAACTATTCAGTTTCTTCCAAACGGAACTCTAAAAATCTGTACAAGAACAAGTTAAACTGAATTTTAAAACAAAGAGACAGTGCAGTGGCCCGTCCAATGTTTGCGTTTCGACTCACTGTTACAATCAGTGCTTACATAGATGTACCACGTATGCCGGAAGGCAACGATGCACTTTTTGTATAGTTTGTACAAAACTGTAAGGCCAAGGCTGTCAAATAAACGCAAGCAAAAATCTACCTTACAGTCAGAGCTCTAAGTCAAGTTTTTCTTGCGTTCGTTTGATAGAATTTTGAGTTGAGTGAACCTTAGAGTCGTACAAGCAAACATGCATACGGCCTGCCTGACGGTAATCATACGTAAGCGGGTATTACACTGTCCTGAATTCAGGACAGTTAGAAGCGTTCCGACCTATACGTTAGAGCGAGATGCTTCAACTCCCCTCCACTAGTTAGGACGCCTGATTCAGGACAGTTTAATACCCGCTGTAGCCTATGGACTCTTGCGGCTGCATAAGAATCAGAAGGGCGCGACCTTTTTATATTGACTGCATTTTTTTTTAACCTGACAGTGGCTTTTTAATAGGCCCGGCCAAATGAAGCGATAGAAGTTCGCGGTTGGAGAGTAGTCTTGGGAAAATTCAGGAGAAAGCTTGGACACTAAAACGCCTTTCCCTCACTTTTTTTTTATACTACGTCGGAGGCAAAAAAGCTGACAGCCCACCTGATGGTAACCTCGAGAGCTCTGGCGATCTCATCACAATTTACCAGGCGACCACACCACATATTTAGCGGTCAAGTGGAGGTGTTTTTAATTAATATGATTGAAGAGCGTAGCCTTCGTGGTTAAGGTGAATAAAGCCGTTAGAATCTTGTCTCGCTTACAAGCTAATGTTAGTTCGCTGTGATCCTCTCTTGCGCGCGTAAACTTGCGCAAATCACCATGAGTATAAGAATTTTTTTTCAAAGCCTTACCCATGATTGCCAATGACTATTGCCCATGATTGTTGGGAGTGTTGGGCCTTAATTACTACCCGTTAGTGATAATCGTTTCACTAAATAACTGAGTGTTATTTTAAACAAATAGAGCATGATAATTATAAACGCGATCGAAGTTGATTCAAATCAGCAGATAATTATACTAATGAATTGCGAAACAATTAAATAAAATTCACAACCGGATTTACATAATAAACTTGATCATGTTTAATTTGATGCGTTAGTACACTTGCCTGAATTAGATTTATGTATAGCAATTTTACTAATGAGTTTTAGGGGTCAATTCGGGAAACACGGCTCACATTTCAATTTACAGCGTGTTTTGTGAGCTTGCTTTTACGCGCAGCGAGTTATGGTTGCAGAACCAGGTTGCGTACCTAACCTTTATAATTATTTCGACATAGAGCCAAAACAATCATACGAGGTTTATAATATTCTAGTAATTATTACGTACTTTAAATGTAATGGAACTAATAAATCCTCAAAGCATTGGCATCAATTACACGGTGATTATTACTCACAATACCGCTGTGTCAATAATAATATTCTCGTGGTATTCAACACTGTGTTTAAAGAACTTTATTAATATGTATTTACTTTATTTTTATTTGTTATATAATTATGTGTGTGTATATAATATTAATATTGTATTATGTATTAGTATTAATTATGTATACATATGACACTTAGTAAATTTGTTTTTATATTTGAAGTTGCCCGCCGTTGTACACCGCCCACAATTTCTCTGCTTTGCCTTAGGTTGACTGGTAGAGAATATTTTGCCTTTTGTACCATAAGTTTTACTTTTGTGCAAAGATTAAATAAATGAATAGTTGGATTCTAAACATCTTTAATCAATTATTTGTCTATGCCATTACAAAAGTTCGAACTACCAAATTATCATTATGGTATTATGTTATCAAGATTCAACTTTCGTTATGTTGAGCAACTAAGTTGAATATTTTTGGTTTGTCTTTGTCCCAACACGTAAGCACGAATACAAAAGCACCAACTTCGAAAAACCCTTATCTAAACGACGCCCCACAATCATAAAACGAAGACTTAAAGTCAAACAAGCCTAAACTTAACGTTACCTAAAGTTAGTCTTGTGTGGCAACGCGTTTGTTTTGTTTAAGTTTAAAGTTTAATCATTGGTTATGTTTAGTCTTCGTTCAATCTAGGTTGAATGGTTTGTGTCAACAGTGAGTGATACGGCGTAAAATTTAATTTTCTTTTAAAAACGTTTGAGGGCTTTTGCATAATAGTCATGAATAGTAATCATTTAGTTAAGCATAAAATTGGGCTAGAAAAAAAATTACGTTTAAATTAAATACTCAATCTTACTGAAGATAAAGTTAAAGATCAATCTTACACAAGACATATTGAGTCAAAATTATGACAGAGAATAATTTAGAATTGGTATTCTTCGGTTTTTGGTATGGACAATTACTTATTTGTGTAACAAATACTTATTCGGAGAAATCGAAACAAAGGTAATAACAGTTTCTTGTTAAATAGAATACTAATGACAAAAGGTTGCTCGTGTTTTAACGAATTCCTCTGTGGTGATTTCCAAAGTTATATTGGAAAAAACTTTCTGAGATCCTTTAGGTAATTCGATTAGACGCTATGACGAGCAAATCGTCGATGATGGGTGATAGTGCACAAAGAAACATTCGAAAACTCTGCTCATATGCTATCTAGTGATAATAAGAATGCTTTTTAATGAAGGAAAATCATTTGCTACAATGGCTCGATGATCCAAGGAGGAACTTGACCTCTGATATGAGAACGCCACTTTTCCCTTTCATGCGCCACCTCACGAAAGTCGGGTACCTTGAGATCAGCTACATCTTTGAGGGCTTCGTCATTCCAACGGTATCTTTAACTAGCCAATCGGACGTTTTCCATTTCCACCCTCATACGCTCTCTTCACTGAGCGATATTCAGTCCAAGTGATCCCAGATACCCAACGTAATCATTTCGTCGACAGAACCCAGCGACCCGGACCCGCACCAAGCTTAAACTTCAATTATTACACAGAACCTGTCCCTCTTCAACAAAACGGTTATTCAGCTAGATTAAATAACCTAGCAGAACAAAATACACCTAATAATTCACCTGAAAACGTACCTAAAGCATTATCATTGTTTCCGTTTTTGTCAAACGTGCCCACACAAACAGAGCTCCCAAATGATACCCATTAATTCATTGGAACATTTCGCATTTTCCACCATAACATTTTGGTCGTTCGGCCTATATTAAACTTAGTATCAAAAAAGTCTTATACGCCTGTAAACTTATGTGAATTTGCGACGTTTTTGATGAAACATGGTACTATAGGCGCAGCTCGTTTTTAACTTAATGGCTACCGTTGTCGGATGGAATGTACTCAATTTATTTAAGACGCGCATTTAGTGTTGCGTTTTATACGCACATAAAGATTACGTGTAAGAGGTGCGTGGGCTATAAAGCCCTCTACAAATGAGCTATGGCTATCAGTTGAGCCAACGCCCGGGCCAATGTTGGACACCAAAAAGGAACAGTCGTGTGATTCCAAAATGGCCGATACTTATTTCTTATTTCATACAAACTCCAGTGTGCACACGTGTGCCAGAATCAAACTTACAAATATGTTCTTGCATTTATTTCAATCTCAGAGTTTAAATTAAGTTACAAAAAGTTTATAAAATGCATGAGATATGCACAACTCAAACGCGACTACTTTTTTTTGTTTAATCAAATCGAAAACTGTCAATTTTGAGAGTAAACACTAAAATTATTCTCTATTTCCAGATCATGTAAAATAAAGCTGCGTTTTAAGCCAACATCAGGACTAATATTGGGGCCAACTTTTCAAACGTCCTTGCCCTTTATACGTACATGCGTGAGAGGCTGATCCCCTATATTAGTTTACTTGAGTAGGTACATCGTTAAACGAAACAAACTACTTCGAGATGACGAGGCTGTTACATAATCCAACGTCCCTCAAACTATACTACTTACAACGGTAAAAATTTCAAGTTTCGTACCTATTAAAACGACCAAACCCTTATAATTAAGTATCATTAGTAACTTCTTAAACTATATTAGCAAATAATTTAAAAAAAGTGATGGTGCTTTATTTTTCTTCAAAATGGGCTTGAGCATAAAAATAAGCAGTTTTTTTATCAGCAGCCTAATTGCAAAATGAGTATTATTTTTGTATTAGGTGCAAAATAACAAATAAATAACTAAAATGCGCCGTAGCTTATGCACGATTGTGGCTCTGGAACGGACCAAGCGAATTGATGCAAATTCTTTTATTTAGGAGTAACAGATGGGATTTTCCCCCATTATCCATTTAAAGTCTAATGCGATATATTTTCGCAATCATCGGGTCTACCCGCCCCATGTCAATCTATTTACAAGCCCGTATAACAATTTATCACTTAATATTTACATTCAAATTTTTCACTTAATATTTGCATTCAAAAAACACGCAGCGGTGAGGACTCGGATAGGTGACCGCTTTGAGTGGTTACTAACTGAGCGCTCCCATGCTTTGGAAGGCACGTTAAGCCGTTGATCCCGGTTGCTGTCTATGGCAGCAGTCGTTAAGCCAAGTTGGAGGCCTTCGGGCGGTTTGAGAACTTCTAACAGTCAAGTTGCCCACTCACTTGACAAAATCTAATATGCCAATAAGGTCTTGTTTCCCCTCGGGGTTGGAAAGGTCAGATGGCAGTCGCTTCCGTAAAAACTAGTGCCTACGCCAAATCTTGCGATTAGGTAGCGGACCCCAGGCATCCTTCAGGATGCAACTGTACTGGGATAACGCTAGGAGGATGATGATTTGCACTCAAATTTTTGTTTACACTCTTTCTAGCACGTTATACAGAAAAGTGTAAAATACCGCGCGATACATCGGTGTTACTGGCCCCTATTTCACCACGTCGACAATTGTCAGTTACAAATGTCGATTGACAATAGGGATGTTGACTCAAAAAAAAAAATTACTTCAATAGAAAGAAGACATAAAACTATGGCAAATAGTGAAAAACCTATTCAAATATATCTCAAAAAATAACGAAGCTACAACGGTTAGAATGTTCGTAGTAAGAGAGAGAAAGTGCTATTCAACAGTGACGTCACTGTTGATTAGCGCCATAGTAAATGACGATCGTTCAATAAAAAGTTGCGTTTTGCGGAAAAGCGACAAAAAATACCCGCTTTTAAAACTTTGAAGACTTATAATTACGTAATTATTTATATTTTTGAATTACGTTTTTCGCCATTTGATTGAAAATTTGAGCTTTTATGTAGAAAATTTAGATTTGTTGATTTTCTTTTATAATGTCATTGTCCCTATTGTCAATGCCCTGAAATGAGGGAAGAAAAGTACGACTTAATCGAGGGTAACAATGACTCTTTTCTGAATAGCAGACCTGTCAAAAACATTGTGCGTATCACCGGCAGTATGGATATTACGAACTGAAGTCAAATTCTAATAGACTTTCGTTAGTAACACTCTTATTGCTACCCTAAATGCACAATGTACTATAATTAAAATATTATTATCATATCAACTCCCTAAGCTCCTTTAAAAGGCCTATTAATAGTCTAGCAATGAACACACACATACAACTCACAACGTCGTGCGACACACACATGTAAATATAATCGCGCAGGTTATCGAATTAGGGTTCCGTTCGATCGGTCTAATTAACATTTAACCGTTCTGTCGGCCCGCCCCCGGCACTACCGTTTGGTATTCACAAATTACCAAAAACTCGTCGCAGAACAACTTTCTATACTCTGTTTTGTTTTAAAATGTATAAGTACTGGTACTTATGTTTTCAACTTTTTGACACTTTTATATCCATATATCCATGTTTAAACCATGTATGTTGTGGAAATTAATAAAGTTTCTATCTATCTATTTAGTTTTATTGAATTGGCAAGAAACAAATGAACGCGCCATACATTTTTACTATGATTATACTTTAAGTATAGATAAAAAAGCAGGCTATATTTACACTGATAGGGACGAATTTTAAGAAGTGGTCTCCAACTTTCCAGGACCACTCTAAGGCGACTTCCTGACTTGGCGGGGCGGGATCGATATGTGAAATTTTCTTCTTTGACGTAAACTTACTGACGTTGCAAAGATTCTCACTTGACATAATACTGTCAGTATTACGTTTGCGCAGTAGTAATATCATGCGCAGAAGCGGAGCAGTAAAGTTACCGCCTTCGCATCGTCCCGCTACCGCACAATCGCACATCCCGCGCCAGTCAGGAAGCACTCATTTAAATGTAGGGGCGTAGTAAAAAATGGTATCGCGTCGACTGACAGCTGACACTGACATTTGACACTTTTCTCATATCGTACTGCCTCCGCACCGAAGTCTCCTAATAGGGTTATTGACTCACATTTTATTATAACTTAAAAAAAAACAAGAACAAAAAATATGCCAAGTGATGGAAATCCTATCTCCTATCTAAAAAAAATTACGAAGTTATAACTTTACTGTTTTAATGTTGCCAGTGAAGAGACGGCCCCTGCTAAAATTTTGAATACTTATAACATTGTGATTATTTATTCTCTTAGGCATTTTTTTTAACCATTTTATTCAAATGTTCATACCCGTTGAAGAAAACTCGTATTTTTTTTTCATTTGATGTCAACGACTCTATTCTGCAATGGATTAGATGTTAGCAGGGATCACAAGAATAAAAACTAAATAAAGTTTCACTTAATTTTATTATTATTATTATTATTGGTTTTTGTGGGCCTTCTATGCCGCCTCGACCAGTTATTGATCTATTGTGGCAGCCCTTAAAGTTCTTTGCTTAAACCCGTTGCTTCCAGGAATTTCCAGACTCTTTGGGTAGCAATCTGTTGTATCTCCTCTGGATGCATGATGTGCTTCCCTAGGTACATACTTCTTTTGCGCATAAGTGGTCCACAGGAGCAGAGGATATGGATGGCAGTTTCCTCCGACTCCTGGCAGAACTTGCATGCTGCACTTTGTTTTATACCCATTTGTGTAAGATGTTTGTTAAGTTTGCAGTGACCAGTGAGTATTCTCGTCACTGCGCAGGTTTTGTGTCTTTTGAGTTGTAATAACTCTTTAGAGTCTTTAGACAGCTTGGTGTTGTAGCCTTTAATTAGCGCTTTTGATTGTTTTAGTCCTTTTGTGAACTTCCACAACTTATTATTAAATAATGAATATATATAAATACTAATTTTATTAAATCATGAAATGAAATGAAACGACACACTTACAAACGAAACTTAATACATTTATAACATTAAAATACATATAATTGCGCCAAATGGTCTTCACTCAGCTTGATGTCACGAAACGAGTCACAGACACGCTCCGCGACGCTGTTTTTAGTGAAGCCACTGGATGGAATAGATGGCACTGAAAGGTTACAAACATTGACTTATATAACTACATCTATGTTTACAGATAAAACAACTAGAGATCAAACATACATACACAAAAAATAGGCATCTTCTGGGTGAGCTCGCTAAACCATTGAGCTCATCTTTGCCCCCCCCGGCTAGATGCTGGCCGAGAGCAATCCCATTTTTAATGAATAACAAAAATCTTTCAAAAATCGGTCAGAATATAACAGGGGTGAGTGGTGAGGCGAAACGATACATTGTGAGTACCGCCACGTTCATCGAGATATTTACGCGACATTCTCTTAGACACGCTGAGCATTGCAAGTCCAGGTTTGGTCGTGTTTGTCTTTGTGTGTATATTGTATTTGTTAGATACTAAAAATCTATTGATAATACAGATGCCCTTAATTCGATATTCGGCAAATTCTGCGAATTTTTGAATGAATGAGATAATTTAATCCAGAACATGTCCATATTACATTTGATCAAAATAACTACATTAAATTAATAATAATAAAAAAAATTGTTTGTTTCGCCACTAGCGGTTGCGTGGTCTCCAAAGTATCAAAATGTCAAACGCGGGTTAAATATCTAATTAGAATAATAAGGTAATTATGCATTATTCCAATGAAACAACCTATTTTAGTATCACGTACGTTAAGGCGACTTCCTGATTTGTCGGTGCGGAGGCAGTACGATATGAGAAAAGTGTCTAATGTCAGTGTCAGCTGCGATACCATTTTTTACTACGCCCCTACATTTAAATGAGTGCTTCCTGACTGGCGCGGGATGCGCGGTAGCGGGACGATGCGAAGGCGGTCCTGCTACGCTTCTGCGCATGATATTACTACTGCGCAAACGTAATACTGACAGTATTATGTCAAGTGAGAATCTTTGCGACGTCAGTAAGTTTACGTCAAAGAAGAAAATGTCACATATCGATTCCGCCGCGTCAAGTCAGGAAGTCGCCTAAAACGACAGTAATGTTGTATTTCCCTCCCACTTTAACAACCTATTTTAGTATCACGTACGTTAAGGGGAGGTATCCCCAACGCAAATGTCCCGCTCTAACACGCGTGAGTTTACAATTAACCATCCCGCTCTCTACGCAAGCTCTACGCGCAGTTTTGTAAATATTTAGCTATAGTCATTAAGCCAATCATTTTATCAAAGCAAACCCTGCGAATTTGTCTATAACTATTTACGATCTTTAATTGAGTACAAAAATTAAATGTTAAATATCAGTAATATAGCCGTAGTATTGAAAAAACATTCCAAAAAAGGGGAAACTTCGCGATTTTTTTCTATCGAGTGAAATTCATCAGGTCATGTAACTGACTGCGATTTTGACTAGACAAGATCCTTATGTAACACATATATATTTTTTAGATTTTAACACACTATATTCTATGTCTCAGATTGTTTTTAAAAACTAAGAAGTGGTAATACACGGCCTTAAAACGACAGTAATGTTGTATTTCCCTCCCACTTTCGGGAAGAACTATCGGAGGTAACTTCGTTACCGCCGTTCTTGTAACGCTATATATCAGCACTTAGCGTCCGGGCCAATTCGGTTACTTATCCCAAATCTGAGGGCAAATGCCTTCGGATCGTACGTCAACGTTTCGAGTAATATTATTAAGTATGTAGGGAAATACACGACTATGCTTTTCATATAATATTGTTTTCGGTTTCCGCGATTGATAATGTACTCATTAAATGGGCATTTTCACTTTCCGGTGTATCCGATTTTTTTTAAGAAAAACAAAGCAATGCAAGTGGTAGTTTTTTGACATTCATAGGTACAGGTAACATGCCTAAATTGAAGAAAAGAAATTATTTTGAATTTTTTAAAAATTTAAAAAATACCCCGAC
Source organism: Cenopis cana (assembly GCA_951800055.1). Classification (NCBI taxonomy): domain Eukaryota; kingdom Metazoa; phylum Arthropoda; class Insecta; order Lepidoptera; family Tortricidae; genus Cenopis; species Cenopis cana. The sequence goes on along the minus strand of OX637476.1, from coordinate 20,674,771 downwards.
ACAAACTTTAAGATCTGCGCCATCAACGTGATTATAATACGCACTCTTGTGCATTCCCGCCGAGGATCAAAACAAAACATAGATGAAAATCCATTACCTGACTCATATATCATATATCATGTTTGTCACGAATATACATTTGGATCTGAATCCGAACTCGAGTTCTCTGAAGAGTTCTTTCACGGCTCAACTTCACTGTCTCACTGTTTTAGTACTCCCATCACAAGAGCCGAACTCGCGCCCCGCAAAAGTTTTGAAAACAAATTGCCCCGAACACGTTACCTTGAGGTATTCTAAGTGGGTAGGCCAAGAGTAGGTACCTGGATTATGTCATCCTGGATTACCAACTTTATCTTATACACGTGTTACGTAGGTAATGCTTTATCTTACGTAAGAAATGTTGGGCTTTTATATCTTTTGGTACTATATGCTAATGAGACTCGCGCTCAAAGCTTTTCTCACTGGTTCTTCATATTTTGACTGACGTTGAAGTGCATTACATTTTTACTGTTTTACAAATATTGTAAAACAGTAAAAATGACATGTTCTTATAAAATTGAACTGCAAATGCGAATGGATAGTGGAACAAAATTAATTAAGTTGAACATCGCAATCAGAATTAATTAATGTATGTGTATGTATGACACTTTATCGCACATAAGAAAAACATTTACAAAAACAAAATTATAAAATAAAAAGTACAAAGCCGAACTAACCCTGTTCATCATGTTATTTAATTACGTAACGTGTAAAAATTACGTACAAAATGTTTCAAAAACAAAATATTTCAACAAACGTTAACGCACGGCACGGAAATTACACTCGTAGCAAGTTACTGTCAATACCGTTTACTATCCTGACATAATAAAATTACCTACCCGAAGCCCAGTACCGCTCCGTTCTACAAAAAAAAAGAAATCGTTTAAAAATCGAATCTGCGTGTCGAGTCAAGGGGTCATTACACGGGCGAGTGACTCGAACGTTTAGTCGACCGTTAGCGGTGTGACTGGCGAAACGCAATTCGAATTACAATAATAAAAACGTTAGTGAAACGGACCGAAACCGCCAAATTGAACTCTATTGCTATTGGAATAAAGGCCATCAGAAGCGGAATTTGTTCGCATTAGCAGGGCTCTTTAGAAAAGCTGAAATTACGAATGTAAGTTTTGATGGTGGATCGTGACTGTCATTCTTAATGAAGGCATAAGGACTGTTCAATCGAATCGATTTAAGTGGCAGTTTTGTAGTCATTTAATTCCAACTAAAACATGGCAAAAAAATTGCAAAAATTGTATCACACGGTAATTGTTAGCAAATCGATACAAAGAGAAACATTACCAGAAAATACATCTATATCAATTTATCCATACCTATTTATTGTTATGTATGTATGTATGTAATTACTTTATCCTCGTAAGTCTCAGGCAGATTTTTGTGATTTTGAATTGGGAATCTTCATTAATTTTGTTATACAGGTAGGTGTAGTTTGAAACTCGATTTGAATTTGTACATTAGAGTGTACATTAGGCCTTACGAGGTTAATGTACACAAAAAACAGGTAAAAAAATACAGACAAATTAGGACTTTTTGGTACAAAGGCGAACTTATCCCTGAAAGGGATCTCTTCCATTAGCATATTACATACATTATTACATATGTATTTACTTTTTTTTTCCATAAACAAATAATAAAACACATGAAAATTACACAACATCTAATCAATAATGGAACGAGCCAGAATGGAACCGGATTTTGTGTCACGGAAATCCGAAAAAAGGATCCATCCTCATTCCGGGGGCTTGGTTAACGGTTCCCCATAATAATTGCAAATGCCATTGCTGGCACGGTCATCCTCCATACATAAATGTACCCTCGACCCGAAGGCTATACGGTGAAAGAATTTGTGGAAGAAATTTGGAGGTATCGTCGTTAGATTATTGATATTGATATATTTCTTAAATTGTAAATTAATATTTTCTCATGAAAAATCTATCATATGCTTATAATGTAAGACTTTTTTTAAATTGTACATTAACATTATGACATGTGATGTGCCCTTGTGGCCTATTTGCAGAATAAATGTTTGAATTCTGAATTTTGAATTCTATGTGTCTTAGATTTCTTGATCTTAAGTAGGTTAAGTATTATCATTGTAATAAGCATATTTTTGTGAGAAAATGGCTGACTGTCGAGTTTCTTTCGGCGTTTCTTCTCGGCAGTGGCCTCTGTGAAACGCTAGTAGGGTTTGACTTGTAAAAGTGCCATTGCGGCCTACTTACAGAATAAAGTTCATTTATTTCATTTATTATTTATTATTTAGATATTTAGTGACGCATTTTTGTAGAATTATTAAGCGCCCATATCATTTAACACGTTAAGTGCGAGGCCTTTTTTCCTTGACTTGCGGTTGGTGCGTTACGAGACAGAATTGACTGGTACCTAGCTTAATGCTGCCACTGCACCAGTCGAGAGAGACTGATACAGGTAGGGAAGGAAATTTCCTTATATTTCCTTGAAAATCTTAAAAAACTGATATTTAATGATACAGTCCGTTAAAATAATAATGAAGCCCCATTGTCTTTATAGCCGTTTTAGGCAATCGTTAATAGACGATAATTTACAAGGGTTTATTAACACTGGTTTTTTTTTTATCTGGTACAGCCCCAGCACAACCAGCACGATAAATTTTTTCGATCTGTAATTAGTGATAGGAAGGTAAAAAACTACTCAAATATATTTTTCATTACTAAAATTTCTCAAAATTACTTAAAAAGGCGGAAGTAATGATGCCTACACTTGTGGTGCTATACCAGACAATTTTATACTAGTCAAATTGGACTGGTATAGCACTGAAGCAAAAAAATTCCTTCTGGTGCGGGCCAGTCTATTTTGCCTGGTACGAACCTACCCTCTTTATTAACTAGTTTTTAAAGTAACAATTCCAAATCTATACTTATCCCTTTTGTACGCCTAAGATTTCATATATAGAAATCCTCCCCGCACCAGGGGAAATTTTGCGATAACTAAGTCCGCCGCAACGGAAAGTCGCGTACCAGTCAAATTGAGCTGGTTTCGCACTCAACGTGTTAAATAAAAATGTTATATCTATTTAAAAAACTAGTTTCTGTAAGAATTGTAACGTATCTTGATATTTTGTCTTCATTACTATCTAGTAGAGGATTATTGCGGCCTAATGTCATAGGGTTTTCATGTATTAGTTGGATTTTTAATTAAGAAATATCGTTTCAAATATCACTCCAAATACGTTATATTTACTCATCATCATCATCCTTCTAGCGTTAATATCCAAGTACAGTTCGTCTTGAAGAATGCCTGGAGTCCGATACCTAATCCTAAGATTTGGCGGAGTCACTAGTTTTTACGAGCTACTGACATCTGACCTTCCAACTCAAGGGGAAACCGGACCTTATTGGAATTAGGCTTGTCATGTGAGTGGGCAACATGACTGTTAGAAGTTCTCAATGTGCCCGAAAGCCTCTAACTTGGCTTAACGACTGCTATAATAGACAGAAACCGGTATATCAACTGCTTAGCGTGCCTTCCAACGGACGGGAGCGCTCAGTTAATATTCATTTTACTCAAAGCGGTCACCCATCCAAGAACTGACCTCAGCCGACGTTTCTCAACCTCGCATACCCACGCGGTACGTGGGCGCCGCTAGGTCACGAGCACTCCGTTCTTTTTCCGTCATATTTACTACTTGACATCAAAATAAGACACCCTATTATATTACAGTCAACTTGTATTTTACTTTTCCACGTTCTAAATAACAAGAAAAACATGCGTATGATAATACCAAAACGTTTATGAAAAAAGTTTTTTCTTCCCTCAAAATGAAATCTATTAGTCAAATTTCAGCAACGATGTTTCCATTTCCAAGCTGAATTCGCTTTCAAAACTGCGTCACACAGAAAAACTTGTTAACATGTAATGCCTAAGTCCTTTACAAACTAGGGCAGAGAATAAATGATAGTACAGTCAACAGCAAATAGTAGATGATCATTTTATTACTCTGCCATTTTCACTACTTTGACGCATCCCAAATGTCGCACGCAGTATTGTTACGTTAGTGTGACTAATACCATCGTTATTCATAATAATGATAATTCCGAAAATTTTTACTCATAATGTTATCATTCAGATTATATTTGTTCTCATAATGTTGTTTTGTATATATTTTTTATTCATAAGCTTATTTTATAGTATTATTAGAAATCATAACATTCATAGATATATTGAATGAAACGTATATCACACACGTTGATAGTTCGACGACGCGCCAGCGTGGCGACGGCACCCCGCTCACGCGGGGTGCCGTCGGGGTCCACTCTCAAACGCATTCGGGTGATTTGCACCTCGAAGGTGTACAAAAGCTGAGTTTAGCCAAAGCAGCAACAGGGACTCCTGACTACAGTAATAAATAAGTTTTACGGCTTCAAATTGCGGGCCGGTACAATTAGCCGTGCTGCTGAACTGATAATTGCGCGATAACCCGAGCAAACACATTAAAACGTCCTTATTTACATTCAGATCGTTAACTTGAAATTCAATCTTATAATTTAAGAGCTAAAGTCCAAGTTAGAAGGGAAAATGCAAAGAATTATGGCACTTGAAATAAGCTTTGTACACTTGAAACAGGAAATTTCCTTCGCCGAGAAAAATGAAGCTATTAACGGTGTTTATAGATAAGAATTTAACTAGAACACTTTCTCGTTAATCTTTTACATCTTCGTAATTTATTTCTGAAATAATTATCCTTTTTTTGACTGAAAATTTCCTCTTACGAGCGGCGGTTGGTACAAACTTACGGTTGCAGACTGATCAACGTTATGTTAAAATATCCCATGTAAACTTGTCAAATTCTCCATCATAATTTTCGTTTCATGCTGACAGTACTAGAGAAGAGAAAATTCAAATTTAAAATGCCTGGAAACACACAATACCACTACGTATGCAATTCCGAGCTCTCGATAATTTATTTATACATTCAGGCAGGTACCAATCCTGTTTGCTTATTGCCTTCTCATTGAGTTAAGTAACGAGGAAATTAAATTCCCGTTCATTCACAACAACATTTCGCTAATAAAACAGGGGTGTTTACGAAAAGGAAGCGATTATCCAATTCTCACACAGCGAAAAGCCTGCCATTGTTTACCTTTAAGATTTATTCCCCAATATTTACTGATTGGTTCAACTGGCTTACTTTATTACGATTATTACCCCACCCACTGATCCGGAAATTATACAATAAGAACAACAAACGTCGCTACCGACATGTAAACATTCCCGCAAATCAACCACCTTATATTCAAACCTAAGCCACAATAAAACCTAACTCATTGTAATACGACTCAATTTAGATCGTATGTATTATTGAGTTGAGTCGGTTCGGGCATGTTTAAAGGTAGGTGCCCCGACATTATTTGCATAAGGTTGTTTATAAAATTCGCCTGCTCTTTGTCAGTCGACGCCACGTCGGCGCTGCCACTTAACTAGATATCTGTTTATTCAGTGAAATTGAAAGCAAACAGTGAGCAGGTACTCGCATAGTTCCTACTCAAGTATTTACTTTATGGTATTTTTACTCGATGTGGGCGTTTTTATGGGAGTGTGAAAGTATTTTGGATGTTTTACGTGCTTTACACGTTTTTTAAGGCGGGTTTTTATGTGCCATTTATTTATGGCTCAAGTAAGCTTGCGGCTTAAAATATTTACGACCTCACCTGACCCAAGGTGTGTTTTGAATTTTTCCGTATTTTTATCTGAGCAAAGTAAGATAAGATTATTGAGAGATTTCTATATTTAATGTAGGTATCAGAAATCTGTAAGTTTTCGTGTGAAATATTTAAATCTGAAGAGACAAAAAAAAATTACGATTTTAACTGAACTAATATTTAATAATGAAACTGATTTAGAACTAAATCTAGGACGATAATTTGAAAACTGAGTTTATCTTTAAGTCACTAAACAAAAAATACAATTAAATACAAATATTCTTTTTTTTCTCACCAAAAAATAGAAAACAAAAGAAAACAAGATCGTATGAAACATCCAAAGAGCAATTTTCAACAAGTTTGTACATTTCGTGTCTGCTTCGGAATACGGGTTTGTGGTTGTTGTATAAGAATCATGGATACTTATACAACAACCACAAACCCGTATTCCGACTATTGATTCCGACGGGAGAAAAAAAATGTTCCCAAATACATACAAAATCCTGTTTTCCTCTTATTGTTACCGTCACACTTTCGTGTACAAACTTTCTGAGAATTGCTCTGAAGTGGTGGACAAAACAGATAAATTTTAACAGCCAAATGGCACGATCAAAATCAGCATTACATTAAAACTTAAAAGGCTTGTAAGTTTTTACAACTTGCCAACTACCATAAGGCGACTTCCTGATTTGTCGGTGCGGAGGCAGTACGATATGAGAAAAGTGTCAAATGTGAGTGTCAGCTGTCAGTCGACGCGATACAATTTTTTACTACGCCCGTACATTTGAATGAGTGCTTCCTGACTGGCGCGGGATGCGCGGTAGCGGGACGATGCGAAGGCGGTCCTGCTCCGTTTCTGCGCATAATATTACTACTGCGCAAACGTAGTAGGCTGACGACAGTATTATGTCAAGTGAGAATCTTTGCGACGTCAGTAAGTGTCACTGACAGCAAATGTCACATATCGATCCCGCCCCGCCAAGTCAGGAAGTCGCCTAAATGTTTAGGAAGAAGCATTATGGACCGGTTTATAGGGGATTTCCCCACTGAAAGCGGTTTTATTAATAGTTTCTATGCACAGACTCTGTTTCGATATATAAATTGCGGGCACCCCGCTGTATAGATTAACTAGCTTAATTTTGAAGACGCAGTGTACTTCTCTTACCTATAGAAAAGGAATGTCTTGAAATAAAGTAAATACTAGTGGCTCTGTGAGCTGTAGACCTCGTGAGTGTTTTTTTTATGAAAATTTCCAAAAAAACAATATTAGATATCGAACCTGCTCACAAAATTTCACGAGAATCTGTTGTGAAATGCGACCCGTAGAGGAGAACAAACCAAAATCCGGCCGCAGAAACATAAGAAACCATTGATAAAAAATTCGACATTTATTGTCTTATTAAGCATTTCTCAACCGATTCTCATGAAATTTTGTGAGCAGGATCGATAAGAAAAGTAGTTTTTTGGAAATAAAATAAAAAAAACACTCGCGAGGTCTACAACTCACAGAACCACTAGTAGTAATAATGAGCTGGGGCAAAAGCAAGAGAACTTCTAATATAATTTTATTTCACTTGTTATAAAGTACCTACTCTTAATACCACACTTGTTATTTGCCCACTTACCCACGACCGACCAAGCTCTATACCTGACCATTCGACGGACAATCGCAACTTCAATGTAATTGATTCTGGAACCATCGCACACTTGAAAATAATTGCTTTACGACAAACTCTGATAAGTAAGGCGCAGAAAACGAGGACGGGGTATACTGAGATTTTAATTAAAATTGAGATGAAAGTCGGAACGTTTATTAATTCATCGACTTTATTTAAGAGTGTATTGAGTCTCTTCATTAATTTTATACTCGTATTTGAGTCAATGAAATTTTACGTATGTGAAATATGTCTTGTAGGCTTTACTATTAGGTTATTAGGTTATGGTTGGACAATCTTACAAATCGACCTATCCCCAAACTAAGCAAAGCTTGTACTATGGGTACTAAGCGACAATATACATACTTAAGTATATAGATAGATAAATACTTAAACACATAAAAATATCCAAGACACGGGAACAAATATTCGTGTTCATCACACAAATAAATGCAATGACCAGGATTCGAACCCGGGATCTCCAGCTTCGTAGGCACGGTCACTAGCAAATAGGCTAAAGTGGTCGTTTATTGCGCGGAGGTTGAGCACAAAAGCAGTAAAACCCCTCAAAATTTTCACCCCATGAAGTCAGGAAAAGCGTGAGTTTGTCAATTGGTCTTTTTACACCTCAATATTCAGTTAAAATCCTGAACACGGCACCAAAAATTGTACATCACTTTTCCCCTCTTCATACAGAATTCCACCCCACGTAGTCAGGAAGTAGCATTTTAGTTTACGAGTATGAATAAGTCAATTTGCATCTAAATATTCAGTTAAAACTCCTCAAGAAGCACTCGTGGCCTAGCTGCGCCTGCGTACCGCGTGCAGTATGCAAGAACCTCGGCCCAGGTCTTCTTTTGGATGGGTGACCGCTTTGAGTGGTTATTAACTGAGCACTTTGGATGATCCTGGCGGCTGTCTGTGATAGCAGTCATTAGATGAAGTTAGAGGCCTTCGGGTTCGGGTGGCTTGAGAACTTCTAACAGTATAGTTCAGGGGCCGGCAATTAGTTTTAACTAATACGGTTAACGGTAATTAGTTTTAAGTAATAACGGATACTCAGCAAGCATAATCCCAATAGACCTAGGTTCCCTTCATGTTGGAAGGTCAGATGGCAGTCGAATCCGTAAAAACTAGTGCGTACTAGAATAACGCTAGGCAAATTATTTTCAGTTAAAAATCCTGGTCACAACACCAATAATTGTAACCACTTACTCATTTTCATACTGATGAAAGCTTAAATACACATCTTGTACTGAAAACTCTCGTATTTAAAAAAATCTCTAGTGACATACAGTCTTGCCTCGGTTATAGAAAACATATTGTACAGAGCTTCGTCTCGAGCAAACTGACCTGGTTGGTGTCAGGCCAGCCGAGACAAGCGCTATTGAAATGCTAAACGAGATCTGCTTCCGCCGGATGCAGTCAAGTGCCTGTTTCATTTAGAATTAGATGCTACTTGTATCGTAAAGAACCATTCTGTCTGGTTGTTTACTGTGTACAATGCTGAGATTTCCATGTATTAAAATTTGGTTGTACTAATTTTAAAATCGGATCAATATAGATTGGCATAGACCTTTGACTTTAAATAACCCCATAGAAAGAAATCTAATTATTTTAAATCACACCTAGGGAGCAATTCTGATCACCGAAACGAGACCGTACACGAAATTTGTACGAAATTTGCGCCAACCAGCCAAACTTTCGTTATTTTTCTGTTCAACAATAAAAATAGGTACATTGTTTTCTAGTGTAGTGCTCCATTTTTTATAACGCTAAACTATCAGCTGTCAAATTGTTGTAGGTTTTTGTGACCAGCACTTTTCCATACAGAAGGAGGCCAATTCAACTCTTGGGTAATTTTTGGGACACTCATTATTTAAGCAAATGCTCAGTCTGGTGTGGTGTTCCCCCTTTACCTATGGCTCAAGTACCTGTACACCTGCGGCTACCCTAAACTAAATTCACGTACATCTAAAAAAAAATCGATTTTTTTTTTTGCATATTTTGAAAAAGCCGCGGAAAATGCATTATTATATTAGTATTAAAAAAATTCTTATTGTTATTTTCCAAGTTATTGATAATTTTAAAATTCTAGTATCTTTTTTTGACCTCTAATTCTACGCCGGAATCAAGCAACTTGCCGATGTTTACGCTAAAAGCAAGCAACTCAATGTGAGATACTTTAAATCAACATGGTTATTGATGAAAAACCCTGAAATCAAGCATCTCAAGTTACTTGTTTTTATATAGAAAATTATTCACAAAATCAAATTGCGTTCTAAGCAGAAAACATTTTTTGCCATTTCTGATCAAACGAAAGATAAAAATTATAAACAAAAATTACTACAAAACTAACTCAAATGGCTGGACACAAATTTTTAATGTTTTTTGTCTATAAGGCCATGAAACTAAATAAAAAACGTTTTTTCGCTCTCCAGTAAAATTCCAAAAAACTGAGATACTTGAATTTGGCTTAGGGCAGCCGATTAAATGAGAACAGTGAGCTAAGAAATGCTTATTTATTTTATATGAAAAGTATCATACTGTTATACCTAGTCTGGAAAATATCCCTTGTCGATCATAACTATGAATATATATCTAACATACTGCAAGCACACATTGACTTGCACGTGTCAAGCTCGCTATACATCGAACAGTCCTATGAATTCTCCACTACCTAATGCCCAAGGCGTCATCATCTCAATAGAAATTGTGGCCGATTGAGCCCCTTTGTCGGAGCCGTCTCCAAAGTCCCCGATGACTGGCCGAGGTTGGGAATTGCCGTATTGTTCAAGACCCGGAAAGCACGGCTTGATTACGATAAGTTTGGACGGAGTGTCCCGGAGGAGAGTCTGCCGTTGTTGTTTATGACAGACAGATGCAAGTACGCATATCGCGTTGAATGACAGGCATGGCTTATTTTAAGCGTCTTGACAATCAATGGTTGGAGGCGGCTTTGTAAAGTTTGGAAACATATTTTACCGAAGGAAAGTTGATCCAAAACTACGTATCAATCTGATTGTAGGGACGCAGTAAATAATCTACACTAGTTCGACAGACTGACTGACTTACTGATACCGCACCTACAAATTATGAATAAATAAATATTTGTGGACAATCTTACACAAATCAACCTAGTCCCAAACTAAGCAAAGCTTGTACTATGGGTACTAAGCGACGATATACATACTTATATAGATAAATAGATACTTAAATACATAGAAAACATCCAAGACCCAAGAACAAATATTCGTGCTCATCACACAAATAAATGCCCCGGCCGGGATTCGAACCCGGGACCTCCAGCTTCGTAGGCAGGGTCACTACCAACTAAGCTGAAGCGGTCGTCAAATGTATACGTATGTGTATGTGGTGTCAAGTGTATGTGTGGTGTGTGGTATGATTATGATTAAATATTATTTTATATCGTCGATATATTTATTCAACATTTTCAATGCCAAGAACACGCCTATGGAGTTCGTTCTCGTAGACGAGTAGCCGATAACATGCGTTTTCTCGTATGTAGGGGAAATTGCGTAGCTCTACGAAAAGCTTGGCAGTGAATGTGTAAGTGAAGCAAATAGTATTTTTATGTTCATTACACTTTTAAAGTTGTAAATCGGTTTCAACTATGTTTTCATCCACCTTTTTAGAAAATAATATTAAAACTTACCACAACAAATAATATTTAAACTTAACACAAACGTGAAGTACACTTCACATAATATAAGACGTGATAAAGACACTTTTTTCCGTAACATTTTCGCAAACATACTGATGATAAAAATATAAATACCAACAATAAAAATATTCAATAGGTAGAGCTCGTATTTTTTCAGTGCGTTACGGCAGCTCCAATCAAGAGAGATTCAGGCAACAATACTGCAATTTCGCTTCATAAAGTTGTATATTTTTATTATTTTTGGGGTTCGCTATACTCAACATAGAATAATATCTCCTGGGCTGTTATTCACAAAGCAACCCGTCCTCGGCCTTTTACACCTCTAAAATTTACTTGACTCCACTTTTGATCTCCACTTATATCCATTGCCTTTACATCCTACACTTAATACGTGTATTTGACCACAGAGACTCTTTACATCTCTGTATTATAGGTTAATTTCAGCAAATATGTGCCTGTATTTATGTTTTGTTCTGTTTGATGTTGCATTGTATACGTGTTACTTAATGATTTTTGTAATTGTATTGTAATTTATGGCATTGTATCTAAAAGAGCCCTTGAGGCCTACTGGCAGACTAATAAAAATTTGATTTTGAGTTTTTGATTTTGAAATCCTTATAAATTGTTTATTTTTATCTAACGATGGTAGCACACTAGCTTACGACCTGCCGGATGGTAAGTAGACAAAGTACCTAGGTAGCTATGGTCGCTTGCAAATCTAAAAGAATCGCGTTGCTGACCCTTTTTGACTTGAAGATTCATTATTTTGACAAAAAGAGACCTGCCGGTCCATCATTCTCGACACCACGCATCCTCTGAACTCAGAGTTTCAGTATGGAACCTTTTAGTTTGTGTCAGATTCACTCTTGGCAACTATTTGCACGATGAGTGCATGATACCATTCAGAGTGAAATTGAGATGCAATCTTTGTTTATTGAAAATTGCGGGCAATTCAAGTTGTTTTTAGTTATGGTGTTGGCAGTTGAGGTTTTACTAAAATGGTTATTAAAGTAAACATCTTCATTTATTTAAAGCGAAAATAGAGGAAAAGTTCGCCTGGAAACTTTAATTACGAAATGTTTTTTATGTGGCACGGGTGGATTTTGCCCATAACCATTGTAAACCAATTAAGGAGTAGTTATCGAACCGAAAAATATGTTCATACGCAAGCATACTTAAAATATCCAGATTTTGAAAGGAAAATTTTCACCATCAATTTATGGCAAGTTACAATACAATAATATTTTATTGCTGACCAAATAAAGACACTAAATAAAACAGCAATTAAATCGCACACAAACAATGGTAGACAACAGGCGGTCTTATCGCTAACAGACAACCTTCGAGGCTACATTTAGAGATATTTACTGGACTTTTAGGGTGATACCTCGCAAAGTTGATAGGTACGTGTCAAATGCATGGAAACAAAGCTTCGCAGTCTTCCCACATCTTCAGTGGATATTCACCCTCATAAGGATATTCGGGTTCAAAGCATAAATAAACGAAAACCAACATTATATCATTGTTGATATAAAAAGATCGCGTTCTGGTAAGAGATATAAGGCGCATACGGCATTTTAAACGGAAACCTGCCTTTTAATCAGTTGGAAACATGACCAAGCGTTCGTACAACACAACTCAAAACGTCGTTGCTCCATTAAAGATCATACTGACATAAGTCTTTTTCGAACTAGACTGGTAGAATAAAAGCAATTAGTAGATTGCGACGCGGTAAATCAGGGGCACTTACAAGATGTCGACAGGACTCGGGTATACATGTGTGATTACCTGAAAACAAGCGGGAATGAGATTAGTGTGGCGAACTGACAGATTTATGAGACTACTAATGTAAAACCCAATGATAAAGCTACTTGTAGGACCTGGAAACCGATTTCGGATCCAAATCTTATCCCCAAGCATGTTACAGATCCAGCTTCATGTCTGTGGTATTGGTATTTTCTGATATTTTTATGTCCTTACACAACAATCTGCTGCTAGATGATGAATAAAACACGATCAATTTACTGAAGAATGAGTTGGCGAATGATTTATTTGTAAGAAAATCTGAGCGAAATAACACGTATTTTATAAGCTTTCATAAAAATAATATTTTTATTGAAGAGTGTAATTATTTCAACGTGGACCAGGTCTAAGGTCTCTGCCCATAAATTATCTTTCTATCATTTTCCCGGTTATATTCTAAAGAAGCTCGCGGTCTTATCAGGCAAATGTGCCCTAAGTTATACCGCCGCGATACATTCATCCCGAAAAGATCGAAACAAGTCGCCTGTGACAATCAATATGTGGGGTTTTCTCTGATTAAGACAGTTGAGAAAGGCGTCGGGTTGTCAACTGTCGTGATGTCGCCGAAAGATGTCCACTGCTAGACATAGGTTTCCCCCAGAAAGTGCCACATTGACCGGTCCTGCGCCACCCGCATCCAGCGGTTGTCAAATTCGATCCATTATAAATAAACCTCAAATCATCCACTAGTACATTTCCCCGCGTTTAAAGCCATTACTATGAACTAGTGTTTATAAACCAACGATAAGCAACCAGATATTAAAATGTTGTCGCTGCGCCCACAAATCCTTCGGCAAACAGTCGTAATGATAATGACCGCAGACGTTCAAACAAAAACATACACATTAGCCACGTCATTGGAACTATCAGTCGGCACTTAGGTCAATCTGACACTTACATATCGAATTTAAATTTTCAAATTTCACATGCAGCATGCTAACGAATCACAACAAGCATATAACCTTTACGAGTATGTCACAGGTAATATACGTATAGGTTCGTGTATGATGTTCAGGTCACATACCGTAGGCTAGCCACTAAACTCAGCGTACTCAGAATATCCAGGTAGTTAACCAGTTGTGATTCCAAGGTTACGGTTAGGAATTGAGATTTTTGAAGCTTGAGTGAATATGAATCTTCTGGATAAGCTTGCTCCAGCTTCAGTCTCATCTTTACCCTTGGGTTTGATGCTCTCCAAGAGTAAACTTTCGCATAAAAAAACTATGGGCCATCTAAACAACGACAGCTACGTCCGCAAATCATAATCCTCATCATATCAGTTGAAAGACGTCCACTGCTGGTCATAGGCGTGTTCCAAAAAGTCCTACAGTGAGCGGTTCTACGCTACTCGCATCCAATCGACTCCCAATCCATTGTATCAAGTACGAATATAGTTATGATAAGTAAATGTCAATGCATATACATGCTTTAGGAGATGTAACAGTGAGGGTGTCCTCAGTTCACAATGTCACAAGAGTAAAGAAACTTCCAAAGGTCCCGGTCCTCAAAATGCTTTTCCCAGTCTCTTATAATTTCAAGTACCTATTAAGCGTACAATTTGTGGCAAATTAATTTCATGTTTTTTACGGGCAATGTGACCCATATAAATTTAATTAAGCTGAAAACCAGTTGAGGTTTTGCAAATTAGTTGGGATAACAATTTTTGGTCCTTGAGACGGCCTTTTCGAATTATTACGGGTTTGTAATTTAATGGAGGCGTGTTAATATAAACAAGCACTCAATTGACGATATAAATAAGGAAAATGACATTTATAGGGTCTCAAATCGGTTTGTCCCTTTCACATTATATTCACGATTTCAATAATATTTTTGAGAGTTTGTTTTTTATTCTAAATAGGTTTGCACTTGACCACAAATCACCTGATGGTAAGCGATATTGTGGTCTAGGATGGAACGCGCTTACCTAGTAAAAACTAAAAACCGATTCACTCTCGCCTTGAGGCAAATGCGCACAACACACTACTATACATATATTTATTGATGAGAAACTAGTGACAAAAGACCTCATCGTGAAATCGTCCCGCCAGATACCTTTCTACACTCATCTTGAGCAACCCCGTAATGTATTCCTTACCCGTAAAAAAAAAAAAAAAGAAACTGGTCACGCCCGCCACACGTGACGAGTTGATACCGCAGGCGGAGCACCATTCGTGGCACGAAATTCCTCTGGAATCATAATATCGTGTGCTACTATATAAGCGGTGTCATGGTAAAATGTGACCGTAGACAGTTCGCTAAAAGCGGCCGTCAAGCAGTCCTTCGACGAACAACTTATTATACAAGCGGTAAAGTAGAACACAAACAAGAAAGCTAAGTCTATCCTTTCGACACAGGTACATGAAAAACAGTATTTTTATATCGCTGGCTTGTGAGAATACACACACTAAGTTTAAAAATCTTACAAAGTCACATAGAGAAGAAAATAAATCGTTTTACAAAAGGAACGGTACAAAAGTGTTTTATGGCTTTTGCAAATTCGATACGGATGTCGTTACTGCGTCGGTCTCTGTCACGCGTAGGTAAGCGAGTGAGACACCGTGACAATTCGGAAAGTTTTCGAGTGTCACAATAAAAGTAACGAAGAGTTTTGTGTTGCGTTGCGATGTTGAGGAAAATAAACAGCCTGAATTTTGCGGCGGAAAGAATTATTTTGCCGCAAACAATGACATGATCCAATACCGCTCTGCATTCAACTCGATATTTTAATTTATTTATTTAACTACGTTAAGGTATGATATTAATATCCTTAAACTATTTTATACTAGGTTGTTGGGCCGCCCAGTGGGAAACGTTCGGTCCCTCAAATACCTATCCAACCTAGCAGCTAACTGGAGTACCTAGCAGGCGTGAGATGGCGCAGAACATAGAAGAGTCAAGTGGCGTTTTCTTGTGTCAGAGGCCAAGACCCTCTTTGGGTCATAGAGCCAGCGTAATCAGTAAGTAAGATTTTGCCGGTGACTTCACCCGCGTAAATATCCACTCAAAATTTCATCCCCTCGAGGAATGATTTTCGGGATAATATATAATGTTAATCCATGCTAAAAACTCTGTGTATACCAAGCCACTCATAGACTCATAGACTGTGGCAGAATAACAGCGTTGCAATTTGAACGGCCTGCAAATACTCGTAGCAACACATGCTGAGTCTCAGCCTTTTCTTTATCGCAAACACTGCTGGACTCATTGTGCATACCTGTGTGTGTCTCCACCAATAAGGCTTCCTGTATTTTTTTTACCGAGTATTATGCTGTATCGTATATCTTATACTGTATAGGTATTAAGTCCGGTTGTGTGTGCTTTACTGAATAAAATGGTTTTTCTTCTTCTTCTTCTTCATCATACTCGTACCTAATCCATTGAGCCGTTTTTGCGCAATTGAGTAACAAGCGTCCTAACCATTAGTAGGGTGAATTTATAAATCTGTTTACCTACAGTTTTAAATACTGAGCTGGTGAGGTTATCAACACCCGTAAATACAGTACCTCTAGTATAACTTTTTTCGAAATAAAACACAAACGAACACGTTTGCCTTTAATCTTAATTTATGTGGATAAAAATAGTAACCACTTAAGTCCTAAGACCACCAGAGGCTCTGCTCGCGATGCCTTACAAAATGAGACTAAACGCAAACGCGTTCGTTTGTGTTTTGTTTCGAAAAAAGTTATACAAGAGGTTCGATTACCCTTGGTCACCAACCTTTCTTATCTTCGAATACTAATCTTGCAAGCTTGGCACGTAGAGCGAATCTCACTGCTCGTTCCGTCTGGAGTGTAAACTTGCACTTTCTATGCAAATTAATGTTTTGACCAACGTCTCCAGTGGCTACTTGCAGTCGCTTCATGCTCGCTGCAGTTGACAAGGTTTGCAAGCATAAGTGTAAGAACAAAAAGGTACCTAAAAGAAACATTCAAGGATTTGACCTCAAGAGATCGATTTTAAACCCTTTGTACCTATTGGATACTTTTAGTATTTTGGTTTACAAAAAAATATGTTTTTGCTGTAGGTACCTGGTTTAGCAAAATTTCCGTTAAGAGGGCGTAGATGGAATTGCGAAAGTCCCGCTCTAACACGCGTGAGTTTTCAATTAACCATCCCGCTCTCAACGGAAACTCAGCGCGTGATTTTCGTAAATATTGATGTTTATTCTAAACGTGTACATTTATAAGGATAATCTTTTTTATCAGGTTTGAGAAATACTACTAATAATTTTACAACTATTAAACCAAAAATCATTGTTAAAGATGGGAGGGTTTTAAAGATCCAACCAAAAACATCGAAAAAAAGGGTTATGTTTGAAAAATAAAAGTATCGAGAAAATTTTTGCAAATCGTGTTTTCACTTTTAACAGACTGGAGGAAAATAGTTCAAGATTAATATACTGAAAGGGCAGATATTTAATCACTTAAGATGTTGAGATTTAGGTCAATAAAAATTGGCAAAAGTGCATTATGTGGGCTCTTAAAATGATTTTCACTTTACTTATTACTTTTATATTTGTGTTTGTGAGAAACGGGCTAAATCACATTTTAGTTTAGGTTTATGAAAAAATAAATCCATAATTTCCATACGAATAATATAGTAAATGTGAAAGTGTGTATGTCTGTCTGATACCTCTTGTTTGAACAATCTTAAACAAAACAACCTAGTCTCAAACTACGGAACCACCAACTTCGGAGGCGCCCTACCAACTGTGCTAAAGTGATCGCCATAAAAATATAAGAAAGAATAAGTGGGAAAATATATATATAACATTGTTTTAGGTAACCGCATGTTAGCTACCTCTACCTACGTGTTGCTGTTGTTTCTGTTTGTAACTGATTCACTTGTTGAGATGTGCAATAAAGAGTATTTGTATTGTAATGTATTGCACGTGAAGTAAACTATAAGATGAGAATGCTGTGACATACTGTTCAGATCTGCGGTCTGTAGGAATCTATATCGGCGTCGCGTCGTAGCCGACTGCATATTTAATGCCATCGGTTACCGACGGACGTTTTTGACCTCCGATAATGCCGACACAGATATTTGGATATTTAGAGTTCGAAGATGTCGCTAAAATATCGACAGGCTACCTCTATGAGAAGGAGAGATACACTTATTTGGGTTCATATGGACTAAAATAAAGTTATCTAATACAGTTAAAGACCATAAAATAGTAGTTTATGCAACTGCTTTATGAAACGAGCGAGAGACGAGTTTCATAATAAGATCACACGAGTGTATTATACGGAGTGCACTGAGCCGGGCACGGTATATTGTAAAGCTGCTCTTTACCTAAAACTTTTGATAACATTAAAGAGGATTTTCTATATAGCTGTAGGTATATAAAATCTTTTTCTCAAAATGGCCCGAAAATGGAACATTACTGGCTACATATTGAAAGGAAAAGTGTATAGTTAAGTCATCCCAAAATTATAAAAAAAATTAAACAACATTGTAGGCCGTATGTTAAATATAAATTGCAGGCTTCGTATTATAATTAAACGGACTCCAAATGTTAGCCGTTTGTACTTGTCCCAAAATTTAACTAATTTGGTACCTATTGGTAGGTATATGTATATTAATTTACCAAAATTAACGATCACATTTATTTTATTAAAACGCTTAACTACTAAGAAAGGTATCAACTTAACCTCACCGCGTTACCACTACATAAATTATTAGAAGCAGCACAAATCTTTGACCACACAAAGCTTGACATTATACAAGCTTCATCAAGACAAGACCACTAAATTCAAATTCCAATCTGGCGCCCTAACTACCTTCAAACTAGTTGGGCAACTTGTCGCTCTGCCGCTACTTGATTGCGTCGGCTAACACGATATCATCTGCTCGAGGTCGTGTCCTAACTTGTCGAAAACTGCAGCAGCGTAGATCAATGACGTCTAGTACAACTACTGTTTAAGATGCCTTACAAGTTTAAAAATATTTTGATTTCAAATTATGACATAAGTGTTCATAATACGAATAAAGCGATTATCCATAAAATCGAATATTTAGTACACAAGTTCTTAAAAAAAATTAGAAACACTTTGAATTCAGTTTGGTTTCTTTTTAAAAATAAAAGTATTGGAACATAATTCAGTAAAATGGGCTATCTTAAGGATTTAAGGTAATTTCCCTCCAGGGCCCATAGTTTTTTTTTCACCCTGTATATAAAAGACAATGTAACCTAGAGTTGTTTGCTTCCACGGTTCAATAACTACTTCCATAACTCCACGTAAGTGTCATATCCCTTAATAACCGTAGGCTACCAGTGGGCTTGGCCGTAGGGCTTGCGTGTAGATCTAATCAAAAATGTGTCAAATAAATTGGGGTTTTATTGGCTGTCACGCTTATGATCACGCATAAGTATGGCAGTCGAACAGAGGTACAATAATTATATTTTTTTTACAGATCGTTATACTATTCATAGGGCATTTCTTAAAGAAAGTAGAAACTAAAAAAATAATAGAAACAATCGCGTCACGGATTGTGAAACACTGACTGCAATGTAACGATATTTAATTGTGCGAAAATCTACATACTTGCCTGTAATTGTCGATTACTGATGACAACCTTCACATTTAAAAATGAAAATTGAAGTTAAAAGTTTCACCAAAGAAGCATAGTAATCGATAAATAATGACAACTGTCATCATACACATACGAGTAAGTAATTTGAATTTATGTAATCGCGTCATGAATTTATAATATTTGGTAGCAATATAGCAAATTCCATTCAATTGCATGAGGTCAATGTCCCCAATCAATGTTGCCATAACTCAGGTGTCATGTCCGTTTATTACCCAAGGGAGGTAGAATAGGCCGATACGAACCATACACGTAGATATAATCGCGGGTGCGTGGAGCAAATGGGGGTTTTAAATCTTCCTGATGTAATCGTAGCTGATTTGAAAGTGTTTATGATTTCATGTTACAGTCGTAAATGGTGTTAAGAAATTAAAACAAATATTTAATTTAAACTTTCACGTACAGCGTTTAAGTATGGTTTCATTTCGGAAGTTTTGAGTTCCAATGGATGCCCTTTGAGTTTACAGCTGGAGTTAGAAACAGCAAGTCCAATTACACCTTACAATGCTTAAATATGTTCATATTGAACTGTATCCTTTCATTAACAACTAAAACCACCTAAAACTTTTCTAAAATTGATTTTTATTGAGTCAAAATAGGAAAATTCCTTGTCTATATTGTGACGCCTAAGGCTGCCCTTGAATTATAGATCCAAATTGGATCCATCAAACATCTTGTTAACTGGAAATGCTTCAAGTGCAAAAAATGACGATTGCCAAATCACGTTGACAATTCAAACGCTGACAGTAATACATCTCCGGTTCACTCCGCAGTAACCAATGGAGCAATGCAGACAGAACGTGCAATCAGCTCTCAAATCCTGATTTCTTTTTCCAACTTTTGTGGCCTGGCTAGGGAGTGAACGAGATAAAAGAAGCACGTTTCAATACCAGTGTTTTAGTAGACAGTCACGTCGGTCACGTGCTACAGCAATGCTCTAAAGCCTGGCCAATGGCGACACTGGGGTCTTGCAATATTAAACAGATTACTGAGGAGAGTTACTGGTATTGGATTTTAATAAATATTCTGATATAAGCTTTGGGAATAGACATTTTATGTTGTGGATAATTGTACACGAAAACTAGTTAGTTTAACACTTCATTTTTAATGAACAGAGAGTCTTCAAAATAATAAAATGTTGATTATAAACTTGTACGATTTTCTTTGTTCTATGAAATGATTGCTAGGAAATCGCGAACAATTAAACAAAACAACAATGATTCTACCTACGCAATTCTAAATGCATTTATAAAAGTTAAAAGTGCTTAATTACCTAAAGTTAACAAAACAACAGTGAATGATAATAATAATGACAGGTAAACAACGCTGGTATTATTTTGATGACGATGCTGTAAGAAGCCCAATTTTCACCTCGAAGATAAAAGTACCCAGGAAAATGTATTTAGTAACTTCTCATTTAAAACTCAACCAAGTCGGGGAAATAGCTAGGAGTCTGATGAAACAAAGTATCCCTCTAGCCACTTTCTTAATAACATTATTGTCAACAAGGCTATGCTTCGGACTGGCCTCCCTTCTCGAGGGCTGAGAACTTTGTCCATTTGCAAGTTTTAAGCGTTTCCCCACTGTTAAAATATTGTCCATAGCCTCTAAAGTTTGCAGACTTTGAAATGCTTACGTTATCTTCTAGATAAACTTCAATTCTCAAAAGTTATAAATGAAATTGTTTATCAAAAGATTTGGGATACTAGCAATACATAGCTTAGATCTTAATGTTTTTCTTACCACGAACTTTGTCTTCGCACGTAACTTCATAACATTAAAAGTTTAGATTCACATCTATGTCACGACCTAGGAATTCCCATGGTGAAGCAAGAAATTGCTCGACATACTAAGTCCTATAAGGAACGCATAGCACACCACCCAAATATTCTAGCCCAGTCCTTGATGGACGACCACAAAGGAGCGCGAAGACTTAAGCGAAAAATACCCCAGGACTTAGTCCGGCCTCAGTGACACAACCAGTAACACTGTCTGAACGAACAGGGTGCGACACAGGTCGCATGCCGAGCACGTCAAAGCTACCTACATCAACCAACATACTGCTGAATGTCCCAAGGAAGGAGACAGATTGTAGTATATAAAGCATCAAAAAAAAAAAAAATCACACCAGCGGCAAGCTTCAAGTCAGCTGGGATAGATAAATTGAAGTGAACTTCATCACAATAAATAAAACTGTTCACAAAAACCATACCTCCCGGAAATAAAATCGTAACTTACCTAAAAACAGCAATATCCAAACGAAATATTTCCATTTCATTGTTTGCTTTCATTTTAGGTATGCGCGGTCACGTGTCAAATGCTGCGTTTAATTTTTGCAAGTTTTCACGTTTTGTTCGCGGTGACCTTCGCTCCGCAGTTGAGAGGGTTGTCAGGGAGACCGAGAGGGAATGGGACACGGGAAAATAATTGAGAGGGGTAGATAAAATGGAAATTATGTCGCTGCTTTTTCTAGCAGAAAGCACACTGGAGATAAGGTGATGATAAGTGAATTGTCGATAATTTTAACAATGCCGCTGTCATTTTAAAATGTACTTTGAAAAAATTGGATCATAACCTGTTAATAATAATGTAAAGTCGGCATTATGCTGAGGCGAGACCTTTTTGTGACGTTTTTTTGTAACATTTTTTTTTGTTTGTTTTGTCACTAATAAATGTTTTCTTCTTCTTTATTCTTCTAAATTATCTGGGGCCATGATCTAAATGACAAAGAGATGGTACAGTCGAGGGCACCAATATGTATACACTTTTTCACCTTATTCCATTGAAATAAGGTCCAAAAGTGTATGCATATTTATGCCCTTGACTGTACTATAAAACACTAGTTTCTTGAATGTTGTAGCATCTTTTCATGCTGGTGTGTTTCCGACGGTGTACAAGTGAAATGAGGAATAAAACTTAGTCATTCATCGAAGATGCAAAAAACTGTATACTTAAATATTCTTTGTACCTTTCCGAAAAAGACCAACTTAAAGTAAGACAAAAGTAAAATAAAGGCAAAGTGTAATTATTTTAACGGCATTATAAACTAAAATGGATACTAACTTATAAATCTTGTACAGCCAAAAAAATATGTATCAATCTTCTTATAAATATGTATTAAAAGTTTAATTCGCCGACATAAGAGAAATAAGTTGTATGCCATATTTAATAACTTCACTGAAGCATTTTTTATAAACTTAGGGTGGAAAAGCCACGTTGCCTTTGTTGCACATACATAAATAAAAGGGTCCATTGACCTTGACGCGCCCAAAGCCCCGCTCTCAACGCAACCCGCATTTACATAAGAGCCCGGCTCACGAGGACTTACCGCGGACGGACACTCCAGGACCCACGGCCTTTCCTAACTTATTTGTGACATGTTGAGTCACAGTGACAGAATGAGTGCTATTGTTTCATTCCGCTGACTTTTTGTGTCACAGTTTGGTTGCTTATTTAGGACTGCTCTCTTGAGATCCGCGTAGTTACGTTTTTAAATAACTATTCGAATAAGTAGGTACCTAAATAGGTATTGTATGATTGTACGATATCGTACAGACAAGTTTAGATAATTACAAAAACCGGCCAAGTGCGAGTCGAACTTCGCACATTTAGGGTTCCGAGCATTGACTTATAATATAGAAATAGACACACAATGCCGAACAAAAATGACGGAAAATGTGGCATTGATTGACACTGTCAGTTGCATACACGCTTTGTCACTGTCACTGTCTGCCGTCAACACGAAAGTACCGCAACGCGGTACATTTGAGGGTGCCATTTTTTTCGCCTGACTGTGTATCTAGTTCTTTTATAGTACATCTATGGTTCCGAGCCAACCGCATAATTAATTTGGTTTGTTTTCGCGCCCCCTTTAGCTGTATGGGAGCCCCTCTTAAAACATTGAATAATAAGTTTCGACTATTTGTATGGCTTTGGGACACCAATAGATGCTTATACTGTAAAAAAATTAAGACTGTGGCTCCAACCGTTTGGCTGTAAACCTCTGTGACAGACGACGGACGGACGCGTGAGTGACAGCAATTAGGGTTCCATTTTGACCCTTCGGGTACGGAAACCTAAATAATAGGTTAGTGTCAATGTTGGTCAAATTACCGTCAGCGTTGATTCTTGAATAACGGTGTTAAGAATTTTTAATTTATCATCTTTACCCGAATGATATTTATACAAGTTTGTATAGGGTACCAACAGAAGAATATTGCCAGCTGCACGGATACGGATACAAAAGAATTCCGAGATTTTGATGTTAATTCGCTCCACTTTATAGCAGCATTCTTGATACACGTATAAGAACATTTGCAAGAAACTACTCCCCATGCTAACTGAATTATTTGTAAATTTTAATGATACCTATATGATGCCACAAAGGGCGCGGCTACCCAATGTTAATAGTACAGTAATAAAATAAAGCTCCCCAGAGACCAAATGCGCCAAGGATGTGATACATAAGCTCTTAGAGTATTGCCAACTATTTACTTAGCATATTTTCTGTCAAATTTAGCATAATAATCAACTTATTTAGCAGTAAAATTTTACGTTTGCATATTTTTAGTACATTTTTCACAGGTCAAGAATGTTTTCGGGTGCTGTTTGTGGAGTCCGGTCGTTCATGCTTGCAAGGACATAGTAACTACTTTAATGCTAGTGTCTTCTCTTGGAGAATGACGAGAGACATCACCCTGTTATGGATTAGTTTTTGTTGACATTGACTCTGAGAGACACCTCTATATTAAATTGTTTTTTTTTTTTCCTTTATATTTAAATCTTATTATTTTTATTTTGACGCTTTGAGACCATGTACATCTCAAAGCACGTTAGAATAGTCATTATTAAGAATATTTTGAAGCTCAGAGACCATTTACATCTTTGAGATATTATATTAAATTTTGTTATTCAGACTGAGACCTTATACATCTCTCAATTTTACTATTATTGTAATATTTGTAATAGATAATTGAATGTAGCCAGCCTTATGGGAAGCCTTCAAGAACAGGGGACAGATTTGGGAGATTTATATTAGTTTTAATTTAGTTGTAGTTTTGTTTCAAATTCCATTATTTAATATCAATATAGGAGTCGTTCTTATGGTTTTTTTGGGACGTTAGTTATTTTAACGTTAGTTGCGTTGCGTGGGGCATGTTTTAAGTTAAAACTTTTAACGATGCTATTTTGTTACCAAGAATTTTAATGTAAATTCTATTTGACATTCATAGGTTTAGGTGCATGTTATATGCCTAAATTGAAGAATAGATAATTAATATTTTGACATGAAAAATTTATTAAATTCTTATTGATATATTTCTTAAATTGTAAATTAATATTTTTTCATGAAAAATCTATCATATGCTTATATTGTAAGACTTTTTTAAATTGTGCAATAACATTATGACATGTGAAAGTGCCCTTGTGGCTTATTTGCAGAATAAATGTTTGAATTTTGAATTTTTTAAAAACATATGCTATCTTTGAAAATCCAATTCAGATTCTATTTTTAGTGTGCAATGGATAAGAATGGAAATTGATATCTTAATATTATCACAGGTAAAAATAATCAGAAAATTTATATTTTAGCAGCGTAGATATGGTAAATAAATTGGACGATTAAACGATATTTAGCACTAAACGAAATTTAAAGTTGGCAACACCTCTTAAATAAACCGGCAAACACAGCCATTTCACTTTACAACGGTTTATCGTGCAGACATCTGTTGAAACTGTTTGCAACGAAACACTTACTCAAGGCATCTAGCGCCAAATCAGATACGCTTCCACTGAACCTCAACATTGATGCAGAAGGTATAAATTAGACTACTTCCTGACTTAACGGGGTGGGATCAGTGTGTCATGTGTATACCTAGATATTTTTCTAGCAGGAACAGAATTTGCTTAGTGCTTACCACAATAAAAATATCGAGAAGTACTTGTTATCGATAAGTACATACTTACTACTTCAACGACAAGACGTATTGCAATGAATAGTTATTTATTATAGAGCAGTCTACATGAAACTTTCAGGGTGTACAGTGTTTTTTATTTATCTTGATTGTACCTATAGTGTAAAATTTGTAGAGAGAATTTGTGTTGTATAGAGACACAGACACAGATTTGCTATGGGATCAAAAATGGGTTTGGGATATACTACATATTGTATCATTCTGCGTCAATTTGAAAGACAATTGGGTGTGGGTTTATCATGGAGTGACTTATGGGAGAATTAATTCAGTGACACGAAGAAAGAAAGTTACAAAGGGGTTTCAAATTGTTTTCTAAAGTATGTTAAATATAAATAAATTTATAGTTTGGTTACTATTATCTATTTTTAACGCACCCTATTATCTTATATTTTTCTTTGTATTATCTCTATGACGTTGAAGTGACACTTATCGATAACAGGACTGTCGATGTTTTTATTTTGTCAAACACTTAGACGTCAACGTTCGTGCTAGAAAAATATCTAGGTATACATGTGGAATTTAGCAGGAAGTCCGCGAGTTTTGACATTATCATGAAAATTACCTAATATTATTATACGCACTATTAGGACAAAATATAAACGATAATAATTAAATTCACACCGGTCAAGTTTCAGATAAACAAACAAGCTTAAAACGTATATGTTTTTACATACTAATGCACATAAAAGAAACCTAAACCAGCACTGATAGCAACTCTGTAAACACTTTATTATGTAACTACATAGTTGTAAAATTATAATGGCGTAGATAAAAAGCCAAATATTTCCCTAGAGCAAAGAAACCCGGGAGCTTAATATATGCACACATTACAAAATATGCAAAGGGTATTACTATTAAATCCTTTACTTAGGGCGAATCCTGTACAAAAGCCTCTCAAATTATGGCAGAGAGTTTGAGTCAGCCCGCGAAATATTATCAAACGTAAACACAACGTGCATCGCTATAATGTAATAGCACCATGTATATTTTATAGTGGACTTAATATAAATAAGGAATTTATTATAATATATAATAAGCCTTTATTAACAATCTTACATCTAGTTACACATTTATTTATCTACATATATATTTTTGTTATTTTATTGTTTTAGTATTCATACTTCTTCTACAGACATCGGTTGGTACTTAAGATTGTTTTGCTTTCGCATAGGCCTCCCCCAACCCCCAAATCTTTCCAAAGTAAAAGGAATTTGTTAATGAAACATAAATAGAAACAACAAAGAAATTGGTTTATCACTTTTTACCTTTAACATATTGTACAACAAATACATATTGAATAACGAAAAAGAGAGGTTATTTTTACATTTAAGAGGAATGCCTAGCTGACCAACTTTTCAAATCTTGAATTTTTGACATAATGTTTCTGTCGCGCTGCTGGGAGCGGGAGCGGGCGCTGTCTATGTGTGAGCGCACGCACACAGGTGCGAGACGCGAGCCCGCGAATTTACTTACACCCAGCATACGATAAATTAGGCTGTAGGTACAGATCGCACCATAGAAAAAGTCCCCCCTTGAGCACTTTATGAAAACTGTACAATAATTTCGTCAACTAAAATGAATCCACTTTAGCTTAGACGTTAACATGGTTGACACGCAATCAAGAGGTTCATGGTTCAAATCCAGAGATTGACAGAACTTTTTGCTTTTTATTTTTCTTACCAAGTAAATTAATGTAATGCTTTTATAATAAATGTTTATTTACGTCAATATATTAAGAGGAAAATGAAATAAAATAACGCCTAAACTTTTTTTTACTTTATTAACTTGAAATACTTAGCAATATCATATTGAAAATAATAGCGTTTTATCTTGGCATAAAAATATGTATATCTCTCTTTATTTTACACATCTAAACAAAATAATAAACAGATATAAGAACAAATAACAATATTGGTTTTTTTTTGGTTAGCTAAAATTGTGGTATATTTATTTGGCTGCCCTGCCAAGCTCGAGTTCTGATGATGGGATCCCTGAGGAATCGAGGGAACTCCTCAAATGTTAAAGGCATACATAAGTTACATTACACATTTTAGTATTTTAACAAACAAATCAGGCATGTACATTTAAATAAATTGACATTTGATGAAGTAGAACTGTTTGTATATGATGATCAGAATGGAACTCTTCAACCACGTATATTTTTGTTTTTTACATTTTTGTCCAACCTGAGTTCTGGTGTTGGATTCCATGATGAATTAAGCGTATACTTACTCTTCTACCATTATAAACATACTTATAGCCATTTTAAGGGTTCCGTACCCAAAGGATAAAACGGGACCCTATTACTAATGCTCCGCTCTCCGTCTGTCACCAGGCTATATCTCGAGAACCGTGATAGTTAGACAGTTGAAATTTTCACAGATGATGTATTTCTGTTGCCGCTATAACAACAAATACTAAAAAACAGAATAGAATAAATATTTAAGGGGGCTCCCATACAACAAACATATTTTTTTTATTGCCGTTTTTATAGATAATGGTACGGAACCCTTCGTGCGCAAGTCCGACTCGCACTTGGCCGGTTTTTATTTCATTGTATGGAATCCAAGAGTGCACCATCTAAGTATAATAATCTTTCACCGGTCTCCCCGATTGAAGTCGGTTTTTTTTTTATTTTTCATTATATAGGTAATATGTAGATTTTTATTTCATTGTATGGAATTTAAGAGTGCACCATCTAAGTATAATCATCTTTCACCGGTCTCCCCCATTGAAGTCAGTTTTTTTTTATTATATAAATTGTAGATCTATAAAAAAAAATTAGGTTTATTTCTATTACATGACATTTTTCTTACTCTTAATCGCCACGAGTTCTACGCGGACGAAGTCGCGGGCAAAAGCTAGTGGGTTATAAAAACCTATGATTCGTTAAAATCGTTAATAACTTTACCACTAACTAAGTAACATTTATTCCTATATCAAAGACAAGGGTTCCCAGGTCACCTTTCTATTCAATATTCTTCCATTGTGACTCAGGGTTTTTCTTGTGATTAATAACTTTTCTGGTAATAATGATTTATCGATAATTTTTCACCACTAGCGTATCGACAATATATGTCAACGACTGTTGCCCATCCCTATTCCTTCTGTGTACGTATATTTAGAAACTGTCTCCACCACGAATTCGTGCGATAAGGACAACTGCAGCTCGGACTAAAATTCCCTTGCAAAAAACTGAAAAATCGAGGTTTCGTTCTCGACTGTTTCCTCATCCAAAACGCAACCAATCATTATAAAATTTTGGAAACTGCAACAGCAAGAACTAATCTATGCCGCTACGTTTTGATTTTTTGGATATTTGTTGTCATATTTGTATACTGCGCCTTTTTATGGAGCCAATTCAACTAAGCCGTTTTTGCGATTTTTGGAGGGCTGTAACTTTCTTTAAAATAAAAATATCCAAAAAAACAAAACGTAGCGGCATAGATATTGATGATATTGATCTTATTTGAAAAAATCATTGCTCTAGGTTCAAAAACCAGGGAGGAAACAGTCGAGAGCGTTTGTATGGGAAAATCGCAGCTAGGCATTCCTCTTAACGCTTATTGTGTCTTTAATTTATAGTCGTCAATTGCACTTAATAATTTAGAGAACGATGAACAAAGTGTACCCAACCGATAAGGCACGCTTTCAATCATGGGTTCAAACTCCGGCAATTACCAAAGGGTTTTAAAAGTATTTCAATAAAAGAAAACATTGTGCTTGCATCGTTATTAACCAACAAGCAAGGACCAGTTTTTTTGCTCCTAAAAAAAGCTGGGAGGTTGATGACCGCTTTGAAAGTTTTGTTTTCTTTATCGTTGTCCGATGCATATTGCAAACCAAAATAGCTTGACGGATTTTTGAATGTGAAAGCGATCTTAATCCTGAAAACCATCCAGGGCGGTATATTATTGTAGAAAGTAGTATCAATAAAAAAAGATTAATTATCTATGATTTTTAATAGACAAATTCATTAATAAATGTGTTTCTGTTCAAATTATTTTGTTATCATCGTTTTGATATTACAAATAGGTACTTTCATAGGGCCTATGATGGTTTCTTTCGACAAGATAATGCACCTATCACTTTCTGACACGACTTGCTAGAAAGTTAAGGATACTTTATCTTGTCGTTTGTGGCCTGATTAACTAAGCTCCATCGATCTCGACAGAAGTATCAATTACAACACTAATCGAGTGTTCAACCAATGAAACCCTATGATTATAATGTGGAACATCGCAGTGACAACCTTCTGAACACGCGCATCGATTACGTTAATGATGTGCCAATCAGCTATTAACCTTCCTCGTAAAATCTGCTAATATCCGAATGTCGATTAGAATCCAGAGTTACAACCTCAAAAATCTTTTGAATATCACCATCTGTATCTTACTTGCAGTATTTGTTCCTGACGGACTATTTGAGAACTCTCTTGTCAATTTCGTGAGGTCGCGGTTGCTTAGAATTCTGCTATGTGATTCACTAGGCGACTCATCCTCACCTGTCACCTCACAGCTCACCCGTTTTTATATGGAAACTGTCAAATGTCATTTGTCACTTTTTGACAGTTTCTCACGGGTGAGGTGAGAGGTGACAGGTGAGGGCGAATTGGTTTGAGAATACATACCTGATTGAGAAAACCGTTAATGACGCCCGTTCCTTTTACACTAGCGCGTAGTTAAACGAGAGTGAGAGAGAGAAAATAACAAGACAAATATTGCTCGCGTATAAATTAATGCACGATTTCTTTAATTCATGGTATCTTGTATGATAATTGTGACGTATTGACGTTAGGTACAAAAAAACAATGTGGGTAGTATCCCTGGTTTTGCTAACCGGTAGGCCCGATCAATCGACATCGAGCGGCCGCGGAGCGAAGACCACTGATACGCACCCAAGCTATCAAACTAAACTGTGGTTTTATTTACATTCCCTGGGTGACGCATGAGTGGCTGTCACAATAATAAACATAAAACAAGGATTTTGATCGTCGCCGCGCTGGTGAGCACACGTGCCCGGGGCGACGACGGGCAGAATCCATTTACCGTACAAAACCTCGTCTACTGTCATGGCGTCGTTACCGAACAACGTCATTGAACACGTGACATTGGCGAAATCATCATAAATTTTATGGAAGCCATTTTTTTAAAGAATTGATTGATTGAAACATAAAACAAAGAAAGCTCAAACCTGTATTAAATTCCACAATATTATTACCATTTGCATTGTTCAAAATGTACGAGTATCATCGTATTTCTGTAATAAGCACTTACTTGGTGATTTAATTAAATATTTGCTGTCAAGTTTGAGTTGCTATTGTTGTTGAAAGCTGTTTAAAGCATTCTTAATATTAAATATGAATCTTGTTCATTTCTCGATCGCAATCACAAGTACATGTCTTGTTGTATAAAACCTAATAATGTTGTACCCGGTTGAAAGGCATGTTGCGAGGTTTAAGTTACGCACCTCTGTAGGTACAGTCAGCCCATGAAAATGTTGAGCATACTTAGAACCTTGTCACATCGAAATCTAAGAAACATTTAGACTGAAACGTCATAAAATTTTCAACCTCTTTAATTTGACAAAGTACAAAAGTGCTCAACATTTTCGTTGGCCCACTGTACTTTTATGTCTCGTCTATATTTTTCTATTTTTGTTTCTAGACATGTACCAGGTAGTTATCTAAGAATAACTAGAAGTCAAGTACCTGACTAGCCATAGATATTTTTTTCTGGAAAGGAGAGAAGGAGTCTTAGTAGGTAAGTGTTTTAGACTCGAGTTGGTACATTTTCCAGCTATGATCCCATAATTTTAAAAAATATGTGACATTTTCATGGCAAAGGTAATATATTGTCGGTATTGAGTTATTGGTACCTCCTTATAGCTGAGAACATTCTCCTTCATATACGAAAAGAACGAGATCGCTATGTTGAGTATTTTATTTTTAATAATTTTTTGAAGTTCCAACATATCATTATACTGTTTTGAGATATTCGACTTTAAAGTTTGGAAGCCTAAAAAACCTAGTTATAGGTTGAAGTTATGGAGATAGTGGTTTTAAAATGTTCCACATACATTATATTACTCGACAAATCATATGTTGTCTCTAACATTTTACATTTTATAGAAATAATATAAGAATAATGCACGTAGGGTGTAGAGGCAAAATCAAAAATAAAATATTTTATAAAACTCAAAATCGACAGATTTTCAGCCGGCTTATGTTGATTTCTGAATATGATGTAGGTAAGGTTTATAATAAAAATAATGAAACAACCATACCTCAAGGCATAATTTTTTTGAATAATAAAACAAAAAAAATCAACACTTATATTAAATATATATAAAATGAACACTGTACTGTTTAATTCTCATAATTTACATTAATTTAGGAATAAAACTAACGATCAAGTGTAATTAAACACAAAAGTAATGTAGTTTTCTATCAAAAAAGTGACTTCAAAGTTTAGTAATTTTAACATGATTTTTGTATGAAAAGTGATCTAGGGTACCACATTGTCGCTATTCATAAGTTTAGAGAAATAAGAATTCCACTTCCATTATTTAACATAGTGTCCGCACTAGAAGTGCATATATCTAATACAAATATTATTATCAATCAATAACATAACTTATTTAAAAAAAAATAACAGTATTTTCGTCAGCTTTACTAATTTAGATCAAGTTTGTTAGTTTAACATTCCTTAGGGTACCACATTGTCGCCTTATGACTTATGAGATCAAAATTATTATTAAGACTTATTATATTAAAATTATTACTTACACAAGTAATCATATGCATTTAACATCATTATGAAAATGATTTACACCACTATTTTTAAAAGGGTAACAACACATAAAGCTAAGTGAACGTAACGGGCAGCTGAGTTACGAATTGTCAAGCAAATGGATGGGAGTAAACTTCTCTTTAGACAACACGTGTTACTACATTTTCCAATGGCCCCGATATAAACTATATTTTGTATTATTGTATTTATTATAAAACTTAGATTGGACTTGGAATTTTTGAATTAAATTGCTATTATTTGATTGATCCATTTTTCGCTTTTTACATATAAAAGTTTTATGATAATTTATAACGCACTAGCTTTTGCCCGCGGCTTCGCTCGCGTTAAATGCTCCATACAAACTTCCACCCCCCCCCTCCCCTCCCCTTCCCCCTTTTAGGGTGGGGGGGGGGGGGGTAGAAAGAGACAAAAACTAACCTATGTCACTGCTCTCTATCCCTTAAACTATCTCCACTTAAAAAATCACGTCAATTCGTCGCCCCGTTTTGCCGTGAAAGACGGACAAACAAACAAACACATACACTTTCCCATTTATAATATTAGCATGGAAGTATGGATTTTACGTCTGCAATTATTACATATTATGTTTTCTAAATTATATTTTCATTTTCAAAGCAAATAAGTTTAATGAGTTTACTTCAAGCTTATGAGCGACAATGTGGTACCCTAGTCGGTAAACTTTGGCCGTGTTTTTTTCCGACTTTTAGTTGAAAAGTTTAACTTTTTATCAATACACCGTATTATTTTAAGTGTGTAGAAGCTATTTTTAATCAAAACAAATTTTCGCTATTTTCGAGTTGATTGACAAAATCAGTGATATCTCGGAATCCATAAGCGACAAAGTGGTACCCTTACCCTGATAACGTCACATATGGTTATTAAATTATTGAATTTATTGTTTTTATTTTGCTCGTATAACTATTTCCAAAACCTCGTTACCTTCGGGCCTCGAACAGTCAGCAAATCAGGCAATGTTACTTATACGTAGCTAAATATAGTTATTCATTTTGAGTTAGACATATAATTTTCTAGAATACAACAGCAAGCAGTAGTACTTAACAGCAAGCAGTAGTACTTCTAGTATATTTTGGAACAATACAAACGAACACGTTTGCGTTTATTCTCATTTTGTAAGGGAACGCGATAAGTAGCTCTAGTATAAGTTTTTTCGAAACATTAACTAATTCGAACGCGTTTGCGTTTTGTCTCAAAATGTATGAAAGTGGTATGAAAACGTGAACAGCGCCTCTGGTGGTCACTAGTGGAAACTAAAACAGCGAGTAGGTATAACATTTGTTGCTAACCGATGAACGCGCATATTTCAAACTCGGTGAGAGCGTTTTCATACATTTTGAGATAAAACGCACACGCGTTCGAATTAGTTAATGTTTCGAAAAAACGTATACTAGAGCTACAGTGCCTCTTGTTTGTTTGTGTTTTGTTTCGAAAAACTTATACTAGAGGTACAGAAGTTATTCTTCGTTTAAAAACACAAAGAAGTTAGTTTCTGTTAATAAATGACGACAATGATGTTTCTCGAAATTCCTGGTAGTTGATGTATAGAGAGATGAAAGCAAATACAATCTGTTGTTGAATATCTCGATGAACCAATACCACCTCCATTAGAACTCAAACTAACGTCTACTCGCAAGTTGGGAGTTTCAGTGCTTTGTGCAGACATAGCGCCTGCATGTTCTTGTTCAACTGCGACAGTTCCAGTTTCGGAATGGTATTGTTTCCGTGAAGTAGAGAGCAGTTGTAGACTGAAGTTCATAATTAATGAACCTTTTCAAATCTGTATGGCTTGGTTCACCAACTTTAGGTGAACAATTTTAGCACATCAAAAAAGGCATGCCGCTTTGCGATACCAATTTGAGAAACTCTCTTTTACACTAACCGAATAAAGGGTGCATGAACATAGGTTTGCGTTTGCCGAGTGTAACTTGTAATCTCATATATTCAGGTAACTTATTAAAACTAATAACATATTTAAGAGAAAAATATTTTAAAATGCACCTTCAGGCGCCTTGCGTCGAAGCTCTGCTGCCGCCAATCCAATGAAAAACTGACCAACTTTTTCAAGCCCCGGCAGCTGGGCTTCGGCGTTAAAGGCGGCTGCGAGGCGGCGGTACACGCCGCGCGTACCTTCCTCAGTCGTCCGGACTACGAAGTTTTCATAAAAATTGATGTTAAAAATGCGTTTAATTCGGTCGACCGAGGCGCCCGTTTAACTATGGTGAAAAAAGAACTCCCCGATGCTTTTAAATACTTATGGCAATGTTATGGGGCCCCTACAAAATTACTCTTTGGCGATCAAGTTATTCTTTCCAGCATGGGTTGCCAACAGGGAGATCCGCTTGGGCCCGCCATTTTTAGTTTAGCAATACATCCCATTATTTCCAACCTCAAATCAAGATTCAATCTCTGGTACCTCGATGACGGCTCCCTTGGTGGTGATGCCGATACAGTTCTTCAGGACCTCCGTTTAATAATAGATAGTTTTGCAGATATCGGCCTCTCTCTAAATTTTACCAAATGCGAGATTTATATGCCCAGTCACCTTCCACAAGAAAAAAAAATTGAGATACTCACTAATTTTAACAATGTCTTGCCCAACATTTCAGTTCACTCAAACTCATCGCTGTCTCTTTTAGGTTCACCGATTTTCGACGAAGCAATTAACCCCATCATCACATCTAAATTAAACCTATTTAATAACACTTCCGATTTACTTTTCCAAATTAACCTCCACATGGCACTCTTCATAATCCGGTTCTGTCTTTTTACCCCAAAGTTTATGTATTTACTCCGCAGCTGCCCAATCTTTAAATTCCCATCCATCTTATCAGCAATCATCTTATCATGCCAAAATCGTTCATGTGTTTTTAATTTATTTTTGTACCTACCTACTATGAAGCAAATTAGATTCAAAAAGTTGTAACAGCTTTTGCTCCGGGCATGAGACTAAGGGCGTGGGATGAGGGGTACCCGTGGCCAGGCCTGGATCATATGTGGAACAAAAGGGGTAGAGAAAATGTTGGGCGCCTTGAAATTTTTATTAAACTTATGACACAGGCCCCGCACAAACGATGCCCTAGTGGTGTATGGAGTCCCCAAAAACAAACCAGTTTGAATGTTTACTTATACATTTATTTGAAAGGATTTTACACCCAGGCGTCCCCAGGTTACAAGTATTCAAACCAAATAACGCTAATGCTTATCTAAATATATATCTAATTTGCCTATGTCGCAATTTATACTAAAATGGTAAAGAAAACAACTATAAAACGATATTTATGGAGGACGGAATTCAACTAAAACCTACGGGTGTGTGTGTGTGTACCTCTAAATGTCTTTGAAGCTGGCTAAAGCAGTATGGAACGGACTCACATTTGCAATGCCTGCCTAACCGCTTGCTCTAAAAAGGAACCGTCGTCTTTCCCGTCTCCCGGGGAAAATCCAAAGAGCCTCGCAGGAAACCGCACTCCATTCGGGACTGGTTCCTGAACTTAGGCACTGTGCCCGTGCCTAGGAGCCCTGGAAACCAAACAGGATTATCATTAATATACTACCACATGCTACACCTAACCGCACTTTGTATGGAGACAGAACGGTCAAATATTACTGCCTATAGAGTAATTCCGCATACCGAACTTACCATTAAGGGCTTGAGATCAAGCGAGTAGTCGCTTTATACTCGGGCATGACTAGCGGAGTTGATGGCATCGCTGAACAACGGGCCGGAATGGTGGCCGATGCCTGGAATTTCATAAATCTGCAACAAAGACGATAGATTCAATGCTCACGCCGAGCTTCATGGTTTGCGTCGAAACAACCAAAAGCTGATGGTATTCAATGAGAAACAACTTACATGAGAGGGCGTCCGAAATCTCCGAGTTAGCCGCCAGCATTTTGGGTGCGATTATACACGAAATTGCTACTTCGCGTGCCGGCGGGGCGAACAAGTCTTTCCACAAAACGATGACAATCAGGCTTACTGGCCCATATCTCTTACACTTCCACCGAGCCTCATGGAGAAGAATAACCTCTTCCCTCGCCGTGAACGAAAACGAAATTGCTTTCTCATTCAGTTGACAGCTCAGATTAACAAGGAAAAAAAAACTGTCTATGGTAATTTCGACTTGTTGACCTGAAAATTCTGATCTCGAAGTAAATACTGAATTGTAGACTAAAAAGAAATAAAAATTAATCTGAACGAGAAAAACTATGCCTGACATCAAAACAAAATAATGATTTCCAAATTTAGAAAACCGATGATTAATTTCATGTAACAAAACGTAGTCTAAACTTGCTATAACGGAACGCAAACCGGTGAGTGTTGCTACATCAAAAAGAACAACTATGAGACAAATGTTGCTAGTATAGAAACCAAGCTGTTTAGGGTAAAGGTAAAAAATCCGGCGTTACAAAGTGTGCTAGCGTTTGAAACGAAAGCACACCACGTGCTACACCCTGGCCTAATACGGTAGGTACTTAACAATGGTAGAAATGGGTTACGTTAACATTATCAATAAACATAACATCAAACTTCAACTTGTTTACGCTATTTAATGTTTTTTTTAATATATATTTTTTTTTGAATAATCCTTTAAATACTTACTATCATTACAAAACAGTAGGTAGGTGTATGAACCCTTCCCTTCCCTTCCATCTTAACCCCAACAAATAAAAAAATCTTGCTCGTAAAATTTTCCCACCAAAATGCGCAAACATTCAATACGTGCTTCTTCCGAGACAAAAAAATGATTATTATGGGAAACGCGATGAAGCAATTTTACTTTGATGATTTTGAATATATGGGATTTATAAATTATACATAATACATTTAGGTATATACGCGAACGCGTTAAAGAATTTTATTTTAACATGAAAAGGCTGGGCGTAATTACCTACGTATTACATCCTTGAAGACTTTAATATTAACATAAAAGCTGTGTTTATGAGTTTTTGATGACCTTATATGACATGACGTTAATGGTACCGGGTAGGTCAATTTACATACAAATGAAATATAGATACACAAACTCACGAATGTATTCCCACTTAGTGACGACCCTCATATGCACTTTTGCCAATGTTTAGCGACCTAGATCTCAACATCTATAGTGATTAAATATCTGTCCTTTCAGTATATTAAGCTTGAACTATTTTCCTCCAGTCTGTTAAAAGTGAAAACACGATTAGCAAACATTTTCTCGATACTTTTATTTTTCAAACATACTTACTTTTTCTCAAACATACTTACAATACTTTTTTTCGATGTTTTTGGTTGGATCTTTAAAACCCTCCCATCTTTAACAATGATTTTTGGTTTAATAGTTGTAAAATGATAAGTTCTCAAACCTGATAAAAAAGATTATCCTTATAAATGTACACGTTTAGAATAAATATCAATATTTACGAAAAACATGCGCTGAGCTTCCGTAGAGAGCGGGATGGTTAATTGAAAACTCACGCGTGTTAGAGCGGGACTTTTGCAAGCTTCGTAGGCAGGGTCTCACTACCACCCAGCTGTAATTTGAATAAATCCGTTTTTTATTTTAAAATAACAATCTTCATAGAAAATCCACCTAGGCCATTCCCAAAATACCTAGAAAGGAACCTAGGTCCCAAACAATAGCAGATAAAGAGCCTCGAGTAAAATTCCGAGACTAAAGACCTCTCCGACCCTACCGTCTCGGCAATTACCCGGGCAACTAAAACAAAAACCGACCGCCAATCAGGCCGAGATTTACCAGACGCGTGAACGGCACAAGCCAGACACACGTCAGGGCACGAGCCAGACACGTGACGAGACGATGGTGATTGATCGTCACCACGCACGGCTGTTTATTTATGAAGGATTGTGAAATGTGTTCGACTCTTCTGTACATGAACGCCTAATGTAATACATACCTAATGTTATTTTCGCCATCATCACATCAA
Source organism: Cenopis cana (assembly GCA_951800055.1). Taxonomy (NCBI): domain Eukaryota; kingdom Metazoa; phylum Arthropoda; class Insecta; order Lepidoptera; family Tortricidae; genus Cenopis; species Cenopis cana. The sequence continues at coordinate 20,636,569 of OX637476.1, read as the reverse complement.
ATAAGTATACTGTTATATTGTTGTATTATAGGCAAAAATGCAAATGCTAATCCTGCACTATTGCAGCAAAAATATAGAGCAATCGTTTAAAAATCTCTGTAAAATTGTAAGTTCATTTGTTTTTATGCTACAGAGATGCTGTAGGTATAGCAATAATATCATTAGTAAGTGGTGCAAATGCGAGTAAACATTTGTATTCGCTTTTTTTTATATTACAATCTATTATTTATTTATCGCTCTTGTATGGTGTACCGTGACTCACCAATAATCCTGGCTGAATCAACGCTGTAGGTATATACATATGTCATACCTCAGCATAATGCTGAGCCAGTTTTCGTTTCACTGCCGCGGGGACACACGTGTGTATGTGGTGTGTTTTTTACCCGACTGCAAGGCAGGGTTATTTTCTTCTGTTATCATTTACGAACCTATTGTCTTTCTCTGTTTCTGTATAAATGACCTAGTTCGTACCTAGTCACCCTGCCTACGCACCTGGTGATCCCGGTTCGAATCCCGGTCAGGGCATTTATTTGTGTGACGATGTAAGCTCAAATATTTGTTCCTGAGGCTTCGATCTTATACATGTATTTAAGTGTCTATATCAGTAGCTGTATATATAGTCGCCTTATAGTACTTAGTTTGGGATTAGGTACAAATTAAATTCACTGCGGCAATGCTTAATATTAAACTATGTAACTCCTAATTCCATCTGACTGTAATAAAACCCGCCAGAGACCCAGAGCACATAACATATTCAATTAGTTGCACAGACCGTAAAGTGAACGAAACATGAGGAGACCATGTCTCCCGATATGTGACCTTAGGAGGGAAGTGAATATTTAACGTGGGGTAACTGGGGTAAGGTGTGGAGGGAACCTATACGGGTGTAGGTAAACTAGAAACGTAGTAGAGTAAATGTAAGATTTAAAGCTCTTATGGTCATTTACATTAGAATTACGATGCAGCACGTGTCTGCTAATCCATGATAAAAGCGCTTGCAACAGGGCCGAAATATTGGAAATTCAAAAACACAAAATTATACATGGAAAATACCTATCTCGTATTATAATAGTAGAGAAAAACCATTTTTGAAATAAACTATATTCAACTACATAATTACCCAATATTTTACATTATTCCTTTCTTTTAAGATACTGTTACTAAATTACTAAAGGTAACGAAGAATTTTTATTTTTGTCCATTCTTTCGATTGGCATCATAAAAATACGGGTTTAATATTTGAGTCGGTTCGATTAACTGACGAAGCAAGTAATTTCTATAAAATCTTTTAATGCAGTTATTACTCACTTTTAAAAATATAATAAAACCTCCTATCTATAATATTTAAGGTGCTTTCCCTTCGCATGTCCCATAGTTTAAGGGCGCCCTGCAGTGGGAGTTGTTTCAATATATGAGTTTCTACGTTTTTGCGCACATAGATTATAAAATAATGGTTACATTAAATTTGAGCGGACACACACCAACAAAGGGCATCAACCTCGTAGCGTTTTCCGAGTTGTGGCACAGAATAAGAAATAGTACTACGTACAGAAGCCTCACTGTGAACAAATCCCCGCGAGGCAAGCCAAACGTGCCTACGCGTGGCCATCTCCTTCTATCGCACGCGCATCACTTTCTATCGCATTGAAAGTCACCCCAAGGGTGACCTTTGCGCGGCGAGATGACGTCACGCGAGTGAGTCGCCCCTGGTTGTGGACTAAGGAGCACAGAATTCCGCTTAGAATCTCAAGATTTAGCATGGAATCTACCTCTAGATTTACAAAAGTGATTGCCAACTGATGTTCCAACCCATAGGGGAAACTAGACCTTATTGGGAAATTAGACCGGTTTTACTCAAGATGTTTTCATTTACGGGATAGCTACTGTTAAATATTAAATTACATTTCGTACGGTTGAAAAAATTTTTTGCTAACTATAGCCGACTAATCGGCCGACTAGTAAGTCAGCTAGTTGGCAACGCCGGTCATTACCTTTAAACCAAATATTTCAAATTGGGTATAAAACTTGAATTAAATAATAATATAAATAAATTAAATAAATAAATATTTGTGGACAATCTTACACAAATCAACCTAGTCCCAAACTAAGCGAAGCTTGTACTATGGGTACTAAGCGACGATATACATACTTATATAGATAAATAGATACTTAAATACATAGAAAACATCCAAGACCCAAGAACAAATATTCGTGCTCATCACACAAATAAATGCCCCGGCCGGCATTCGAAACCGGGACCTCCAGCTTCGTAGGCAGGGTCACTACCAACTAAGCTAAAGTGGTCGTCAAATTATTAGTATTTTAGAATTGTCAAATTTTTGTTTTGTTTCCCAGTAAATCTTAAAGTGTCGAATATTTGGTATCTTTTGCCTACTAATGATTTGTGCAATAAAGTGTTTACTACTACTACTACTACTACTAGTCGCCGACTATAAATAGTATAACTACGGCCGTATAGTCGGGATTTCCACGAATAGTCGGTACATCTCTACTTTCCACCATTTCCACCTATTTTAACCAGAATTTGCGCTCCAATATAAATTTCAGCTATACCGCTGTACACAAAATTACCCCCGTCATAAAAGCGAGAAACTCTTTTAAAAATTCAATACATCTGGCAACATTTTCCCAAGTTAATTAATGTATTTGTTTACAGCGGTCCCAATGGAGCCGTAGTAATGAAAACGTCCTTACCCGCGGGTCCCTGCCGGTCTTTGTGCCTTCGACCAAAAGTTAATTAGTAACAAAACATGGCTTATTCACGCCACATAATCTTTTCAGATCGGGTGACTTCAAAAATATGATTTTTAAGCATATTTAGGTCATGTTTACTTTATGGTTGGCGATTTTAGTCCAAATATCTCTGTGCCTTGTGAAATATTATTTTTTGTGTTAATATTTTCAATGACTACGTTCGTTCTTTGCTTAATAATAATAATACTTTATTGCTCTCGTGTGAATACAGCTTACTTTGGGACTCTTAGTTTGGGACTAGGGTGATTTGTGTAAGATTGTCCACGAATATTTATTATTTTATTATATGAAAATTGAATTTGACTACGTTTTTAACGCTGTTTAATTCACGCGCGAATAGGTAGATTTGACACTTTGCTGTAAGACTAGTTTACATATAATGCTGCTTTTGTATCCGTAAATTATTAATTTAATACTTACAAAGCTTTTGTATCCACTAATTTATAATTTTATTCTTACTGCAGATTCTTTGTAGGTATATTTGTAGAAACAGCGATTGCATTTGTTATTTATCGATTTTGTGTCTTATTCTCCTAAAAATATTTTTGTGATTCCACAAAACAATCCAAATATTGATAGATTCTTGTGCTATTTATTGACTCTCCCTTGCGTGTAATAATATGTACCTATTATTAATAATAATATTGAGACGCCGAATAAAACTATTATTCATCTCAAAACTTCCTTTTTGTTCTAACTATATATTTTACTAGACGGTTAAAAACACGTATTTTCACTCTGGGTGACATTTGTTGAACTTTTCGGAGAACTTCTATTATCTTTGAAATTCTCTTATTATTCCTATTGAAACCTTAATTTTGCGGTTGGCTCGGAACCCAAAATGTGCGAAGTATGTCTCGCACTTGGCCGGTTTTTAAAATTTTTCATATACTTACATATTATAAACATACAGATAATAAAAAAATTAAAACCTGTTTAGTTTGGCAGAAAATAATTACTTTGTGACAGGTGCGTCATTAAATGAGAAAGTTTCAAACAATATGAAAGTATTCAGGTTGTGAGCGTACAAAATTATATTTACCACACCTGTTCATGTAATTCTGAATACAACCACTATGAGTTTAAATTATTTTAGCATTTGTCTGTAACTCAAGGCCGTCGACATCAAGCCTTATGAGAAGGGAATAGGGTGCAAAAACACAAATTTTTCACGAATAATTTGTAACAGCCAGGGGTCGTAAACATTTTCCACTAACACAGTTAATTAAAATGAAACACGTCACGTATGGATACGGTTATAATTGTGACTGGTTTACGAGTTTTATGGCGCTTACGCGATATTACGATTACGATAATCCGAATATCATTATTGGATTCGTGAATTATTATAATTAACGACTTTATTATATTACGCAAGAATGTAATTAAATAACGGCATGGCCAAAAGCTCCATTTCACGTTCAAGATACACGCACAATTAGGAATACAAATATTACGTACATACTACACTTTATTGCACACCTTACGCAAATGAATCAGTTACACACAGAATCAACACAGAAACATGTAGGTAGATGTAGGCAATAGGCCGTCCTACAGCTAGAGAGCACGCATTCAAGTACAGTAATGAAAAAAAAAGTTATTTATGATACGAGTGGGCAAAGTGAGCTTTTTCCCAACGAATGTCGGTGATCTGAAACACGACGTGAGTGAAAAGTGTCACTTTATATGCTAATTTTAGCCTTACGAAATTAACATACTATAAAACCGGCCAAGTGCGAGTCGGACTCGCGCACGAAGGGTTCCGTACCATTATCTATAAAAATTGCAAAAAAATCATGTTTGTTGTATGGGAGCCCCCTTAAATATTTATTCTATTCTGTTTCTTAGTAAGTATTTGTTGTTATAGCAACAACAGAAATACATTGTAACGCCGGTTTTTTTAACTTTATCCTAAACAGCTTGGTTTCTATACTAGCAACATTTGTCTCATAGTTGTTCTTTTTGATGTAGCAACACTCACCGGTTTGCGTTCCGTTATAGCAAGTTTAGACTACGTTTTGTTACATGAAATTAATCATCGGTTTTCTAAATTTGGAAATCATTATTTTGTTTTGATGTCAGGCATAGTTTTTCTCGTTCAGATTAATTTTTATTTCTTTTTAGTCTACAATTCAGTATTTACTTCGAGATCAGAATTTTCAGGTCAACAAGTCGAAATTACCATAGACAGTTTTTTCCCTTTTTAATCTGAGCTGTCAACTGAATGAGGAAGAGGATTTTCGTTTTCGATCACGGCGAGGGAAGAGGTTATTCTTCTCCATGAGGCTCGGTTGAAGTGTAAGAGATATGGGCCAGTAAGCCTGATTGTCATCGTTTTGTGGAAAGATTTGTTCGCCCCGCCGGCACGCGAAGTAGCAATTTCGTGTATAATCGCGTCCCAAAATGCTGGCGGCTAACTCGGAGATTTCGGACGCCCTCTCATGTAAGTTGTTTCTCATTGAATACCATCAGCTTTTGGTTGTTTCGACGCAAACCATGAAGCTCGGCGTGAGCATTGAATCTATCGTCTTTGTTGCAGATTTATGAAATTCTAGGCATCGGCCACCCTTCCGGCCCGTTGTTCAGCGATGCCATCAACTCCGCTAGTCATGCCCGAGTATAAAGCGACTACTCGCTTGATCTCAAGCCCTTAATGGTAAGTTCGGTATGCGGAATTACTCTATAGGCAGTAATATTTGACCGTTCTGTCTCCATACAAAGTGCGGTTAGGTGTTGCATGTGGTAGTGTATTAATGATAATCTTGTTTGGTTTCCAGGGCTCCTAGGCACGGGCACAGTGCCTAAGTTCAGGAACCAGTCCCGAATGGAGTGCGGTTTCCTGCGAGGCTCTTTGGATTTTCCCCGGGAGACGGGAAAGACGACGGTTCCTTTTTAGAGCAAGCGGTTAGGCAGGCATTGCAAATGTGAGTCCGTTCCATACTGCTTTAGCCAGCTTCAAAGACATTTAGAGGTACACACACACACACACCCGTAGGTTTTAGTTGAATTCCGTCCTCCATAAATATCGTTTTATAGTTGTTTTCTTTAACATTTTAGTATAAATTGCGACATAGGCAAATTAGATATATATTTAGATAAGCATTAGCGTTATTTGGTTTGAATACTTGTAACCTGGGGACGCCTGGGTGTAAAATCCTTTCAAATAAATGTATAAGTAAACATTCAAACTGGTTTGTTTTTGGGGACTCCATACACCACTAGGGCATCGTTTGTGCGGGGCCTGTGTCATAAGTTTAATAAAAATTTCAAGGCGCCCAACATTTTCTCTACCCCTTTTGTTCCACATATGATCCTGGCCTGGCCACGGGTACCCCTCATCCCACGCCCTTAGTCTCATGCCCGGAGCAAAAGCTGTTATATTGGCTACCCAACGTTGGGTCTGAGGTGCTTTTGGTGGTGTATTAGTCCTTCGGAGGATTTCGGATGAAACGGTGTGTGTGGTGACCAAGTTGTTAACTTTTAAAATTATCTTCTCTCTCCTCGGTTAATTATTTCCCTCATGCTCTGTGCCCGGACTTACTGATATAATTGTATGTGAATAGCCGGACTGGCTTATATTTTTTTTAAGCGTATGAATTTCCTTTGTGGAACTGCACTTATAGTTCTTGAGTGAATGTGTATGGCCAATTGGCTTGTGTATTCCGCTTTATATCTAGCTATACACGGTCTGCCCACTGGATTGCGTTTATCCTTATTGGTGGCTTAGCAGATCTTGTATTTGAAATATTGAAATTCTTGGAAACATCTTGTTACTGTTATTAAATGAGAATTTGAACGGCCTTTCATAAATCTGTATTCAGATAAGTACAATTAATTGAAATTTATTTTGTAACTAAATATAAAACATGGACTCTGCGGTTAAAGTTGAATACCTGTTAAAGGACGAAATTCAGCATGAACTCACTACACTACACATTCCATTCGACCCTGACGACACTGTTGACACTTTTGGGAAGCTATTGCGACAGACCCGTTCTCTGGTCCGGCGTGGCAGTCTTAAGCCTGGTCGGGGAGCTGCAGCGACGGACGCCGCGGCGGAGCTGGCGATTGGAGAGCCGAAGGTGACCGAGCTGAGCGCAGCGACATCCGACGGGGGTGAGCCTTGCTCATGCACAGCGGGTTCGTTTGGTAGCGCGCGCTCACTACCTGCTAGGGAGTCTGTCACAAATCTCGGGCGGTGGCCAGGACATCCAGAGGATACACGGCGTAGTGTCCTGTCGTTCGGAACTTTATTATAATATGCGAGTCTAAATTCAAAAACAATATCTGCGTCAATTTCTAAAAGAATTCTAGTCCGTTGTATATGTCTCTGATGGTTGATGACTTCTGAAATGTTGGCAACCGGGAGTAATACGACTTTTGCTGTTTCTATCTGTGGTACCTACAGATCTAATTAGGTAAGTTAAAAGGGGTCTTTGGGTAATTATTATTATTTTTTGAAGACACCGTCATGTCTTTGACCATTTTGGGGTACACACTGCGTGGATGGTTGGTCGTGTGTCACGCCTTGTTTCTCGTAAGTGTGTACTGAACATGTATACTTTTGATTACGCTAGCGGTGCCCGCCTACTGCACTGCCGTAATCCTTTTTGTTCGTCTAGTTGAGTATCTCACGGACGCCTGTTCCCATAGTCGCCCCCTTTGCGCTATGGAAGGTTGGTTGTGTGTCACACCACCTTTAAAGCGACTTGGACCCGCCTGTTGTCCATTGTCACTAATTGTTGTCTCAGTAGTTCTTGGCTGGGTTGTCGTCACTGAACTATTTATATGCTCTGTTACTCGAGTTTGTTTTTTTGTTTTCTGTGTTGCTGCTGGTAGCATTAATAGTTGTTTCAACTTCTTGCGTTGACAACTTATATAATATTAGGTGTACATGTCAGTAATAAGTAAGTTGTAAGTTTAGTTGGCTTGGAGCTTTTCTTTATATATATATCACGTGCGCTGGCGTCACCATGGCGAGTCTAGGGGGAGAGATAACATAGGCTCGAGCAATTTTTTTTTATGGCAGTAGTTCTTCGTCATGGTGGCTACCTGTTGCGCACCAACGGTTTGTTATGTCCCTCTTCTAGGGCATCATAAAGTCGGCCTTCCACAAGGGAAGTGTTGCACTTAGAATGGTTAAGTTTTAGCGTAAGATAGACTGTTTAAGGTTCGTCTGGACTGCAGGTGTGCAAATGGTTGGAGAATATCTGTCCCGACTGTTGGATTAATAAAAGGTTTGTTTGTTTAAGCTTGATGAGTACGCACTATCTATATCCGGACCTGTAGGAATTCATCGTAGGAAGAAGTTATGTCCTGATTTCGGTTTTTATTGGTATCGGTTTGCAAGTAGAGGGAATAGGTTGTTTACGCGTAGTAATTAGTTCCCGGGATTAGTAATAGCATAAATTTATCATATGATACGCATAAATATCGTTTTATAGTTGTTTTCTTTAACATTTTAGTATAAATTGCGACATAGGCAAATTAGATATATATTTAGATAAGCATTAGCGTTATTTGGTTTGAATACTTGTAACCTGGGGACGCCTGGGTGTAAAATCCTTTCAAATAAATGTATAAGTAAACATTCAAACTGGTTTGTTTTTGGGGACTCCATACACCACTAGGGCATCGTTTGTGCGGGGCCTGTGTCATAAGTTTAATAAAAATTTCAAGGCGCCCAACATTTTCTCTACCCCTTTTGTTCCACATATGAGTAGGTAATTATTGGGAGTTTCAACTCACTTCGTGAGATTGAAACTCCCAATAATTACGATGTAATTTCATATTCAGGTTATCCATGATTTAGAACGCTCAATCGGGTTTACAGTTTATCCATGATTTAGAACTCCCAATCGGTTTTTGAGTTAATCTTCGTGAGATTGAAACTCCCAATAATTACGATGTAATTTCATATTCAGGTTATCCATGATTTAGAACGCTCAATCGGGTTTACAGTTTATCCATGATTTAGAACTCCCAATCGGTTTTTGAGTTAATATCTGGAACTTGCAATCAGCGTGAATCTCAACGTACAATCAGGTTTTGATTTAAAACTCCCAATCGGTTTTTGAGTAATATTTCAGCAAGATTTTAAATACGTATTTAGTGTACCACAAGTGAGCCCAACTAACAAGTGAGCCAGAATCCCCAATAACTTGTAAAGTTCAGGTTAAAGACATTTATTTACTCAAAAGAAATTACATTTCACTTAATGAGTAATCTTAAATTCAACAAAATAGTGACATTTCGTGAGCGTTCAATTATACTAAAGAAAATATTTAACTTACGTTAGTCGTATTCGTACGCGCACAATACACAATTACTTACACGTTTAGAATTTACAAAGTTACATATATACTAAAACAACGTCTCACAACATAACCAGCAGTAAATCGTTTTATCTGTACGCATCGCAACGTGTTTAAATATGAAGTGGACGACATAAAAGCCAAAATACTAGCTTAGTTTGATTTTATTATAAAACTATTCTTTTTAATATTCATCGTAGCATATGTATTATTTTAATAAATACGAGTGGGTGGAAGGACAAAATTGAACGATATAGTTTATAAAATAGACGGTACACACACATATGCCGCTAACCGGGCCGATCGGTAGCTTGTTTAGAGATAAGACGTTGCATTTGCCAGGGCCGGATTTAGGTAACGGGAATTTTATTAAAAATATATGACTTTAATTTGTTTTTAAATATTGACATACTTGTTGACTCTTTTATATTTTTGGGTAGGTCATTATACATACGCGCACCCTGGTATGTTATATTTTTATTGCCAAAGTTTTTGGTTCGCGGAAAAGGTAGGGATAGATTGTTTGCACTTCGAAGATTTCTTTTGCCTCTTTCTTTGTTTGTTTTAAATGTAATTTGACAGTGTATCTCGTTGTGCAAGATTTTTCTTATTAGTAAAATTGTGTTATAAAAGTGAAGTTGATTAATGCTCATTAAATTAGTTTTAGAGTATACTGTTGTTGTAGGTGTCAGATAATCCAAATGAAAGAGTGTCTTGACTATTTTATTTTGGGCAATTTGAATGTCTTTAAGATTACTTTTACAAGCGCTGCCCCATACTTCAATAAGATAGTTCAGATGCGATTTAATCAGCGAGTTATAGATATTGTAACGTACATGAATAGGAATGCACTTCACGATATTTCTGATGGATCCCAGAAGTGAGGACATTTTGGATTTGAGGTGTTTTATGTGCGCTTTCCAGGTTAGGCCGTTGTCTAAAATTAATCCTAGGTACTTCTCCTGTGATGATTGGTTGATTGGGACGTTATTAATAGTTAATGGGTTAAAACTGGGGTATTGTTTATTTTTAGATTTAAATATTATATATGATGTTTTAGATACATTAATTGTGAGCAGATTGTACTGAAACCATTTATTTAAAATTTCGAGATCTTCCTGGGCTAGTTGGACTATGCTGGTTATTGAGCTTCCGTAATAGAAAAGACACGTGTCATCGGCATACAATGACAGTTCACCATGCAGCGAAAGAGAGCTGATATTGTTAATATAGATATTGAACAGCAGTGGTCCTAATATCGAGCCCTGTGGGACGCCACAAGTTACAGGTTGCGCTGTGCTTTGGTGTTCTCCGATTTTAACTACTTGGTATCGATTTGAAAGATATGACCTCAGTATTTTATATGCGTCGCCTACTACTCCGATGCTAGAAAGTTTATTTAGAAGGATAGAGTGGCTCACCGTATCAAAAGCCTTCTTCAAGTCAATAAATACGCCAAGTACTAAGTTTTTAGCATCTATATTGGATTGGATTTTGGTTATTAAATCTATGGTAGCTGATAAAGTGTTTGATCTAGAACGGAAGCCATAATATTTTAAACAGCAAAAGGGCTCCACGGGTGCCAGGTTAATTTATTTATATTTTTACCACATCCCGGCACCCGTGTGCGGATAAGTTCAAAAGCTTAACACAACACACAGACTAAGGAGGCCAGCCCTCAATTTGTATGCAAGGGTCCCAGGAAGCCGATTCCTGGCATAAACCCTTCATAGCGCGCCAAGTTCTAGGACTCGGATTGACTATGGCGTTTACCGCACAACACTTCTAACGAGTTGATCAAGTTCGTCAGTCGTGATCGCAACCCCCAGGAAGCCGATTCCTGGCATAAGGCTACGGTTTGACGTGCTTTGAGTTTACCCCCTCCGGGTATGGGACCCTATACGCTACCGACCGCATAGGTATAGGAGTACCCCTGATTCGCTTTATCATGGTCAACACTACACACACTCCGGGTGGCCAGTCCGAAATGTATGATTTACGTGAGGGGGTCGTCCGGTCGTCAACTTCCCGACAATCCTTTGCACAAAAATTGTATTTATACAAACGTACGAAAAAACTTCATAAGCGCGTTGTAGACCCGGCACACTGATTGGCTTCTACGCATGACGTACTCGATCGTCATGTTTTACAGTGATATAAGTAATCTGCACTTTAAAATAAAGTAGTTTAAATTGTAAACAAAGTCTTTATTCTAGATTAGTTTTTGTAAATCAAAGGCTATAATAAAGATGTAAGATTCAAATTAGAATTGAACACTAAGATCATATTGCTTTTTACAACAAAGCAATGTAGATCGATGTTATTAAGTTAGCATCGCGCATTTTATTGAAACTTGAGTCATTCTGATACTTCATTTGTTTGCGTTTATCGGGCGCATAGATATGAGTTAGGTAATCTTTAGGAGAAAATACTAATTATGAACATGAAATGAATCAAATAATCTCTCTTCTATAGCATACACTTAAATCTTAGAATGGTGTTACGAACGAAACGTGCAACTTAATGTTAGGTAATTAGGGTTTCGTTCTGTAAGTAACATTATTATGTATATAAAAACAAATTTTCAATTGAATTACGCATTTATTTCTTTCATTTTTTAACATAACAAATTCAAACCTATTTATTGGACATACATAACTGAAAAGTAACTTAACCAAATCAGTAAATCTAAATGAAATAAAACTAGAACTTAGGTTATGAAATATAATTGTACCTAAAGACTAATATTTACTTTACTGTTCATTAATTAATAACTAATCACATCACTCAACTTTTTAACAATTTTCTCCACTAGGCCTTCGGTTGCATTTAATAACTCATCATAATCATCTTGTACAACATACTGCACCGTTACAGAATTCGCTTCGATATTTGACTGCTCTATATCAGAGATACAAATTTTTATGAGACGCTTCCCTTTTGTCACTTTTCTGATGACATGAGAACTTAGGCCAGCTTCTTTTGCCTTCCTCTTTCCTTTCTTAGCGATTTTCCTAACACTTTTCGCTTGTATTCCTGATAACGGAATTTCTTGAGCGGGATTCAGGAGCGCTTCCTGATATTTTAAATAAGCATTCATGTCTTGGGAGTAATTCAACGAATCATCTGTTTTTTCACTATGTAGCGAATAAAACGGAGTGATTTCATTAACCTCAGCAGCGGAGTTAACGGGTTGTGAACTCTGGAAAATAAACTTGAATTATTTTTATGTTTAAGAACTTTATTTCTCAAATGAAAATTATATTTCACTTAATGAGTAAATGACTTAATATTAAATGGTTTAAAAATACTCGAACAAAGCCGTCGTCTCCCGGCGAAAAAATAAACAATGCCATTCTTTGTTATCTGCCCTGGGATCCCAGGGACTGGTAGACGACGGGTTAACTATCAAAAACGCTTTTCACCTAGAAACGATAATAAGATATGAAAATGTTTTAAGAACTCACCATTCTGATTTCAAACATTGAATAAGAAATTGATTAAAACTGTTAATGCGTCCCGCTTGAAATCGCGTACAGATATATTTTTATTTAATAAATGTCATGTTATATATGTTCATATTTTGTGCTGATTCTGTACAACTAATACCTGTAACTAAACATATTATGATTCATGTTAGAACCTGTCACTCTTTTATTAATTGCATCATATAGGTATCTTAAAAGTTTAAATAAACAAATAGCTGTATATAGATATTTTGATAAAGGCACTCCTTTCATATACCTACACTGTGCAATGAGGAAAATGCGAAGATGAAATATTTTATCTTCTTTCTAGTTACAAAATATAGTACAGCTATAATCCGACCGCCTTTTGTTCTACCTCTGTATCCCTGTTTCTTTGTTTTTCTTTTGTATGTGTGTTTATGTGAGGTGTGCAATAAAGAGTATTTGTTGTTTGTTGTTGTTGTTATAATTATAGCTTGCACTCTGATTGCAGCTTTACGTCAACGGCGGTATCGTTTGATAAGCGGCGGCACTTTGTCGTATCTTGTTTCCGATTTAGTTTTAAACATGATGCCTTTATTTTTCAAGTAATTAGCTGAGTCGAATATTGACTTACAGCGAGCTTCAACCTTTTTAATATACAAAGTATTGTATAGAACTGTGTTAGTTTATATGCAATATTATTTGTTTTAGGTTGTTAACTCATGACTTACATCAGTATTGCTGTGTGGATAAAACCATAGTTTTATTCATTTCTTGTAATATTTTTAGTGAGTGCAAGTGTTGCAGTGTACGTTTTACACCCTCAGAGAAATTCACCTTACAATAATGTTCGTAAGTTTGATTATATTTTATTTAGCTATAATGTTCAATTTTGAGTTGACTAATGATTGATTGTAAAGTTAAGGATTTAATCTACCACAATGATTGTGCCTCTATTATAAAACAGAACACTGATGAATTTTGATTTATTTAACTTTTTTATTTTCAGGTCTGACATTGAGTACAACGCGATTCGGTCCGAGGATGAATCTGAACCTTTAAAGTATGTATTTCATTTATTCTATAGTTTTTTTATTTAATTCGCATTAATTTATTAGATTGCGCTAATGGATAATCATTATTTATTACAGGACCCAAAAGAAAACAACTAAAAGCTCTTCTAACCTTCTGAAACGCGACGCAGGCTGGCTGGTGGACAGTGATAACGAATTTGTGGAAGAACATGCTGCTAAAAGGTAGGTACCTAATTTATATTTTATTGATTTTAAGTATGAAATGAAAAAGATATATCAGTTAATTTTATTTAGTTTTTTTTGTTTTTACTGATTATCTAAAAAAGCTGAAAGTAATTTAAACTTTTCGAAATTACAGCAAGAAGACCAAACCAAAAAAAGCTGTGAAAAAACAAAGTGCACGTCAAACAACGCCTGCATTAAAATCCGCTACGCCGCAGATCGACAGCGACTTTGAAGGATTTGAAACTAACAGGTAATTAGTTTTTTCAATATCTTTATCTATACTTGATCCATATGGTATTTAAATATTTATGTACTATATAAATTAAACTAAAAATTAACTATCAACCCGACTTTGTCTTTATTATTTTTAACTATGAAAGCTAAATAATTTTTTTTAACATTCCAGTTCAAAAGTAAAGTCGCAGAAATCAGCAAAGAAACAAAGTGCTCGTCAAGCATCACCTGAACGTCAACCGGGCTGGTTATCGGACTGGGGCATTGAAGATGTTGAAGCGCAGCGTCGTGCATCCTCTCTGCCGTCAGTACTAACACGTCGCGTTCCCGGCGGCTACGTACGTCGCACAGCTTCATTACCAGGTGATCTTTTTATTGATCTTAAACTGTATAACGTGGTAGATATTGAAAGCGTTCCATCTCAGGATCGATGGGAGAAAGCATTGGTTAGTGTTAAGTATCGCGTGGATTCCAGTTCAAATATAGTAAACGGAATAAATAAGATTCTAAAACTTTGTAAGGACGACTTTTCAGAGGAGGGAACGTTCTTCCCAGATAAAAAAAGTCAATAATCCTAACAGGGTTTTAATTACATTTTAGCTAAACCCAGTCTATTTCAGTGTTAATCGGTAAAATGCGTCATAGCTCGATATTTTGTTCAGTATGTGACATTAGTGTTCCAAGTAAAGCCTTTTCTGCTCACTTACGGACTAACATGCATAAGAATAATAATTCCATTCAGTTAACTCAGGATTTTGAAAAAATAAGCAGTGCTTTTCGTAGCAGGATAGCATCATACAGAGTGCGAGGCCCTGAGAGTAGCCTCCATGAAACACCATCTAAGTTTCTGTGCGCTCTCCGCAGGCATGTCCAACATATTCTCGAAGCGAGAAGGGCTGCTTTTGGATCTATAAAAGTTAGCTTTGAACTGTTTGCTGAATTTTGTTTACCGAAAAATGAAACATGTGAAATTAAATCATTCGCCACGCAAAATATCATTTTACATCAAAGTTACGAGTTTAAAGAAATATTTTCAACCCTTTTGAGTACATTGAGCACAAAAATTGATGAATTCCAAGAACGGGACAGTGGCTGGTGTTTTCTACGAAATCTATATCTGGAGGTAAACATAAACAAATATAATCCTCTCAGAGCATCTAGATTTATAGAATTACCAAAAATGATAAAACATCGAAGAGCTTGCATAAATATTAGAAACAATGACGATTTCTGTTTTTTATGGTGTATAGTTGCTGCGTTATTTCCTGCACAAAAAAATCATGATCGAACATCATCTTATCCGCATTTCGAAAATATTCTCATCACAAAAAACATGACATTTCCTGTTGGTCTCTCTGATATCAAAATATTTGAGAAAAATAACCAAAAAATAAGCGTTAATGTGTATGGATTAAGAAAAAATGAAGTTGTTGGACCATTATACAAAAGTAAGACGAAACGTAAACATCATGTTAATTTGTTGATGTTGGAAAATGGTGATCAATCGCATTATTGCTTAATAAAAAATTTAGGGCGTCTTTTAAAAAGTCAGTTAACGAAACATAACGGAAAAATATTTTTTTGTGAAGAATGTTTAGTATTTTTTTACACCGCAGACAAATTAAATAATCATGTTTGTGGGGGAGTTGCCACAGTATTACCTGACAGTGGCACACATATCCAATTCAAACATTTTGAAAGAATGCAATTAAATCCGTATGTCGTGTATGCCGATTTTGAATGTATATTACAACCAATAACAGGTGATGAATTAAATTCAAATTGTACTACCACATTACAAAAACACGTTCCAGCTGCCTTTGCATATTATATTGTGTGTTCTTATAATAGTTCTCTGAACAAATTTGTTACTTATCGTGGGCCAGATTGCGTTAGTAAATTTATTTCCCATCTAAAAAGTGATGTAGCAAAGATTAAAAAAATATATGATAACCCTGCACCACTAAAGCTCACAGAGGAGGAGGAAAAACAGTTTAAAGAGGCGAAATATTGTTTTCTATGTAATAAATTGCTTTTAGGCGACGCTGTTAGAGATCATTGTCATCTAACAGGCCGTTTCAGAGGCGCTTCTCATGCGTTCTGTAATCTTCAATTTCGTTTACCAAAGTTTGTCCCAGTATTTTTTCATAATTTATCAGGCTATGATTGTCATTTGTTTATTCGTGAGTTAGGTGAAATGCCTGGTAGGTTAAAGGTCATAGCAAAAAATAAAGAAATTTATATTTCTTTTACTAAGTTTTTCCACATAGATAAAGACGAATTTGTGCCTGTACGTTTTGTTGATTCTTTCAAATTCTTAGGAACTAGCTTAGAAAAACTAGCAGCTGATTTAAATAATGAAGACTTTGTTCATTTACGAAGTTTTTTTCCTGATCATGACCAATTCGCGCTACTTAGAAGTAAAGGCGTTTATCCTTATGAATTTATTACTTGCTGGAATACTTACGAGGAGAAAAAACTACCACCACAGCATTGTTTTTACAGCTCAATAACCGATAACATTATTTCTAATTCTGAGTATGACCATGCTAGACATGTTTGGAACGTATTTAATGTAAAGACATTGGGCGAGTACACTGACCTCTATCTTAAATCAGATGTGTTGTTATTGGCTGATATATTTGAAAACTTTCGGCATACCTCTATGTTAAACTACAAACTAGATCCTGCTTTTTACATGACAGCCCCATCTTTAAGTTTTGACGCAATGTTACTTATTACCAATGTCAGACTAGAGCTCATAAATGATCTTGAAATTATTCGAATGATTCAAAAAGGAATTCGTGGTGGTGTATGCCTTTGTTCAACTAGATATGCGCAAGCTAATAATAAATATATGGCAGACTATGATGCGTCTGTTCCGGATTCATTTTTATTTTACATTGACTGTAATAATCTATACGGGTTTGCAATGTGCAGTTATTTACCTTTTGCCGATTTCAAGTTAATGAGCGAAGAGGAAATTGAAAAAACGAATTTTCTACAAGTCCCAGATAATAGTCTCCACGGTTACATATTAGAAGTAGATTTAGAATATCCCGAATACCTACACAACTTACATAATGACATCCCATTTTGCCCACAAAAATTTGTACCTCCTGGGTCTAAAAATTCTAAACTGATTCCGAACTTATACGATAAATATGAATATGTTATTCATTATGTGCATTTAAAAACATGTGTGAAACATGGTTTAGTATTAAAAAAAATACATAGAGTCATACAATTTAAACAAAGTCGATTTATACAGCAGTATATTGACTTAAACACTCAGTTGAGAAAAAATGCTAAATCCGAATTCCAAATGAACTTTTATAAACTTCTCAATAACAGTCTTTTCGGAAAAACCTTAGAATCATCAGAAAACAGAACAAATTTGTTAGTTAATCAATGGACTGATACTATGAACAAAACGAAGAAAAAAACAAGTGCAGAAATATTAATAGCTCGTCCTAATTTTCATAGTGCTAGTGTGTCACCGAAAATTTAGTTGCAATTCAAATGAATCCAGAAATTATTATACTCGACAAACCAATTTACATTGGATTTACTGTACTAGAAATATCCAAATCTCACATGTACAACTTTCACTATTCTCAAATGAAACCATTCTATGGAGAAAATCTTAGTTTGTGCTATAGTGACACCGATTCATTTTTGTATTTAATAAAAACAAATGATTTATACAGAGATTTAAAATTAAATTTTGATCGTTACCTAGATACAAGTAATTACCCAGCGAACAATATATATGACATATGCCAAAAAAACAAAAAGGTGCCCGGGCTATTTAAAGATGAGCTAGGAGGTGAACTAATTCTTCAGTTTGTAGGACTTAGGTCAAAACTATATTGTATCAAAACCCAAGAAAAACAGATAAAGAAAGCAAAAGGTACAAAAAAACATGCGGTAAGGGATCTTCGATATAGTGATTATGAAAATGTTTTATTTAATAAAGAATTGGTACGTAAAAAGAACTCCATATTTAAGTCTATAAAGCATGAAATTTACACGCAAGCTCTTAATAAAGTAGCTCTATCTTCGAATGATGACAAGCGAGTCATATTAAAGGACAATATTCACACGCTTTCTTGGGGACATGCTTCGTTTTTATAAATATATTACTAATTTAAAGACTGGGTTTAGCTATATCATATTTAGTTAAATCTAAATTCTATGATATCGAGCAAAATGTTAAGTAACAGAAGAGTCTACTATAAATTTTGTATTCTACTATAAGTTTAAACGTGTGTTAGAATTTTTAAGTCACTACTACTTGTACTAAACATGTCTCATCACTTTGATTCTTGTAAAGGTGTATTCTTTAAGGACATGAATCTGGATAAAATACTTATTAACTTGTTACTTTTTAAGTAGTAAATACGTTTGTATTTTTTAATTTTGAAATAAAGCTGTCGAATTTGATTTATTTGTAATTATTGAATCCTGTTTCCATTTCAGTATTTCCTATAGTTTCTCTATTGAATGATGAGTTTATGCAGATCCGCGATAAAACATAAAATAATTATTTTATAAACTCATCAGTCAATAAAAACAAAATAGTAATATTAAAAAAAAGAAAGATATATTCCATTATAACATTTATTTATACAATGAAAGTTAATTACAATTCACTAATTATTTTCGTTCCTATCTAAATACCATTTTTTAATACATACAACATTTTTTAACGCACATTTCTTTTTATGATATACACAATTATAAGTACAATCTAGCACACAATATTTTCTATATAGCTCTAGTAAATTAGGTACTCCTTTTTCAGCCAAATCTAATATAGTACAGTCCGAACATAAGTCTTTAACCCATTCAATTTTTTCCAAACCCTTCACAAAAATCGTCTTGTCCTTTATGTGATTAACAATAAATCGTTTAAATTCACTATAATCAATATAACCTTCATGCCACAGTATACCTAAATGTTTTTCGATCCATCGTGTCTGCCTCTTTTCACTTTCTGTTAATTTTGAAAATGGGAAGGGTGGTTTTATTAAAAACACTTGTGTGTATTCCAACGTGCTGTATGCAAATTCTTTAACAATAAACTCATTTTCCGCGAATTTAAAACCCTGGAGGTCAACAAACAGATAGTGCACCATTTATGAAATTTTGCGGGTAATATTGCTAAGCGGTTTATATTCTACAATACTGTCATTCAAAATAAGACAATAAGCTGAAGTAAGGTCAGGTAAATCTGTTTCACATTCAAATTCAACTCTAACATCCACGGACCCTGTTTTTAAGGTTTCGTTTTGTCGAGAACAGTCGATAACAAATAGAGGTGCAATATCTTTATACTCTTGAGGTGACAGCAACGGCGCTTGGCTACGGTTGTAATAAGACTGTTGGAAATTGGAATACTGTTCGTATAATAAAGCAAACTTTTCTGATGAAAAACTAGCATTCAAGTTTTCGTAGGGAAAATAAGTGCAATTTAAAAACACTTTTACGTCTTTCAAATTACAGTGATCGAAACCAGTTGCATCTTTGAGAGCATCATTTTTTCTGTTCGTTTTGAATCCAATTATAACATATCGCGGTTTTTCTATTTGAGATGATGTTTTGATGGCCCATGAATGTTTTGATGTTTTAGGTAAAAGTGGATATTCGTACAAGTCCCAATTCCTAAAGGCCATTTGAATAACTTGATCTTTTTCCAAATGTTTCAATAATCTCAATCTTTCTCGATCAGAAACCTTAATATGAGGCATACGCCAGACTATCTTAGATATAGTAAGGTTATCTACATATTCATTTGTATTCAGTTTTACGCTATTCAAAGTCGTGTTGGAGCGTAGGAGCACCAATTCGTGCTTGCACGAAATTACTATCTTGCCATACATTTCACAGAAACCAAGAATATTTTTTAACGGAATAGAGACTGAAAATGAACCATGTGTATTTTTAGTGCCTTTGATATCCCATCCCCACTGCTTTGACATTGATGATTCAAGTTCATTCATGGATATGAGAGATTTCATTGTTGTAGTGACCCCAGCATTCTTAATTCTATCTATTTCAATGCCATTCAATTCATACCTAATATCTTGAAACAAATGAAGAATTGGGTTGTTTGTGAAAAGTACACTCTTCACTTGCTGTTTCGTATCTCTGTTGAATACAGCAATTGAGCCCTCTATGTATAAAGTACTTTCTGACGGTAGGACATACAGATCTTGTTGATTAATAGGTATACGAATTTCATCATTTAAATTAAAACTTGTAACGTATGGCTTATACGAATGATATTCAAAACTTTCTATGGAGTTGTCGAAACTGAAACTATCTGTTACTGATAATACACTCATTTTAATAAACCTATTATTTTTAAGAACTGTTTATTTTCACTTGTAAGTTGTCCTTTAGGTGTTATTTTCTTGGCAGCACGAAGAGTACTAGTAGTTTTCTTGCATGGGTTCACGCTTTTATTAAAGACTATCATTTTTACGAAGATGTAAATATATTTGAATTTCTTCACCACGTAAATTTACCAAATGATTCTTTTCATCTAAAATCCTTATTTTAAGAGAGCTCAAACTTTTTTGAGTAACAGGAAAATAGATAACGTTTTTAGGTGTTTCTATAATTCTGTAACCAGGCGGTACATTAGGTACAAACTCATGAATTATATGACTAGGTTTCCCGTTTACAAAAGATCCGCTCACGATATCACATTCAACTCGAACTATGGCTGTTGACAGAATGGATACCGGCAAAGCGGACTCAGTTAATATATCTGCCGAAACAGTTTCTTTCCCGAAACCAAGAAGCCTACCAATAGAGTCTTCTTTATTGAAGTGAACGTTTTTAGAACACAATATAGAGGTTTTTAATGTGTTATTGTTGCATGTCAATGTAAAAGAACAATCTGTCAGTTGACTTTTGAGGTAATCTTCAATATCTTGCAGTTCATATGAGCCTTCAGGTATTTCTACTTCTCCATTTTCACCATAATAAAACTTATTACTTCTCTTGTCTATATTTGGTATCGAATTAAAAGTTGACAAATATAGTAACCCACATTCATAATCACCATCTAATTCTAAAGCAGGTGAGTGATTTGTTAAAAGAGAGGAGGAGCAACCAGTTATAGACAAAGTAAAAGACATTGCGTGAATGTTACATTTTTTATTGATCAGGCGCTTTTAAATGGTTACACCAAAACTGTTTCAGGAATTTTAAACATAAATGTCCACAATTAACAGTATTAAACTTTTGGTAAGTGGTATAATTATATGAAATGCTACAGTGTTTTAAATAATTTATTAATTCGAGCGGTGGTTGAAGATCACCATAACTATTAAAATATTCACAATACTTGTTTACTTTGACATAGGCTACCCAGTGAGTTCCTTGGTTTTCTGAACTATCTAAATTTATGATTGCACATTCTACTTTTTTGGCACGTCTAGGTAAATTATCTCTCATATAAACTCCTCGAAAATGAGGTATATCAGATGAGTGTTTTAAAATGTCAATATTTGAAAGAGCGCGTCTGGGTAACCTCTCATTTAGTTTTTTGAAATTTTCAAACATAATCCTTTTCCATTTTTATATGGTTTAATGTGTAACCCTTTTCCTAACGCAATAGATTCCATCATCTTGTTATGCCTCTCTGATCAAACTTTTTCTTGCGGCTTTGTAGTCACCTACAGCTTTAGCGATTCCAGCAGCTCCTCCTGCTAATGATCCCAATGCAGACAGCCCAGCAAAAATAGGTATTAACGGTAAGAGGCCTCCAGTTTTAGGAATTGGTATAAGACGAGGTATCCGTACCTTAGCATTGGTATTAAAAACTTTTTTTGCGGCAATAAGTGCGCGATCAATTATATTACAACCTTTTGTTTTTGGTTTCATTTTTAATTCAGTACGAATCTTAGACACAAAACGTTTAAAAGGTTTTATACCTGCACCAGCCTTTATTTTAGATTTCATTACTTTGCTAACTAACCACGAAGCAATTTTTTCTCCTGTTCCTGCATCTTTCGCCTTTTTTCTTTGTTTCGCCATTTCATATAGTTCTAAATCGGCACGATGTCTATCAGCTAAATCAGAATATCTATCATATGCTATGTCGTGTTTCATACACGCCTTATCTAGCGCATTAATTCCTTTATCGCCTCTTTGTAACCTTTTGTGCAATTTTGTTCCCGGACCGCAATAGTTATAACCAGGTAAGTGTAATTCAAATGGTAAATTATTAATAGCGCTGTTTAAGAGTCCTCTTCCTTTCATGTCCCGTAATATAATAATACCGTCATTGATGAGAATGTATATAAATATAACTAAACAACGGCATTTTTATCAATCCAACTGTTTTCGCTATCACTAAGCCCTAACCATTTAACATACAACTTTCTACCCTTCTTTTTAATAACCCTTTCTACGAGGTAAACGTTTGGATGATTGGTTTTCAGAAGTTCTTCTTCATAAAATGTACCGAGTATAGTGTTTCTACGTTGGTCTTGAATATGATACGTAGCAGGTTGAGTGCGATTCACATGTTTAATAGTGAAAAGTTCAGTTGACCAATTAGGTGTATAACCTTTGTGAAAGGCGCTTTTATACTTGCTAATGCGTACACAATCTCCTACATTGAATTTGTTTAATTTATAACGCAAATTAGATTGCGAATTTTCAATATTTTTTGATACCTGTATTTCATTATCAATATTTACATCAATAGGTTTATATTTGATTGTGCTATGTACAGTTTGATTATAAGATTTTACTACATCGTCTAACGGTTTCCCAACCCATTTATAATTACCAACTAAACTGAAATATTTATAGAGTTTGAACTTAAGTGTTTTTATCAGCCTTTCAACAATAGATGCCTTCTTAATTGAATAAGTTGAATAATGATTTACTTTTAGTGATTTTAAATAGCAATCAAATTCATGATTGTAGAATTCTTTTCCTAGGTCTGTTTGTAAATTTTTAGGTCTTCGTTTAGATGTTTTTATTATAAATTCGAATGCATTTTTGACTTCAATTTTAGTTTTAGACTTAATAGGTACACACCATGCATACTTTGAAAAAGTATCAATGACAGTTAAAATATATTTATATCCTCTGTTAACCGTATGTAGCTTTTGTAAATCAATTAAATCAGCTTGCCATAAATCGTCAATTCCTTTTAGTACAACCGATCGTCGCTTAAAATTTCTTCGCGCTGATCGATGGATCTCGTTCACTATTTGTTGTTTTATCATTATTTAATTGTTTAAAGATATCATCTGTCTCCTTCTTCGTGTAAAAGTTCAGTTTTAACTGACTTGCGAGTTGATGAATTTGGTTATTTATTGTGTTAATCAAAGAATCTATATACTTCTTTTCGTATATGTTTTGAATACATTCGTCAACGTACTGCTTGTTAACAGCATCGTCAGAAGACAATGGTTTGACAACCCCTTTTAATCTTAAAGATTTTAAATCAAAATGTCCTGCTTCTGTTCGAAGCAAAGCCTTGTACTTGAGCTCAGAGATTTCACCAGCACGCAAGCGTTTATGAACATGGTGACCAAATTTATCTATATTCATTTTTATACTTGAAAGTCAGACTTCGACTGATGTAAAAAAGAAGAGTATTCATTTATATATTATTTATTAAGCCTGCTTCACGTAATTCTTCAATGATAGATATGATTTCGTTATCTAACCCTGTATTGCCAGCGTCGCGCGATGCAATAAGCAGTTTTAATCGTTCTACTAATTCGTTTGGGTCATCCCAATACACATATGAGATGTCTCTTTTAATTTTTTTCATTGACGGCAAACCTTCACCGGATACATACAATTCTTCACTTACTGTACGTTGTTTGGTTAATTTGAAAAGAGGCCTTATAACATACAAATATTTCATGCCCTTGTTACTTTTTATTGGCTTATTCGGATCGAAGTCACGTCTATGTGCATTAGTTTTCAATAACAATGTTTTATATAAGCGTTTATCATCTTCAGTTACTAATTCTAAGTCAGGTACTTTCTTGAACAATAAATCGTTTAAACCTTGCGTTAAGGAATAGCTTTCTCCGCCTATCGTGAGTGTGTCATCATTCACAGAAATTGGACAAGATCCAAGCATTAGCTTACCACGCTCATTTCGTACACCAAATGGAATGTTCATATTAAAATATTGTTTTTGCCAAGCAGGATCTTCGCGAGGAGAAGCGTACGAGTCTGACGTTCTAAATGAAGCATTATTTGTTGTGTCAGAATCACTTTGATTGTCATTTTCATGAGATATAGAATTTCCGTCATTTAATTCATTTTCACTATAACTTGATTCCGATGATTTTCTCAGTAATGTTTTATTATCAAAACTTTCTTTCATTCCATCTTCGGAAGGACTATATTTCAATGTTTTTACCGACTTGTTCCATTTAAACCTTTCGTTACCAAAATCCGTATCACTTATGTTCAGATTGTTAGCATTATTATTATTTTTTACCATTTCATTAAGTGGGACTGTGATTGGTTTCAACATTGATTCCAGCATTATATTATCGTTTGATTTGACATCACGAATGAGCTGAACTTTTTTTCTTATTGCTTGAGCAGATTGAAGTACTTTTTGTTTAAATAATTTCTCTTCGTTTATTTTATGTTTTATGTCCGAACTATGCGGTTCCATTTTAAGTAATAAGTTTTTAAATTAAATACTGTGCTTATATATCCAGTTAATCTAGCATGATAAATGTATCAAAGCCTTTCCTATAACATCCAGAATTTCTTTTACAATCTTTATTTATAACTAAGAAATCGAACGGTAGGTTCCATACTTGACCACACATTTCACGAAACTGGGACCACGACATATCACTTCCTACATGTTCATCATAAACATGTTTCAAATTGTGGTGTAGTCACACCCTAATAACTCAGCTGATCACAGCTGATACACATCTGATGGAAACTTAACTAATATTAACCTTTGTACCTTTTCTCAGAACAAAGGAATGCGAGAGACCTTGATATTGATTCCAAGAAGATAGTATTACCATATGTTCTATTTCGCATACCAAACTGTTAGTATAAAAGCAGTGTAATTGTTACTCAATAAATCAGTATTAAATCAGTATTACTTCAGTATTTCCTCGAGTCTCGTCTTATCATTATTACCCGTAACGCGCCACATCTCATGGCTACCCTGCCAGGCGGGCTGCCACAGGCAGCCCTGAATTAGTGAACAAGTGCCAGAACCAAGATACTGAGAGCAGGTCACTTCATCAGCGACCCTGCAAGAGCACCGCACGTCTCATGGCGACCCTTTCAATGCCGAACAACTAAGTGGAGGGCGCCTCTCATGGCGACCCTTCCAGTGCCGAACTACTAAGAACAGGTCGTCTCATGGCGTCCAGACGGTCTGCTCAAGGCAGCCCTGATATAGTCACCAACGTCAGCCGCTTCAGCACCGCATTGCCAACGTTATTAGAGGAAGAACCAAGTGTCAGTGCGGCTTTGTGCCGTACTGGCGGCGCACTGCGCCAGCCATCCAGCTCCACTACGCTACGCCAGCCAGTCAGATCCACTGCGCCAGCCAGCCAGCTCTACTGAAGCCGAACAAGCCAGAGCAGAGCGTCGCCAGCACCAGCCGCGCCGCCGCTCAACAGCCCAGCTGTTCAACAGCTGATACCACACAGATGACTTCAGGTCCATAAAAGCCAGACAGCTGATCACCAGCTGACCATCAATCCACGTGAAGAAGTAATTAATTAAGGTACTTATAAAGCTTTTACTACAATGTAAGTAGTATGTTTAAAAAAATATTTAACTATTGAGTGACGTAGATTTTTTTTTTTAAAGTAAAATTTTAATTAATAATAAAGAACGATAATAATTAATTTTATCAAATTGTTAAAAAAGTAATATTTTTTTAATCTAATAATGTGTAAACTTTATGGTATTAAACCAATTTATGTTATAAATAATTAAGTAAATAAGAAATAATGCCGCTTGATGACGAGGTAATAATATGATTAAGATTTACAAATCTAAAAATAGCAACCAACAGTCCACCTGTACAACAACATCTGGACTTCTCGAGTTACAATACGTTCACGATACACACAGACGTATCGAGCAAAAATATAGGATCAGTTTTATCAAAATAAAAATAGATTCCCAGAATATAAAAATAAAATATTAAAATAATATACTAGAATGTTGAATAGTGTTAAAATAATGATAATAAGGATTCCAACTATGACAGGTCTGATCAACCAAGAATAGTGGAAATTCTTAAAAACCAAATAATTTACCAGAATTAAGTAAGTTTCAATAAACGAGATTATGACAAAATAATGAAACAAACAGACTGTATTACCAGTCAGAATAATAATATTTTATGCTCGCCATCCTTACTAATAGTGTGTCGAATCTAGTACTCAATCGCGTACGGAACGAGCTTTCCCCGCGAGAGAATTAGGTGTGTTTTGCAAGGCACAATAAATAAAAATGTATGCATATGGCATACTATATAATGACGACACCGCGTGTATTATTAGCTACGAGTATAGCTCAATATATAAATAAATGAAAAACCGGGTACGGATCCCGAGTATGTATAATTAAAGGTGTCAAAAAGTAAGTGATAACGATGACAGAGGCGAGTCATAAAATCATATTAAACGACTTTCATTATTTGTCTTTGAGTGCTTATTAACTGAGCGCTCCCGTGCTTTGCAATGCACGTTAGGCCATTTATCCAACAGCTGTCTATGATAGCAGTTGTTAAGCCAAGTTAGAGGCTTGAGAATTACTAACAGTCAAGATGCCCACTTACTTCACAAAGCCTAATTGAAATAAGGTCTAGTTTCCCCTCAGGTTGGAAGGTCAGATGGCAGTCGCTTCCGTAAAAACTAGTGCCTACACCAAATCATGAGATTACGTAGGAGGATGATTATGACTAAGGAAATCGTGTCCCGCCGCAATCAGTGGTAAACCCGAGAGGTGCCAGTGAGCGAGTAGGTAGATACATAATTATTAGCAAGGTACACCAGAAATACAAGGCAGGCAGCAAATCCTTGAAACCTTGAACATGATTCGATCGAGCATCAATCGTGCAAGTTCTTGGACACATAGTATAATGTAGTGTTAAAAGCACTGTCTGAAAGGTATATACCTACCTCTAAATGGTATTTACGCGCGCTTATGTATACAATTTATGTATAAAATCCTTGTATTACTGAGTTATAATTAAGGGTCGGCCGGCCATAAAATAATGCATGCCGTGTACCTTAGCAAGCTTAGCAAGCTTAGCAAGCTTAGCAAGCTTAGCAAGCTTAGCAAAAAGTGATGCAAAATTGCACACTTTATGTCACAAGTAAAATACTAAGTGACAATTTAAAAAAATATATATAATTATGACGTCTAAAAGAGAAAAATGAACTTGCAAGTCACAATGACTATTTTTGAAGGGTATAAAAAATAATAATAATGACAAATATTGATGTGCACAAAATATTTGTTATTATGTTCACAAACAAGAGAAAAAACGACATCATACAACGTCGTAAACACAAATTAATAATGGTAGCATAAATGTATACCATAATTTATGTCCTATTTAAAAAATAAATGAAAATATATAACAAACAAGCGTCGTCATCAAAGCGTGCATTCAATTCCAGTTATATTATAAAGGTAAAGAAAATTTGTATCTTTAGATTTAGTTTAGTTTTGATTTGTTTACTGTATCCGTTTTAATAAATATTTCTCATTCTGTTTGGAAAAATATAATGTCAAAAAGTAATATGAGATTTCTTTGATTTCTCGTAAATAATATAAATTTAGAAATAAGTTCATTTATATTTAGTTTTATTATTTTTCCATTACTTTTTCCGAATAAATGTATTACCTTATAGTACTATTAATAAGTGTAAAAAAAAAAAAAAAAAAAAAAAACAATGTTTATTTAAAAATTGATATTACGATGCTAAAAGGATTATGTCGATCCATCTGATCGCATACCACCTACCATATAAGGAACGAGAAATGTAAACATTGTAAGTAGTATTAAGATACATTAAGAAACCATGTATACCATAGCCTTAAGATTAGTTAAGAAACCATGTAAACCATAGACATAAGTTAATTAAGTTTACTATAGCCAAAAAATAGTAGTTATGTATTTTACTATTTTTTGTCTCAAAAAAACGGGGAAGCTGTGGTGTAGTCACACCCTAATAACTCAGCTGATCACAGCTGATACACATCTGATGGAAACTTAACTAATATTAACCTTTGTACCTTTTCTCAGAACAAAGGAATGCGAGAGACCTTGATATTGATTCCAAGAAGATAGTATTACCATATGTTCTATTTCGCATACCAAACTGTTAGTATAAAAGCAGTGTAATTGTTACTCAATAAATCAGTATTAAATCAGTATTACTTCAGTATTTCCTCGAGTCTCGTCTTATCATTATTACCCGTAACGCGCCACATCTCAAAATTAATATCATCTTGTTTAAAAAGAATAATTAAATTAGCATTATCTCTTATTAATTGTTTAGGTATTTTACTATACGTTTGATTCAAATAGAAGCTATCTATATTTTTATGCCTTCCCATTGCAAAGTAATCTCGTATATTATTTTGATTTTCACACGCAACATCATCAAATATCATGATTGAATTAATGTTGGCTGCATGGGGGCTTACAATTTCATCATTTTCACTATATTTTTGAAACGAAACTGATGGAACCAGCTTTAAAACTTGCTCTAGAAATTGATACATAGGTTGGAATAATGTTTTGGAGTATACATAAACATTTTGAAAGCGTAGACCTTGTTCGTGTAGCAGCAAACCAACAATTAAATTAGTTTTGCCACAATTCGATGGACCGCATATTATACAGCGAATAGTGTCAGGTAAAAGTGATCCATGCCGAAAACAGCGTTTATTGGACGAAGAACAAACGATATCCAACTGCAATCTCTGAGGTTGTTTTACAAACTTCATGTTTCAGCAAAGAAGACGTGTTGCCAACAGTAAAGTTTTGACATAAATGACACTATAAAGTTGAAAAACACAACTTGTACCTGATTGAGCGTTCTACATCATTATGGATAACCTGAAAACCCGATTGGGAGTTTCAAATCAATGATAAACTGTAAACCCGATTGAGCGTTCTAAATCATGGATAACCTGAATATGAAATTACATCGTAATTATTGGGAGTTTCAATCTCACGAAGACATAAATGACACTATAAAGTTGAAAAACACAACTTGTACCTGATTGAGCGTTCTACATCATTATGGATAACCTGAAAACCCGATTGGGAGTTTCAAATCAATGATAAACTGTAAACCCGATTGAGCGTTCTAAATCATGGATAACCTGAATATGAAATTACATCGTAATTATTGGGAGTTTCAATCTCACGAAGATTAACTCAAAAACCGATTGGGAGTTCTAAATCATGGATAAACTGTAAACCCGATTGAGCGTTCTAAATCATGGATAACCTGAATATGAAATTACATCGTAATTATTGGGAGTTTCAATCTCACGAAGTGAGTTGAAACTCCCAATAATTACCTACTCATATGATCCAGGCCTGGCCACGGGTACCCCTCATCCCACGCCCTTAGTCTCATGCCTGGAGCAAAAGCTGTTATAAGCAGCTGTTAGGCAGCTGTTGGCTGTGCATCTGTGAAAATTTCAACTGTCTAACTATCACGGTTCTCGAGATATAGCCTGGTGACAGACGGACAGACAGACAGACGCACAGCGGAGCCTTAGTAATAGGGTCCCGTTTTACGCTCTCGGAACTCTAAAAAAGAAAATAACTGTGGCGGTTATGGTTAGGCTAACCGTAGCTTAATCTTAGAGGTATAGTCGTCGATACGTATTATTAAGTACTATATAATCATTCTTTAAGATAGAAGCAATCACACGCCCTGCCATCCAATAAAGCAAAGCTTTTTAATAATCCAATCTAACACAATATCACACGGCTAGATAGGATATGTGCACGGCACATCGCATGCCCCCAACACATTTCAGAAGGACCGATATAGCGCAAATAAAAAAGTATTCCATTCATGCACATTCCACGAGAATGACGAATAACACAATTCCTGAAATGCTCCTTAAAATGCTACGAACCCGAATTTTATCTAACAATTTTTCATGTCTTGGGCGAAATTCTTCGAATGCCCCTTCATTATATCGTCTGCAATCTGCGATTGAAAATCGAATTAAGGCGATATATCGATTGAAAGAGACACCCTTTGTTTTTCGCTCACGACAAAACGGGATGCAACCCTCTCCGAGAATGGCTTTTTAGACAAATCTCGTTAAATATCTGACTGTGTGCAGGTTTATTAAATTTCCTCTTGTCAGTACCTAGATGAGGTAAAATACCATCATATTAACTTAATCGTGTCTTTTAATAATGCGTTGTTTTAGTAGGCTGAGGAAAAAAAGGAAAATATAGACTCGACTTTGGATTTATTTTCTATCGAGGAAATTTTAAGCAATCATGTTTCGCTATTGTCAGTACCACAATCATATAGTCAAGAATCATATATCTGAAAATCAGCCCCTACTGTTTGCTAGTCTGGACAGGACAGCGTTGCAAAGTCTCCAAATTTCTCAGTGTAGCGCCTTAATTTCCGTGTCTTTTTCCTACCCTCTTTACCTATTTTATGAAAATCCAGTTTTACATTTGGAATTGATCATGAGATCTCAAAAGCCTTGAAATTAAAACTATTTATAGAACTAATTGAAATTTGACTATTTTAACTATCAAAACTCATTTATTAAACTGATTTTCCGATACAAATTATATGAAGGTAACCTACTTCTCTTCAGTAACTGTGGACTCAATGTTATGCGAAAGCATGTGAGGCGACCGTCCTAAATGTGTTGAGCATTTTTTACATCATAAAACCATTTGGACGTCACGCCACTGACGAGTGGCTATTTAAATGTTATGTGACATATTTTATGTCACGTATGTAACGTTTAAGTACCATATAAAATTCCGTTGTTTCGGCGTCTCGCCTTTGTCCTTGTGAAATGAAAGTATTACCACAAGAAAAATTATGAATGTAACTTTAATATACTGAAATAGGAAATATACTTAGTTGATATTACTTTATTTTGAAATCGAAAGAAAAAAAAAACAAATACTTAGTTGATATTACTTTATTTTGAAATCGAAAGAAAAAAAAACAAATACTTAGTTGATATTACTTTATTTTGAAATCGAAAGAAAAAAAAACAAATACAATTTTTAACCCCCGACGCAAAAAGAGGAACCTTCTCACTGTTTTTTTCGACAGTTTTTCTCACTTAGCGGTCCCACAACGCGACGTGCTTGGAAAATAAAAATATTTGAACTTACATAATATATGTGACGATAATAATTATAATAGATTTAAAATATTATTTGTTAATTTTCAGAGTTAATTTTTTGTGTCGGGGGGTTTTATAATTTTTAATTTTACTTTTATTGAAAAACATAAATTCTATTGGATGAATATTCCTTATTTCCTTTAATAGGTCTTTGGGCAGCAGGAGGCTATAGACCAACCACCTTAATGATTTCCCGCCTTTGACGGAGCAGGGGTAAGAGGAGAGACGTCAAAGGGTAGCGGATGGGTAGCGGGCAGCGGGCCCCTGCCTTCCGCTACCCTTCCGCACGGTCGACCTAATATTTTAAACAAAAAGTACCATCAGAATCAGAATTATTTATTCGTGACAATACACAACAAAAGGCAAAAAATAAAATAAAAAATGATAAAACAGTAAAACAAGGTATTGCACGAAATGGTTCCATCTCAGCATGTGCTGGCGCCACCATCACTCACCATGAGCCTCAGACATATTGAAATATAACCAATATTAATATATTGGTCGACCTATATTATAGTTTATGTCACCTCACCCTAAACGTGATATATTTGGGAGCTTTCGTGATTTTACTCACCAAAATCAACAAACACAACACAAGTAGTACTTAACTATTGACTGAACATGTTGATCTAAAGTGCAATAAAAATCCATCCATCCGTTATTATACCTTCTTAAGTTTATTTTAGCTGGCCGAGTTGCCTCAACTTAATCAGTACAAAAAGCGACTTTATTTCCTATGCTAGAAGATACAAAATCCAACACCAATTCTGTTAAATATCGGCCAGCACAAAAGATCTCCACTGTTCACCACATTACAACTAACTTTCCGTCAATGCGTCCCAAGCGTGCCGTCGGTACGATTGTCCACCAAACCGACCGAGGAGAAACGACGGGGGTTTCTATGAAATTATACTTAGTTAAGCTCTTTTTTATCTGGCAGGGTAATGTGCGCGAGGGCAAATTAACCGTACACGCTTTCGACAAATGTGACAAAGTGGGCTTGGGAGTTTTGTGATTTCAATTGTTTGTTGAGTTGAGGGTCAGGGTTATGGGTAGGTACTTTAAAAAAATTATGAATATGTAAAGTTGCGCGTAGATCGTAATGTAGTATTTTACAGTACAGTTACGGGGGTGACACGCGAAGGAAAGTAAGCGCTGTGGGTAAGTATGGTATGTGTGCGTGCGCTGTTGGTACACGCGTCAACTGTTTGCGCAGGTGCGTAGCGCGTGACGTGGACGAATCGCGAGACGCGACGGTAACCCGATCGTAACCCGGCCTGTCAGCCTGGGCCTGTCAGAGACGAGGTAACTGACCTCGGTGCGGGGGGTTCGTGTCCGTTCTGTATGTAATACTATTATACTATTCTGTGGTACAGTACAGCGCTTTTATCTCACGAACGCAGCCATAGTTGTAGTTGTTAAATATAGACGAACACATAGACAATGTGAACACATAGTTCCTACATTGACGCATATACTTATAGAAAATGTGCATGGTATATCTCAAAACACAACTATATATATCATTGATTGCTTCGTACGTGCCGCATTTCGGTAAATAAAAACATAATGTATTTAATAATTGCGGATTATTTTGTAGATTACAGGAAAAATAAAAAATCTTGATGTCCCAAAAAGAACGCAATATTTGAATTTAATAAAAAACACATTTTTTTACTGCATCTTTTGTATTTAAACATTAATATCATAGGGTTATTTATGAAATGGCATATCAGGCAAATACCCAACGACTTTGCTGGCACATACGAATTCTTTATTAGGACTTTTGGAATAGACCTTTGACTTAAAATAACCCCATAGAAAGAAATCTAATGGTGTCAAATCACATGACATAGGGGGCCAATTCTGCTACCGAAACGAATCAATACACGAAAATTGTACGAAATTTGCGAGATATCGTAGCCAAATTTTCATTATTTTTTGTTCAAGAATAAAAATGAGTTGTTCTCTCAAGTAGTGTGATAAATTTTTAAAAACCCTAAGCTATCAGCTGTCAAATAGTTTATTTTTAGGGTTATAC
This sequence comes from Cenopis cana, assembly GCA_951800055.1. NCBI lineage: Eukaryota > Metazoa > Arthropoda > Insecta > Lepidoptera > Tortricidae > Cenopis > Cenopis cana. The sequence goes on along the minus strand of OX637476.1, from coordinate 20,603,076 downwards.
CAGCACTATTATGCAAAAATGCAAATTTAAATATGTTGCTTCCTTTTGGGACATCTTTTACTTTTAGTCCCCGCACAGCTATAAATAGCTTTTTATTTTTTTTCATTTCATACTAAATATCGAATTCAAACGATATAATTTATTAAATAAGACTATTTTCATTTAAAATTTATTAACTTTTAGTACCTATAAAATATATTTCCAATTTTTACACACGAAACTTCATATTGCTATTCGGAAATTTGCATTTGGATAAAATGTCCTCTTCTACCTTTTCATCCTTTTTACGCCCATTGGAATAATTCAAGCCCGAAACATACTATGGCTCAATGAAACGTATTTTTTATTAACTTTGAAGACTAAATGTTTTGTATGGAAAAAAGTTTGCGTCAAAAATTTAATTTAACATATTACTTTTTACTGCCGGCTCTCCCTTTTTTCGATACCTAGTCATCAACGAGCTCAAATATGTCGGTTTTATATTGTATAGTTCAGGAGCTACTATGTATGGCCACGTGTATAATTGCATTGTCACGAAACTTACATAATTATGCCAAATTTCAGCTTGAGTGCTCAACCGATTGAGCTGAATTTAAAAAAACTGTTTTAAAATACAGATACAAGATTAGACCCAAAGATACACATAAACATTGAAGTGAAAAAATATACACAGAGACTTGAGCCTATAAATTCAGAGCTAAAGTGCCACAGACACATACTAGATTATCATAAGAAGGTTGTCTGGAAGAGATCGCTCATTAGCGATAAGACCGCCTCTACTCATCAAACTCAAACTCAAAATATTCTTTATTCAAATAGGCCTAGCAACAAGCACTTTTAAATCGTCAGTTTTATATTACATAGTTTGAATTGAATTATTCAGAGCAATTTATTGATGCAATTATAATTTAAAAAAAAAGTTGAATTGCTGTAATCTATGTGAAACAGAATATAACAAATTCACAATCGCATCGTCATTATGTACTGTTTTATGTTATTTTTGTTGAGGTTATGGAATAAAGAGTATTTGTATTGTACCATCCAAAAACAAGGAATGGAATATGGCAAACATATAACAATATACTCACTTACATTTAGCATGCAACATAGATACAATGGAGGCCAAAAATAAGGCCAAACTATGTGAGAGATTACATAAAAGGAAGGAAGTGACAAAATGACGGTAAACAAAGAAGTGTGGGGATATGTCTTCCCTACTTCTCTGTGGGTATTTTGCATCGAAAGGAATAGGGGAAAAATAAAACCATTTTTCAAATGAATGTTGCTTCACTTTGTTTCCTGTCTAATCTGACGTTTGCATACTATATAAGTAGGCAAAAAATATAAAAAACTCATACTTTGAAACAATTACTGCCACAATATACTTAATACTCTACGCGAGTAAGTATGCATAATACAACGTGCGTCTAAGGTTATGTGGAAACGAAAAAAGTTACGAAAATAATCCCCAATGTACCTAACAGGTTTTTCTGAAAATAATAAATGATTTTAAAACTTTTAATACTTGCCTAAGCCGACACAAATAAACTACGATTATTACATCGTTTTACGGCTTAAATATTGATGGTAATATTGTTGAAAACAAAATACTCATCAGATACTTAAGTAATATAAATTCTTGTGAAGTTTTTATAACAATATTGACGAGGATATTTTTAATTTTATCGTTTATCAGCTCTCAACAATATTCTAAGGAATTTTAAACAAATATCTTTATATGACATCAATATACAGGGTGTTTCCTGTAACAGGAGCAATAAATGAAATGGTAGATAATTAACCTTGCCTGTATTGAAAAAAAATTTTTTTTTGGCGCTGGTAGTTGTCCTGTATTTTATTACTTTTTCGTAGTGATATTAATAACGATTTTTTAAAAAAACCCGATAAAAAAAATTTTTTCCTAAAAAAATCCATAAATTATCCTTTTAAACTAAAAATTCTAATACTATGACGACTCATATCTTGATGCTACCTCTGAAACCGAAGTAACGGATGTGCTATTATCTCGCGGTGTCAAGATCCATTACTTGAGGGTCCTAACTTTAGATCGAATTTTCTCCAAATTGAAATAATAAATAAAATTTTTGGACACAAGGGGTTACTGCAGATGCTCTAAGGAAGCGTCCTTTTAAATATTTGCTCCTGTTACAGGAAACACCCTGTATATTACAGTATAAATACCTATACATATATAAGTACATATATAATCACGTCTATTTGCCGAGTGGTGAGCAGAGATCATGGACTTCCATTTTTTTACGATCATGACAAACTTTGTACACTTTATTTACTCATATGTCGTTGGTTTAGGGTACCTGACCATGCTTTTTATGGTTTGATAAAAAAATATTGCCTGTTCACACATGTTTATATTTTTTCATAAATTCCCCACTACCAACAAACCAATATAACTAGACCAATATAACTTGCACCTTTTCAAGAAGAAAATGCACTGTCCAGGTATTGTAATACCCTCGGCTTCATCATCACTTACCAACATAGAGATGGAGGTCAAATGCTTACCTATTCTATAAAAAAATACTCTAAATAATAATACCATTCACAACAACTTTAACAAAATTCTGTTCGCCGAGAGTAATTCCCAAGCGATTTCATTCCCTCGCCATATTAGAGGAAAAAATGTAACGTCAGGAAATGAGATTCATCTTCATTAGGCACAAGCCTGATCCAAACGGACATAGCCGAGATTCAAGGTTCCGCGGGAGTAGCGCTCTTAATAAGATTAAATAACTAGATTTACCCTGATACTGATTTAAGATCTGTTGTTGACCCAGGTCGGGCCTAGCTGAGGTTTCTTGCTGGACTCCTCTCAGCTAGGCTAGGTTTAGTGAACCGCGACTAACCTCCCAGTAGCTCGATTTCACAGACACCTCAAATTCGGTTGAAACCGCTCAACCAATCTCACATCAATTTTGTTGTAAGTAATGGAAACGGTTAGGAACCCCTGCCCTGCCCTGCCCCATTATCCGCCGAATTCGCCACTACAATAGTCTCGTTAGGGCGTCACCTCGATTGTCGCCATATTGTCTCCTCGTCTCCCACAACTTTTCAAATTTTTTCACCCTCCACTAACTTTCAATCGTTATCGTAATTTTATTCGTTTTTTGCGGCTATTGTAGATTCTGATCAGTTTTGGGCTCAAAATATTTTTATAATGTTTATGATTGGGTTTGACTAAGTGTAGCCTGCGGGGTGAATGAATGAATGAATAAATGATTTATTCACCAGAATATACAATACAGTACCTATACAATATATGTTTACATTGCGGTTTCAGTCCAGTACATTCGGCCATATCAGGCATGTGAAAATTTCAATGAGTTCTTAACCTTTGATTACGTAACATTTTCAAAAGCTTAAAACTAAATGTCGATTTTCATACAAAAAAATACAGTTAGATTTACCTTACGTACATAAGCAACGTTACGTAATCTAATTGCTGATGAAAAGTAAAGACAATAAATAGGAGATGCATGTTCACTCTCACTTGAGAGATATCAAGGGCATAAATATGTATACATGTTTGGCCCTTATTTCAATGGAATAAGGTGAAAAAGTGTATACATATTGGTGCCCTTGACTGTACATCCGTTAGTAGTGTGGGTGCCACAAGCTACGCCATCAGCCTATCGATGGTATGCGGGCCTAAGTGTGAGTTAGTCGTCGACAGTGACGTTACTTGTGTGGCGATCGGGATTGTCAGACCTCGTTTTCACCATGAGATAAAAGACATCAAGACTGCAAGTTTCCAAAAAATATTAGCGTCGGAATAAAATACAGAGGTAGAATTTAAATCTATTACATACCTGTGTTTCTTCTTATCACATCTTGGATAACAGACAGAACTTTTCACTTACCTGAAAACAAAAACAAAGAAACAAAATTAATATTGTTTGTAATTCTCCTTTGAAGAGCAATAATGCCTTATTTTCAAGCAGGTCAACCCTCTTGTCACTGCCAATTAAGACGATTGCGAATTACGTCAGCGAGGCAATATCATCTTATTAAATCCACCAAAAGTTCAGCCATCGTCATAAACACGTACAAACTAAGATAACTTAGAGCCCGGACACATGTCCACGGTACGGCGCCGCGCCGTACGTGGCAACGTACAAAGAACAAAGGCCGTAGACGGTGCCCGGTGCCGTACCGTGGACATGTGTCCGGGCCCTTATGTCTAGGGCCCGGATTTTTTTGTGCAGCTTTGACGGATTGTAGGGGGAGAAAACCACTGTTATCGATATTATCAGACTATTAGTCTATCAATGCAGTTAATTTATCTAAATAAAAAACCTTGCAAGCAAATAACTACTTCTTACCAGCGTTCTTGGCACCATGCCACGGGGGCCTTTCTTAGATTTTTAAGTTTAATTTTTACTTTTAATAGTTTAAGTTAGTTTTATAATTAGATTTTAGTTTGTAGGTTAATTTTATTTAGATATATTTTATGTTTTTATTTTATTATGTCCTTATAGTTTATTTAGTTATAAATTAAATAATGTTTAATAAAAAAAAAATGTAAATATATTATATACATATATAGTTATCACTTCTTACCTTATCAACTCTTTATAGGTAGGTCTATACTCATTTCAATAAAGCAATACGGATTAAAATTTCCTATATTTCGAACTTTTTAATCATCGACTGCTGTAAAGCGGACGTATTATCTAAAAGTTTGAGGCGTTACTTAATCAAAACACAATGAAAAACAATCTATCGATTTGTCGATAACATCGATAAACAGTGGTGTTTTCTCCTCGACGACCCATGGAGCACGCCATGCTCGGCATTAGGCTACAAGATCGAGAGAGGAATGATAAAAAGTCATTTCAAAACTCAAGTGGAGATAAGCAGGACATGCTGACAGAGCGATGGCAGGTGGACAAAAATGCTAACAGATTGGTGGCCACTTACAGGCAAATAAAGCGACCGGCGCTTTTTTAATTTAACGTCGTGTAATATATTTTTTTAATGTCGTCAACCCATCGTGGTGGTGGGCGACTGAAGCTTATTTTGCCAATGTGTTATCGTTTTGGCGATCACATTAAATAATTTATCTTTGTCTTTAGTACAAGTATGTGTGACATGTTCTAATAAGCTTAACGTCCCAGTAGTTGATGCTGACCTAATATAAATGACACTTTGAATCTCATATAATAATAATTGGTGTGAATAATAGGTGTTAAATATTGGGACGATTGCCTTACTTCGTGTCTATGGTCAATAATCAGACCTCTTGAAAAATTGACTTTTGCTATTCGTTACTACCAATTTCGCTTCAAAAGTTACTCACATTGGCAAATCTAATCTCAAAGAGAATAAAAAACTAGAGTACAGTATGCATATACCCGTTAATTCACATACCCACGCGTTAAACCGTTGCATATGCAAGAGCTTCCATACAAATGGCAGACGAATATGCAGATATGAAAATTCAATTGATCGATACAAAAAATAGAAAATATATTTAATAGGCAGCAGATTTCCCTTGGAAAATGGGTAGGAAATCATTTTTAAAGTAAGATTGAAATATGTTCTAAAATGAAAAGGAGGGAAAACTCTTTTGTTATATTGGACAACTTACGCCTCCAGCTTGAATAAATAAATAAAATAAATAAATAAATATTTGTGGACAATCTTACACAAATCAACCTAGTCCCAAACTAAGCAAAGCTTGTACTATGGGTACTAGGCGACGATATACATACTTAAATAGATAAATACATACTTAAATACATAGAAAACATCCAAGACCCAAGAACAAATATTCGTGCTCATCACACAAATAAATACCCTGGCCGGGATTCGAACTCGGGACCTCTAGCTTCGTAGGAAGGGTCACTACCAACTAAGCTAAAGCGGTCGTCAAATGTTTATTTTTCCATTGCGTGGACCGTTCATAGTATCATGAGGGTCACATGATATGACTTTTTTTACTTAACTGTGGCTTTATATGCCAAGCTCAATAAAGCGTAATTACTTCAATAATATTATTAACCTACTGTTGTCGTTTGCGATTGTTGTTCAAGCCTAATTAGACCCTCTTCATCGACATTGATAATCGAATGAAAACTTAGATAAACTCAATTTTCAGTTCCCAAGCCAAGAACAGGTTATACAAGTCAAGTTATATTTGACCCACTTTCAGATTCGGCCACTGAATGAGATGTTCATTCATTACGTGACAAAACACTATCCATTTGTTCCTCTCCCAATTCCACACAACCGCTCATTGCTGCTTTTAGCCCATCCTGTAGTGAGAGTTTACAAAGTACAGAAGGTCCGTTCCATACTATTTTCATCGTTAATTTAACTTTAACCCAATAAATTATTAATACAGTTATCCTTACCAAATGAGTCATAATCAAAAAGTTGTACGAGATTCTAATCTGCGTATTTATATTCCGACTCATCTGGTTTATTATTCGATTAGCATTTCTTTTACCAAATAAAAATAAAACTTCAATGGATAGGCTCACTGTAGTCAGTTTCACTAGAATACTTTCCTAGATAATCGACCTTTTAAATGTTAAGATATATATCGATTAGCGATTTTATTCAGAATTATATTCGTGGTCCTTTTCAGTGTGGCACTATTGACTTTGTTGGACCTATTTCGGTTATCGAATTGTGGAAAAAGGAAAATGAATTCATTGCGTAACTGCTTGATTTCGTTGGACCTACTGTTTCCTACGTTTGACACCGAGAGGGCCTGCTTAGCATGCAACGCGCGCGCCAGTGCCGTAATAAAGATGTACGACGGGGCGAGTGGCGACACTCACTGCGACACTTACCCGCGGACGGCCTTAATGTTGGGCATTGATTAATTTGGGTCGGATTTTGGTTCAGCACTTGATAGGGATCTTATGAGGATGCGAATGGCTTGGTAAAGATGAAGCTGAGACCATTGTGGGAATGTAACCATTAGAAATGCGATTTCTCTGAAGAGGTAAGTGTGGTTTGTTTCAGAATGTAATTCACATACTCGTATGATCCATGTGATGGTTAATAAGATGCGTATGAACGCTTATTAATTGTAGTATGTTTTCGGTTAGTCAATAACGATCGTTCGCTACCAATAGTTCGCAATCTCAACACCTTTGACATTACTCATCGCCAACAAAACAAAATAATACGAATTAAGTCACGTATGCGCACATTTGTTTTATGTTCCTACATAATTTGCGCCTACTGTGATTAATATATATGTACAGTTCAGAAAGTGACGATCCTATAAGCATATTGAACATATTTCAGTTGGGCACGGATGATGTCCTCTTCAATTTTTAGGGTTCCGTAGTAAATAAGGAACCGTTATAGTTTCACCATGTCCGTCCGTCCGTCCGTCCGACCCCCGTTTTTCTCAGTAACCGTTAGTACTAGAAAGCTGTAATTTGGCATGAGTATACATATATGACGCCGACAATACGGTAGAATAAAATCGTTAAAAATAGTACATTACTTACCAAGGGCGATAAAACAAAGAATGTCTCAGATCGCAGGTATTTTACGCCCGAGCCGAAGGCAAGGGCGATAAATATGCGATCTGAGGCTTTCTTTATTATCGCCCGTGGTAAGTACAATATTTTATGTCACCCCCTGGCCAGGAAGTGGGTTTTATCACGCGCGGAGCGTGCGATAATGGCCACTTTATGGCCAGGTGTGACATAAAATTTTTTTTAGGGTACCTCCCTACGTTTAAAATGGTGGTGCATTTTTTTTATCTGCCAAACCCCATCGTGTGGGGTATCGTTGTATAGCTCTTTTAAAAATATTATAAGGTTTCTAAAAGCATTTTGATTAAAGAATGGGTTAGCGTGATATTAAGCTTTGAAGTGATAATTTTTGTTCTGGTCAAGTGCCCCCCCTGCGAGTTAAACGGTGCCTACTAGGCATGTGAAAAAAATCATGGTAATAGTATATACGATGAATTTAAAAGGAAAACTATCACAGCTAAGTAGATATTACTAGTTAACGCATTCACTGCCACCGCCGCATATATGCGTCACGCAGTGCCTTCGACGCACAGACGCGTTCATAATATTTGACACTTGTACCCTGTGCCTTAGTGCCTTAGACTTAAAATAGTCGGTTGAACTCACATGTGCGTTTGGGGCACACAGCAAAGTGCGGCACCTGCCGATTGTCCAGGAAAAGAGGGTGGCAGTGAATGCGTTAACAAGTAATAGCCTAACTTCAGAAATGTATTTTGCAAAAGCAAGCTTTTAAATATAAGTTTGCGAACTTTTTAGTCTACATAATGTAACGGGTGGACGACTACGGAACCCTGCCTTGCGCGTGGCCCGATACGCACTTGGCCAGTTTTAACTTTAATATGTTTGTCATCATCCATCATCCTCCTAGCGTTATCCCAGTGCAGTTGCATCCTGAATGATGCCCGGGGTCAGTTACCTAATCCCAGATTTGGCGAAGGTATTTTTTCCATTTACAGTATTATAAAAAAAATATGAATGATTTATTTTTAGTTTCTTCAATATCTTGGCTGTCTGAAGCTATTATCTAGTGTCTAGACAAGTCAAAGAAAAAGCAACTAGAGTTTAAGGTTTAAGATTCTGTCCTCATCCAAGATTTATTTCCATCAGCCAAGAAATTCGACACAGATGTAATCTGTCTTACACAATGTGCGTGACTTAGGCTTGCCCTGAATACCCTAAGCCTTAAACGCCCTTCAGTCTGAGACAGCCACGCAATAATCTGTCATATGTATGCCTTTACGCGTTTCACCTGTGTGACTTTGAAGCCATATAAGTTTTTGCTTTCGACCCAAAGTTTTGTGTTGTGTATTGTAACAGTATTTGAAATATCCTTCAAGAGAATACGAGTATCACGGTGAAAAACCTAGCACAACTTGCCAAGTCGTATCTCCCGCGACTCGGCGACTCCTGTCTCGCTCGAACCGTCCTAATTAGAAAGAGGACGTAGAAAGAGGATCTATAGAAGGAGGGTTAGCGAATCACACACAGGGACGGAGATATTGTGACAGTTTTTTCTGGGGCTACCACAAAAAGAATAATCTCCCCATTTTTACTGACAAGTAGGTTTTTAATTATTGAGAATCTTCAAAATAAACTCTTAGTAAATATTAGCGGGCAAACACAAAACATCCGATGTCCTCCCAATTACGATATAAATGTGTACTACCTAATTTAATACCTGCATTAAAGTTAACAAAATCACGATTAGATTAAAACGTCTTAGTTATTCAGCCATTATAATAACGAAATTCCCAATAGTATTCTAATCACGCCACAATTAAATTTTTAATCAGTTATTTTTAACGTTCGAGCCGGTCTGGTTTACCCAATATTATGGGTAACATATTTTCTTACATGCTGACCACTGGTTTATCGATGACACTTTGGTGGCATAGGCCGGTGGCAGACAATCGCTGCCTTATACGCGATGAGGGACAGGAGATATGTCATTGTTTCTCGCTCCCACGTGTGTTATTGTCTATGCTTACATCTCCTTCACACAGCTTTGTATGTGTGTATCACCAGCTCCATCTATACTTACTTCATGAAAGAGGACGGTAGATTTTTCTCTACTCGCGTCGCGTCGCAGCGGTAGTTGTGCTAGCCCCGCTAAGTTGTGTTATATTTACAAAACGTGTAATTGTTTACTCAAGCAAATTAATTGTGCTATTTCAATAGAATACAATTTTTAAATGTAATGAGATTTTGCTCCGGATATTCCTGTTTTCATTCTTTATTGTCATCATCAGCCATCCTTGGTACTTTGCTGCAATGGCATATTTTAGCTTTCGATTTATAGTTTATTTTATAGTATTTAGATAGATAGATAGATAGATAGATGCCATTTATTGTCCAAACTGTGTACAAAAGATCTTAAAATGTCATACATTGAAGGGTATCAACAGTTTGCCCATTTCGGGCGTACAATATTACATTATTAAACTTAAAATCAAACTTTATCATTTGTATTGTAGTTCTAACTATGATACGAAATATTCGTTAAGATTGTAAAAGCATTTGTTTACCAGCCATTCCTTTAGTTCCTTTTTGAACATAGAATTGTCGAGTGATTTAATATATACAGGTATATAGGTTATTATATATTCTGATTCCAGTAGCATAGGTATTTGTTCAGACCAGAATAATAATTTATATAATTTGTCCAAATAGGTTTGATTATGTTTGTACTTAGTTTCATAGTATAGTCTAGACTTGACTTACTTGACTTAATATCCTATGTCTCCTGGATGGGGCAGACGGCGTCCACAGTGATCCTCCATAGTATAGTCTAGGCATAGTAGAAAAGAAAAAAGTTAGAGAGAAAAAAACGATGGAGTGAGTTGATAGTTGCCGTGAGATGTTATAATTGAAATAAAATAAGTTGAAGCGTTAAAGTGAGTTGTTTTATGTTAAAGCACAATTATAAGAAGGAAGACAGTGTTTGCAATAGTATTTAATTTTTGTTTTCTTAACCTATTCCAACGGCACTTTTATGTGACAACAAGTACTTAAGGTTTCCGCTTGATATACCTACAAATACTGATGTGCCGTCGGATACTTTCCAAAATTGCGATTTTTTCCACATGGGTAAGTTTCTGAAATTTCTCACACTTTTGTATGGGGATTGAAACTTTCCGAAATGTAAAATGGAAATTCTATTCTATGAAATTCTCAGAAATTTCCGAGAACTTTTCCTACTTTTTGGAAACTTTCCCCAACTTGCACATCTGTACCTACAAACATACCTATTTGTAATTACAAAACCTACAAATTACCCGCGGAGACGCGTAGAGTCGAAAACTCATAATTTAACCAACAAAATCCATCTGCAAGATTACAAACTAATTACGAAATGTGTCAAAAAAGTTGGCGAAGTCATTAATCCGAATCCCAGGTCAGTCATTACCATTTCCTGTCATTACCATGCTGAAGTCTAATTACGAACATTAAACGTGTTTGTTGCTCAAAATATGCCATTCTCTTTTTACGCGCTTTTATTTAACAATACAATACAAATACTGTTTATTGCACACCTACAGAATGTAGAGAAATAAAGCCTAATGGCTTAGAGTAAGTATGTAAGTTGACCTCAAATTTTGCAATATTTTTTTCAGTATTTGGCATACTTAATTAAGTTTGGTGACATAACAATATTATGGTGTCATGGAGCTGATCTGATGCTGGAGACAGAAGGTGGCCATTTTCGAAGCAAAGACAGATTGCCTGATAAGGAATGAAAATTTGATTGCCTTTAAAAAACTTGTTTAGTACAAATCGGCTTGCTTTTTACACAAAGAGCAGGTTTTTAGCTAGAAAATGATTAGTCATCATGGTCACCCTTCTAGCTTTTCCCGATTTTATCCTAAAGAAAAACGGGGCCGTTTGGACACCTGTTCCCAAGATTTGGCGTAAGCACAGTTTTATGAAAGTGATTGTCGTCTGACCTCCCAACCCAGACAAAAAACTTAAAAATCAAAACACCTTATTGGAATACGATGAATAAGTTTTAATTTTTTTTTCAATCATTCCATATGACGAATAGCATAACTCAACAAAATCACCGAGGTTTTTATTCATTATTGTGAGTTGCAAAATGTCTTACTCCTAATGAGAGCAAGTTCATATAACCTAGACCTTAGGCATCGTCTGCGTGAGCTCCATTAAATCGATGGTGCATGAGCTCGCTTCACCGTCGGCCTCATCTTCGCCCCCTGACTAGATGCTGGCCAAGAGCTATTCTATTATTAATTAAGACCACGTTATTCGAAATCATAGTATTTTTCATTCAATTTTAAACCATTAAATACTCACTTTATTGATGGGATATTTAGATATGTTATAGTTTAAGAGTCGGTCTAGTGTATTTTAAGGCTGAAAACACGATATTTGAAACTTCGCTCGATGATCTCACATCGCAAAAACAGGTAAATTTTGATCTTATTGTGAGTCGTATATAAAATATATCCAACTCAGACTCGAGTAAAATATATCAATAGATAGGAAACGATGTGAAGAAGTGTATTTTACGGCTAATTTTTTTTAAAATGTTTTTATATTTAACAAAACTCAAAAATATCAGAAAAGCAAACTGCGCGCTTCATTTTAGTAGGCAGATGGCCGTTGGGCCTCGAGCTGGACGGACGTCTGTCGCACTTTTTGCAGTTTGACATTTATAAAAATCGCATATTTAATACCAGTAACTAGATGATATTAACATTTTCAGGGTAAATTACTGGTGAGTCATATCGACGAATAAACATTTAAAATAGTTTTCCTGGTACTTTTACAATTCGAGATAGTGGAAAACATAAAATGTGGCTAATAAAGCTTATCATTATATCATTTTTTTCCTTTTTAAACCCTCTCTTATTACAAAAGGTATATTGCGTATTTTTAGAATGTGGATTTTTTTTCCATTATACGGGTCACACTCCTTCATATAGCATATTGTATATTTTATGTCTATGTGTGAGTATATTCATAGCGCCTGACACATAGTTTGACATCTGACATTAGCAAATTAAATTCAAGCTTGGTATTTCAAATACAATATTTTAAATTATTAAATATATTGAGCTTCGTATTGTAACAAAATAAATATGCCCAAACGGACCGTAATCCTGCCAAAGTTTTGACGCTATTCGACTTCAATTTGCTCTGCAGTTCAATGTGAAACAGAATGACATCAGTATTACGATGAAAGTAATATTATTGCATTGTGTAATTATTCCGCTATATCAACGAAAACGATAAAAAAAGAATAATACAAATTTAAATGAAAAGATGCCTCGGATAATATCTGAAATAGAAAGGGCCCAAAGCTCTGAGGAATTCTGGCCGCTTACGGCTAGTATGTGGGGGAGGATATCTGGTGACGGCGTCGCGGTCTCAGATCTATGATCAGCGGCTTCGGTGAACTTCACTTCATAGCCACATCATGCGCAAATGTTTACGTGAATTTACTGGACGAAGTGATGCTGCAAATTGTTCTACTGACTTTCCTGACTATTCAAGATAATCGCATCAGCACGGGTCACTTGGGAATGGTTTACTCTACAGCTACATCCAGGCATAAATGTAATGATGTAATGCCATCGCCTGAAATTCGAACCCGATTGAGAATCTTTGGGGTTTAATGGTTCAACAGTGGGATCATCGCCATGAAAGAACCAAAGAAGCAATTCAAGCAATATTAGATACTGCAATGAAATATGGGAGGAAATGCGGGGAACTGACATAATTATCAACGTCTTCTCAGCTTATTGAGAGACAGGCTACAAACTGTTATAGACGCACTGTGGCACGTGTGCACGCATTATAATCCCTCAGTCTTATGTTTTATGTTTATAATAAATTATATAATAAATCTTGAATTTTATTTAAGATGGATTTATGAACCGTACTGTCTTCTCGAAGATCTTACGGTTCGAAATAAAGGCCATACGATAAATAAAGAATAATAAAGAACTAATAAATAAAGTTGTAAGCTTTTATTAGCAGGGCAAAATATTCATGTTGAATCTTTTTCTAAATAAATAAAAAAAGTACAAAATATTTATTTACCAAAATAACGCTCAATAATTATTTATGCTCTAAAAATTACGGTTGTTTAAATAAAACACAAAAAAAAAACACTTGCTCTTGCCTGAGAATCGAACCTGTGACCTGTGCTTTAGAGAGCAAGCGATTACTAATTACACCACAATGTACTTGGCCTAGTGGTTGAAATTAAGCTACTTATTTGTGGCTTGCAACTTTGACTTTTTGTGTCGAGTCGTGATAAAATTTAGCCCTTATTTAGTTAAGTGAAATCTGTCAAAACTGCGCAACAGAGACAGAGATATGCAATGACAAGTCTACACTCTTTTGCGTGAATGTCATAACAATCTGTTCTAAATTTAAATGGTTGACAACCTAATTATCACGTGCGCCACTCTGGCTTATTCTGACAATTTGACAAAGAAGGTCTGTCACATATTCAAATTCTAAGTTACAGCAATCATTAAAAAAAACGAGGTCAGTGACCTGTCACAGTAAAGTGAGATAGTGTGTGTAAAATGTAATTGTGTTTGTTACTGGGGAGAATTACGATAATGTTGCGCCGCCTAGCGGATTTTTTGTGTCGCGTTTGTAGTTTCGCTGCAATAAGAAAGCCTTAATAAAAAAATAGAAATCAGTGGTCATAAATTTAGGGTGCTAGTTACTCACTGTCGTTGTAAGGTAAACTACCCAATTTGACGTCTTACTACTCAATGGTTGACGTTTCGTTCACCCTTTATTATTATGACATGTATATGAAGCTTTAAAGTTTTAAATAACGGGGCTCACTGGGACAAAGATGTGATTACGATGCAAAAAGCTAAAGCGAACTGGAACCCTGAATACGAAACAAAGGAAAACGTGAATTAACGAAAGAATCAGGTTACGTTGACTAATTCAATCAAAACGGCAGACGGTCGTGGGGAAGAAATAGTCCTTGTTTGGTAATGTATTGGATTACTTAAACGTAATTAGCGAACCTTAGTCGAATGTTTTGTGTTCGCATAATGATACGACTGAGACGACTGGGATTGAGGAAAAAAGGTACCTACACAGTTACACATAAATGTAGGTACCTATTTTGTTATATTATTATATACTCCTCAAAACAAAATTGACTCACGTGACAAACTAATTTCTCAAATTATTCTAGTTTATACAAGTTTATTCTAGGAAACGGGGAATTTCCGCGCAAATGGAAAGCCAATTTATGAATGTTTGTTACGTTACTTAAAATATCACTCCGCTAGCCTGCGAATGTCAAAAGACGTATTGTATGGAAAGCGAACCACCTTAAGGCCGTGTATTACCACTTTTGAGTTTTTAAAAACCATCTGAGACATAAAATATAGTGTCTTAAAATCTAAAAAAATATATGTGTTACATAAGGATCTTGTCTAGTCAAAATCGCAGTCAGTTACATGACTTGATGAATTTCGCTCGATAGAAAAAAATCGCGAAGTTACCCCTTTTTGGAACGTATTTTCAATACTACGGCTATATTACTGATATTTAACATTTAATTTTTGTACTCAATTAAAGATCGTAAATAGTTATAGACAAATTCGCAGGCTTTGCTTTGATAAAATGATTGGCTTAATGACTATAGCTAAATATTTACAAAACTGCGCGCAGAGCTTGCGTAGAGAGCGGGATGGCTAAGTGTAAACTCACGCGTGTTAGAGCGGGACATTTGCGTAGGGGATACCTCCCCTTAACTAGCTTTCGCCTGCGACTTTGTCCGCGCGGAACTTGTTTATCGCGTTAGTATTTCGTTGCTATTCTTTTATTTCAGGCTTGGGCTATGGAGGGGCGCGCTTTCGTGGATGGCGCGCCCCTCCATAGCCCAAGCCGTACAACTGCGCACAGATTAGTATGAGATTTGCTGTGGAGGGGCGCGTCGTCGTGGATGGCGCGTTCTATATATACTCTTGAGGAATGATTTCCGAGATAAAAAGTAACCTTTGTCCTTTCCCGCCCTTAATAGCCTGGATCAATATATAAAATACTTTTTATCCCGAAAACATCCTTCTAATGGACGAAATAGGGAATGAAAGTTTAAGCTGACGAAATCGCGAAAAAAAGCTAGTGTCAAATAAATGTATACAAATAAAGTTTTAAATGGCCCACAGGGGGCTGATTTTTGAGTGTCGAACGATCGACTTTTCAATCGACATCTGTCAAAAAATCATAGTTTATTGACAGATCTCGAGTGAAAAGTCGAGCGTTCGACACTTAAAAATCGCCCCCCTGGTTTAGGAAGGTCTTAAGAAACTCCAACATACTGCTTTAGCTATTTAATATTATAATTTACTGTGACAACAGAGTGCAGCCAAACCCCTATATTACAGTGCTCTATTCACATTCAAATTTACACGCATTAAAAGCAGAGAGAGACTGCAGCCGTCGAGCGTGAGTAACAAATGTCTCTGCGTCGAGTCAAAAGAAATGAGAGACGCGGCCGGCTACATTGTGAGTTGTGTGCTCGCTGCGCCGCGGTAGTAGCGCGCAGATTATAGCAGACTGTTTACTGAAGAAATTAAACGCCTCAGGCGACTTCCTGATTTATCGGTGCGGAGGCAGTACGATATGAGAAAAGCGTCAAATGTCAGTGTCAACTGACAGTCGGCTCGGTACCATTTTTTACTGCGCCCCTACATTTAAATGAGTGCTTCCTGACTGGCGCGGAATGCGCGGTCGCTGGGCGATGCGAAGGCGGTATTGCTCCGCTTCTGCGCACGATATTACTACTGCGCAAATGTTATACTGACAGTGTTCCGTCAAGTCAGAATCTTTGCGACGTCAGTAAATTTACGTCAAATAAGAAAATATCACAGATCGATCCCGCCCCGCCAAGTCAGGAAATCGCCTAATGAACGATTCTCATCACCAACAGTCGCGACGAAACGCGACCGTTTCTGCTCCATTCTAATTTCTGTTTAGACGGTTCAAATTACTTAATCTCTAGTAAGATGCGCCGACTCCAGCCATTTTGTGGGAATCGTATATAAAGATACATATATTCAATTATGAGTATGTGTAAGTAATCACCTATGCGCAAAGCGCTCAGCGCAGCAGCGATGGGGTCTAAGTTGCACTAGGGGGTTTAAGTTGCACCGCGTCCGTAGGGCGTACCCACCGTTTCCCTACACGTGACCCCTGGGTGATGCTAAAAGGTGCAACAAAAACTGGCAAACCGTACTGTCTTCTCGAAGATCACACGGTTCAATATAGTTGCCATACGAACAAGCGCTCAGCTAGCAGATCCTGGTACTGAACATTCTGCAGTGGATTTAATACACACTTCAAAATCGCATATTAGAAATATTGTCTAAGCGCACATTCATTTATGTCTTAGGTTTAATTTTAGAACTTATTATAAAGTATTTTTCTTTTTTACAGCGTTTGAGCATAAGAAGTGACTTCTCTGTTACCCATCAGTCTAGTGGTATAACAGCAATGTTACAAATAAAATAGTCCCAGAAAAAGAGCGGTTTGTTTAGTGCAAGTACGCTTAGTGCTACATTTGTAAACGAAGTACGACAATGATTGTCGGAACATCGCTCAAAGTGTACTTTTTTTGTCAGAGTATGGAAATAACGAGGTATTTTTGTGGGTAAGCATTTTCCATTTGCACCTGTGCTCAGCAACTAGGTAATAGAAACGCAGATGTGAATTTTTAATGATATGTTTTTATGTATAGCTAAGTACAGAAGTATGGATGCATAAAACTTACTTAAAAATGCCTCCCATGGCTTAAGAGTATCGGTACATATTGATAAGAAGATTAATTCTATACATATGGTTGCACTAATGGAAATTGTTACCATACAATAATAGAAAGATACTATATTGGTATTTCCATCTAAGTACGAGTAGAATATCTATTATGTATATACAAATAGGTAGAAGAGGGACATCTCTAGGACATAACTTTTTTCATGTGTCAACGTTCTAAGGAACAAGTGAATAGGCACCTTCTGGGTGACCTCGCTTCACCGTGGACGTCATCTTTGCCCCCTGGCTAGTTTCTGGCGAAGCGCAGGAGTGAGAGAAAAAAGGAGTGTTTTTTTTTATTTTTCATTTCTGTAAAGATATGCCCATGGCATGCCAAGCACCGTATTAATTTAAAAGTCGAATAGGGTCCTGTAAAAAAGTAAAAATAACCTGTAAAAGCGTCCTGTAAAAATTTAAAAGTAACCTGTAA
This sequence comes from Cenopis cana, assembly GCA_951800055.1. Taxonomy (NCBI): domain Eukaryota; kingdom Metazoa; phylum Arthropoda; class Insecta; order Lepidoptera; family Tortricidae; genus Cenopis; species Cenopis cana. The sequence continues at coordinate 20,585,289 of OX637476.1, read as the reverse complement.
AAATTTGAAAAGGTTAACAGTGTTATTACCGTTTATTGAAAGAATCTCGTTTTTTTCGGGAGACCAGAAACCTAAGCAACAACACAGAATAATTCTTTAATCTAAGCCTCTTTAAGTTAAGAGTGAATGGCTATTACTGAACCAGCGAGCTACATTTTAAGCCTCGTCATCGTCTTCCATCAGGTGAGACTAAGGCCAATTTACCCCCTATAAAATAAAGAAAAAAAACCGGCCAAGTGCGAGTCGGACTCGCGCACGAAGGGTTCCGTACCATTATTGATATATAATAATATTAACTAATATCAAGTAGAATTTTGGTAAAGTGCGAGTCGGATTTTAGTTTTCCCATACATTTTGAGACCCAGCGCCTAACGAAGGCAACGAGCAAAGTACTTTTAAAAAACTTTGCTCGTTGTCTGCATCAGAGACGCTGGGTCTCAAAATGCTTTTGTATGGGAGCCCCCTTAAATATTAACTTTATCTCGATTTCTAGTATTTGTTGTTATAGCGGCAACCGAAATACATCCTGTCAAAATGTCAGCTGTCTAACTATTACAGTTCATGAGATACAGCCTGGTGACAGACGGACGGACAGCGAAGTCTTAGTAATAGGGTCCCGTTTTACCCTTTGGGTACGGAACTCTAAAAATGCTCTTACGTTCCTAACGCGATCGGGAATATAGCCAAATTGGAGATGTGTCAGAGCAGAGTTTAGTTAAAATGAGTTTAGTTTAAAGCAGCAAAAATACCAGAGCTATCAACAGTAATTATACACTCCAGGGATTTTATTTTTCCTACTATTCATAAGAAGAAAAATTACTTGTAAATACTAAACCATTAATCTTGAACGAAATATTCAGTAAAATAAAAAAGTTGTGAGGTAATTTTCTATGCTCCGGATATCAAAATGGCGGCGCCGGAATGTTTTTATTTAATTTCGGGTTAGAAAGTCCTACCGGCTTCTGTAGTCAAACGTGACAAAGAAATAAAGATAATGCAAAGATAACAATAGGAAATACTATGTTCTTTTTACCTGGAGGCCAATCTAACTTGATGATGTCGCATACCAAAGTGTTATCGGATTATCGGTCCGTAACTGGCTTTGGCGCTTTGCATCATCTTTTTTTGCATTTGGAATTCTCTGATAGATAGATAGATAGATAAAACGTTTATTTGTTTGCCACATACACACACACGTTTGCTCAGCAATGGAATCAACAAAACAAAAGAAATAAAAATTATACTACAAACACAAAAACTTACAAACACAAATCAAAATTAAAAAAATTATAAGACAGAAAAATAATTTGTGTGCATTGCAGCAAAACAAAAAGGTCCCAACTCAGTGTGTAGCTTTGCTCACAATTGAGCAAAACACTGGCTCTGCCGGCGTTTGTATTTCCGAGTTCATATAACCTAGACCTTTTTAAGGCACGAGTGAATAGGCATCTTCTGGGTGAGCTCGCTTCATCGTCGGCCTCATCTTTGCCCCCTGGCTAGATGCTGGCCAATAGCAATAATTTTTTTAATAAAAAATAAATAAATTTTCCTTTAAATACTGAATATGCTTCAATCTTTGTATATTTACGTTTCAGGGTGTCTTACAGTCAACTACTTTTATTATACAAAACAAAATTATTAAATGTGTTAATTTAAGGTACCTTCTTTGTTACTCCCGAATTGTTTTCGTCCCTAGGGCTATTATTAATAAATCAGTTCATCCCTTTGAAGTGATTCAAGAAATTGCCTCAATATCAATCAATTGTCATGAGGATTAGGATTCATTTCATTTTCTTACACGAATAATAATGTGAAAGGATGAGTAATGAGTAACATCAAATCATACTTCTTTTTTGTGTCAATTTAGAGGCCTTTAAAAAATTAAAGGAAGCTGAGAAGAGAGGCTGAATTTTCTTTTCTTATAGGTACAACGACGTTGGCAAACAAGCGATCGTTCCACCTGATAATAAGCGGACACCGCAGCCTATAGACGCTCGCAACTCCAAAGGAGAAACGTGCGCGTTGCCGACCCTTTCTAAAATTTGAGGATTCACTGTGTTGATAGCAGACAGGAGAAATTCAGGTCCCTCACTCTCAACACAGAGCATTCTCGGGAGCTCTGGCAACTTTACTCACCTCCAGGAACACAACACTACATAGTCATAGTGATAGTGATTTATTTATTTGTAAACACGGATAAAAAATGGTTTACGTAACGCTATGTTTGCGCCTGTAGGCGTACAAAATGAGTAGCATGGTAAAGTTATTCAAAACATAAAAAAATAAAAGAAACATAATATCTAATAACGCAATAATAAGAATATAAAAAACAGAACATTGTAATGAAAATAGAAATGTGAGATGTCAAATTGTTAAATACATTAATAAGTTCAATTAAATTACAAATCATATCAATTAAACTACATACTTGTATAGTAAATAATATTATGGCTGTGGTCTTCTACAAGGTCTTCTACTTCCTCAGTTGGGCAGCTCCAAATTCGAGCAATATGACATTTTGCTGCGCCCGGGTCGGGCAATAGATAGAAAAATCTCTTGATAGATAAACGAGTTAAAACAACATAGCTATTATAGAATTTTCTAATTCCGAGACCTAAAATAATTCCATGTCGTTCTGTTTGAAGTGTTCACGGATACAGCCTTAAGGTTATTTAACTGATTCGGAGGGTCATCAATCTTAAGGTCTATTTGGTTCTAAAATTCTCATTTTTTTATTTTATTTAAAATGGGATTGCTCTTGGCCAGCATCTAGCCACGGGCAAAGATGAGGCCGACGGTGAAACGAGCTCACCCAGTCCACGTCCGTGCCTTAAAGAGCTCCGGGTTATATGAATTTAACACATTCAATCGCGACGAGTGTTACGTGCTACGCTTGTAACCAACATGGCTTTTTCTGCTTTGTAGCGAAAACTGTCTACGAACGGAGAACATGATATCGTTTCCTCGGCGCTGAATGTGTTACAAGCCCTTATACAGTTTTGAATTAATGCATTAAAAAGCTTTTGTCTATTTTTCTTCCACGCCCGCCGCGGTCATATATTTCTGGTTTACCTCTACATAAATATCCCGTTGACATCATATTGAAATACAAATTTTCAAGTCAGATTGACTAGATACCAGCGTACATTAGCGGACTAATGGTCGGTGACGTCACAGCTCACGCTGACGAATTAGACATGCTCCAGTAATTTAGCACTCTGGAACGTGATCTATCTCTTTGTTGCGAAGCGGAATAGCCTTTCCAATTTCCAGTGTTAAAGCGTTAGCTATACATACTCAAACTATGTACATGTATAGACATTTGAGAGGAGTTACATCACACGTTCAAATCTCACGTTTATTTTTTGAAATCGACCTATCCATCCATGAAAGATCCATCGATTAGTAATTTCATTCAGGATTCTATTCGTGGTCCTATTCAGTGTGTCACTATTGACTTTGTTGGACCTATTTCGGTTAGCAAATTAAGTGTTAGAAAATCTGAGTTGTAGACATTACGGAAGGGAAAAGAGTTTTTTTTTATCTCCTCTACTTTAGATCTGTAATGTGTTCGTTTTGAGGTTGCAATAAAGACTATTGAATTTTTTGAGCTTTACAGGTAGAGTAGCCCAAAGTTCTCGGATTCGTCCTCCTGGTGTTGCAAGGTTGTTTTTGGATAGTGTCGAAAAAAAAACACTCGCGTGGTCAACAGCTCACAGAGCCATTATTTTAATGAAATCTCTTATAATAACATAGCAGAAACCATTAACTACAAATCCCGAACAGATTACCGAAAGAGAAACTACAGTGTTAGCAGTTAATTATTCATACGGATTTGAATTATTTATAGAACGTCGGAAACTTTCTGAACTCCGGTAAAGGGTTGGATTATTCCACTTGATATTTTTTTTTATAATACAACGACGGTGGCAAATAAAGTCAACCTGCTGGTAAGCGAACACCGCAACCTATAGACGCCCGAAACCACACCTGTGACAGGCAAAGTGTAATAGAGCAAGGGCTGGAAGCTAAGAAAATAGTTCAAAAGGCAGGAAAATTAAATATAATAAATATCATAATTTATTGTATACAAATACATCTACTAGTAGCAAGCAAATGGTCGAGCCAATATCTCATTAACATAATTTCTCAAGGGATGATTGTTTTAATTGGATTTAGCCATGGGAACTTAATAGAGTATTGATAAAAATGCATAGATACAGTGATAAATATCATCCGTTTGAATGAACAGAAAGTGATTATAAATAGGCGGAAAAATACTGCGGAATAAACCTTAGTACAGCAAACAGTAAAATTATATACTTAAATCTTTCTAATTATAAGAATTTAATACATTATATACTTCTTTACTTAGCAGAAATTACTATTTGAATGAGCGAGCTAATCTAAAATTATAAGTCAAGTGTTTAGCAACATTCAGTCTTATGAATAAGCAAAATAAAGTTGAGATCATATTTATTCAATCGACAGTAAGGACTCGCGAAACTATAAACAGGCGGCGGATCAAACGGAACGGACGAATAGGGAAACTCGACTTAATTAATATAAGGTCAAGGGTGAATGTTCTTGAGCCGCGAACAGAGCATGGTCACTTTGGCACCTTTGGTCACTTTGGTCAGTTTGGTATCGTCGGCTTTTTACAAACGTCTCACCGAATGTTAGAAAAATTGAGCTCTGTAATATAGCGGGTAATGTATTATTTGCGTTGTGGAAAATAGGCTTGAATTTTAACATAAAAAGGCCGGAGCGCGGTAAATCAGATTATTCTTGCTTTGGAAGAGAACTGGTACGGTTCACTGAGTGTGCATAAACGTGATATTATCGGTGGGTGTTATTTATTGTGATTATTGTGACTGAGATTCTGAAGCCAAGTGGGTCTCTCACTAGTTGAGGAAATTCCGTCATAAGTGTTATTTTATTTTATAGTTTTAAATTTTATACGTCAAGTTTGGGGTGTAGTTTTTAAATCATTTTAGCACTCAGAAACCTATCTAGACATACAGTAAGTCTAACAGGACAATGATTATCGAGTAACGGTGACAAACAATCAGTGTCCTGGAGTTCATTAGCTTCTCCAGCCCTGAGGGTGGGCTGGCGTTCTTTCTTTATCAACATAAAGAACGAGTTCGACCCCTCCTGTTCTCCTGGGTTCCACTGGTATTAGCTAAGGCATGGTCCTTCGCGATTGAAGAAGGCATTAATGTGTATACATTGCTTGCTGAAGCGTACTAGCCTAGGAGAACGGTCTTGTTAAATATATTTATATATTTCTTTATATACATGTTAAGGCGTCCTACTCACACCGCCCAGTCGTATCAGACGTGTGAGGGGGGACAATTACACGGATTATAGGTTGCAAATCCCGGAATAATCCACCGGACTTTACAGCTTAGTCAGGGAATACACATTCATTGAAACTGAATTTGGTAAGTTTTCATGTTTCAACAGTTTAGATCTTTATGGGGTAGAGTTAGGTTAGCTTCACACACTATGGGGTATTAAAAGGGAATTCAATTACTTACGAGTTGGTATCTAAAACGTCAAGTTAGATAATCCGGGATTTTAGTGATTTATATTATTAATTAGTTGTGGCTAGACCTTGTGCGTCATCTTAGATAATAATCTTTAGTTTTCGCGCTTTAAGCTACGCGTTAACGAAGGCATCATATTATAATGCCAGGAATAACTTCATTCAGGATTTAAAGATCTCTTAATTTCATCATAAATTGATAGAGATATCTATGAATATTAAAGGTAGGGAAAAGAGGTTTTAATAAACTTTAAAGTCTTATTTCCAATTTATGATAGGATAATGGGATTATTTCAAGAAACTGAAATGATTCTACGCATGAGGGCATGCAGAGCAATCCCTCATGTCACAATTTTATCATAAGTGGTGCAACTTTTACACATTAATAAAGGAATAGATTCTTATACGATTAGAAATTTTAAAATGTTTCATATGTAATCTTTCAGTAAAATAGTAAACCATTGAAATGTGGATGTAGGGCTAGGGCGGGTGTCGCTAGGATTGGCTTGGGAAGTCAATGGGTCAACATATCAATGAATATCGCTTCATTGATATGTCTAGCTAGGAAGCTTACTTAGAAGATTGGTCCCCATCCCTACATGGAAAATAGCACGTATGGAATAATAACACAATACACCCATACACCAAACCATCAAAATTGTTTATGGTTCGAAAGCTAAGGTCATTTAATAGACATAGACTGCGAGTCTAAATCAGATAGATAGGATAAATAATTTTGATTTAGGTAAGGCTCTTAACAAAAATTTGCCTTTTGTTAAGAACCATGGGCTATTTTCCATGGTAGCAGAATCGCGAGAGGGTGAGTTGGGGTAGATTACAGAAATAAAATAATTATATTATTTTATAAAAGTTAGGAAAGATATATTCATTAGGAAGTTATTATTTAATTCTTTAGGTAGTTATTATTTAATTCATTCAATAGTTAGACCGGAAATAGGTGTTTAATTAGAGTATAAAGTGTCGATCTTAGAAGTTTAATGTGCCTTACATAGGGAAATAGTTTGCTTTTTTAATAGAGATCATCAGGAGTCCAGAGTCCCGTCAAATATCATAGAATTCATGGGTTAAGGCGGTACACAACGTAAAAAGGGTTCTCCACTAGTACGATCACATTTTGGCCAAATTTCTTCTTGAATATCGGTTCTTTGAGCTTCAGTTGGCGCGACCGGCAGGTGGGGGGTTGTCCGTTACAATTTGGTTCCGTGACCGAGGGATTAGTATAGCCTCTTGTAGGCTACATTTGGTGAAAGCTGTGCCAAGGACCTGAAGCCTTGGGGGCGATAAATTAAGATTCAGTGGTCTCCTGAAGACCACAATTTGATGACGTGCAAGCGATGTGATTTTGACGGGGTCTGGACTCTTGTTTCTTTAAAAACACAATTTCAAGGGTCTGGGGGCGAGTAAATAAGCAATAGGTAATAATAAAATCAAAAATTTGCCAAGTACCAAAGTGGGTCTGTTTTGAGATGTGCGTCCATGAGATTGTGATGAAAGGCGTCAAGATCAAATAGGTCGTGCGTTTATTTGTGATTCATCATATTATTATACAATTTTTATTCCATTTACAAACTAGAAAACGCTAATAGGTTATGTGGTTGGTTATAATTATCGTCTGTCACCATAGGTTATTTGAAATTAAATTCATTTACAGGAAACGTTCATAGGCTACAGTAGTATTTGGAGTTACGCTACTTCTCGGTGTAGGATTAAGTTCAGTTAAAGGTATAAGTCGGTATACAGTTAGGCTACGGAATTATATCTTAAGCCATAGAAAGTAAAAGTTTAGATGGCCACAAATGTTTCATAGTATTGGTAATAATACTCCTTATTACACCCTAAATACAGTAAATCATTATTTTTATTCGCTTAGACATTGCTAGGATATCTGAAAAAGAATAATTCAGCTAAAAAAATAGGTTATAGTCATAAAGTTTAGCCCAAAAGATTGCAAATCATATTATTTTGGGTGAATCGCCATTAAAGGGTTAACATGAGTATAACAGGGTTAGCAATGTACTCATTCATTTAGTAATTAGAAACATAAGTAATTGCTCTAAAATGTTTGAGTGACCGAGCTTTGTTCGGCTTAGTCCAAGGCATAATGTAGAATTTCATCAAAATTGTTGGCATTGTAACAGGAATTTCCATAATAAATAGATAAATAAATTAAAACGCAGAATATGGTTGTTTAAGAATATAAGATTTTAAGTTGGTAAAGTTAAATTTTCAGTAATAATTATTGACAAGATATAGGAACAGTAGATTAATGGCAAATTTATGTTTAGAAAAGTTACCTCAGAAGTCAAAATAAAATGTCAACACTCTCACTGTATGATTTTATTCAGTAATATCTTTTGTCAGTACCACTTTAATAACATTAAATACTCCATAGAAAGCTGCAAATAGAAACAATAAATAAAACAAACAGGTCCTGTAGGTTATAAAGTAAGTAGTAACAAGCGTCAGTAGGCTGCGGTAATCATTCATCGCTGGGTAGTTTATGGAATAGCGAGTAATGTAAGTAAAAGTATGTGCAAGTTTGTGATAATGGGCATTCACGGGCCACGGAGATCAGTTGTCATCTGATTGAGTCATGTTTCTGATTTTCACCAAGGTTGTGTAGGAAGTTTTATAGCTGCAACTTACAAATTTCATCTGTAACATATAAAAATGTCGACATCAGTGACAAGTACATACTGCTGCATTCTATTGGAAGGGTTATGTAGTTGTCATATTAGGTTGGCATTTTATGGGAAAATCTGTAGATATTATGTGTGTGGCTTAAGAGTCTAATAAAACAGGGGGCGCTAGTCTGTTGATATAATAATCATCATAATGCATATATGAAACATAACATCATAGTTCAGTCTTAAAGAAAATATCACTAGAAAAAGGCATCAAAGAAATATTCATGAGAGTTGTCTGGGACTGGTACTCTGCCTCCATGAATTGGTGTTAGTACTAGTTTATGTTACACAGGCTTCATAATTATAATGATATAGGTTTAGTATCTATAATAGCATACTTAGGTATGTCTGGGATCCATCATCTGATCTCAAAGTTTGACATGGGCACTAGTTTTAGATTTACATAGAGACTATTTCATAAAATATAAGAGTGCAATATACAGTCTAGTTAAAAATGAAATGATTGCTTTGGGAGTACTGCAGTGATAGAATCAAAAGGTTTTGTCATTAAATCATCAGTTCACCACTTTATTTTGAGAAATTAAAAGATAGAAAAATTAGTACAAAATAGAAATAGCTTTAGTATTCCTATTTATGAGAGCTAGCATAAGTATTTTAGATGAAAAGAACGAATAAAATGACTATGAATTGGTATTTTGCCTTAATTCATGAATAATAACCGCTAAGGGAAAGATGAAGCTTGAAGAGAAATTTCATTAAAATCGGATGAGACATAGATTGTTCCAGTTAAAACTAAACAACAGGCCAATTCGCTTAGGCACTTACCTTTACAAAACATCCAAATTTCACAAGGCAGCCGCCAGTGGCTTTAGTCATCAAACGGAAGGATTCAAGATTTCACATACCAGGTTGGCTGTATTGTATTGATGTTGGCAAAAGTAGCGTTGTTTAGTCATTGAGTAGGCAATAGGTTTTGTTATTATTAATCTGGAAACAAAGGCATGGGATATATGGTTAAAATGGGTAAAGTGTACCTACAGTTATTTATTCTGGAGAACGGGGAATACATATTTCTAACAAGTAATAGTATATAAATTAAGGAAAGTTTTATCAAAACCTAGGGAATGTTGTTTAATCTTGTCATTATTATCAATTCTCTTACAATTTGACATAAAGTTGAGGCAAATATACAGTCTGATACGCAGATGTTGACACTAAAAATTGGTTAGAGTTTCATAGTCATACATCAATCTAGTTATGAGAACACGGTATAATTACATTAAAAATAATGTATCGGGGCGATGTTTTATTCAATATAATAGGTATTTTCAATGATTAAAGGAAGGTTTCACAACTTTAAGTAAGGAAGTAAGTGATGGAATTATTATTCAAACAATGTAGGAAATAACAGAAAATGATACTATACCTGGCATCCAATCGGTTTATCAAAGATACTTCATTATCAAACAAAACCATTTTTCTTGTTTTCAACAGATACCTAGTTTTTCACAGCACTTGAATTATGATGGACGTGGGCACTACAAGTTTCTTCATAAACTAGCACTTTGTATCGCAAGTATCGTTAATGTAAAGCAAGTAGCGGACGCCATCACCAAATAAAATTCGGAACTAGGAAAGAAATAATTTGTCATGTAATCATTCATTACAATATCAAATAATATATTTATATGAGATTGCGCCATTGACTTGAGGTATTTTTGTTTAGTTTATGTAAAATATGTAAGGTAAACTGGTAAAGGAAGTAGTGTCTTCTAGTGGTGATTAGGGAAGATTTGATTCATAGGACAAATATTAGTTACGGGTCGATTAACCTGTGACGTAAGAAGTACGGCTAATTTTCGGCAGATGGCGTAAATATTTATTTTACTACGGATTGCATAAATAACCAATATGAGCCTGTTCTAGTTTTCAGAGGTATATTTCGAGATATAATATATTATTTGATGAGATATTTAATGTTGGGGGTGTGTGAAAATTTAGTCAAATACCATAATATTTAGCGAAAAACTATTCTTCGGACATTGGATTGTTAAATCTACTGAATGATCATGATCACTGATTTCTAGGTTAGATATTTATAATTACAGTAGGAAATACTTAGATTAGGGTGGATTAGGAGGCAATATTTTAAGACAAAAATATGATTAGCACTAAGTTACAAGAATAAAGTTTAGTTATTGCATACAGAATAAAACTTTTCCATACATACAGACTAGTAAGATTATGTGGAGTTTGATTTCTTTTGTCTTGTAATAAAAGGCATATTAAGAGGAGATAAATTAATAACACAGACACAATTTTAATAATATTTTAAGTATTCAGAACACAAGTAAAAATATAAAACCATGGTCTAGGTAGGTAATACAAAGAAACAGTTCAGATTCATTTAATCAGAAAAGCAAGATAGGTCCAAGAATAACATTCCAAAGGTACATAATTAGACATATAATAACTTATATATTAGATCTCAGTAAAATAGATTTTGAGGAAAATTCCTTTGGTAAGGTAATTTTTGAGTTACTTCAGAGACCAGGTGCGCTTTCGCTGTAACAAAAATTTGTTTTGTTAAATAAGTGCATACATATAATCGATGGGTAAAACCTAAGACATGGCTAGAAACTTTATATACTTGGTAAAAAAAAAAAATGAAAGTGAGAAAGGGTGCAGTTGTGTGTTTATATAAAAGTTGTGCACAACAGTTATCTATAGAAAGTGTTTATTTTCATGGACGGCTGTTCCATTAGACTAGTAATGATCATGAGAGGAAGGGAAAACATGTAGATATTTGTAAATGACAAATTTAGGAGTAGTTTAGCTATTAGTATGGGGGTCAAAATGAAACATAGAACATTGAATATTTCTTGGAAATGTTGGTAGTACCGGATGTCACTCACAGTTTCCTTAAATCATTAATGCAAAATTGGGATGTAGGTGGGCTACAACAGAGTCAAGATGTATGTTCGTACAATGTTAAGGTCAGAAAAATTGGGAACTTACATACTCGTAGTTATCCAGTGTTGGTCAGCGTCAGCAGATTGTTGAGGATTAGCGAAGGCTGGTCTGGCTGGTCGTTCGGGATTATTCATGTTCAATATTGTTGTGTTCAATTACTCGAGGTTGAGCGTCTTCATGATAGGAAACAATTTATTTGAAGAACTCTGAAATAAAAACACACCGATTAGTTTGGTTATTTATGACAAGCTAGTTGTAAATTGTTAAGTTTGTTTACACAATTAGGGAAACAAATACTAGATAATTCGGTAAAATTAATCATAAATTACAGGTTGACAAGCTATAACAAAATCTATGTAATTATATTGTAATAAAAACATGCAGTCATAGAAAGATTACAGAATAAATTCCGGACAAAAATTTGATTTAAACTTGATACTCACTTAAAGCAGGAATTTCAGAAGTAGATCAGAGTATATCCTTGTATTGTACAGAGTCGGGTGTCGGTTTTCTCCTGGGAGAATTCATGATTATTTCATTGCTAGGAAAACCAGGAAAACAGAATGCAATAGGATGCAAACTTAGATTTTCATCTGACATCTTATGTCATAGATTAGATCAGATTAAAGTTTTTTAAATTATCGATATGTCTCGAGTATGAGTCATTTAAGTCAATGGATTATGGCAGATTGTCCAGTACGTGGTCCAGCACGGATTGATTATGACGGACAGATGGTATAAGCGTGTTTGCGTCATTCGGTACAAACAGTCTTGAACGATGCGTGTTTGGGGGCGCGATCGAATCAATTGATGCGGCATAGTATCGATCGGACATACTAAATCAAAATGGTAAACCATGTGAATTTCTTATCAGATAGTGTGGGTACACCTTAACACTATTATTTTTATGGCAACACATTGTCATGACATTTAGATTGGTTTATGCTGTCAGCTGACGTGACAGTGACATTGACATGATGACGTCTGTTGAAATTATTGCCAGTGTAAAAAAGGGTTAGTTTTATTGAAATTCCGCAAGTAGTAAAGTATTCCTAGTTTGGTTTATAATTACGTTCCCAAATGAATTCCAGTAAAATAAATAATGTTACAATCATAAATGACACATGAGATATAATTTGCGATTACAAACATTCGAAATCACAAATTGGATTGTTAAAGTAAAAATGTTGGTTGACGGTTTACGGGTGAAAGGGCACGTTTCGAACGCAGTATAATTGGATTTTGACATTTGCTTCAGCCGAAAATCAAACTTAGTTTAGTTAAAAGAAACTTTAACTCGTTTAAATGTTTAGTTTTATTGTATCTACAAATAATATTATGTTGTACAGTATTCAGGTAAATAAAAACCGAACATTATTGAACAAGAAAATTGTGGGTCGATTCCAAAGTTAGTGCGTTAATCGGTAATTGGTGCATCACATAGTCAAAAGTTAAATAATTAACTTATCTGATTAAGTTAATACATTTTGTGTCACACCTGGCCATAGAGTGGCCATTATCGCACGCTTCGCGCGCGAAAAAAACCCACTTCCTGGCCAGGGGGTGACATAAAATTTTGTACTTACCACGGGCGATAATGGGGAGGGCCTCGGATCGCATGTTTATCGCCCTTGCCTTCGGCTCGGGCGTAAAATACCTGCGATCTGGGACATTCTTTGTTTTGTCGCCCTAGGTAAGTAATGTACTAATAAAGTGTACATGTAGTTCAGGACAAAGTGTTTAAAATTTAAGTGATGTTTAGATAACAGATGAAGCTGAAATCGTTGTAGGATATGTGATAATATATATCAAGTGAGTAGTTACTCAATTATTACATACTAGCTTTTGTCAGCGACTTCGTCTGCGTAAAAGGGATGATTTTCGGGATGAAATGTATCTTATGTGTTAATTCAAGCTACAATCTCGATATATATCAAAGTTTCATCATGATCCGTTCGGCCGTTTTTGCGTGGTTGAGTCACAGACATCCAGATACACTGACTTTTGCGTTTGTAATATTGGTAGGATTAAAAATTATTATTCATTGTTATTGGAAACAAGCATATTAGTTGTATTGACATTTCTTTTGAAATGATTTTTTCCGTTCCTTAATTCTGGAAGTGACATTTAGATATTTTGGAGCCTAGTAGGTATGGAATTGTTGTCTGTCTGTATGTTGGGAATGTTTTCTATTGACTGGAAGCTGTGGAATTTGACATGTAATGTTGTTTTATATCTTCAACAAGTACATAGAGAGTTATCAAATCTAAACATGCGTAAATGGATTATAGTCATAGAAGATATGGTAGTCAGGATCTGTATTTGAGTTGTAGAAAGTGTGTGTTTATTTAAAGTAATGTTTGAAGCCAGTTTTAATGACACAGGGTTGCTGATTATTTAATATTAGCACATGAAATGTACTAGCTAAAGGATATTTCATTAAATTCATGATTTTTAGTTCTAAATTTACTTGGGATATGAAAAATTAGTAACTGATTTTGTAGAAAGCTTATGGGATATGTGTCAAGTTGGACTTTGGACACATTTTTAATAAAGGTATGCCGGATTATGTCGCTTTAGCTTGCATAGGTGTAGTTTATTAGGTATTGTGTTGTGAACATTAAGGAATGGTATTGAAGTAGAATGTTTGAATTAGATTTGACAAAGGGAATTTGTTTTTTTTTTTTGAAAGGAAAAGCATTATAATTATGTGAAGGGTTATGTATTTTGTTGTATAATTTATGCTATAGCTTCTCAAAATGAAATTATAGTAATAAAACAACAATTATAATAATAAAAAAATTACTTATGTTGTCGTTTGCAAATAATTTCTTCGGTTTCAATGGAATAAAGAAATCTAGAAATCTTTTCTTTTATTGTAATAGGCCAATTACAAATAGTGGGCTTCAATTTATATACTCATGGTATTATAGTGCATGCATAGTGAAGGGGTTTCATATAAGCAATATATTGCTTCCTAAAACGGTTTATTTTTCAAAAAAATAAAAGAATATGATTCAGTGATATAGTTGTAATATCTTTAATAGTATTTTTCGAATAATTATATTACAAATTAATTTAAATAAAATTAATTAAGGGTAAATTTTCCCTAGTAAATATGTTAGATGATTATGAAGTTTTGATTGTGGTCTTAATGTAGAGTATTCTTTTAACAGAAAATGGTAAATTTTAAAAATACACAAAGATGTTATTTTTATTAATATTATATGGATATTTTAAATGATTGCACATCGAAGACTTTGGCTACCTGTAATGATCGGTTGGATGCGTGTTTGTGGAGGGATGCAAGTGGATGAAAGAAAGAGTTACTGAGGTTTAATGAAACTGACGGATGATGTGTGGAAGTATGGAAGATGATGTATGAGTGATGTATGGAAAAGGGGTGGGGTGAAAATTATGTGAAAATGGATTGTTGCAGGCGGACAAATGTTGGATTGTAATCAACCTAGATTTGTTGGAATTTAAAGGGATATAATACAATTAGCCATTAAAATTTTTATTAATAGGTTAAAACTGAAATGACAGTTCGTCCCATTGTATAAGGGAAGGTTTTGATGGCTAAGGACTATACAAATTTATATTGTTACTACACACCTCATGTGATTAGAGTGGACTGATTTCGAAATGATGACACACAAGGTTTTTTAAATTGTAATTGCTGAAGCTGTAAGGAGTTTTATCCACTTTAAGTAGCATGAAACAACCGACTTGAAAGGTGACTATAGTTGGCTCGGATCGCTCGTGCATGATCTGAATTTTTGTTATGGGAATTGATAGTCTCGGTACCTGTTCCAAATACCTTTTCGTGTTGTATGGGTAGACTATGTAAGTATTGGTCTATAGGGAGAGCATCGTTCCCTGGAAGACGCCATCTGAGCAATGTAGATATAGTCTCGAGGCTAATGCTCATAGTTGGGTCGTTAGGGCCTATGGAATTCACACCTCCGTAACTCCGACAATACAGGGAGACTTGGGGAAAAGGTTATCATTGGTCATAATTTAAATTCATAGGGTTGTGTTGGGAGACTGAGACAATAGTAGTCACTTAGTAAAGTTCATTGACACACCACGAAATTAATGAAAGGGGGAAAAATTTTCCAGCAAATCGGGGACCTAGGGTTGAATCTTCTACAAGGAAATCTTATTGGTTCTCCTTTGCGAAGCATTCAAGGGGGCGATATGTAATAGAGCAAGGGCTGGAAGCTAAGAAAATAGTTCAAAAGGCAGGAAAATTAAATATAATAAATATCATAATTTATTGTATACAAATACATCTACTAGTAGCAAGCAAATGGTCGAGCCAATATCTCCTTAACATAATTTCTCAAGGGATGATTGTTTTAATTGGATTTAGCCATGGGAACTTAATAGAGTATTGATAAAAATGCATAGATACAGTGATAAATATCATCCGTTTGAATGAACAGAAAGTGATTATAAATAGGCGGAAAAATACTGCGGAATAAACCTTAGTACAGCAAACAGTAAAATTATATACTTAAATCTTTCTAATTATAAGAATTTAATACATTATATACTTCTTTACTTAGCAGAAATTACTATTTGAATGAGCGAGCTAATCTAAAATTATAAGTCAAGTGTTTAGCAACATTCAGTCTTATGAATAAGCAAAATAAAGTTGAGATCATATTTATTCAATCGACAGTAAGGACTCGCGAAACTATAAACAGGCGGCGGATCAAACGGAACGGACGAATAGGGAAACTCGACTTAATTAATATAAGGTCAAGGGTGAATGTTCTTGAGCCGCGAACAGAGCATGGTCACTTTGGCACCTTTGGTCACTTTGGTCAGTTTGGTATCGTCGGCTTTTTACAAACGTCTCACCGAATGTTAGAAAAATTGAGCTCTGTAATATAGCGGGTAATGTATTATTTGCGTTGTGGAAAATAGGCTTGAATTTTAACATAAAAAGGCCGGAGCGCGGTAAATCAGATTATTCTTGCTTTGGAAGAGAACTGGTACGGTTCACTGAGTGTGCATAAACGTGATATTATCGGTGGGTGTTATTTATTGTGATTATTGTGACTGAGATTCTGAAGCCAAGTGGGTCTCTCACTAGTTGAGGAAATTCCGTCATAAGTGTTATTTTATTTTATAGTTTTAAATTTTATACGTCAAGTTTGGGGTGTAGTTTTTAAATCATTTTAGCACTCAGAAACCTATCTAGACATACAGTAAGTCTAACAGGACAATGATTATCGAGTAACGGTGACAAACAATCAGTGTCCTGGAGTTCATTAGCTTCTCCAGCCCTGAGGGTGGGCTGGCGTTCTTTCTTTATCAACATAAAGAACGAGTTCGACCCCTCCTGTTCTCCTGGGTTCCACTGGTATTAGCTAAGGCATGGTCCTTCGCGATTGAAGAAGGCATTAATGTGTATACATTGCTTGCTGAAGCGTACTAGCCTAGGAGAACGGTCTTGTTAAATATATTTATATATTTCTTTATATACATGTTAAGGCGTCCTACTCACACCGCCCAGTCGTATCAGACGTGTGAGGGGGGACAATTACACGGATTATAGGTTGCAAATCCCGGAATAATCCACCGGACTTTACAGCTTAGTCAGGGAATACACATTCATTGAAACTGAATTTGGTAAGTTTTCATGTTTCAACAGTTTAGATCTTTATGGGGTAGAGTTAGGTTAGCTTCACACACTATGGGGTATTAAAAGGGAATTCAATTACTTACGAGTTGGTATCTAAAACGTCAAGTTAGATAATCCGGGATTTTAGTGATTTATATTATTAATTAGTTGTGGCTAGACCTTGTGCGTCATCTTAGATAATAATCTTTAGTTTTCGCGCTTTAAGCTACGCGTTAACGAAGGCATCATATTATAATGCCAGGAATAACTTCATTCAGGATTTAAAGATCTCTTAATTTCATCATAAATTGATAGAGATATCTATGAATATTAAAGGTAGGGAAAAGAGGTTTTAATAAACTTTAAAGTCTTATTTCCAATTTATGATAGGATAATGGGATTATTTCAAGAAACTGAAATGATTCTACGCATGAGGGCATGCAGAGCAATCCCTCATGTCACAATTTTATCATAAGTGGTGCAACTTTTACACATTAATAAAGGAATAGATTCTTATACGATTAGAAATTTTAAAATGTTTCATATGTAATCTTTCAGTAAAATAGTAAACCATTGAAATGTGGATGTAGGGCTAGGGCGGGTGTCGCTAGGATTGGCTTGGGAAGTCAATGGGTCAACATATCAATGAATATCGCTTCATTGATATGTCTAGCTAGGAAGCTTACTTAGAAGATTGGTCCCCATCCCTACATGGAAAATAGCACGTATGGAATAATAACACAATACACCCATACACCAAACCATCAAAATTGTTTATGGTTCGAAAGCTAAGGTCATTTAATAGACATAGACTGCGAGTCTAAATCAGATAGATAGGATAAATAATTTTGATTTAGGTAAGGCTCTTAACAAAAATTTGCCTTTTGTTAAGAACCATGGGCTATTTTCCATGGTAGCAGAATCGCGAGAGGGTGAGTTGGGGTAGATTACAGAAATAAAATAATTATATTATTTTATAAAAGTTAGGAAAGATATATTCATTAGGAAGTTATTATTTAATTCTTTAGGTAGTTATTATTTAATTCATTCAATAGTTAGACCGGAAATAGGTGTTTAATTAGAGTATAAAGTGTCGATCTTAGAAGTTTAATGTGCCTTACATAGGGAAATAGTTTGCTTTTTTAATAGAGATCATCAGGAGTCCAGAGTCCCGTCAAATATCATAGAATTCATGGGTTAAGGCGGTACACAACGTAAAAAGGGTTCTCCACTAGTACGATCACATTTTGGCCAAATTTCTTCTTGAATATCGGTTCTTTGAGCTTCAGTTGGCGCGACCGGCAGGTGGGGGGTTGTCCGTTACAAAAGGAACGTAAGCGCTGTGGGTAAATGTGTGCGTGCGCTGTCGGTACACGCGTCAATTGTTTGCGCGGGTGCGTAGCGCGTGGCGCGGACGAATCGCGAGGCGCGACGGCACCCGTCGGCGCCAGGCGGGTCTCTCAGGGACGAGGTAACTGACCTCGGTGCGGGGGCTTCGTGTCCGTTGTGTATGTAATATTCTGTGCCGAAACTCCTAAGGAGTCACGTCCATGATTTCTCCGGCGACTGCCAAATATCATCGCACCAATGAGCCGGTTTGTCTATTTAATGTTTTGCGCTCTCTATTTGAAAAATAAACGTTTTACTTTAATTTTGATTGTTTAAAAAATATAATATACTCGTATTCGGCCCGACCCAAATTGTACTCTTAGGAAAAAAATGTAAAGAAAAATAATAATATTTTTTTTTAAATAAAATATTTAAAAAATGTAAATGTATTATTTTATTAATAAATAATTGACTTGAATTGAGGAGAAGACAAATACTTATACGAGAAGCTGACTGAGAATGATTCACGAATAAATTAATATAATCTCTCAATAATAAAGAATCTTTTTCCAGCAAGGAAGCTTCGGCCAGCCCATTATGTTAGAAACTAGTCATATTCATATTATCTCTTTCTAGCATGTCAACATTGATTGTAAGAGAGAAAGCAACATCTGTATTTCCTCGGCTACGTATGTGGCTTTGCTCAGCGATTAATAATTTAAGCGTAGTTTTATCTGCTACGCCGTAGCTCGTAGCAAAATAAATCTCAAGTAAAAATGAGATAGTGCTACGTAATGATCGTAGCACTTGGAGAGGTAGGGCACAGCAAAATAAATATCATCTTGCTCGAATTTGGAGAAGCCCAACTGGGAAAGTACCTCCGCCTTGCAGAAGACCACAGCCATAATAACATTATATACTCAGGTATGTAGTGTTGTGTTTCTGGAGGTGAGCAAGGTTGCCAGAGCTCCCGAAATTGCACTGTGTTGAGAGTGAGGGAGTTAAATTGGTCCCTTCTGCTGTCAACACAGTGCATCCTCAAATTTTATAAAGGGTCGGCAACGCGCACGTGACTCCTTTGTAGTTGCGAGCGTCTATAGGCTGCGGTGTCCGCTTACCATCAGGTGGACCATATGCTTGTTTGCCACCGTCGTAGTATAAAAAAAAAAACTCGCGTGTGATGCGATGCGCGCAGATGTGTAGTTAATATCTTTTTTCCTGGCTGATGTTTTATTTTATTATTGAATTTTGGATCTTCGAGCACGCTACATGAAGTCAACATTTTGTATTCATTAGTTTGCCAAAATTCGGCCAAATCAATTAATCTTAAGCATATGTATATAGGTCGAACATCAAAAGTATAATGTATCCTCTGCGCGACCTAGTAAAAAATTGAACTTTGTGTGCTAGGCCACTGAAACTAAGATATTAATAGTACATTATTGCCGTGGCCGGGAAGGGAGCAATCGCAGGCTGAGTATTTGTTTTAAACGGACGAGCTTGCGAGAAACTTAATTATTCACTTCTTTGGAATAATGATTCGCTTTGATTTAACCCATTCAGCGCCGAGGACAGGATTCGTGATTCGTGTTCTCCGTTCGTAGACAGTTTCCGCTACAAAGCAGAAAACCGGACGCTCCGCGCGCGGACTTCTTGGCCAGGGGATGACAGAATTTTCTACTTACCACGGGCGGTAATAAAGAAAGCCTCAGATCGCATATTTATTGCCCTTGCCTTCGGCTCGGGCGTCAAATACCTGTGATTTGAGACATTCTTTGTTTTACGGCCCTTGATAAGTAATGTCGATATATATTCCTCGCATGGGCGGCTACAAGTTTATTTTAAAGTAATCGTACTTTAAAATAAACTACAATTCAACGAAGGGCCTGTTTCAGATTTAAGTTGTTTTTAATATTGTTTAATTTATTTTAGTTAATAAATAATCGTAATGTGGCTCTGGAGGAGAATAGAGAAAATAAGCTGGACAGAAAGGAAGACAAACGAAGAAGTGTTACAAATAGTGGGAGAGAATAGAAACTCACTGAAGACAATTGAAACTAGACGAGGCCAAATGATAGGTCACTTAATACCACACGACACTTTCTTCAAAAATATTCTAGAAGGCAGGACTGAAGGATCAAGGGGGTAGAGGTCGACCGAGGAGATGCTATGTACAGCAGTTAAAGGAAAAAGTAAATATCGAATCTTACCGGGACCTAAATAACTTGGCCGAGGAACGTGAGAACCGTGAGCGGCAAGAGCCTTAAATTTTAAAAATCCTCGTAAATTTTTATGATGATAAATAAATAAATGAACCTAGCCGATTTTCGATTCATCTGACTTTTGACAACCCTGCGGGTCCGATTCTAAACTGCGAATTTGTTTTCATTAGACAATTTGGCGCCGGCCGCGTCTAACTCAATTGGCCTTCGGGTTCGCTTTGCGTCGGCTATCGTCGGAATATTCGGTGATTATTTAGTTTCCTAATTGGTTTGCTGTGTTTGAAGGTGAGTTTTAAACCCTATAACGGTTTAATATTAAATGGGTTTATGACAGAGGTACAACCTAAATTTATAGGAGTATTTATTTAGGGCACAGCAAAATGTCATCTTGATCGATTTTGGAGCAGCCTAACTGGGGAAATACCTCCGCCTTGCAGAAGACCACAACCGTTATAACATTATTTACTATACCATTATAATAGTGTTGTGTTCCTGGAGGTGAGCAAGGTTGCCGAGCATGCACTGTATTGAGAGCGAGGGACCAAAATTTTTCCCTTCTGCTGTCAACACAGTGAATCCTCAAATTTTATAAAGGGTCGGCAACGCGCACGTAACTCCTTGGAGTTGCGAGCGTCTATAGGCTGCAGTGGACGTCTTTCGGCTGATTTGATGATGATTATTTATTTAAAAATATCGCCTTGGACAGGAACTGTTTTTGTGTTTGTGTTTAGGCAGACAAAGCTGAGAGATTAGCTTATTATCATCATTCAGATCAGTAAACAAAAACTTGAAGAGGGAAAAAGCTGATGCAACATTATGTCAAAAAGCACGCAAAAGTCATAAATTGCATATTCCCACTAGTTTCTTCTAGTAATGAATATAACAGGCAGCCGCACGAACTAGGTATTAAACACTAAATACAAACTAAAAAAATCGTATCACAAATCACAAAGTATTATTCATTTGTTTGATAAGATAAGTTTTATTTTTGTCTGTCTGTTAGTCTGTCTTTTGCACTCACCTTTGCAAGTTTCTGTTCAAGCGGTTAAATCCACACTTTTGTATACTTAAAATTATTTAAACTGTCCGAGTTTTATCAAATTAGTCCATTCAAAAAGCGACTTTTCTGTAAAAGCAAGAATGTTCACAATCTAATGGCAGTTTTCTGAAAAAGTCGGACATCCTAAATAATTTCATCTATACCTCTACTCTTTTTTTTCAACAGCCTTTTAGTGTCCCACTGCTGGGCCAAGGCCTCCCCTCTTTTCCGCCACTCGTCTCGGTCGTGTGCCAGCCACCTGCCATTCAGTACAATATGTGTCTACTCTTTTTTTATGTGTAATAAAATTTAAGTAAATAAATAAACAAGACATGCTCAAGATTAAAACTTCACATCAAATCTCACTCAGTAAACAGCGCAGCGCAATTTCTTCCACTTGTCAAAAGATCAAATTAATAATTAAGTTGAAATATTCACTTTGAATACACCATAATAAGAGCTGTGCAAAATTCACTTTGGACTCGCAGATTGTGTTTATTCACTCCAGAGCGTGCGCCAGGGTTATTGACTAAACACTTTATACTTTTCAACAGCGCATCACTAGTCATAGTTGACCCCCAGTACAACGTCGAGTCGTGCTTGGTCGGAGAAGACCTACACTGGCCTGCATGTACATATGTGATTGGTGAGCTTTGTGAATTTCAGGAGCCGAGCAGTACCTACTTACTGGGGCTAACTAATTTTACATGAGTGCTACTGTCATTTTGGAGAGTAAGATAAAACATTAAATACAACTCGAGCAAACTTAAAGAGTTATTGGCATGACTTTTTTTTACAAGTCAACAAATAATTTGAAAAGTTATGGTGTATCATCCATCCATCCTCCATTTGTGCTCATTTTTTATGCGCAATAAAGTTTAATAAATAAATTAGTAAATAAATATCGTGTATAGAGAATGCATTAAATATGTTCTTCATGAGTAACATACAATTTGTCCTAAAATTACTGGCTGTTATGTTAGCGGTTCCTCTGATCCGTGCACTGAGCGAAAAAAAAAAACTAATTATTAGTAAGTTTTAGTGAATCCCAGGACAAGGAGATTAAATACTAGCGGTTACAAACCAGTTTTTGATAATAGTAGTTATTTACTAATAGCAAAAAAATTGTCCTTGTAACTACTAAACTGTTTTGTAACCGTTAGTATATAGTCTCATTGTCTCGGGATTCACTAAAACTTACTAATAATTAGTATTTTTTTCGCCCAGTGTAGTCATCATCATTATCACTACCATAAGCCTGTAATTTCCCAATGAGCATAGGCTAGGGCTAGCCTTTGAGTTCGCCTCGCGCCCAGTCCTAAAAGCTAACTCAACTCAACTCAAAATATTCTTTATTCAAGAGACACATTCAGAAGAGACCTGACCTGCCATCTTCTCAATATCATTACTTTCCACTTTCCCATTCCCAAATACAAATAAAGAACAATAAAATATCGATAGTCAATTCAATATTTTCTATCACTAACTTGCATATACCACAACTGCAGCTAAACCCCCAGAGACGAGATCTTGATATTTTATTAAAACCAGACCATCTCTCAAGGGACCAAGCTTGGATCTTTGTTACCTTATAGACACAAACTTGTTAATATTTAACAGTACCTGAGCTTCCCGGCGACAGCTGACATTTGAAAGTTGTCGCAGGATTTTTAATCTAGAAAGTTTTCAGAACTTTCTGTCTTGACAGTTGGCGTTGGCGAATTTAATTATTAGTTTTCGAACGCTACCCACGTTTTAATTACCTACTGATTAGAATTTGATCCGAGTCTTATACTTTTTAAAATGAAGTCCAGTGAAGCCAGTGTGAATTCCAGGTGTTTATGGGCGGATTGGGCGGCAATAATCGTTTATCGTAAGGCAATCCGTCTGTTCGTTTGTCCCTATATCATAATAAAAGTACTTATATACTATAAGTATTTACCGATATTATAGATGAACAGATTTGATCAAATATGGCATTAAAGTAGCTTGTGGATACATTTATAACCTAAAAATTCTTGATTGTAAAATGGAAAGTGAAGCCCTTGTTATGGTTAATTACACACTAGATATCTAAACGACAGCCGAACGTACAGTGTACACGAGAGCTTTGTAAAACAAACAAGAGCCAGCAGAACGCGGTACGGGCAAACATGTGTAGCCAACAACACAGGCCAGGTTGACTCGTATCTGTATTTGTTATCAGCTTACTAAAAGGTTGTGATCTTTGTTGTTCTGTTATTTGGGGGTTTCATATCAGCAGATATTCGAGTACCTCCCAAAAATTAGGAGGTTCTTGAATCGGGTTTTTATTTTTATGCTGTTAGTTAAATTAACTTTCGTTTTAAAACTCTAGCTCACCTAAAGATGTTACTATTGCATCCGATGATAACCACGAAGGAACGATGGCACTCGGCAAATATTAAATAAGTTAAATATCGTGGGCAAAATGTTATCATGTGTTTGGACTTTTTCTGATTACAGAACATTTTTAAATTGCACAATTTTTGCGAGAATATAAGGGTTTTTGTTGTTTTGAGTGTAACAGTTACAATCGTAAAATATGGCTGTCATATCGGCTAGTTATTGCTAGCTACCATCAGTTAATGCTTCTGAACGATATAATAGACACGTCATGGCGGAAAAACAATTGACAATATTTCATAATTTCCAAAAGTCTTAATTCGAAAACCATTTCGGTAAAAACGTGTGAAGTACACAAAAAACATTTTTTTAGATTTTTTTCTCCGTTGATTTTGGAAAAAATCGCAAATTACTGTAAACCGAAAGTTGACGTCATCTTCCTCGCTGTATTCAGGGTGACCTTAGTACAGAGTACAGACAATCGCTGCTCTGAAGTGGCTCTGGATTCTTGTTGGGAAGATGACGTCATATTTTACTTACGCCCTTTTGGAATGACGGACTTTACAACGTGTTTTTTTGTATGAAATAATGAGTTAAATTGAAAAAGAAAAAATACTGGTGGCTTAAATTTTTACCTATTTTCTAACTAGTTCATAAAATAAAGTAGTTAAAAATATGAAATGTTGTCAATTATCGCTGTTTATTTCGCAAAGTATTCGATACTCACATCCCAGCATAAACTGCAGAGCCCGAAAAATGCAACATGAGTAACCGTATCTCACATTAAAAGATAACGATTACACCCCATGACATCGTGAAACCCAATTAAAAAACCTCGAGACGCAAGCCACCTATAATGATGACAGCACCACAAGCACACATTCATTAAATATCCACCGCTGGCAAAAAACGCAGTGAGGTACGAGAATCACGAACGCTTACTACGTATTTCTACTGAGCTACATCCACAGCAAAACGCTGGCACAATGCGTGCCCCCCTGGACCCGGGGGCCCAGCATACGCTTATCGCTCGCGCTCGTTACCGCTTCCCCGGTTTATGCACTCATAACCATCGCTCTTGGAAATAATAAAAATAACTCGCGAGATTAAGCCATGAGTGACGGGCGGGTGTTAAGCTTCACAAATGTCTGTGCTGAATCACAACGAATTACGGTTCTACTGGAGAGTTCCGTAAATTATATAATTATTTAGAGGATAATACTTATTATGTTATTAACATTAAAACGGTGTGCTATATTAATTAATTGTTTATAAACAATATAATTGATAACAATACAATAACTAAATTAGATCGCCCACATCGGAACCCTGGGGGACCACCCATAAGGCTGGCTGTGTTTCCCCTTCCCATTCTATATAGTAGAAATAATGTTTACAACATTATTATGTAAATGTTGTACAGTAGGTACCTATTCGTGAGAATGCAGCGCAAGAGTAAAAACTGTAGATTGTTGTTAGATTGTGTAATACTCAGGAAAAGGGTGCTTTTTGCGTCCATAGCCTTACTGACTCAATCAAAACCCATCCTTATTAACATCGGCAAAAAGGAATTATTGCTTGAGGACGACATTTTAAAGCAGTCTTATGAAGATACAAGGCGATAACCATACCTACCTAGGACAAATGTAGTCAAGGAAAATATTCAAGGTAGGTTTTGGACTTGTTCAATCCGTTTAGAGACTAAAAGCCCTTGCTTGTTAGACTAAAATTTAGTTTAATAAGCAAGGTTTGAAATACTTTACGTGCGTCACTTTTACTCCAATAACATTATTGTACATTCCACATAAAGCATAAACTTCCATTGTATGTATCCTCTACTAACTTGATCCCGACAGTTAAACATCGGGACTTCCATTTTGTATTATTTTTACCGTGCGGCGTTTGTCGTTTGATATTGGCCGAGTATACCCAGGGATCGTTATTTTATTTACTGTATGACCTTATATAAGGTCGTATCTTTACGCGTGTTACTTATGGACTTGCGGCTTTTTGACGGGGGACGCAAAAATGCGTCGTGAATCGATGTTATGGCGCTTTTTGTTTGTACGAACAGTTATTGGTTAAACAGCTCCGACGTTTAGCGTTTTTACTGGTTTTTCAATGAACGGGGTCAGGGTTAATGTATGCACGTATGGTTAATTCAATAATAAATAATACAAATTAATTTGACTACATGTCCCATGCTTATTATCAACAATTATTTGAATGATATTTATGTCCGCGACGCACAAAGCTGAAAGAGCTTTGTGCGTACCCGTTGAATAGCAGTAAGCATAAAAATAGGTACTAAACAAATACTTCTGGGGCCCGATTGCATAATGACTTCTGACTAATATTACAAGCAGAAGTCTCTTTCTAATAAAAGGGGTTGAAAAGGGACGTCCGCTTGCAATATTAGTCACAATTTATTATGCAATAGGCCCCTGGTGTACTTAAACTTGCCTACTGGTAATGGTGATACAAAAGTTTTAGTTATCCTTTTCTACACTAGTGGTTGTGTGAGATCTCGCTTCAAGTGATATTTTTTACGTTTACGAACCCCATGAAGACTACGCACTTTGAAAAAAATCCGATAATAAATGGACAATGATCCTCTCCTTCCCGGTATTTTGTCTCTGGTTAACTCTATCATAGACGCTAAGCAAAGGTCGATGTCCAAGGTACTTAAAATTGTAACTTTGTATTTACTGGTTTAGTTAAACCCAATATTTCCTTATCATCTTAACTTCGTAGCCGCCTGGCTCCCATAAGTGTTTTGATACACAGAGGGCTATCAATAATGGCGGAAAGTTTGCCAATCGCTGCATAGTGCTTCTCTGACAAATAGCTCCCGTGTTATCGGTATTGTCCTGTTTTTAGACTCATTTCACGTGTTTTGGTCTGGTTAGCTTCAGTGAGAATGAATTTCGAGAGGAACTCCTTGTTCCCCAGGTTCCTTTGGTTTAATCCTATAGTATTTAACCCAGGGTACGCGTTAGCACCTAATGAATTCTGTTAATGTTTTCCTAAAATAAATTCTGGCTCCCTTGGTGTTGCAAGCGTCTATAGGCTGCGGTGTCCGCTTACCACCAGGTGGACCGTACACTTGTTTGCCATCGTCATTGTATAAAAAAATCGGAGTAAGAACTTTAATTATCTTTTATTGTTTTGTTTTTTCGATTTTTTCTCTCTTATTTTGGCATGATTACAAGCTTTCGTTTTTCTTTCTTTCATTCATTCTGTCAGAAGGCTCTTACTGGTCCATTTCGATTATACATTCTGTATAGCCGGTTAACCGCTCATCCTCGCCGATCATCAGCGTAGTCCTATGTTAATCCATTCCTACTAGCGATATGTTGTACACATTGCATCTTCAGAAATTCAGTTAGAGTTAGATGTATATTATTGCTTCTGTGTGCTTGCCAAAGCCCTGTCCGGGTAATTTAGCAAATTATTCCAGACTACTGGCGTCGATTTGAATTAACAACTAAAGACGATTACAGTGTCAATAACCATTCCACATAGCAATTGATAATTCGTATGTCCGGCTATTGTCTTCTACATGTTGCATTTCTAAACCGATTCCCGGCCGCGAAAAATATGCATAATTTCCATTGTTTTTGGAAATTTTGAAAACGTCTATATTGATTTATTTGACTACTAGTTCAGCTTAGTGGTTAGTGACTCTGTACGGCCCTGAGTTCGAGTCCCAGTCAGGACAAATATTTGTGTTATGGTATATTTGCATCGAGACTTTGATGTTTTCTATTTAACCTACTAATATTATAAATACGATAGTTCAGATGTTGGGATGTTACTACATCACGCGAAAACGGCTGACCGTATTGTGATGAAAATTGGTATACAAAGAGACTATAGCCTGGCTTAACATATAGGATACTTTTTATTCCGAAAATCATCCCACGAAGGCATGAGATAGGGAGTGAAAGTTTGCGCAGACGAAGTCTCGGGAAAAGCTAGTTCTAATATTCATATCTATTTAATATTTGGCCGTCTGGGTGTCATAAACTCGTATCATATAAGACTATATCAATTCAGCAAAGTGCACAATGCCGAAGTGCTCGTTTTACTCCCCACATAAACTTGGACAAAATGTTTGCCCAAGTCCCTCACATTTGGTTTTGTGTAAAAAATAATAAGCACAAGGCCATGAACGCTAGTACGTACGGGGTTT
This sequence comes from Cenopis cana, assembly GCA_951800055.1. NCBI lineage: Eukaryota > Metazoa > Arthropoda > Insecta > Lepidoptera > Tortricidae > Cenopis > Cenopis cana. Next base: position 20,557,312 of record OX637476.1, on the reverse strand, counting down.
TACGAGGGACGACCGCGGGAATTTTCCCGTTTTTATTCCCGCCCTTTACTTTATACCGTTTCGGGAATTTATGCGGCTGACGTATTATTACGTCATTTTTTATGTGCGCATGTGCCCGGTAATTACGGTGGTGGTTTACGGCGAGAACACGCCAGTAGTGGGCTGCCAAGTTTTAATAAACAGCAGCAGCCGTGCAGATCACCTGAGCTTTATCCGGCACGAAGGACCTTTTATCAGGGTTCCGTAACCGAACGGTACAGAACTAAATCCTTTTGCTGTCACTCACGTGTCCGTCGGTCCATCCGTCCATCTGTCCGTCCGTCGTCTGTCACACTGGTTTTACAACCAAACGGTTGGAGCTACTGTCAAACAGGGCTCCGTTATGACCGAGCCCTAAAAATAAAAAAGTCAAAGTACAGGATAACTACAGTGACCTGAAAATGTCCCATACTAACAGACACCGAAATGTGACGTAACATAACACAGGTCCCGTACTCTACCATATTGTATTTTAATTCAGTACCTGCGCCATAAAGACGTTCTCAAACGCCGCCTAACCACTTGTGGTATACCGAGTGACTGCTGGGAGCAAATTGCGAGGTGTCTACCGGAATGGCGCTCACTGTTAGGAAAAAAGTTGACGAATATGAACAGCGACGCTTAGAAGACCTGGATGCTAAGCGCCTTATCCGCAAGACTCGACCAAAGCCCTCATATACCTATACCTACAACTTAGCTGGCCAGCTACATTGTGCACCGTGTGACCGCATTTACAAAACAAAATTTGAATTTGCGAGCCACATCAGAGCCTTCCATATTCCTAAATAAAGACTGTTGACAGAGTAGCTGTCGCTGGATACGGCGAGGAGGACTATATATATACATTGTATTTTAAACTTTCAAAATTCAAATCTATTATCTGAAGAACTTTATTTTATTAGTTTAAATTCATTTGATTTTTCTTATATCAGAACTCAGGGGGACATAATGCAAAATCCAATTTATTAATTTAAAAATACATAGCCGACTCACATCATTTTCTGCTTCACAATTTTGTTTCAGACTTTTAAAAAGCCAGCGAAACTTCCGGAAAACATGAATAGGTCCATTTTCATATAATTACATTCTACAAGTTTCGACCCAAAGCTCAAAGGCTCGAGGTGCGGGCTTACGAAAACTTCCGTTGCTCTGAAAGGGGGTTGTTTTTGAAACTGACGCATAATCACGGATGAAAGATACTTCGAAGGGAATTTCGGCCTAACCATCGTATCTTGGGTTAATTTATGCAATGGGATATTCTCTTAACTTGCTTATCTATTCTTCAGCTAAAGGCACTTAGGATTTTACATGCTTATATTTTTGGGTTTAATTTGGAAGGTTGGCGAAGCTAAAAACTTTGGACCAATAAATAAGAGTGTTAAAATTTCCATAGGGAAAATGCAAAATGTTGTTGTTTATTTTGTGTTTTAAAGCCGCAGTTTATATTTTAAGATTTTGGTCATTGCAAACGTATGATCATATCTCTATATGGAGCAGTACCTAAGGCCTAAGTAAAGCCTCCCCTCTTTTTCGCCACTCGTCTCGGTCGTGTGTCAGCACCTGCCATTCAGTACAATACGAGTATGTGACAAGGTCGTCCCGCCATCTCCTTTTCGGTCTACCTCTGCCTCGGTAGCCATTCTGTGGGACCCATTCGGTGACTATCCATACTAACCCATACTAATACGTGAGCAATATTTTTCAATTTTTAATCCCCCCCTCCCCCTTGTCATGTACTATTTAACATATGGTTTTATATCACGACGTGCAGACAGAAAGTAAAAAAAAACCTGCCAAGTGCGAGTCGGACTTTGCACATTTAGGGTTCTGAACCAACGTCAATAAATGTGATTTATCAATATATTAGTATTTGTTGATAAATATACGTAATAATAAACATAATTACCAAATTTCAAGTTCATAGGTCAAAGAGAAGTTGAAAAGTTCATTGGAACAAAATTTTGTGACAGACGACGGACGGACGCATGAGTGACAACAATAGGGTTCCGTTTGGACCCTTCGGGTACGGAACCCTAAAAAAAGAAGAAACAATTATAAAACAGACAGATCTTAAAATTATACTAATACCTTGGTTGTGTGCATTGCAGCAAAACATAACCTATCTAATACATTGCGTGTGATCCTATCTAACCGCAGTTCCTTGCGCGTCTTGACCATGCGATGAACAGATAAAACGCTTTTCGCGCCGCATTTCGCAAAGTACAGAATAGCGGACGAGCACTAAAAACGCTCCGTACTGATAGACGGACAGACGTGACGCTGCTTCGTCTTACTACCGTTGAAGGGAAAAAAGGGGAATTTGCCGTATTGATCGTGAAATATATTGCGTTAATGTACATAGTTGCCATACAATTTCAGAATCATGAGAATTCTATTGGTAATTTTCAATTTACATTTGTAACTTTTTGTATTTGACTTGTAAAAGTGCCATTGCGGCCTACTTACAGAATAAAGTTCATTTTATTCATTTATTTTTTATTAAAAAAAAAAAAATTGCGAATCTTTATAGTCCCATAACTTTTATGTTTCTGATTATTTTTTCTAATTTACTATTTATTGTGGCAATTTGATGGTTTAATATCCTTATAACCCTGAGTTATAAATTGTAACACGAGTCATCTACCCAATTGACAGAGAACAAAGTAAGCTACTACTTCAAGCCGCCTCGTGGGAAGCCAGTGCTGTCAAGCTGGTCTAATTTATTTGACAGACATTCCGATGTACAAATAGTGATAACAAGGATAATACTCATACTATATCGAGATTTTAATGGAAAAAGGATAATACTCATTAAAAAAAAGACTTCTACACATAATATGAACCTTCTGCATTACGGTACTACTAATACGAAAGGGCTAGCAAGGGTTACTTAATTTTGAAACCAAAATGTCGGGTATTTTTTAACCACAGGCCCTTATCTACAGGGCTATATTAAGTCTTTAAACGTAAACCCACATGTAAGAAAGAGCAGGTTTTTGTCCATTACGGGGCTCGCAATTATTCGAGCCACAAAAACAGGGGGAGGGACGAATCGAATGATTTATCTGTTCGGAGCAAAATTAAGAGAGTGAAAAAAGGGATTCAGACGTAGATTCTCATATAAATGGTGGAAGTTGTTTGCATCGTGAATTTCATAATTATCAATTTAGTCTTAAATATACATAGTCGGATTCTTTAATGAATACGATACAATACAAAATACTCTTTATTGCACACCTCAAAAATAACACAGTAAACATTAAGCTTAAATAGAGGTACCTAAACAACATTCATCATCATGAATCCTATTTTATAGTTATGATTTATTTTATTTTATTTCTCTAGGGGTCTTGGATGTTTTCTATGTATTTAAGTATACACTATTTATCTCCATTAGTATGTATATCGTCGCTTAGTACCCATAGTACAAGCTTTGCTTAGTTTGGGACTAGGTTGATTTGTGTAAGATTGTCCACAAATATTTATTTATTTATTTTATGATATAGGTAAGTAATACTATTAAGGCGCTACACTGAGAAATTTAGAAACTTTGAAACGCTGTTCTTTCCAGACGAGGAAACAATAGATACTGATTTTCAGATATATGATTACACATGACTGCTTAAAATTTTCTCTAAAATCTAAAGTTTAGTTTATATTTTCCTTTTTTTTACTCACCCTACTAAAACAACGCATTATTAAAAGACACGATTAAATTAATATGATGGTATTTTACCTCATCTAGGTACTGACAAGAGGAAATTTAATAAATCTGCACACAATCAGATACTTATCGATATTTGTCTACTCCATTCCCGGAGAGTGTTGCATCCCGTTTTGTCGTGAACGAAAAACATACGCGCGTCTCTTTCAATCAATATATCGCCTTATCTTATCTTATCTTATCTAGATGAGGGCCCTTGCAGATGCACTTCGACCCAATGGGATCTTTTGTGCAATTGCCCCCTCCTTTATACCTACTCCAAGCTGCTCTCCAATCTCTCCACGAACCGGATGATGGAGTTCAGCGGGAGTACTCTGAATTCCTTTGGTTCTGGATAACCATTGCCAAAGTCGTTAATTCTTGTCTGGCGAGGGCGTGACATTCAATAATATATAATGAAATATATCGCCTAGTGGTTCTGTAAACTATGACCTCGCAATAGTACATTACTTACCAAGGGCGATAAAACAAAGAATGTCTCAGATCGCAGTTATTTTACGCCCGAGCCGAAGGCAAGGGCGATAAATATGCGATCTGAGGCTTTCTTTATTATCGCCCGTGGTAAGTACAAAATTTTATGTCACCCCCTGGCCAGGAAGTGGGTTTTTTCGCGCGCGGAGCGTGCGATAATGGCCACTTTATGGCCAGGTGTGACATAAATTATATTTTTCTTACGTATTCAACAATTTGTACTTACAATCTCGTGCTTTATTACACTGCGGGTCACAAGTTCAATCGTTCTATAAAACCGCGCTGTTTAGATAAGCTCGCATGCGAGCCTTGTACATGTATAAATAAGGCTTTAATATTTATTAAAATCTGTTTTCTTAGGATTTACGTAGTATATCATCATAAATCGTATCTACTAAATGTGTTGTCTACTCACGCTCTCTCAGTATGTGCGTCTTATTATTCATCAAAAGAACCTAACTTGTTACTACGCAGACACAAAGTTTGCATATTGATAAACGCGAGCTGAATACAAATAGACACAAACCCTGCATATATTGTTGGTATTCCAATATTGCAAAACCTACGCCCTATAGATTTATTCGACACAGTTATTTGCTCAGAATTCATTCATGCTTAGTTTTCATATTTCAGACAATATTGGGGCTAAGTTACGCAGACTTTGCAGGCTAGGGTTGCTCAGTATCGGGTTATGCTTTAGTAAGCATGAAATAGTGCCCTAATTTTTATTGTTCAATTTCATTTATATTTGCTTAGAAATCGATGAGCCTTGTTCTCAAATGTGGCGCGGCGTGCTAAGATTTTGCATTGCAGATTTTACGTGTAGCCTCGATAATTTTCGGTTAGGCTTTAGGTACACGTAAGACGTATAAGTTTTGATTTTATGCAAATGTCTTGGGAAATTACTTAATGTTATGAGAAACATTGTATCTAAACTTTGGCTCGGGTCACGTAGTATATTATTATAATAAATTTATTAAGGTCGACAAGGCTTTGAGAATACACACATTTACACACTATATTTATAGACTTTTACTATCACTAGGTATCTATTAAATGAATGGATTGTTTTAAATTATTGTTTCCTAGTCTGAATAGTTTTTGTTGCATGTATAATATTAGTAATTCAGTAGGTAAATATTACCTATAATTAACTTACTCGTACTAAACTAAACAAAAAAATCAACTTGCATTTGTTTCAATTTAACTTTAAATGCCTCTAGTACCTAATGTTTCTCAAACTACTTTATTTACTTTAACTTAAATTCGAGCGGTAACTTTGGCTCGATGAAAGAAACTTTTCTTATGCAAATCGAAAAAATGAAGTTATGTTTTTGTCGACCCCTTTCTGAGCGTCATACTTCTTTAGTTCGAAGTTTTAACTTAAATGGCGTTTTTAAGAGATAACTTTGTATGAAATGGCATTTTTATAATTGCTTTGGCAAAGCCTGTTCGCCGTTAAAATCGGATAATGGAAACATGGATAACTGTACTTATTCCACTATTAGGGACCTGTATCAGTGTATCTGTATCCGTAACTAGACTGACTGATTAAGTTAAAAAAACGATAAATTTATCAAACCTTGCATATTCGTAACTGGAACAAGGCCCGAATGATTGAATTGGGATACATAATGGGGTAAACTATACAGGCTGGATTTTCTTTTTGGTTCAATGAGGGCAGCTACTAGATTCCGTGCTGCTACGTGAAAATTGTCTTAGAAAACCTTTCCTCGAATTAAAATTAATGAAGATTGGCGTACAGATTTTGGAAAAAAAAATGTACAGGGTGCGAGAAAAAGGCACCATACTTCTTCTGGAAATAAATTAAAAAAAAATAGTAACGCCATTGCCTAGTGTATGGACAGCATAAAAAAATGTTTCAACTATATACAGGCTGACCCACGGCTATGCGACATGGAGGAGAAGTAGTTTAAATATTGAAGCTAAGACATTTTACTGAAAAAAGCTTCATTTCATTTTTAAAGATAATTAGAACTGCTTCCACAGATTTTTATAAATTAATTGTCCGACCCAGAAGCGAACACGCTAAAATGTATAAAAAAAAACTGTATTATTGCTATTGAAAGGGTTAATCACATCGATTATTTTTTCCAAAATATCATAAATATATTAAACAAAAGGAAGTCGCCTAACTAGGAATTACCGAAACACGTCTGGAAACCGTTTGGAATTGAACGACTGATTTCATCTGTGTATGAATGATTTCACCGTCAGTAGGTAGTAATTGTATGTGCTGCCTCACCTCGATCGCATTGTATGTTCTGCATCACCTCGATCGCTCCGCGATCTCGGCGATGCAGAACATACAATGCGATCGAGGCGAGGCAGCACATACAATTACCTACTAACGCATGTAATCTGGCTGATCTGTTCCAATGATTTTAGATATTAATCCTCCATACTCCTTAAAGTAGTTTTTTAGTTTGAATATGGGTATACGTTAAGATAATTCACAAGTGATTGGGGTATGGACAATAATTTCTTTTCCTCATTTACGATTTTGATATCCGTCCATTCGCTAGTGATTCTAAAATCATAACCAATTACTCTATTTAAGGCCAATCTTGATAGATGTAGTAACGCTGGTGGTTCAACTCTTAGCGGCTTCTTTAATTCTATGTGGTATCTTTGTAGCCACGTTTCTCCATCTGGTGATTTTATATAATATTGGATTAATTCTATGATGTTACGGCGCAATTCTCTAACTTCTCTTACGCCTTCAAATCCATATCTAGTTTTAGAATATGAAGACCATATCCTGATGGATTTAGGGCCTCGCGCTGTTTGTACAGACAGTGAAAATTCAAAATTTGGATGTTTAGATTTTCTGAGCAGAAAAGTTCCAATGCTTGTATTTTCGAGCATTCTATCGGCATCTTGTAAATTCAAACTTTCATAATACCATCCGCATTGTCTCAACAAATCCATATTGTTACTTATTGAATGATGTATTTGGCACTGATAAATACATTTTAAACCTGAAAGCTAAAATTGAATCATTTTATACCAGCCTTGGCGTTTGCGGGGGGGTGTCATAAGGCATTCGTCTCTCTTGCACTCGTTCGTAAAAAATCAAACTGCATTTAGTAGTATTAGTTTTCTTTATTTAAAAAAAATATTGTTTGTTATACACCACTTTCTTAAGCAAGTTACATTTTTTAAGGCACATATGTTACTATGGTAAATACAACTTTGAATATCCGGCGATGTTGAATAGTTTTTAAACAGGGTTTTTAAATTAGGACAATTGTATTCTTCCAAATTGTAGATATTATCCGTTTCTAGTATTTCTTTTAGCCAGATGACCTTTTCAACGCCTTTAGTGTATATCTTTTTATTCTTGATATATTCCAATATCAAAAACTTGTAATTAAAGTAAGGCACAAAGCCTTCGTTCCATAAAATTCCAGCGTTTCTTTCTACCCATGCCACCTGCAAACGTTCCTTCCTTGTCAAGTTATAGAACGGATATGGCGGTTTTATCAACAAAACAAGAATACGATTATCACATAATATTGCTATTTCTTTTGGTATAAATTTGTTGTCTTCACTTTTAAAACCTTGAACATCTACGATAGCATTCATGATAGTTTTCGAACTATGTTACTGAGTGGTTTATATTCAAAGAGGCAGTCGTTGAGGATCAGACAGTAGGCAGTTGTATTTTCAGGAATGTCTGTTGACGACTCAATTTCTAAACGCACGTCAACTGGTCCAGTTTTGAGTGAATCATTTTGTCTTGAGCAGTCGATAACAAAAAGCGGAGCAATTTTCGAGAATGTATTCAAATCCAACAACGGTTCGATACAAGCGTTGTAATATGACTGACGAAAATTAGCATACATCTCATATAATATACTATATTTACTTTCATCAAACTTTAAATTAAGACTGTCGTAGGGAAAGTACTGCGAATTCAAAAATAATTTGACATTTGTTATGTTACAATGATCAAATGAAGCTGAACTTCTTGTTGTACTGTGTTTTCTGTCAGTTTGCAGTCCTAATATAACAAATCTCGGTTTCTCTAGTTGAGAAGCAGTTTTAATTGACCAAGAATGCTTTGTTGTCATAGGTAATAACGGATATTCATATAAATCCCAATTCCTGAAGGCTAACTGTATGGGTCGATCTTTTTCTAAATGTTTTAGTAGCACAAGTCGTTCGCGATCAGAAACTCTAATATGTGGTACACGCCACTGGATTTTTGTTATGTCTATATTTATATTTTCGTTTTTCTCAGCTATCACACTGTTTGAAACAGAACTGCTTCTTTGTAATATAAGTTCATGTCTGCAATTGATGAGTATTTTATTATAATCTTCGGCGAATCCTAATATTTTATTCAAGGGTATTATAGCTGTGAAATGGAAGTCAGTTGCCTTGGTTCCATCTAATTTCCAACCCCATAAAGCTGCATTTTTACTTTCTCCTTCATTCATTGAAATATACGATTTCATTGTAGTTGTGATTCCAGCATTTTTAATGTTATCTATTGCAACACCATTCAGCTCGTATCTGATATTTTGAAATAAAAACAATATTGGATTGTTTATAAATTTAACTTTTTTCGTTATTGTTTTCCCTGTTGTGTCTGTGGTAGCCGTACTTGCACATCCCTCAATGTAAATGGAGCTAGCTGAAGGTAGAACATAAATATCTTGCTGGTGTATTGGTATCCTTATTTCATCGTTTTCTTTAAAACTGTTATTGTAGGGGTTATAGCTATGGATTTCATAGCTTTCAATGGAATTGTCATGATGCAGTAAATCTGCGATTTGTAACATTTTATATTTTAAAGCCGAGTGAACGTAAAAAAATCTTATTCTTTTTTGTAATCGCCTTTGTTGCTCTTACACGTCTTCTATCTTTCAATACTGGACGTGCAATACCAGGAGATCTATTATGAACAGAGTTTTTATTGAAAACAATCATTTTAGTTAATGGTATTTTGAATTTAGTAGACTCGAAAGTAAAACATGCAATTTTCAATACGATTGGCGATACAATGTACGCTGCACAAACACACCTTTCTATTTATTTGATTGTCATCTGTTGAACAGCTTTACGTCATGTGTAGGTAATTCATTCATTCTCTCCCAAAATGAGGTAAGGAACTTTAAACTTAAATGACCGCAGTTATACAAATTGTTTCCTTGTAAATTATCATAATTGTAGTGAATTTTATCTCCCATGTACTTGACAAACTCCTGTGGCGGTTTTAAATTGCCATAACTATCAAAGTATTCAATATAATCATTTATTTTTCCATAGGCTACCCAATGAGTACCAGAATTTTTAGAAGAATCTAAATTGATAACCCCACATTCTAGTGGTAAAGGGAATTCTGGTAATTCATCTCTCATAAACACACCACGAAAAAAAGGTATGTTATTAGAGTACTTCATAATATCAATATTAGTTAACGCTCTTTTGGGTAGCCGAGTAATTAGTTTTTTTTCTTTGTAACATAAATTCCTAGTCCATTTTTGTATGGCTTAAGATGCAATCCTTTTCCAATACACAGTGCTTCCATATTCATATTATGCTTCTTGAACTCCTCTAAATTTTTTTTAGCTAACTTATAGTCATTGACAGCTTTCGTGATTCCGGCGATACCTCCTGCTAAACTACCGGCTGCAGACAATCCCGCAAATATAGGTATTAATGGTAGAAATCCTCCGGTTTTAGGCACTGGGATTACTCTCGGTAGTTTTATAGGTAAGTCGTCAGATGCCAGTTCATGAGCAGCTGTATACGCTAGTTCCGATAAAAGTTTTTTGCACTTGGGCTTTAATTTGCAAATACGTTTTTTGGTATGAGAAACAATATTATTAAATGTTTTTTTTAAACCAGAACCAGTTTTTGCTTTTGAAGCAGGCAATATATATTTTTTCTTCATATTTAAATTACTGGTATTATTTTGATTCTTGTTCATGATTGTTTTAATTAACCTGTGAATGCCGTGTTTGTAGTATGACGATTCGTATACGACTGAGTACAAGTAAAAAATAATAGATGTTTAAATACTCTCACTAGTATTTTTAGCCTACAAACGATTAGTCTTTTCTATCCAGCTGTTTTCGCTTGAAGGCAGCCCTAGCCACTTTACATACACCTTGTTTCCTTTAGTTCTTAAAGCTTTTTCAACAAGGTATACCTCAGGGTGTAAAGTCTTTCGAATTTCGTGCTCATAAAATGCTCCTAAAATTGGCCTAGACCTCGAATCTTCTAATATATAAGTTGTTGGATTGGTATCTTGAACTTTTGTTATCTTAAATATTTCTGTAGACCAATTAGGAGTATATCCTTTTTCGAAGCAACCTTTATATTTGCTTATTCTTACAAAATCCCCTACTTGAAATCTTTTGCACTTCGATATTTTTTTAGATTGTTCTATTTGGGATTTAGTGTATCTTTGCGATATTGTTTCTTTATTATCATGATTAATTGTAGCCGGAGGTGCTCCTATAGTTCTATGGAACGTATGATTGTACTCATAAATTTTACAATCTAGAGTTCCATCAATCCATTCATAATTTCCTTTCAAATTAAATTCTTTATATAATTTATTTTTGAGCGTTCTAATGAAACGTTCTACGATAGAGGCTTTTTTGGTCGAATATGTAGAATAGTGGTTAATATTATATTTTTTAATAATCTTCGAAAAAACATTATTGTAGAATTCCTTGCCCATATCTGTTTGTAAATTTTTAGGTAGTCGGCCTTTTGCTAAGAAAGTCTTAAATACGGTAGACACAATTTCTTTAGTTTTTTGTTTTAGAGGAAATGCCCAAGCATATTTTGAGAAACAATCTATAATTACGAATATATATTTATAACCCGAATTTATATTGGATAAGGCTTGCATATCAATCAAATCTGCCTGCCAAAGGTCATCTATGTCTTTTAATATAACTCTTCTTCGGGGGAAGTTCACTCTTACATTACTATGAATCTCATTTACGACGTCGGCTTTGCTCATAGTGCTTGTTCAACTTCCCTTCTAGTTCTTTCAATTCAATATTTTTTTCGAGTTTTTTAACTCGGTCTGATAAAGCTGAGATTAGCTTATCAAGATGGTTTAGCGTGTTTGAAGTAACTTTTATATTTGTATCAATATATTCATAAATTTTAACACCATCGGATATTTCAACTTCGTCTATAGCGCATAGTTTATTTTCTTTTATTTTACAACAATTATTTTCTTTTTTGTGGACATTCATGTTTGATGTCCTTTTGATTACTAAACGGAATGATTATCACATGACAGTTTTTATTCTTGTATTATACCGGATTCTTTTAACTCTTCAATAATGGATAAGATTTCATTATCATGGTTGCTGTTGCCAGCGCTTTTAGAGGCAATTAAAAGTTTTAGTCTTTCAATTAATTCATTTGGATCATCCCAATAAATATAGTCTGTAGCTTTCTTATATTTTTTTAATTTAGGCAAGGAACCGCCAATTTTAAGGTCCGTTAACTTTTCTGGAAAATCTTGCTTAGTGTCCGAGAACAGAGGTTTAATAATCTGACAGTATTTTAATCCTTTGTCTCCTTTCAATTGTCCGTCGGGATTAAAATCTCGCCTGTGGGCGCTTGTAATAACAAGCAGATCTTTGTACATAATTTTGTCTTTTTCTGTTACTAGTTCGAGATTCGGTTTATTTCGAATCAAAAGTTCTTTTAAACCTGCTGTGAGTTCGTAATTTTGGCCATTGATTGTAATCATATATTGTTTTTCTGCCGAATTTTTATTGACTAAGGATAAAGTAACAGCAGAATTTCCCATCTTGAGTTTCTTATTTTCATTACGGATCCCAAATGGAACGTTAATGTTATCGTAAATGTCTAGTATATCTTCTTTTTTAAGAGATATTAATGTATCATTGACGTTATTTTGAGAATTTTTGCCATCATTGTCCAAATCATAATATTCTGAATGCTTGCTTGAATCAGCTTCGAGCTGGTCTTGGAAGTTTTTATATACTATCGATGAGTTCAAGTCCGTAGACGCGTCGTTTTCATTTATAGTATTTGGAATATTTAAACTAGAAGGTTTTTTATCATTTGCTTGTATCAGTGTCTCTAGAGGATCCGTAATGGGCTTGAATACTTTCTTTAATTTTAGATTAGCAGCATCTTCTTCATCCTGTATCATTTTTATTTTCTTTTTTATGCAAGCTGCTGATGTAATTAGTTGTTTTTTCACATTAGTATCCATTTTTTAATGATGTCACTAGCTGTGTGTTATATGCGCGCTGGAGTTCAATTGAATGTTTTTTTCAATGTATTAGACATATATAATGAATTTATAAATAAATAAACGTGTCAAAACCTAGTCTATATCTTCCTTTATCAATTGCACAATCTTTATTGAGCAATAAAAAGTTGTATTGATTTCTCCATATAGTATAACAAAGCTCCTTAAATTTTAACCAATCTATGTCTGTATTTATGTGATCATTGTATATATGTTTTAAATTTCTGTCGTCTTGTTTAAAAATAATCAATAGATTGGCATTATCTCTTAACAATTGTTTCGGTATTTTGGAATAAGTTTGGGATAAATAAAAGCAGTCTATCTGCCTATGTCTTCCCATAGCAAAATAATTTCTAATGTTCATCTGATTTTCACATGCTACATCGTCAAAAATCATGACTGAATTTGTTAAAGCATCATTGGGATGAAGAACTTCTTTACTGTCAGTAAATAAATAAAAACTTGCTCCTGGAATTCTTTGCATAACTTCCTTCAAAAAGAGATACTTTGGCTGGAAGGCCGTCTTTGAGTACAAATAAATGTGTTTGAACTTTAAACCATTTTCATGTAACAATAAATTCAGCATAACATTAGTTTTACCACAGTTAGAAGGACCGCATATTATGCAGCGAATTGTGTTAGGTAATAGGGTGCTATGCTTTACTTTTTGCGCATTTATTTCGACATTTATAGTATTCACCTCTAATGTTTCAGCTTGCTTAACAAACTTCATGATAAAATGTGAGGTAAATAAAAAATTACAAGTCTTTATATACCTAACACAATGATGTCAAGGGGGGGGGGGGGGATGTCAGATTTCGCTGTGTTTGCTTTCACGTTTACGGACAAAATAGACTTCATTATAATTAATATTCAGATGCAGCCATTTCTGCAGCGGCCGCCCCAGAAACTACTCGTGATTCAAGTAAGCTTCTTTTGAAATGTTTTGCATAAAATAATTATTCATATGCATTCTTATTTTTTTAATGTGCCGATTATTGTTATGTCACTGAATATTTTATTATCTTATTACAGAACATGTCGAAACTCGAAAACTTCGAACGCCAAGAATTCAGCGATGGTCTTGATGTCACAGGTCATCTCGACATGAATGACTTATTTTATAATACTCAAGGCCTACAAGATCTATACAGTGTTCAGCATCAGGAAAATAAAGCGTCGGATGAGAAGAAGTGTAAAGATTTGAAAATTAAACCGAAAAAGAAAATACTCAAAAAATCACAGGCGGAAATTTCAAACAATTTATCATATGTATCTCGACGAGTAAAAGAAAATGGACATCACTTGATTAAAATAACTATTTATGAACTTCACCCTGGATTTAAGTGCAAAAATGCTGATGATAATGTTTGTCTGAGTGCACAGTATGTGGTTGAGGACAAATATGACGAAATTTTGGATTGCACCGAAACCATAGTCAAGAAGATTGTGAAAAAAATAAGTGATAGTGATACTTACAAGTTGTAAAATGGTTTTAATGTTAATAATTTATCAATAAATACTTGTTGATCTAAATTAAAATAGACTTTTTTATTACTTACGTTAGGTACACTTTCAAATCTGTAGCCTCGCAAAGCCTCGCGCCTATTCATAATTGACAGATAATTAAAACAGGGAACAAAAGAATGATGAAATAAAATGGCTGAAAATTCGTGATAAAATTTATTTAAAAACAAGACTATTTCTATACATTCATAGATAAATTCATAATTATCCAATAGGGACAGTAAATACATTTTTATTATGTATACAATCTTATGAGATATTAATTCTTACAATATATTGCTATAGTGACCCCACGGCAAAGTTCTAACTGCACCGTCTATTAATTGCCTTTTATCATCATTTTTACTTAACACCAGTTTATTCAGTTGCTGGGTAAACATTTTATGGTTTTTTGATTTAATAATACACATATTGTCCCTTAATTCCTCGCTGTTATATAAGCATTTTTTATATTTTTTCATATTGAGTTTTTTAGTCACACACTTCTTTACCCCTTTTGCTTTTTTGATAGATGTCGCCTCGGTATTGATACAGTATAACTTAGCTCGTAATCCAACAAACTCAGATATTACTTCACCACCCATTTCATCTTTGAAATAGCCGGGAATTTTCATGTTTGCAATCGGCATGTTGTACATATTATTAACGGCGAAATTACTCGTATCAAAGTATGGAAGCATTTCTTTCATATCCATGTAAAAATTTTTACTATAGACTAAATATAACAGACTGTCAGTGTCGGAGTAACATAAGTGAATATCTTGATGATACCTTTTTCTCATGACAGAATAATGAAATTGGTACAAATGCTTTTTAGCGAGCTCTAGTACAGTGAATCCAATATAAATAGGCATATCCAAAACTAATTTAGATTGTTGCATTTGAATGGCTACTAGGTTTTCCGAGAAAACAGACAAACTTTTAAAATTCGGAGCGCTGATATACTTTTCTGCACCGCAAATTTTGTTAGTTTTATTCGAAACATCTCTCCAAACATTTACCAATTTAACGTCAACTTGATTTCTTTTATTTTGTATTGTCTTTCCATAGATGCTATTAACCTGCTTTTTAAAGAAGTTTTTTTCAAAGTCGCATTTAGCGTTTTGTCTCAGTTCTGTATTTAGTGTTATGTAAGGTTCTAAAAATTTTCCTTGGTTAAAAGCTAAAATACGATGAATTTTCAATAATTTCAAACCATTATTCAAACATTCTTTTAAGTGCTCGTAATGTATTACGTATTTATATTTATTGTGCAAATTTGCTATCAGTTTACGACTCGTTTTGCTTGGAGGAACATAATGTTCTGGAGCGAATGGCAAATCTGAGTGGTCATCATGCAATTCACAGGGGTATTCAAGATCTACTTCAAGTATGTACCCTCGAGGACTGTCACAGCTGACACTTTTAACATCAAATTTGTCTATTTCTTGCTCGTTCATAAACACAAAATTGTTGGTTGGTAGATATTGCAACATAGCAAAACCATACAAATTGACACAATCTAAGTATATTAAATATGAACTAGCATTAGCATCGTTGTAGTCTGACAAATATATGTTATTCGCCTTTGCATGTCGTAGCGAACACTGAGCAAGACCGCCTCGAATACCTTTTTCTAACATTTGGTACATTTCAACATCAGATATCAAATCAAGCTTTATTTTTGTATATAGCAACATGGCGTCCCAGCTCAAAGCCGGGCTAGAAACATAGTAACACGGGTCTAAATTGTAATAAGTTAGACTCATACATCTGAATTTTTCGAATATATCACATAACAATAACACATCACATTTTAGGTATAAATCTGTATATTCACCCAAACTTTGTATGTTAAATTCTCTCCAAACTGACTTTGCATGTTCGTAATTTTCATCGGTAATATTCTCGGCTGTTAGTTTACTATAAAAAAGCTTTTGGTCTGGCAGTTCAGTTTCGTTGTATCGATCCCACGAGTCTATGTAGTCATAGCAATATATGCCCTTCTTACGAAGTAATTCAAAGTGATGAGTATCAGGATAATATTTTTTGAGATTTTTAAAGTCGCCAGGATCCAATGTACTAGCCAATTCATCTAAACCAGAATTTAAAAAGTTGAATGAGTCGATAAATTTCAACTGCGCTGGATTTTGACCCTCTATTGGTATGAATTTAGTTATTGATATGTATTTTTCCTTTGTTTTTGG
Organism: Cenopis cana; assembly: GCA_951800055.1. NCBI lineage: Eukaryota > Metazoa > Arthropoda > Insecta > Lepidoptera > Tortricidae > Cenopis > Cenopis cana. The sequence goes on along the minus strand of OX637476.1, from coordinate 20,541,078 downwards.
AATTAAATTTATGCGACCGATTGTGTTCGATAGTTCTTTAATAAATAAGTGACAATCATAACCGGAGAAATTATGAAAGAGTATGGGTATAAACTCACAAGCCTTGGCATTTAAATTACAAGAATCGTGGCTTGGACCGCGATATTTACCAGTAAAATGGTCATGATCTGCTGCGATACGTTCGCCGATTTCAAAAGATTGTCTACAGATATGACAAATCGTAGCATTTTGTAGCGAATGCTTTTCCTCGGCAGATAAAGGTAACATTTCACAATTAACAGATAATAACTGATGCAATTTCTTTACATCTTTGGAAATCGTTTCTACAAATTTTTTGCCACAATTTGGGCCGCGATATGATACATATTCATTTAGTTCCGGTTTGGACTCACAGCATATATAGTAAGCAAAAAACGTCGCTTCATGTACTTGTATATTTTCTATGTGATTGGACTTGCTTTTGTCCGAATATTCTAAAAGCAAACTTTCGAAATCTCCATAAATGACTATAGGTATTCTTTGCGTCCTTTCAAAATGGCTAAATGCAAGTGTACTGTTAGGTTCAGGTAATATAGTTTTTACTCTAGCGCAATTATGAGAATACAGTTTTTGTTCTGTATCAAAGTATATAAAACATTCCTCACATAAATAGATTTTAGATGTATGTTTAGTAAGTTGTCTATGAACAAGCTTTTCCATATTTTTTATTAAACAGAAATGAGATTTTCCATTTTGTTCGAGAAGTAACAAGTTAACGTGCGTCAACTTATGTTTCAATGTCTTATATAGAGGTCCAGACACATCATCATTTTTTTCTAAACCATACACGTTAATTGAGATGTTTGGATTGTTTTTTTCGAATATTTTTAGGTCTTCCAGGGCTGGCGGAAATGACATGCCTTTAATATTGAGAATGTTCTTAAAATGCGGATATGAAGAAACTCTGTTTGGATTTTTACTTGCGGGATACATATGAGCCATAACACTCCATAAAAAACAATAATCGTCTTTGTTTTGTATATTCAAGCATGATTTAGAATTGCGAATTTTGGCCGGTAAACTAACATATGTGCCGGCCCTCAATGGGTTGTATTTATTTATGTTTATTTCCAGATGGCTAATTGAATCAATAGTCCAGCCTGATTCTGAAAGTTCAACCTCTGAGCACTTTGTTATAAGGTTGTCAATATGACTGGAATATAACGACAAAATGTCAGTATTTTGAAAAACGGGAAAGTATTGTGTATTAAATGATTTCATTGCCTTTTCATTGTTTTTTGGCTGTGTGTACGCAACAAAAAGTACGAGATTTACTTTCAAAGCAGTGTGTTTTTCTAGAGAAATTTTTATTAGTTCAAATACTGACTTAGAAATCCTATTTAAGAACTGTTCCGGGGTTGAATGGATATCATCTGCAATAGAATTTACTCTATAACTTCTTATTCTATTTTTAAATGCAGTAGCTATGACCTGCACGTTGTCGAACTTCGTGTTTATCAGACAGTTTGACTTATGAAGGTTGCTCTTTTTATGTGATGTGAAGTTAGAAACATGAACTTTGCACTCGTTACAAAACATGTTTTTTTCCTTTTGAGATTTTATTACTTAATTATTTCATTATTCCATTATTTCCTTATTTCATTATTTCCTTATTTCATTTTATATGCTGTGAATGAAAAAAACATGTAAACGGTTATACCTTTAATATTCCGGTTACTTATAAAATGATAAATGCGAATATATAGGTGGGGAATATTATATACTAGATGCCGCCGAGTATATTGGTTAGGCAAAATATAATTCTTAAAAATATGTTACTGAGAACCTGATGGGTACATAATCGGTTGAATTTTGACGAAGTCTTGTTTCCCGGCCTGTACTAATTTCGAGACCGCAGCCCACAGTGGTGTATTGACGTCAGTGGCCACCTTCAATGTTGTAAGAGCATTTTTCCATCGCTCTTCCACTGGTAACCGCTCCGCTTCACGGCTATTATAGACCCGGAGTTCGACGAAGTATTCTCCTGTCTTGGTAGGATCCCTCTGTGTCGTAAATCCCGACGCGCCACGCTGTGTCAAAAAACTTCTCAATGTCGCTGCTCGAACAGGCTTCTGGAACTTATCCTGATGCACCTCGTCCTGTAAGACAAAAAAACAAATTAATCCATTGTAATCTAATCGAAAATATCGTTTTCCTAAAAAAAAAAGACGAAAGATTGTAAACAAGTTTGTAAAACCAAATAGATCTCTATTTCCTTTAGATAACTTTGGATACAGAAATAGGTATATTTAATTAGATTTAATAGGTACTTTCCCTTGATGTTCTATAGTCTTGGGGGATGCCTTGTATTATTTTTTAAAACGCTCTATCTTAATGACAATTGCCAACAATGACACCAATCATCTGATATCTGGACACCACTAACTTCCGAAATAAATAAATTAGAAATTTGAGTAGGTCAGATAAGTGCATACCTCAGATTCCAACACCTGTTCAGGGCGTTTGCGCTTCACTGGTGGCGATTGAGCGCATGGGATGACATTGTCTTCGGACTCCGAACAGCTTTCTAGAGCCGATAGTTCTTTAACTTGAGATGCTGCCTGCGCTTTTGGTTTTTTCGGAGCGCGTTTCTTCACAGGTTTTTTCTCTGTTACTTTCTCCGAGATCGACGGCGTTGGCTGCACTGACAAGGAGGACTCGTCAATTGTCCTCGAAGAATCCGCCAGCTCGTCCTCCCAAAACGGATTTAAAGACCAACCAGGCCTGCAATAAAAGAACAATATTGTATTTTAAATGCACCAAGAATCGGAAAACAATAAACTGACTTAATAACACGATAAGTACTATACATACACTTACATGGCTTCCTGTTCTACTTAGTTGCCGTATATACGCCAAACACCAACTCACTTTTACTTGATTACTGTAAACACTGAACCGGGCTGTTATTTTTTAATTTAAAACACGCACTTTGAACTGTAGGTACAGTCTGAGTCCTGGAAGTTATGAAGCTAATGGCACGTTAATGCCCGTCTGTCCTATTTATTATACGATATTCTAAAGTTACGATTACAATGGCTAATAAAATAATCATGGCAGCCTATGCAATAAAAACATATAACACAGCTGAACAAATTTCGTCCTTATGCAGACCATCTTTAAACACTTCGAATGTTCTCAGTATTGATTCCGTTATAAACATGCCCTAACACTCTGTAAAAGAAATGCATCAGTTGCATAAACGCCTTACAACATGAAAATCGATGCGCGAATCTTAAAAGGAGGCAGTATGTACTCTCCGCCAACTCGATCAAGTTAATTAAACACCTGACACTCAAGAAAACCCATACATTTCAGATGGCTATTTAATTTGGTAGGGTTAAAACATATTTGTAATGAATGATCGCAGTTAATTTTATGTTGGAAAGTTGTGTAATATGGATTATATATCCAGTACTACTTGAACTAAGGACATTTATTTATGTAAAAAAAAATAGTTTTAACATTCATTTGAGACAGTCAAAATTACTCCAGTAGAGATTATATTTAAAGCTTAGTATTAACTAATAAAGATTCATTATTTCATTCATTATTTTAAGTAATCCGCCATCGAATGGTTTATGGGGCATAATTATACTCTGTTTTCAAACTTTAGTTAACAAACTCTAGCTCCGCTCGACTTCATATAAGGGCTATAAAGTGATTTAGGCTTGTGTCTTTTCCTGAGGATATTATTAAAGTTAAGGGCTATGGATGGTCTATGAGGTGTGGCCTAGTTTTGGCTACGCATGGTCCGCATGAACAGTATCTTTCTTCTCTTGTATATATCCCTAAGACAAAAAACATTACTCACATACTCAGTTTTTCAGCAGCGTAGGGCCCGAGTACCAAATTTCGGCGAGTAATTTATGTAAAAATACCTTATTTCTTTTGTGTTTCTGATTGGTTATTATGTTGCGTTTCTAACAGGTATGTATCATTCCAGGCCTTGAAATAAACAAGAGGAAACTTGTGTAGGTTTAATTTTGAAAGTGTATTACAAATATGTGCGCCTACCTATGTAAAATATTTTAAATTGTACATTTGTTTAGGACAGGTTTTCTAAAAACTAAATATATTTTTTCACGCTATCTAGCGACTGCGAGATGAAGCTTTATAACGAATCGCTTAACTTGTCATACATCACTAGTCTAATTACCTTGCGCTATTAATACGTAACAATAGATGGCGTCATGAAAACGTTTGTTTACTTGCAAAATAAACTTTATTTTATACATACTTCATTGAAACAATATGTAAGATTACTATATTTCCTAATGGCCAATCAAACCAGCACATTAAAAATGAATATTTACTAAACAAACAATTCGACATATTGACATTCGTTTCTAAATATTTCGATAGATGGCTGTACTAATGTTATTACAACCGTTTCAGATGTAAATTATTGAATTTAATACAATAATATACTTTTACAACTTACAAGTAAACAAAATATTGGGAATATAATAAACTATGATCCAAATAAATAAATAAAAAATCTTTATTTATGCATTGGTTTAACAATTTAAAGTTATAATTCTACCGCACGCTATAGAAATTTTTTCATAGAACAGTATATATGTTGGACCTTCGTTAAAGATGTCGGCGAGCTGTGAGTATCTCAGCGGACCACTTGTCAACGATTGCATTGAACGGACTTGGCCAATCCGTAAATGTAGTAGAATGGCAAACCTTGTCAACGATTACATGGCAGACCTGGCCAATCTGTAAATGTAGTTGAATGGCAAACCAATACAAAATCGAAAATTGAAATAATGAAATTGAAATACTGAAATTGAAAACTGAAATTGGAAACAGTGAAATTATTTTATATTGAGTACGGGTCTGGCCAACCTGGAAAAATATGTTACTACTTAACATTAGCGCACACGGGTGCCGGGGATGTGGTAAAATTATATATAAAATATAACCCTGGCACCCGTGGAGGCCTTTTGCTGTTTTTTTTTTATCGTTTCATTAAAGATCTCTATCTATCACGTCGAATGAAAGATTTCTATCAGGCCGAGTATTTATTTGTAGCAACTACGAAAGTGAAGTAGGAACCCCTCGATAATTAACTGATTATTCCAATGCTTCTCGAGACAGATCGTGTGTTCCTATGCAAATAGATCAACAATATTTTGTCGAGTATCATCTCGTCCGTTACCTATCAATTAGGTATGTTGTCATAACAAATAAGTAATTGTATGTTCTGCCTCGCCGTAATTCCGTCTTCACCGGTGTCCTGTTGTTTTTGAGCTGTTTAAGAGCCTCTGAGAGTAGATAGAGAGCCTATTGGTTCTGATGCTCCGTTGGGCCTTAAAGAATGCCTGCGGTATGGACAGCTTTCCACAAACCCGTTATTCAATTCGTCCGCATCGCAATCGAAACGGAGTACTTTAAAGAGTATGGAGGATTAATATCTAAAATCATTGGAACAGATCAGCCAGATTACATGCGTTAGTAGGTAATTGTATGTGCTGCCTCGCCTCGATCGCATTGTATGTTCTGCATCGCCGAGATCGCGGAGCGATCGAGGTGATGCAGAACATACAATGCGATTTAGGTGAGGCAGCACATACAATTACTACCTACTACCGTCAACTGATACAACAAAAGACGGTGTAAAATTATGCACCAATTTAAAACAAATTTGCTCTGTACATTGTGAAAAATAATGAAATGCCGATCGTCGCACGTTTGCTTATTATGCGGTTGTTTGAATCGTTTTTTGTTTAAAAGGTATAGAGTAGAATTTATTTCAATTTTCTTTCATTTTTTGGTTGATTTGTACCGAAAGAAACAAGGTATGAAGGTAGTTGTACATTTATTCAAACCGTTATTCCTTACATACCTATGCGCATCTTTTCAACCTTGTAGTGCGATATGTTATCTTATCTTGCTTGTTTAGATGAAAGCGACATGTTACTTTGTCATCCTAATAGAACGTTCATATCATATATCTTATGATGACATGATTCATATCTTATTTCTAAGAATTATATAATTATTTATCGTATGTCAATTATTCCGAACCGTGCGACATTCGAGAAGACAGTATCGTATTAATTAATAGAGATAGCTATACTTAGAAGAAAAGGTACGTGTCACGGTGTAATTTTTTCATACATATAATTTATATTATATAATATCTAGTTCGTAACGGCTTTATCAAACACATCCCTTTTGTTTGTTTGCCTTTTAAATTAAATATTATGCCTTCCAATGTGTAAGTAATTGTTTTGCCACTGGTTGTAAATTGACGTTAACATTTAATCAGTTGAGTTAGGGAGCTCGTTAAAAAGTTTTCTGTTTTGGGTCAAGCAGATTACGATTAGGCGCGCCACTGATCCGAACACGAGCCTTTAGGGCCACCAATTTTAAAACCCACAGGCTGTGTCCAGTGACGATATATAATATATATATATATATATATATAATTAAAAATTGGATTAATCTTGGCCAACATCTAGCCAGGGGGCTGAAATAGAAAATGCCTATTCACTCGTAACTTAAAGAGGCCTTACAAGTTTTATTTTTTATTTATTTCAAATATTGGCAAAAGTGTTGATAATACCAACAAAGTGATTATAGTATACGATAATTTTATTAAAATTTTAGATAGTAACATTGCCCTTTTTTGATTTTATAGTGTGTAGTAGAATTTAAGCGGGGAAAAGCAGTTTTTAGCTCGAGAATGGTCGATTTGGAGTGATGTTTGAAACAAAATATAATAATGAAAAATGCAAGAAATACATTTAAATGTATGTCAATAGTCCTGTTCTAGATAGTAACATTGATAAAATGTCAAGAAACTTCTCAATTAAACGGAAAATGGGCTAAATATATGAGCATTTTTTACCTTATTAAGGACCCTTAAATTCTAGAACTCATTACAAGTCAGAAGAAATTATTGAACCTTTTCTAATAATCCCATTGTGCTTGTAATAATAATTTGACGAGTTTTAATCATAACATTTGAAAAAAATGCATGAATGCTTGCCTGCTTGTTTACAATTTTTACCCATGCTTGGTACTTTTAATATTCACCGTTTTTAAATTTGAATTAGCTGTCGGTTCCAAAGTTGTCGGTAGCCATTGCCTTATTGATCTCACTATCCACCCTCGAAATCTACGGTAGTTGATTGAGCTCCCTTCCGTTTTCCCGAGGAACTACGGCACCTATAGGGTTCTAGAAGAAAGAAGTATAATATAATCATTTAAGAGTCGAAGTTATCGGGTCTGTCACTTTCTGATAACACAATGCATACATACAATGCTTTATCTTGTAGTTTATCACGGTATCACGCAACCAACATAGACCCCCAGGGGGCCGATTTTTGAGTGTCGAACGCTCGACTTTTCACTCGAGATCTGTCAAAAAACTATGATGTTTTGGCAGATGTCGAGTGATAATTCGAGCGTTCGACTCTCAAAAATCGGCCCCCTGGTCCTGCGCCATCATGGCTCTTTGTGTGACCCGCCATAAAAGATTCTAGTAAGTTTGGATCACTTCACTTCTTTAAAAAAAATGGCTTTCCATCTAAGATGATTTCGCCAACCACGTGTTCAAAGACGTTGTTCGGTAACGACGTCATGACAGTAGGCAACAAAGACAGTGTACGGTAGTGGATTCCGCTCGTCGTCGCTCCGGGCGCGTGCGCTCACCAACGCGGCGACGAGCCAAATCCTAAGTTTGGATCATTCCTAGAATATCGCTTGAAGGAACGTCACTGTTATTCAGATATAAAAACACATGTATAGTACTTTTATGTCACACCTTGCCATAAAGCGGCAATTACCGCACGCTCCGCGCGCGCGGGAAATCCCACTTGCTGGCCAGGGGGTGACATAAAATTTTGTACTTAACACGGGCGGTAATAAAGAAAGCCTCAGACCGCATATTTATCGCCCTTGGCTTCGGCTCGGGCGTCAAATACCTGCGATCTGAGACATTCTTTGTTTTACCGCCCTTGTTAAGTAATGTACTATTATCTCACGAGCGCAGGTTGATCATTGTTGTAGTTGTTACACATATGAACACGTCGTCGAAGTGAACTCATAGCTTCTACGCTGACACACACACATATATACAATGTGCATATATAACACAAAATCAGACTTTTACTAATCTACATGATTTTTAGCATATCCCTAACACCAAACATAATAATTATTTTGAATGTCGAATCGAGGCTCCGCTAAATTACTGCCAAACATTTTGTTTCACCGTAAGTTCTATATTTCAATTTGTAACTTCACTCTTTTCATTGCGTTGAGAGTTAAATTATAGCGCGTATAAAAACGTCCCTGCAAAATATCGCACAGGGCCTGCAAAATATTTTTTAACAGCCGAGTTTTTGCGTCATAAAAAGCCACTTTTTATTGAGCGGTGTTTTTATAGTTTGTTGATTTACGGGGTACATGGCTTCTGGGAAAACGTTAACCAGCTATAAGGAAATTCTCGGAAATAAAAGCCTTTTAATCGTAGTAATTTTAGCCAATTAATGGCATTTTAGATACTGTATCTATTAACCCAGCCGAGATATGCACAACCTCGAAATCTCGGTAACTTTGATGACATTTGGCACGAATGCTCATTGAAGGCCTTGTTTTCGTCTCCCAAAAGTCCCCACGCGAGGACCTTCTAGAGCCGCCACTATCTTGGGAAACGTACTCCATCCGTAAGATTTTCGCATTTTGTGTGAAATCTACGTACCCTATTAAAATATGGTAAGGGCAACATTGAAGCTTAATAAATTCTGCATATTTTAATAGGGTACGTAGATTTCACACAAAATGCGAAAATCTTACGGATGGAGTACGTTTCCCAAGATAGTGGCGGCTCTAGAAGGTCCTGGCGTGGGGACTTTTGGGAGACGAAAACAAGGCCTTCAATGAACATTCGTGCCAAATTTCATCAAAATTACCGACATTTCGAGGTTGTGCATATCTCGACTGGGTTATATAGCGAATGTTCGAAATACGATCGTCATGATAACCAAAATGTAGTTGCGAAATCTAATTTTACATTACCACTCTTTCTTATACTACGTCCGTTTATTCTAAACTATAAATACTAATTATGTTTAAGTCATTTTTAATGTAACTGTGTTTTTTGGCAATAAATGATTTGTATTTGTATTTGTATTTGTATTCTTACGTATCCTATCATGTAAATAAACTGTTCTTGAAGACCTTAGTCATTATCTCTTTTTTCTCTAGGACACAGAATAGTATAATAGTATTACATATCTAGGATTACACAATTATCATCACTTAAAATGTTGTTGTATACTTAAAAAAACCGGCCAAGTGCGTGTCGGGCCACGCGCAAGGTAGGGTTCCGTAGTCATCTACCCGTTACATTATGTGGACTAAAAAGTTCGCAAACTTATATTCACTATGTTTTTGACAGAATTAACAACATTCTCTATGGTATCAATGGAAATTGTACGAAAGTTTGGAAGTTCCACTATTACTCGTTAACTAGTAATGTCTACTTAGCTGTGAAAGTTTTCCTTTTAAATTCATCGTATATACTATTACCATGATTTTTTCACATGCCTAGTAGCCACCGTTTAGCTGGCAGGCGGGGGGGGGGGGGGGGGGGGGGCACATGACCATAACAAAAATTATCACTTCAACCAATGCTAACCAATTCTTTAATCAAAAAATGTTTTTAGTAACCTTATAATATTTTTGAAAGAGCTATCCAACGGTACCGCACACGATGGGGTTTGGAAGAAAAAAAAATTGCACCACCACTTTACATGTAGGGAAAATAGGTAGAATAAAATCTAAAAAAAAAATTAAATATTTTATTTTATTCTACCGTTTTGTCGGCGTCATCGATATGCCAAATTACAGCTTTCTAGTACTTACGGTTACTGAGAAAAACGGGGGACAGACGGACGGACGGACGGACGGACATGGCGAAACTATAAGGGTTCCTTGTTTACTACGGAACCCTAAAAAGCTCACAAAGTATTGAAATCTTAGAGAAAAGTAGTAATAAATAACGTCTTCAAAAACAGTTTGTTTACATGATAGGACACGGATAAATTGTCCAATATATAACACATGTCCCCGAGTTATAGTAAATTTAGTTTAAATACAATTCGCTTACAAACATTAGAATTCATTGGATTTAAACTAATCTCTGTTATAATTTATAGGTATATACACATTTTATAAATAAATGAGTATGAGTATGAGTATGAGTACACATCGTGTGTTGTCCGTTGTCCCTCACGTTCAACAAACTTCCTTTGTATAGGTACTATGTAACATCTAACAGCTGTCCCCACAAAACAGCCTAACTCCATGTAATTTTCAGTTACTTAAATCCTTTTAAAAGGCAATCGGACCGTTCCCATCAAGACGCTCTCCACAATGTACCTACAGACACGAGTGCAGGTAACTCGGTTTGCTCTGCACTTGGTACGGGCTCATTTCCTGCAGCCCCTTGCGGTAACGCGCCGTACCTACTTGTTTATATAACACTGAGCACTTGAGCAGTAGAGTATTTACTAGTATATTATAAGACCGACAATGTCATTCGAGAAGGACAAAAGTTCTGCAGGACCCTAGCCGATTTTTTAAACAGCATATTTTTTTTGTCTATACTGAAGCACGTAAAATTTGGATCAAAAAATTCTAAATCAATTTGCGCACTTTATAAACACAAAAATGCAATGTGCCTTAATAAACAACTGTAATAGTACATTACTACAGAGGCCGGGAAGTAAGGGGTTGCCGGCCGAGTACATATAGACCGGATAGTTACTAGGCTGGTAACCCCTTTTCACGCCGAGGTATGTATAGTGCTTTTCTCAAACATGCAATGAAATAAATTAAAAGCTCCAAGAAATCAAACATTAATTTCTACTGAAACTGAAAGTAAACTAGACTAAAATTAAACTGACACATATATAACTATTTATTTGTCGACTTCTAAACTTTATTAAAAGTAGAACTAGAAACAGGCATATAAAAGACGGCACAGAGTATCTACTCTGAAGTCTATACTTTGCACATGCTGTCCCTTTCACTCTCGCGTGACGCCACTATACATATACGAAGTACGGATTTCGAATTTCAGAGTACAGGCCCAGGTCGTATTCAGCCAATTCAACTAGTATTTTTCTGTTAGAAACGCTACCTTTTTGTGTGTGTCGTAAAAATAATTTGCGTTTTTCGGTGGAAAAATACACTTGCGATCCTGTTAAAAAAAATGAACGGCGGGAAAGCATTGAACTTTTTGGCGTTTTAATACTTTTAAGGTTATGTTTATCAAATCTTAATTCAAATTCGGTCTTATGATATCTGTCTCATTTCCGCTCGTCTTATTTTTGAGAAATTGTTATATTTTTTTAATAATCGCAGTGGCAGAATGTCTTATCGAACTAAAAATTATTGTTTATAATTTTCTTCATGGTTGAACGCCGTGATGCTGAGTCACATGAAAGTGGAATGAAAATTAAAAAAGAGCATGTTGCAGGCCTAGGCCTGCAACTTTGTATGAAATTCCTTTGAAGGCCTCTCGTCTAGCCGCACCCGAAACGTGAAACTTCGCAGAAAAAGCTTGAACGTGCAATCCGTTAGAATACAAGAACTTGCAAGCAATTGTGATTACATTGCCGGCTGCGGACTACCGAGTTAAGTTGGGGACGATCAAACTCCGCGATGTAATGAAAATCGCATACAAGTTCTTGCACCATGGCGTATTAAAAAATGGTATCGCGTCGACTGACAGCTGACACTGACATTTGACCCTTTTCTCATATCGTACTGCCTCCGCACCGACAAATCAGGAAGTCGCCTAAGGGGAGTTGCTTGGCAGCGGATGTGTTTAAGTGGTCTCATTTCAAAACGATAATAAAATAATTTTATTAATTTATATTTATTACGTTGACTTTTTGTCAATTTTAATAATGTTTTGCATGTAAGTACTCAATTTTATTTGAAAATGAACTCAACAGACATACCTTAATATATATTGTAAACTTTATTTCATTGACATGTAAAATTGTCACGTTTTATCAATAAATGAGTATGAGTAATAATTGTCACAAAAAGAAGTGAGTGCCTCACGCCATTCATGACCTTTACTCAAGAACGGTTAGTCTGTAAAGTCACAAAATATTGCACCCTATTATCAAACCACGTCTTAAAATATTAACATTCAACGCGACTAAACTGCAGACACCTAAAATGCCAAGTATGTTTTAGTCTAAAACCAAAACACACTGGCAAGTCACTTTGACTTTTAAGCTAGATTAAGATGCCTTGCAAATTGTATAATCTTTCGACTCAAATTATGACAAAAAATATTGATAATTCAAATCTGATTGAAGGATGCAACGCATTTATCAAAGTTTTAGATATTAACGGAACTATATTTAGAATCTAGAGAGAACTTTTAACTTTGCCTTTTACCTTACCCAGTTTTACCTTAAAATTTTACAATTCGGAATGATTTTTGAGTCTATATTTATTAAAGAAAAGACCGAAAATACTTAATAAATATATGACCGCAATAGACCCGTACTATTAGATAAATAGTAACAAAGAGAAACCAAGATAAGTGTCAATTCACATTCAAAATAACACACACCAAAAAATTGAAGAAAAAAATCTTTATTATAGTCTAAAAGCGGAACACACGTCAGCTATAAATTATTCTGACATTCAAGCTATACTAGGTTAAAGTGCCTTTGAGTGCCCACCTAAAAATGCTTTTAAAAATTATAATGACTACGTATGTAGTGTGTGCGATGTAGGTAATAAGAACTACATCAAATAAATAAATATTAGTGGACAATGTCAATCAAGAGTAAGTAGACATTTTCTGGGTGAGCTCGCTTCAACGTCGGCCCCATCTTTGCCCCCAAATCGACCTATTCCCAAACTAAGCAAAACTTGTACTATGTACTTATGAGTACTAGGCGACGATATGCTTATATAGAATAAATATATAATTAGATACAAAGAAAACATTCGAGATTCGGGAACAAATATTCTTCCTAATCACAAAAATAAATGCCCTGACAGGGATTCCGACCGTGGACCCCTAGGTACGTAGGTGGGGTCACTACCAACTGGGCTAAAGCGGTCGACGTAGTAAGAAAAGAGAGGAAAGCTTTTCCTTGTCAGAGATTTTATGACACTGATATAAAATGGAGTTGCACATGGCCCAGTGAAAAGTTTTTTTTTTATTATACACTAGCATTTTGCCCGCAATTTCGTCCGCGTGAATAGTCACGTATCAACTTCTATTCCTAAGTTTCTACCTTTGGAGAATGAGAAAACCTATGCTTATAAATTCTGTGCCAAATTTTATTTTAATCCGTTGTATCGTTCTTGCGTGATTATAAGTAACAAACATCTAAACATTTAGGCGACTTCCTGACTTGGCGGGGCGGGATCGATATGTGATATTTTTTTCTTTGACGTAAACTTACTGACGTCGCATAGATTCCAACTTGACGGAATACTGTCAGTATTACATTTGCGCAGTAGTAATATCATGCGCAGAAGTGGACCAGTACACTGCCTTCGTATCGTCCCGCTACCCGCTACCGCACATCCCGCGCCCGTCAGGAAGCACACATTTAAGGCGACTTCCTGATTTGTCGGTGCGGAGGCAGTACGATATGAGAAAAGTGTCAAATGTCAGTGTCAGCTGTCAGTACCCGCGATACCATTTTTTACTACGCCCCTACATTTAAATGAGTGCTTCCTGACTGGCGCGGGATGCGCGGTAGCGGGACGATGCGAAGGCGGTACTGCTTCGCTTCTGCGCATGATATTACTACTGCGCAAACGTAATATTGACAGTATTATATCAAGTGGGAATCTTTGCGACGTCAGTAAGTTTACGTCAAAGAAGAAAATGTCACATATCGATCCCGCCCCGCCAAGTCAGGAAGTCGCCTAAATGTAGCGGCGTAGTAAAAAGCTATACTGAGTTGGCTGACAGTTGACACTGACATGACAGTTTTCTCATATCGTACCGCCTCCGCACCGACAAATCAGGAAGTCGCCTTAATCTTTCACTTCTATAATTTTAGTAGGATGTACACAGTAAAAATGTAGAATAATATATCCAGTGTAGTTGAAAGAGACACTATGCCTCTCGTCTTACATAAAACAAGTAATTTTACGAAAAAATACAATTCCTTGCACCTATTTTATACAAATAAATCATGTACAATCATTTATTAATTTATTTATAATTTAAAGTTGTGGATAATCTACAAATACATAATCCAGTTCAGATACAAATAAGGGCGCGTACACATAGCAATCCGTTTATTGGTCCGTTATTTGATGGCGTATGTAGTTGTATGAGCGAGTTCACACACAAAACAATAGGTATTCCGGATCCAGTAAGTAGTAGTAGTGCAATCCTTTAAAATTAAAACGGATCCTGTAAAAACGGACGTTCTATGTGTACGCACGCCCTAGCTATACGTGTAGTGCAAGAGGTCAATTTGGTCCATGACTTCGCATTGCAATATCATTTTAATGGGCTGCCAACGCGGCAACGTTTAGAAATAAGTATGCGAAACACATTGTTACTAGGTCGATACGTGCCCACGGTTCTACATTGTATAAACCTTATTACGCTTCCATAAAATTCAAATTCAAATACCACAAACAATAAAACGTGTAAACCTAATTGCTGCTTGTAAATCTTTTTTAAGTAAAACCTCAGTTAAGAATTATCATATTAATCCAAGTTAACAAGGTATAATTACTGGCCACAGCTGATTTGCGGGCGTACCCTCGCATAAACCGAGCATTCACCCTCGCGACAAGTTTTACTCAATCAGAATGCTTCATTTAAATTTTGATATTTAATGTAACCGCCGCCAAGCTTACTTATATGGGAGTTGACTGGGCCGGAGGACTTGTGGGCTAAAATAACCACCAATTGGGTCCCACAGAACCGAATCCGGCGTCGCGGTAGACCACGATCTTGGCTATGGCAAGATGAACTTGATGCCTTTGAGAAAGAATGGAGACTTGGTCGGGATCGGGACTCGTGGAAATAAAATATATCATCATCCTCCTAGCGTTATCCCAGTACAGTTGCATCCTGAAGGATGCCTGGCGTCCGCTACCTAATCCCAAGATTTGGCGTAGGCACTAGTTTTTACTGAAGCGACTGCCATCTGACCTAAATCCTCGGAAATAAAATATATATATATATTGACATTTCGTTGTTCTCTTATTAAATGTAAATATGAGCCACTAGATAATCTAAGTCAAGAGGTGACCACTCACCGAAAGACTAAGTGCCAGTTGCACCAACATACGAACACAGGCCGGTCATCGTCAAATATGTCGCCGGCAGCTGTCATCCCATAGAAACTTGTCAAACTTTCCATACAATCAGATTTGACGAACAACGCTTACGATTACAGACGGTTTGGTGCAACCCAGCCTAAGTGTGGGAAGGCCCCAACAAAATGATGAGACAATCTAGTCAAGATCACGGAAAAACGTTGGATTGGTAATCCTTGGGGAAGGCCTTTGTCCAGCAGAGGACGATTTCAAGTTGGAATATTGGTAATTCCAACACACCAAAGAACACTATTATCATGATAATTTAGCCAGGCCGTCACACATTTGTTGCACGTTTTTCGTAGGTTGTATTGATGTGACAAAATACACCTTTTCAGGAGAGGCTGCCAGTGTTTTTCGCAATAGAGTTATGTTAACTATTTTTTATGATTTAGTTAGGACGTACAAATATGAGAATAATTAGATTTTAGCCATCATTCTTCCTGTTCAAATACTTAATCGTAATAGCGAATTACTTACCTGACCAATTGACCATCTAATAAATGATTTTTTTGACGACCGCTTTAGCTTAGTTGGTAGTGACCCTGCCTACGAAGCTGGAGGTCCCGGGTTCGAATCCCGGCCGGGGCATTTATTTGTGTGATAAGCACGAATATTTGTTCTTGGGTCTTGGATGTTTTCTATGTATTTAAGTATCTATTTATCTATGTAAGTATGTATAACGTCGCTTAGTACCCATAGTACAAGCCTTGCTTAGTTTGGGACTAGGTTGATTTGTGTAAAGATTGTCCACAAATATTTATTATTTTTTATTATTTTATTTAACAATGCTACGTTGGTAGTAACACTAAAGTTTCTACAACTTCTTGAAACTTGTAACAATGCCTTAAATCTAATATTGCTAGTTCTAATTTGTTTAAAAAAAATATTTTATAAAAACAAACTAATATAGAGGTAGATTTCTAGCTACCTAAAAACGCAATTTGATTTCAACCTGGTAACGGTGCGTACTCACGACTGCATTTTTCGTGATTCACGGCAGTTTCCAACTTCTCCTATAAAGAAGTAACTATGAACGAGGTCGAAATTCCGCAAAACAGAAATGACATAAATCCCCCAAACAATAAAGGTTATTAACTGTTTTCAATCTAACCAATTTCAAAGAAAGCTGCATGGAAAGGCGTATGTTCCGTTAAAATATACACACGAAAAACTGTTTCGGATCAAAGATGAAAATACATCGCGGACCGTTAAGTCGTTTGTCATTTGTAATACGTCAACATACGATGTTTTCTAACAGAACAGTGGAGGTCCCGAAAAAATAACCACGAACTTTAGTGGCTCATATTTTGTATAGACATAGGCTGTTTCGTGGCGATGCAGTAAAATACGGTGATTTACGATTTTCCGCGTTCCCACAGAGGCGGAACTAAATAAAAATTGCGCGCAATTATGTTTGGGACTTGGGACAAAAGAAATTGTGAACAATACTGGTACATTAAACAGTAGGTTTCTTCTGTAAACGCTTGCGACATAATTTACGTACTGGGTCGTGATCTAGTTAAGAATCAAAGGAAATAAGCTAGTAAAACGTGTAAAATATTGTGACAATTTTCGTACGCAATAACCTCCTGCTTCGTGTGCGTGCGTAAAATTGTATTACTGTGCCGATTGGCGTCACCAATGTATCTTAACTTAAAGCCTACACGCTACCAGCCTAGATGCGTTTTGGAATAATTTCTAGCCCTTTGATCCTTGCGTCAATATTACCACGTATCTCCTCATATTTATCCTGACCATATCATGTTCATGTCTGGCGGTGTAATCAGGGAATTACCTGCTCCACTGCACGGAAGCATTATTGCGTATTAACCCTCACGCTTAAACCTTAACGTAACTTCACAGTGTCCCCTTTACGGTCTCTGACGCAGATACTTTTATACGAAAACATAACCTCGAGTAATGAAATCAGACCTCTGTTTTGCTTGTTCTACCAAAGTCCGTTTCTTCTATTTTTAAATCACGTTTTGATCTGCATATTTTACATTTTACAGTTTTTCTACCACGCTATCTATGGGAATTCAAACACGCACAAGTAACATTTTCTCGCATGATATTCAGTAAAGAGTAATTGTTGCCCATTTGTTGCCCTCGAGTTGCCAATGAGGGATCAAAGTCGTACTTTTAACTCATATTATAATTGTGAAAGACTTTTCATGTTTTTAACAGCAGTGTAAAAAGCAATATATATAACACGGTAGCAAAATTATTTCCTTGGGCCTAAACACGTGAATCCCTCGCTACGCTCAAGATTCTAATTCTATAATCTATTGAAGAATCTTTCGCTTCACTCAAGATTCAATATGCTGCCCTGGCCGTTAATATGTCATTTGAGACACAATGTAACTATATTTACTTCATTCTTCTAGATCTAACAAAGAAGAAGAAGGTTCTTAGATTGTGAAGATCGTTACTTACTGCACTACCTAATGCTGCACGTAGGTTATTCCCAAAAACTATAGTTTTCATAGAAACCATTATAGTAGTTGATAGACACTGCGCAGAACTATACAAAATTTCGTAACTACAAAGTCGCCTGCAGAAATGTCAACCGAAATGTTAGCCAATAGTTTGGCAGTGAACTCAAACTGCAGAGCTTGCCACATTCCACTATGTCACTCAAACGACTTAACTACGCAAATGTATACTCTAAATTCATGCAGCAGAGTTGCGATCAGCTTACGGCAACCTGACGTCATGAAACAAGGCTAACGTAGTCAACTTTCCACTTTAATATGTAAGCACGACGGCTGAATTTTGAATAAATTCACCTGGCAGTTTGATACAGGTCATCAGGTTTCAGGCACGTGGTTTCAACCTGTGATCTCGAACGCTCAGGTCGCTTGTTTATACAGGAAACTGGCTCCTAGTGGAGCCAGCGGGTGTAGACACTTTTTGAAATGTAGTGCGGGATCAAGGTTGTCAAAGTTTAGTGAGGTTTGGATTTTATTAAATGGGTTCTGAAAGAGCTTAATAAATGTACGGGTTGTTAGTTCTCGATTTATATTTTATATGCTGTCGGCAAGCGTTTTTATAACATGGAATATAAAGTACTGTTGTAACTTTTACCCATTGTTGTCAGTTGATGTCGATTTATTGTGTATACGTAGCTTTTTTTAATGAAAAAAGGGATCGCAATACTTATTACAACGTAATGTAGGATTAATATAAAAACTAAGCATTTCAAAATGAGGTAACGAAGTACGTACAGTCAGCCAATTCGATTTCTGGGCCACTTCGTACCCTGCCACAGTGACATTAAGATGAGATCTCTAGCGGATTTCATATTGATTTTCACAAACTGGTTCACTGTACGTGCAAGGTGCAATACTTGGACATTAACTTAATAATTAGTTTTAAAAATAAATTTGAGTTGTTCACGTGCGTTGAACATGCCTACATAGCATTAGCATCAAGATTTGGGACAAGAAACTGCACAGCTGCTGACAGAGCGGGCAAAGTGCTAAAACTACGTATTGTATAATTGACAAAATACATCTAAGAAGAGGACTATTCGTATTCACACACACATATGTATAATTCAGTATAAATAACTTGTAAATTTGTAAATAAAGTCTCTTTGAGTTTGGACATTGTTGTTGTCATTCCTCTCACTGTGGTCAAGACACCTTTAACCGTAACAGTCACATGAGTCTGTGTGATTGGCAGTGAGAATATCCCACCTTACCCTTTCCGTCTGTTGCCTTAGGTCTCTTGGTGCAGACATCCCGCCACTTATTATATATATGTATATTTGAACCTATGGTTAGGGCTAGGCATTGTAGGGCTTTAGGGTTGTTCAGGGTTGTTAGGACGATAGGACAGTTAGGTTGTTAGGCTACAGCTCTTCCCATAGTTTCTTGGTAAAATCAGCTAGTTGATTTTACATGAGTTAAATTACTAATTTGAGACGGTCCATAACAAAAGGGCCCTTATGGCACTTTCTAGTTTCGTAGATATCAGCGTTTTAGTAAAATACTGTAAAATCACATATTTTTTGTTTCTTGCATATTGATAAAGTATAAGACTAGATGTGTATTTCTAGCTTGGTTTCACACGTATAAGTTAGGTATTTCTACCTTAAAATTAGTTGTAAAGTTTAGTAAAAAAGGGCCCTTATGGCAGAGCGCAGATAATAATGATATAAAATAGGTTAATAACTTATTCTAATTACTTCTAACCATTTTCTGTATTATTTATTTGCCTTTTCTGTTTCCTGGATTAGGTGGTACACGTTACAAATACCTATTTCTAGTGTCAAGTTTGTAGGGCCATAAGGACAGGTCAGATATAAATTCCGCTTTTGTTATAGCAGATATTGATGCTGGTGACTGTACATTAATAAATACTTACGACGATTTTTGGGTTGATAAAAATACGGCTACTGGTTTTTGAGTAATTGCTAAAAAACTGTTTTGCTCAAACAAAAGGACGTAAGTGCCGTGCGTTTACTATGAAGATACGACCTTTTTCGATTCCATGTATCGGATAGTGCCGATAATGGGTTTATTATGTGGACTAGTAGGTGTCGGTACGGAACCCTTTATTGTGCGTGGTCCGACACGTACTTGGTCGGTTTTTTTTAAAAAGAGTTAAAAAATAATTATTACTATGCGAAATTGCTTTTTCGTATAATTTAAAAATTACGCAAAATTCAAAAAACTTGTAATGAAAAGATTTGTTCAGAATTACGTTCTAATACAAGATTGCTACTTAGATAATGTAAATTATTATTATTTACTTACATTTTTATTACATTCGTCCATAAGGACCCTTTTCTCAAATGTATGGAAGTAAACCTTGATTTTCATGTAACTTTAATCGGTCATAAAACTGAAACTAATTGACATAGAAAAAAAATAAAACCTGTGTAATGCTGGTCTAGACTTATTACAGGTAAGTATGGTGTACTACACGGAAATTGTTACATTTATTCGTGACGAGATAGAAAAAATATCATTTTCTATATTTATTAAAAGAAATATATCACGTTAGGATTTTGTTTTTATTTTCCATTCGAGGTGTTAAGTAAACTATTTTCTAGCATACACTATGACAAAGATCACAAAATACGAAATAATAATTCACCTATTACAAATTTCCTAATTTTTTTACGATCGGCGCCTTGCACAGATCACAGGCCATTTTTTCTCAACGGGGTAGTGAAATTGAAAAATCTTTGATTGTTTTCTATAGAAGAGAACCTCAGGATTCAGAATCTACCATCATCTATGTAACTTCCTACGGGAACATACTTTAAATGAGTTTTAAACTTCTCTTAGTTATTTCTCAAAAATGCATTTTTGGGTTGCGTAACTATGACGATTTTTTAAAAAAAAAGTATGGCACTTAGGGACATGGTTTTTATTGTTTTTGGTAGCCTATGTATTGTAAATTATAGATCCGTGCGTAACTCAATACCGACCATAAGGGCCCCAATGAGCTGGACCAGCACATTTATAAGACGTGAGCTCACAAACTCAAAATTAAACAGATTTAAAGGAAAGCTAGCTTTTAATTAGTGTATTTTCCCTTTTACATAAAGTAGTAAATTAAGTACGTATATGTACATTATACCAAGTTTTGTATAAAAGTATATGGTTGAATATAAGTTTGGCTACATCTTACCCCCTGGTTTTTTTAAGGATATGGTTGCTATTCCGTTATTATTATTAATATTATGAAAAGCCTACTGAAGGTTCGGTTGAATAAATATCCGGGTTTTCTATAAAAGACTAAAATAAATCTAAGATAAACTATTAGCCTTGGCTCGTTGAAACTCAATAACGGATTTACGGAAGCCGACTTGAAAGGGTCGATTTTCTCCAAAGCATTTTGATATTTTCTAAAAAGATTTCCTATTTTAGCTTAAGGCTTTCTTATTGCAGCGAAACTACAAACGCGACACAAAAAATCCGCTAGGCGGCGCAACATTATCGTAATTCTCCCCAGTAACAAACACAATTACATTTTACACACACTATCTCACTTTACTGTGACAGGTCACTGACCTCGTTTTTTTTAATGATTGCTGTAACTTAGAATTTGAATATGTGACAGACCTTCTTTGTCAAATTAACCAGAATAAGCCAGAGTGGCGCACGTGATAATTAGGTTGTCAACAATTTAAATTTAGAACAGATTGTTATGACATTCACGCAAACGCATGCATATCTCTGTCTCTGTTGCGCAGTTTTGACAGATTTCACTTAACTAAATAAGGGCTAAATTTTATCACGACTCGACACAAAAAGTCAAAGTTGCAAGCCACAAATAAGTAGCTTAATTTCAACCACTAAGCCAAGTACATTGTGGTGTAATTAGTAATCGCTTGCTCTCTAAAGCACAGGTCGCAGGTTCGAATCTCAGGCAAGAGCAAGTGTTTTTTTTTGTAATTTTTAGAGCATAAATAATTATTGAGCGTTATTTTGGTAAATAAATATTACTACTACTACTACTACTACTACTACTACTACTACTTGTACTTTTTTTATTTTATTTAGAAAAAGATTCAACATAAATATTTTGCCCTGCCAAGCCCTGCTAATAAAAGCTTACAACTTTATTTATTAGTTCTTTATCTTATCTTATATCTTTAAACGAGCAATTCTTGTATATTTATTTATTTATTTATATATTTATTTCGGGGATCTCGGAAACGGCTCTAACGATTTTGACGAAATTTGGTATGTGGGGGTTTTCGGGGACGAGCAATCGATCTAGCTAGGTCTTATGCCCGGGAAAACGCCGAGCAAAGCTTGGTCGCCCAGATATTTATTCTTTATTTATCGTATGGCCTTTATTTCGAACCGTGAGATCTTCGAGAAGACAGTACGGTTCATAAATCCATCTTAAATAAAATTCAAGATTTATTATATAATTTTATATAAACATAAAACATAAGACTGAGGGATTATAATGCGTGCAACCACAGTGCGTCTACAACAGTTTGTAGCCTGTCTCTCAATAAGCTGAGAAGACGTTGATAATTATGTCAGTTCCCCGCATTTCCTCCCATATTTCATTGCAGTATCTATTGCTTGAATTGCTTCTTTGGTTCTTTCACGGTGATGATCCCACTGTTGAACCATTAAACCCCAAAGATTCTCAATCGGGTTCGAATTTCAGGCGATGGCATTACATCATTACATTTATGCCTGGATGTAGCTGTAGAGTAAACCATTCCCAAGTGACCCGTGCTGTATGGGGCAATTATCTTGAATAAAGTCAGGAAAGTCAGTAGAACAATTTGCAGCATCACTTCGTCCAGTAAATTCACGTAAACATTTGCGCATGATGTGGCTATGAAGTGAAGTTCACCGAAGCCGCTGATCATAGATCTGAGACCGCGACGCCGTCACCAGATATCCTCCCCCACATACTAGCCGTAAGCGGCCAGAATTCCTCAGAGCTTTGGGCCCGTTCTATTTCAGATATTATCCGAGGCATCTTTTCATTTAAATTTGTATTATTCTTTTTTATCGTTTACGTTGATATATTGGAATAATTACACAATGCAATAATATCACTTTCATCGTAATACTGATGTCATTCTGCTTTACATTGAACTGCAGAGCAAATTGAAGTCGAATAGCGTCAAAACTTTGGCAGGATTACGGTCCGTTTGGGCATATTTATTTTGTTACAATACGAAGCTCAATATATTTAATAATTTAAAATATTGTATTTGAAATACCAAGCTTGAATTTAATTTGCTAATGTCAGATGTCAAACTATGTGTCAGGCGCTATGAATATACTCACACATAGACATAAAATATACAATATGCTATATGAAGGAGTGTGACCCGTATAATGGAAAAAAAATCCACATTCTAAAAATACTCAATGAAACCTTTTGTAATAAGAGAGGGTTTAAAAAGGAAAAACATGATATAATGATAAGCTTTATTAGCCACATTTTATGTTTTCCACTATCTCGAATTGTAAAAGTACCAGGAAAACTATTTTAAATGTTTATTCGTCGGTATGACTCACCAGTAATTTACCCTGAAAATGTTAATATCATCTAGTTACTGGTATTAAATATGCGATTTTTATAAATGTCAAACTGCAAAAAGTGCGACAGACGTCCGTCCAGCTCGAGGCCCAACGGCCATCTGTCTACTAAAATGAAGACTCTTAAACTATAACATATCTAAATATCCCATCAATAAAGTGAGTATTTAATGGTTTAAAATTGAATGAAAAATACTATGATTTCGAATAACGTGGTCTTAAGAAAATGTATAACAAAAAATTATATTCGTTTTTTTAAAGTAATACTTATGTAATTAAATTACCGGTGTTGTTATAAAAACTCAGTTATTATTTATTTATTACAATTAATATTTTTAAACGAGCTCAAATAATAATTTTACTTAATCTTTTGGATGAAAAACGTTTACCTCTCAGGATATCTACGATATTCAAGGATGTCTAAAATAATTATCTAAGAAAACCGTAACCTAGATAAGATTCAACAAAATATTATAAAGGTAAGACAGGCTAGACCTATTCTAGATTTTTAAGTTTTATTTTTTCTTTTAATAGTTTAAGTTAGTTTTATAATTAGATTTTAGTTTGTAGGTTAATTTTAATTAGATATATTTTATGTTTTTATTTTATTATGTCATTATTTACGAATTATATATTAAATTCTAAGAAATGAATAGAACGCAAACTGAATTCCTAACACTTCCTACGAAATCATTTTTATTCAAAGTGATAATTACGTATATAGTTTGCTTTGAATTCAAAATGGCCGACTTAACTCCTTGACGAAATTCCTCACCTAACTCGCGACTTCCACGTACCGCAACTTTGAAACTAAACTATTATAAAACCGATTTTCCAATTTACACCTGGCTTGCCAGTGTAAATAAAAGGTGTCGACATGGTTGCATGCGATACATCGCTTCGGGTCTATTTATTCCTAACATTTCGCATCGCAAATTAGTACTTCATCTCGTTTTGTGCTAACTTCTGCACAAGCACACTAAACGAATATTTCTTAACTTAGAAGGCTTTGTGGGTACAAAACCTTCCTTTAAAAATCATGTTTCATTGACGTACAAATATGTTTTTTTTTTTCTTTTGTCGACAGAATAAAGGGAAACAAGATTAAAAAGTACATCAAATAGGAAAGTTTGAAGTGTAGCAATCAATGCTTAAAAAACTAATCGAAACAGAAATCGGAATCAATTTTGAAATGCGGAGTCTAAGTGCAAGATTGACCCTTGTTGCGTGCACCGACATGCCTCGCATGCACATGCATGCTAAGATAACGGTTATACGGAACGGAAGCATGCATGAAATGTGGTTTAACAGCATAGGGATTCATGCTTAATTATTTGCCTGTCCTATTTATCGTTTACAGGATTACTAAATGGTCACGCCAAGTTTCAGAATTTCGTGCGGGACCCCCTTAACACTTTCGTTACCAAGTTTTTCGTACCTCTACGGAATTGATAACATTTCATTTTATCTTAGCGGCTTGAAGCAAAAATCCATTTAGAGATATGGGCTTGCTGAGCATATATAAAAAAAATTGGATTTATATATTCGACAGTTCCCGAAAAAACTGCAAAATTTCTATCTTATATCTTTAAACGAGCAATTCTTGTATATTTATTTATTTATATATATATTTATTTCGGGGATCTCGGAAACGGCTCTAACGATTTTGATGAAATTTGGTATGTGGGGGTTTTCGGGGACGAGCAATCGATCTAGCTCAGTTTTATATTTGAGAAAATGCGTGTTTTCGAGTTTTCATGTTTTTAAATTTGTTCGTGATTGATATTTACAATGGCTGCTGACGTACGGAAAATTAGTGTCAGAAGAACCAGTATAAGCCTGACCTACGAATATGCACATAGTTGTCACGAATCTCAGGGTCAAGATATATAAGGACGTATGGTGAGGCGAGTTTATATTTTGTTATTTGTAGCATTTATAAAGAATGACACATGACAACGACTTACGAGGTTTTTTATCAGGCACGTTCAAGGGGCTGACACGCTTTGCTAGAGAAAGATAGTCTTATTGCGATTCCTATAAGAGGAAATAGAAAAGAGGCTGAGGGAGAGAGAGGGGAGATGTTTTGTCCCTATCACCGACCGGGCGTTTTTCATGGTCGGGTTACAGGCAAATGCAAATTTCCATAAGCAATACATTGGACATGCAAACCGGACTAATTGCGTAGTACAAAATTTATATGAATATGAGCAAAATTATGAGAAAGAAATAGCCCCGGTCGCTCGTTGGCGCATCTCTAACTACAGAGTATATATATTATATCTATGGGCACGTTCTGCGGTGTCAAATAATCTCAATGAATCAAAAAGTTTAGATACCTACATCCTGGAGGTTGCGTGCCGAACATTCGTTTGAAGCCAGAAAATATGACTTTGAATGACGTCACTGTTATATTTAATCTCTTTCATTAGATCCATCTTATAATAGAATGAAAGAGATGCAATATAACGTGACGTCATTCAAAGCCAAAGAATGTTCGGCACGCAACCACAGAATAAGTAATAGTACAAGTACAGAAGTTTCTCTGCTAACAAATTCCCCGTTTAGGTATGCCAAACGTGCCTAAACGTGGCCATCTCTTTCTATCGCACGCAACGCGCTCTTTCGAGGCCCCGCCCTCAGCGCTAGGGTTACCACCAGCGAGAACCTATTTTAATATATGTACTTTATTATTAGTAGTGTTGTTTACAATACAATTACGAATAGTACTTTTAAGGTTCCGTAGCCAAAATGGTGAAAACGGAACCCGTCCGTCAGTCTTTTCGTCTGTATGTGACAGCCGATGTACTCGGAGACTATAAGCACTACAAATACAATTAAAACAACGAGCAGGAAGGTGTGTTCTACTCGTATGCACCGCTACGTAAAAGTGATGTGAAATGACGAAAAAATATTAAAGTAGGGGGAGGGGGTACTCCATACATGTAACCAGGGGATACAAAGTTTTATATAATTTTTAAAGGCATCACTTTAAAAAATAAAAGAGGTTTCTTAAAACCAACGTTTTCATTTTCGTTTTCTTTTATGTCAACCGTTGGTGAATACCAAACTCAATGACCGTTCTTACGTCTACGTTCTTATTATTATTGGTGCAACCTGCTGCAATACAATAATGCTGTGGTCTTGACATTATTATTTAACACGAAACTACACGAAAAGAATTATTTTTAATGATCGTACAAGCGCGTGCGCGTGCGATCCGTAACGCTGCTCCGCAGCCATTGAATAGTCACACAATGTGTGAGCCGGCGGCCGCATGTACTTTGCGCGGCGCGATGACGTCACGGTAGTAAGCCACTCCTGACGCAACCCTAAGCTTCTTGCAATGAGTATTAAAATCGTTCTTATATGCTTACAATTTTGTCTCGTTCCACCGCATAGCGGCGTCCTTTTCTCGCACCATCATAGCCCATTATGTGGTCGAGTTTCACGTTTATTTATGTTTATTTTGATTTTTTTAGTTTATTTTGATCGCGGTTTAAAAAAAAATGTATTTTGAATCTCGATGAAGAAATTGTTATCATTTTATTTCGCACTGACATTTATTTACTGAATGCGTTATTAAAACAGATCGGAGAAGGAATTAGTCGAGTAGCCAGGAATTCAATAATAATGTTTATTTAAAATGTGTACCTATATGCAAGTGTCGTGAGGACTTTGAAATGCCTAGGAAGCCTTTGAGAAAAACGTTTAATGTACGCATCCAAGGCAGACCTGAGGAAAAACATTTGTGTTGTTGTTGTTGTGTATTTGTCCTTAGTTGTCCTTTATTGCCCTTCGGCCCTAAACTTCGAGTGTACGCGTGAGGTCGGCCTTATCGCTCACCTTTGGTCCTGCGGCCCTCAGGTTCCGCGTGTACGCGAGTGTACGCGTGAGCTTGGCCTTCAGGTCTCGCTTAGCTTTACCGCTCACCTTCGGGCCTTCGGCTCTCAGGTTCGAGTGTCCGCGTGAGCCCGGCTTTCGACCTCGCTAAACCTTACCGCTCACCTTCGGGCCTTCGGCCCTCAGGTTCGATTGTAACAATGATAGTAATAGTGAGTGTCTGCGTGGGCTCGCCCTTCTGGCCGCAAGCGGCTCTCCGGCTCGCGTGGAGAGCGCGCTCTAAGGGACGCTTCGGGCCTTCGGGCCTGCGAGGCATACATGGGGCACATGAATAGTTGGGCAGCGCGCTCTGATGGGACACTCGGCCTTGGGCCTCGCGAAGCCTTGCCTCTCACCTTCAGGCCTTCGGCCCTCAGGTTCGCTTGTAAGATACATGGGTCATATGAATAGTTAGGCAACCCTTTCCTCCCGTATCGATCTCACAAAAATTACTTGGGGGGGGGGGGGGGACGCTTGGGCACTCGGGGTGGGGTTCCGGGACTTTGGCCCTTGACCGAGCTCGGCCTGCGGCCTGGCAGCATGAAGCTCGCCCTTCGGGCTCGCGAAACCTTGTATTTATATAGGATTTTCGGTGGTTTGGTACTCCCGCGGCTCGGCCTTCGGCCTCGCCAAACATGGAGGGGGGGGGGGGGGGGGGGGGCACCTGACCACTTGAATGCCTGCAGCCTGGCGGCCTGAAGCTCGCCCTTCGGGCTCGCAAAAATTACTCAAAAGTTGTTTTGCCCCCTGACTCCCCGCATGCGAAATCTCAACGCGCTAGGACCATTTTGAAATTTTTGCCAAAAAATAATCGCCAAAAAAAGTCACCTCACCAAATGGCTTGCAGTTCTCTATGACATTTGGTCGAGCATTCCCCCACCTACCGTTTAGCTAGGCCGTTGGCCAACTTTTTGGTTTTCAATCAATCAATCAATTATTTATTTTACATTAAAACATGGTGTACATTAGAAGATATAAAAGAGGTATTCAGAGGTTTTCAGAGGTATTTCTCTGGTAGTCACGGAGCCACCCCCTACACTTTTCCCAGACATCGTATTAGACCTGAGGGACCTCACTAGAAGAACAATTGGGTCATAAACACTTCCAAAAAACAAAAGTCGTCTCTCCTGTGGTCAATAGTTAACGGCATATGAGCATGTGAGTTATGATTTTATTACATGGATTTATAGACCCGGAAGACGCCGTTTATGCGGGTTACTAGACCAATCCAAAATTAAGCTTTGTAGCCCTTAACTCTTGATATGTCCACAGGAAAGACGTGAACCTAAATCTGTTTATGACCCAATTATTTCAATAGAAATGTGTCGGGTTGCAGCTTTATATAGGTCTGTTTATCTACTTAATATCTTTATTTAGATCTTTGTAGAGCTATAGTCTGCCTGATTTACGGGAAAACACCGAGCAAGGCTCGGTCTCCCAGGTACTGCATTATAATAGACGATGTATTGCGCAATATATTTTGTTCCAACTAGATGCATTATTTTGTCTGATTCGCGTTTAAAATAAATAAAAATAATAAATAAATAACAAATTTATTTACGAAACAACCCTTGGTTAACAATTTTTCTCTTCTGCCAAACTGCAGGACAGTTTGTTGGCAGAGGGGCTCCCTTACATTGAATGATGGGTAGGTTTGCACAATACGCATTACCAAAGTTACTATAGTACATATACTAGGTACATATACGAGTTGACTTATATGATAACTTGTAATGTATATTTTACATCCATGCGGTTTAGACTTTAGGTGTAGATTTAGATTTAGAACGATACACTTGATTTTTTTAAATACTCAAATTACATTGCCACTTTTGCTTTTATTTTGTTTAAAAGAAATTGTTTCGTTTTATTTTTAAACGTTCTAAATGTTTTACATTCTTTTACAGCATACGGTATCTCATTATAAATTTTGGGGACTAAATACTTCCTGCTTCATCGTCCATAATAATTATTACCACAAACTGGCACCTCTAACATTTTTTTTACTCATTTTTCTTGTTACTCTAGGTTGATTTATATATACATTAAATTCATCTTTATTGAACTGCTCTGAAGCTAACAATAGCATAACCCGCTCATGAACCGGCAACATACGGCATTCCAAGAATAATTCCTCATAGTCACTACTTTTACAACGAGATTTAGTTTTTTTGTCCACTAATAGTTTCATAAAGCGTATTTGTAATGATTTAATCTTGTCTAAATAAGTTTTAAATGTCCTGCCATAGCATGCCAGTCCATAGGAAAGCAGAGAGTCTACCAGCGCATAGTATACAGTAAACATTGTGGCCCTATCTAGTACATATTTAAATTGGTGAAGTTTTATCAGTACAATTCTTAATTTGTCGCATAATTTACTGATATGACTTTTCCACGAAAAACTATAAGCTATTTATAAAAAGCCATGGACGTTGAGAAAATGTTGCATGTTAACGTCATTTTATGTCTGCACGGAAAACTTTTTCGTTTCAAAACGTTTGTTGCAAGACAAGACAAATGACAAGATTACATGATGATAATGCGGCATTTACAGGAGGCCAATTGGCGAGCCATTCCACTAAGACAATCCATTATTGGCACCGTTTAAACAGACACAGGCTTATTGATTGGATTGAAAATCCATATTTGATTTGATTTTTGTCTTGGCTTCGTGGAATGGCTCGCCAATTGGCCTCGTGTAAATGCCGCATTAGAGTTGACAGGCTATAGAACCATATTAGAGTTAGTGAGTCAAATAAGCACTAAATAAAAAAAGCGAAAAGCCACGGGGCAGTATAACAACTTAGGTATAGTTGTTCATTTTCACTTGTTTTTTAAAAGTGTTATTAAATTTTGAATCTTGTAGCATTTAAATTTAGATTTCTTTTTCGACAGATTACTTTGACACGACTAGGGGCAAACTAAAATCACATACCGATGAAAGCCGAGAAAGGAAGTAGGTCCAAGGTTTGATGGAGGCATATAAAGATGACGGGACGTCGTAGCGTGTACAATATAAAAGTGTATATACCTATTTGATATCAAATCCATACACGAAAAAGAACAACCTATTCAGATCAAAGACGACATGGAACATGACGTCGGCTGAGACTAGGCCAAGAGAAAACCGATAGAATATAAAACATGACTCTTCGTCAAAGTTTAGTTCAAAGGCTGCCTTGTTTCTCATATTTAAAAGGGCAACATAAAAATAAGTCGTACATCAAATAAACTACTTCCAGCCTTACGCGTCAGCAACGGAACTTAAAAAAAGGGTCTTGACAGACAGACGGACGACAAAATGATCTTATAAGGGTTCCATTTTTTCCTTTTGAGGTTCGGAAGCCTGAAAAAGGCGTGAAAAGGTTTCTTACGGGTCGCCTAAGCGCGCGCGACTGACGCCTCTGGTGTTGCAAGCGTCTATAGGCGCCGTCTTAAAAACACACCAGTAAGCCACACTTTAAGTTGACAAGCACCAGTGATGGGCACTTCAATCTTAATTCAAAACTCATACGGTTTAAAATTGATTGTTGACTCTTTCTTTCACATAAAAGTCAATATTCATCATTGTACCTTGTTCGTTACGGCGGTGTCACCCTACGTTACTTTCGCTGCCAAGCTTTTCGTAACGCTACGCAATTTCCTCGACATCGGCAACGCATGGCATCAGCTACTCATCTACGAGCAGAGCACCCGCTTGGCGGGTTCCTGGCAGCCAATGTATTAAGAGTCGCAAAAAACCAGACGTAAGACCGAACAACCTAATCAATAATTTATTTATTTGTTAAGTTGCGTAACATTACGAAAAGTGCTCGTAAATAGGTAATATTTTTAATAAACTCAATATATTTTATCTCATTAACCTAAAAAGTATATTTTTCTCAAACGGTAACTATACCTTCCATTATGAATTAAAAACATTCTACTTCAAATAATCATTTAGTATTTTTTCCTTCGGAACCAAGTACCTCATTAAGTTAAGTACAGGCTTGGTTTTCCGTTAAAATGGTTAATAAAAGTGTACTTTTTCTTTCACGGTTAATATAATAACATAAAAGAAATATACTTATTCAAAATAATTCACGAATCATTCATACAGAAATTGAAAGCGAAGCTCTTTGTAGCTGCGATGTACTCGATTGACTAGTCCTTTTAGTAACGTCGCAAACGTAATTGGATCGATCATTTTTTATTTATTTATACTTTAATACACAATACTACGAAACACAGATGGCGGGCGTGATGCCATAAGGCATTCTCTACCAGTCAACCAATGGGCTAAAAATAAACATTTCTTCGTTGCAGAATTAAATCGTAAAAGCAAATAAATACACACATCAATTATCCATTGACACTATTAACTTTTTCTGTTTTTAGGGTTCCGTACCCAACGGGTAAAACGGGACGCTATTACTAAGACTCCGCTGTCCGTCTGTCACCAGGCTGTATCTCAAAAACCGTGATAGTTAGACAGTTGAAATTTTGACAGATGATGTATTTCTGTTGCCGCTATAACAATAAATACTAAAAAATAGAATAAAATAAATATTTAAGGGGGCTCCCATACAACAAACGTGATTTTTTTTGCCGTTTTCCCTTCGATGCGCGAGTCTGACTCGCACTTGGCCGGTTTTTTTATACCACGTCGATGGAAAACAAGCTGACAACCCTGATGGTTGCTTCATATATGAGCAAGATCTCTCTTCGTTTTTCGATTTGATGGCTACCTATTAATTTTCATTATTTAAAAATGAAACGAATATACCTTGCCCACACGTGGAAAACGGCTACAATCTACACCAACGACCCTTATACCGGGATTATTAGGAGGGCCATGCAAATCTGAGGCGATTAAGCGACCTTTCCAGCCACGTGACCTCACCTAACGAGCTAGGTACGGTTTCGTCAGTTATCAGGCCTATTTGCGTTTATCCTATTACAGTTTATATATTTGCGTTTATTCTATTACAGTGTGGCTCGTGGCCCAGCGGCGCCTGCGTACCGCTTGCGGTATCTAACGCGGTCAGGACTTGGAATGCGTGACCGCTTTGACTGGTTACTAACTGAGCGCTCCCGTGCTTTGGAAGGCACGTTAAGCCGTTGATCCCGGTTGCTGTCTATGGCAGCAGTCGTTAAGCCAAGTTGGAGGCCTTCGGGCGGCTTGAGAACTTCTAACAGTCAAGTTGCCCACTCACTTGACAAAGCCTAATCCCGATAAGGTTTAGTTTCCCCTCGGGGTTGGAAGGTCAGATGGCAGTCGCTTTCGTAAAAACTAGTGCCTACGCCAAATCTTGGGATTAGGTAGTGGACCCCAGGCATCCTTCAGGATGCAACTGTACTGGGATAACGCTAGGAGGATGATGATTCTATTACAGTGTAAAATACGGCTCAAGACATTTATTTCTCAATACAAAATGACTTACTGAGAGAACTATATTGACTAACAATAAATAGGTCCTACTTAAAGGGTACGCAGAAAATGCCAAACTTAGCAGCAGAAATAAGAGTAGGCGGTAGAAATAAGTCTACGGTCTCCGTAAACGGTGACTAAAGGGGGTCACCGGGGTAGCGAGTGCTCCATGTGGCGGGGGCCGCAGCACTTGCCTATCTGTCCCAGGGAGGGTGGCTTGATCAAAACAAGCGAAAGGCAGTAAAACGCGAGAGGGGCTCTATGCGTTCAGTATGAGATCCTGGATTCCCCCGCATAACGGCGCAGATACCGGTGACCGTGGAGTTTTAAGTGAATAGAAATATATACCACATAACCCGTTCATCCCCCGATGTCTGAGTACCTACCTACTGGGCAGGTTTTCTTCACGAAAACAGGCAGTGGCGGGTAGCAACTAATTTGCCTGTAATTTGGATTGAAAACGCCAATATTTTGCAGTAAAAACTTTATCGTGTCCAAAAACCTGTAACTGCATGGAAATTGATGTGTCTATCCATTCTTCTTTACTTTCTTATCCTGCACCGAACAAAATGTTAGTTTTTAGCCCAGTGGTTTACTGATGAAGAATACCTAAAGGCATAAGTTCATTAACTTCGCGATTTGTAATTTAAGTTTAAATCAATAAAAGGGATTTACTAGCTTCACACTTATTCGAACTAACGCATTAACCAAATATACACTTACCTCGGTTTTCATACATTCAACAGCTCTGTGTAAACTCCCTGAAAGACCCACTACTATGTCAGCCCTAAGCTCGTGTTTGTTTAGGCCGTATGCAAATCAGCGGCGATTACAAACCTACGTGTGGACCCGGCCGAACCTTACTCGTGCAGGAATGTACTTTACCTGAAACAAAACGGACGTTTATTAAAAAAACTGTCTTTCTTGCATGAATAGGAAACTACTACAAGAATATTTGAAAAAATAAATTTATTGAATAAATTGACACGAAAATATATACAAGAGTACAACAAAATAGCAAATGGAATATAAAACTAAAACTAACTATTATTAAAACTAAAGCTAAAAATTAAAAATACCTATCAAAATTTTGTGCCCTAGGCAGTGGGTGCCCATCACGCAGGCAGTTCCCGCGCTGGACTGCGATTGCAAAAAAGTCGCCCTTGAAAAAAAGAAATAAGAGTTGGATGTTTTCTATGTATTTAACCTATCTATATAATACAAGCCTTGCTAAGTTTGGGACTAGGTTGATTTAGTGCACTTTTTCACTCTAGCACTATCTGTGAGATCCTGTAATTTGCTCCGCTGTTAATATTCATGATGTTACATTGTTATGAAGTTATTGGTTTTCCTAATATAAATGAATAAAATAATGTAGGTAAAGGAGTGCGTACCCACAGAAAAAGGATCAGTTTGTGGGTATACAAATATGTATGTATGTTTATACACTCATAAAAAAGTAAATGATACATCCCTACCGCCAAGCGGAAACCAGTAACCGAATTACTTATATTAATTGCCTCCGTAATTTTTATTACCGGGCGTTGCAACCGCAGCCGAGAGCTGCCGTTTGATTAAAAACCCACTGAGTTACGACACATGAGTGTAAGGCCCCGTCTCATCTTAAGCGAGAAGCCATTTCCGATAGTAATTTATATTGATTTACTTTCTGGCATCTGTAGCTCTAGTATAAGTTTTTTCGAAACATTAACTAATTCGAACGCGTTTGCGTTTTGTCTCAAAATGTATGAAAACGCTCTCACCGAGTTTGAAATACGCGCGTTCATCGGTTAGCAACAAATGTTATACTCGCTGTTCATGCCTTTATTAACATATCTTAAAGATACATATGGGTTAATCCTCAGTTTTGGCACATAGTTAAGGCATTTAATACGCCTACATTTTAATGAATTCTGCTGTGACACGAAAATTAGCCATATAAAATGTGTGACAAATTTTCGTGTCAAAACGGAACAATTTGAATGTAGCGTATGAAATGCCTTAACTATGTGCCAAAAATGTATGATAATTACTTATATGATATTATTCTGTTAAAACATACATTAATACACACAGTAGTTAACCCGCTATGGACTAGACATGACTTCAAATAATACCAGAATAGTTTTTTTTAACCCTTTGTCCGCCAAGAACCTATAAAGTGATGGTTGTGTGTCGTCGTGCCCACCACGCCAACAACCACTTAAAAGGTTTGATCATAAAAAAAAACATTTATGAACTGTTTTAATTTGTTTTTATTGGTTTAGACATTACACCAATAGTTTTATATATATTTGTAAATATGTAAATAAAAAATTAGAATTAAAAAAAAAAAAAATCACACCAAAAAAACAGGGCTTGGCGTACTGGGGACGACGACACACTATCGCTTTGGCGGTCAAAGGTTTAATAACAGTGACAAAGAGATACTGCAGTTTGTTGTTTTTGGTCATACTTTATCAGTCCGCAATCGATTTGAGACGAGGTGGTGGCAAACAAAGCAATTAGATACGCTCTCAAGTGCACCCTCGGGAGCTCTGGCAACCTTGCTCACCTCCATAGTAACCCAGTGTTTAAACGGCGGTCGTGTCGGAGGTTTCCCTTGGATTTTCCCCAGGCTACTATCCAACCGCGCAATCCTATCGCTTCATTAGGCCTAAACTGATTTTAAAAAACTCAGTTACGTACACTGAACTCGTTACGGCATCCGCACTATTATCACCCGCGGTCGGAAATGTTTGCGCACTGCACAAGGCCGGCAATATGGAGTTGGCCATCGTCCGTTCGCACTTATTGTTCACGCACACTGTTTTGTAGTCAATATACACGAATTAGCGCAGAAAAGGCCTTCGAAGGACCATTTTTTACTAATGTATCGTCTCGTACAACAGTGGTTATAGCTAAAATTCGCTAATGAAAACCCAACCTATAACCGCTACGCTCGTGACAAGGCTCAGTCCTAAACTGCAGTCAACGACCTAGCTAGGCTTACTTACGGCGGTCTATGATAAACTACGCACCATAAACTCTAAGCTACAACTGTTAATTAAGCTTTTGTAACAAAGAGCTTTTAGGACAAGGACAATAAACTCATTTTACTAAAATAAGACGCCGACATTGCTAATATAGTTTATTATTCCTGTTACGCTTTTCCATTGCCAAATAGTTGCTAATATTTGGTTGGACTCTTATCCTCTTATACCTACATAATCTTTCATCAAATCTACTTTACATTAAATTGCCGCTAACATTAGTTTTTCCTTATCTGTCACTTTGACATTTATGTTTTGACAAAACGTATTTTAGTTATTAGCAGAAACACAGTTATTAGCATAACTTTCTTCTGAAGAAAAGTGACGTCATTAAAGGTACCTATCGTCAAAAGTAGTAGAATTATGCATACCTCTCTCTCTAGCCTCTCTCTGTAGTCGTTCCTTCATAACTGGACGTCGTGATCATCTGATTTCTTATTGGAGAGTACTACGACTTGCTTCTTTCGGCTTCTATTGGTAGCCATCACCACATCGTAGAACTTGCTGTCTTCTCTAGGGTCTTATCCTTAGTTTGGTCGGTCCATCGCGTCGGAGATCTACCACGGGCTCGCTTACCTCGCATATCTCCGACTATGACCAGTTTCGCGAGGCTTTTTTTTATATTCAAAAACAAACTTAGGTGGTAGGTATACATCAAATTTCGCCAAACTGAAGGCAGTTTGTTGGCGAATAGTGCGCTCACATATTAAACAATGTTTTTTATGTCACACCTGGCCATAAAGTGGCCATTATCGCACGCTCCGCGCGCGAAAAAACCCACTTCCTGGCCAGGGGGTGACATAAAATTTTGTACTTACCACGGGCGATAATAAAGAAAGCCTCAGATCGCATATTTATCGCCCTTGCCTTCGGCTCGGGCGTAAAATACCTGCGATCTGAGACATTCTTTGTTTTATCGCCGTTGGTAAGTAATGTACTATTGTTATACCTACTTATATACTTAAACTTCTTATCTAATCTTAAAGTTACTAATCTTATTTATTTATTGAGTCTAAACTTTTTGTGTCCGCGCCTCGTGACGTGGCAAAGTATGAAAGAATATGACGGTGGCATATAGTGTATACGTGATCTTTGACATGAAGTTGTGTATGGATCGATACATCAATGCGTTTTGGCAGTCTACGGTATTCGCAACATTCTCGCCAGTACATTTCGAAGCCTATTGCTGTCACTCAGGCGCCCATTTGTACGTCCGTTCGTCCGTCCATCCGTGCGTCGTCTGTCACAAAATTTGGTGCCAAGAATTTTTTAACTTCCAATTGACCTATGAACTTGGAATTCGGTGATAATATTTTCATTATTGCATATAATATTTTACCAACAAATACCAGTATCAGATTTTTTTCTGCGATTTTTCCTTATTTATTCCCATTAAAACCAACTTAATATTGCGGTTGATTCCGAACCCTACATGTGCAAATTCCGACACGCACTTCACTTCACTCTTTAAAAAAGGCTTTCCATCAAATTTATTATCATTTCGCCAATCAATACACAAGTATTAATCAAAGACGTTGTTCGGTAACGACGCCATGATAGTAGGCAGGCAACTGGTTTTGTTCGGTAGTGGATTCAGCTCGTCGTCACGCCGAGCACGTGTGTTCACCAACGCGGCGACGAGCAAAAATCAACACGCACTTTGCCGATTTTTCTTTCTCTTGCCAGAATGGTCTACGGTTCTACACCATACAAGAATCCCGGTTGTGATTCCCCGTTTTCTCCACGTTTTTCGGAGGCATACCAGCATTGATCTAAACGAACTAACAGCAAATTAAATATTTTTTCTACAAAGCGATCACTTTTCCGACAAGCTATTTCCTTGAGAAAGCTGTACCTAAAATGAGACCTAGGTCTAGCACTAATAGCCTAAAGTAAGAGCTCAGTTAGCACGTCAAGCGGTCATTATGGTCATTCATCATTAAGATGCTATCGAGTTGCCGACTAATTCTTGAAGATGAATCATATTTCTTGACCTTAATTTTGTTTTACAGGCTAATAGCTGGTATTACACGTGTTTTATGCATGCTTACTAAAATAGTAATGAAAAATTCTAGCGGGTTCATAAATATAATGTACGTTCATATAATAAAATATCAATTGATCTGTTCAACTTTACGTCACCCGGAAAACGCTATGAGATTATAAATGCTCTTCATTTGTTATGTTACTGAAACTTTATAAAAGTTAGACAAAGGTCAAACGTAAACCAATTCATCATAAAAGGCGCGCGTATATTAATACGGCGCTTTATATGTAACTTTTCATACAATGTATTTTTCGGGCCTCCATAGAGCCCGTTAACAAGAAGAATGGAATATTGTATAGAAGGAAACCTTCAATATACGAAAAATTTAATATTCTTTTTGTAAACATTCGTTCTTTAGCCAAGCTGGAGGTTTTGCAAAAATAATTATATCACCCAACTGTTGTATGTATACAGTCAATTACGAAAATATGTAGCTGTACAGTCAAAGTGGCCAAATAGTTCGGTACACCATACAAAATATATGGTGTACTCGTACCGAGCTATTTGCCCACTGTGGCTGCTACATACTATATGACGCTGACTATACGTAAACAACTACACTGAGCGAAAAAAATACTAAGTATTAGTAAGTTTTAGTGAATCCCAGGACAAGGAGATTATATACTAACGGTTACAAACCAGTTTTTAAGGCGCTACACTGAGAAATTTGGAGACTTTGGAACGCTGTCCTGCCCAGACTAGCAAACAGTAGGGGCTGATTTTCAGATATATGATTCTTGACTATATGATTGTGGTACTGACAATAGCGAAACATCATTGCTTAAAATTTTCTCGATAGAAAATAAATCCAAAGTCGAGTCTATATTTTCCTTTTTTTCCTCAGCCTACTAAAACAACGCATTATTAAAAGACACGATTAAGTGAATGTGATGGTATTTTACCTCATCTAGGTACTGACAAGAGGAAATTTAATAAACATGCACACAGTCAGATATTTAACGAGATTTGTCTAAAAAGCCAATCTCGGAGAGGGTTGCATCCCGTTTTGTCGTGAGCGAAAAACAAAGGGTGTCTCTTTCAATCGATATATCGCCTTAACAAGAGTAGGTATTTACTAATACCAAAAAAATTGTCCTTGTTATTATAAACTCATTTGTATTATATTAAAAACTGGTTTGTAATTTGTAACCGTTAGTATATTATAATCTCCTTGTCTTGGGATTCACTAAAACTTACTAATAATTCTGTTTTCAGACAAAGAAATTAAAAAAGTTTTAAAACTTGTGTGGCATGATACCTTTGGGTATGATCTTCAAAACTCACAACTCTTCCCTCCCCTTCAACTGACGCTGCACCCCCTCCCACCGTAAAATGTGCCCCGTTTTCCGGTATTTTCAGTTTTTTCGAAAATTATTACAGATACGAAACCGGGACACATTTCACAGTGGGAGGGGGGGGGGGGAGATGAAGCGTCAGGTGGAGGGGACGGTAGAGTTGTCAGTTTTAAAGACCATACCCAAAGATCACATAATGCCACCATATACATCATGCCACATAACAGACACGCTACTTTGCTTCTCACATAGAGCGGCTTTGCAGCTTAGTTCCTGACTACAACCGTACTATAAGATGTTAATGCAAGTGACAGTGTGTTTGACGACCGCTTTAGCTTAGTTGGTAGTGACCCTGCCTACGAAGCTGGAGGTCCCGGGTTCGAATCCCGGCCGGGGCATTTATTTGTGTGATGAGCACGAATATTTGTTCTCGGGTCTTGGATGTTTTCTATGTATTTAAGTATCTATTTATCTATATAAGTATGTATATCGTCGCTTAGTACCCATAGTACAAGCTTTGCTTAGTTTGGGACTAGGTTGATTTGTGTAACATTGTCCACAAATATTTATTTATTTTATTTATTTAGTGTACAAATATCGAAGAATTTCCACCAAAAACAAGAACTCGATAAATTATTATTCACAATACTAGAACGCACAAAAGCAGGAACGGAACACTTATATCTTTCTCAATATCCTATATTATTATTGCTTTTAGTTTGAAAAGAAACCTAACTCCCAACATGATAAAGTCGAACTTCGCATAAAACGAATAAGTATAACACGAAGTTGACGGAATAAGAGCGTTTAACGACCCGGCGCTCGGCACAAGAAACGACTTCTCTGAATAGAATTCTTGAAATGAATACTATTCTTTGGAATACTACAAATAAAGCAATCACTGGTATTTCTCAAAACCAATGATTCAACTCAGTTGCAAAAACAAGCTTATTTCGCTTCGGTTAAACTAAATTTCAAGTAAAATTTGGTTGTTAGTTGTTTGGTAGCTGGCGTAAATTAAAAATTGGAACCAATATGTGTTTCATACGGCTAGCTCGAACGAGTAGGTATGTATTTCATTTAGTCAATGGTATTAATAGAGGCGTTTTTACTGTTGCGTAGAAAGCTTTATATTAAAGCATTTTAAAGCTTAATATTACGGAGGGATTGCTGAATAAATAAATGATTTTAGAAACCCGGAATATTAACGAGCTGTCCAACGATACCAACACAAAGGGCTTTGCAATGAAAAAAAATCCCCACTTTGTAGCCGAGGTACCGCAAAATGTTTCTACATGACTTTATTCAACCGTTTTGTTGGCGTGATTGATATGTAATACCCATGCCAAATTACAGCTTTCTAGTACCTACGGTCGGCCTCACAAAGAGCTCAACACCTTTGTAACTCCGACAAGCGAAAACAAAGTACCTACCGAAATTTCCATCTACTTATGAGGCCGAATGTACCAACAGCGCAGAATAAGTAATAGTACTTAAGGCGCGTGTAAAGGTCTAAGGCCTTCTCCATACAAACTCTGTGCAAGTTTTATTCGTCGGTTTTGGCACTCCCGCATATAATTTTTTTTTGCTTGATAATATTGGATATACGAAAAATGTCAAGAAAAAAAATCCGAAATTTAAAAAAATAAATAATTAAAAATATACAAAAAAATTCAAAAAATCTTGAGGTTCTGGCTTAATAGAAAAATAAGCATCTAGGTTTTGCTCAAAGTTTGTATGGAGAGTGCTTGCCGGCTAAGCCACATGGAGGGTAAGGACTTTTAATATTGAAAATATGACATTTTACAAAAACTAATCTCATTTCAATTTTAAAATGAATTTACAGGTTAACCAGGAATCAAACCGACTAAAATGTGTAAATAACTAATAATATCTAAGATTTCAAATGCAGTAACAAAAATACAAGAAGGTTTTTTTTTCACATTTTAGCGGATGCGATTCCCTAATCTATGAAAGCAGTACTAATTATTTTTATAAATGAAATGATAAATAATAATAATATAATGATTTTTCTTTCAGTAAGATGTACATGATAAGACGCGACGGTCAAGGCTGTCTCCATCGCTGCTCATTGGGCATACCTTGTTTGAGGAACCTCGACACGAAAGAAGAAGAAGAAGTAAGATGTCTTATCTTCGACATTTAAAGTACTTCTCCTGCATGTGGCTTTGCCGTGGGATACCCTGAATATGTAGTATATGTACCTATATGCTTTATCAGATGTTGTGACCGGAAACATACTGGTTAAGTGTTCACTTTCAGATGTTTTCCTCAAACTCAATACCTCCTTAAGAAGTACAATGAAATTCACTAAAAAACTAAATCCCTACCGAGACAGCAAAGTTCATTGCCCCGGCGAAGTTGGAAGCAACTCCAAAGTATTGAGATTTTAGTTGCAAAGCCGAGATTAAAACTTGTATGTCGTAGGCTTTTTTACGGAAACATTGTAACTTTAGTTTCAAGTTGCTTGAAACGTGTCGGGATTTATTAAATTCCGCCTTAGAGTTAGTTTGAATTTCGAAAGTTCATTATGGTTATACGAATATAGTGTCAGGCCTGTAGCTCTAGTATAAGTTTTTTCGAAACATTAACTAATTCGAACGCGTTTGCGTTTTGTCGCAAAATGTATGAAAACGCTCTCACCGAGTTTGAAATACGCGCGTTCATCGGTTAGCAACAAATGTTAAACTCACTGTTTTAGTTTCCACTAGCGACCACCAGAGGCGCTGGTTACGTTTTCATACCACTTTCATACATTTTGAGACAAAACGCAAACGCGTTCGAATTAGTTAATGTTTCGAAAAAACTAATACTAGAGCTAGTGTTCTTCTTGGCGCTTCGGATAAACTTTGCTCTGGCGCACGTCCGGGGTTTCGCAGAATAAGTAAGTAGTACAGAAGTCCCACTGTTAACAAATCTCCATTTACAACCCCAAATTGTAATAGGTAAATAACTTTGACCACACCAAGCGAATGACGCGAACGCGTCCGTCCGGTAACAATGCGCGGCAGCCACTGAATGGTAGAAATTAATAATATTAGTATTAATATATTGTTATTAGATATTAGTGTATTGTTAGTATTAGTGTATTGTTGTTTTTTGTTTATTGTTGTGTTGTGTTTTATTAATATTAGTTTATAAGTTTTTACTGTAACTAACTTTTTATGGGCTATGACCCTGAAATAAATGTTAATTTAATTTAATTTAATTTAATTTATAAAAGCTGACTGTTTAGATTTGTTGAAGTGAAATCACATTTATTGAGAGTCACATCACCACATACATAAAGAGCAAATGGTGTTACTATGGGCGTGGTCTTCTGTAAGGCGGAGAATCGGAGATACTTCTCAAGTTGGTCTGCCAAATCTGACGGAGATGATGTTCCGATTTGCCAACCCTGTCTCAACACTCAAAAGTAACGCTCTGCTTACCATTACAGTCCGTAGGTATCCATTTTTACCGTATGGTGTAGAAAAGCGAATTTTAGACAATAGCATCACTGCATGTAAAAAATAACAACCTCAACCATAATTTCAAAACTTTATTCGCCAAGATATATTTTTTCCAGCAGTTTTAAAAATAACTGGCCACGCCAAACATGGCATGTTTCAGCCGTGTTTTAAACTTAATAGCTGAACGCAGAGCCGTAAATTCCAAGTTAATTGAATGAAAAATCGCAAGATCGCGATACCGTATTAAACTCGGTTATACATTGACTTGCACGGCTTTTAGTCACGCCATATAGTGCCCCTGTGTCATATGGTATACTTAAAACTTAAACTTACAAAACGCCATAAGCGACATAATTTCGTAATACACTTAAGATGTTTCTTTCTTCTGTGTGTTTGTTTTAAATAGCAACTTAGATTGCAGTTTGGATTCGTGACACAACAAATAAAATAATAGACATTCGTTTGTTTTTTACGTGCCGTAAATTGTATACATTTGACTGTTTTACCCACTCATTAATAAAACCTTATTTACGTTTTACCTTTATAAACGCAGTTATAGGTTAAGGGCCATTTTTTTAACGGCATTTTAATTCAATAGTCGTAACAGCCGTTAAATAATGGCATAGGGGCATAAGTTACCGGGTAAAAGGTCCAT
The DNA here is from genome assembly GCA_951800055.1 of Cenopis cana. Classification (NCBI taxonomy): domain Eukaryota; kingdom Metazoa; phylum Arthropoda; class Insecta; order Lepidoptera; family Tortricidae; genus Cenopis; species Cenopis cana. Next base: position 20,497,849 of record OX637476.1, on the reverse strand, counting down.
CGAGAAATAAATTCACTGAAAACCCAAACTATAATGATGAATATATTGATTTAAACTTACACGATTTTCACACATTATTATGGGAAACGGGACTTAGTCGCGTACAATTATAACTAAGTTACCTTTTGTAAGGTTTGTGTGTGGTTAATAATGTTATTTCCCGATCTAAAACAACCAGTCAGCATCCAACGTAACGTTCACGAATATGCAAATGGCTCCATATTCCGATATCCACAACAGATCCTATAAAATTCGACGGTTACCAATAAAAGTGTCAGTACAAACACAATGTATACCGTGAGCTAGTGCCTGTTTATCCGTACCAATCTGCATTTAACGTTGCGAAGCGATTTAACCTGGAGCTAACAATTTTGTTAGGAAAATGTTCGGAGTTGCAGCCAATAATGGTAGGTACACAAAATATTCACAATTTAGTTACATTTAGGAACGTCGAAGCTCTAGCGGCGCTCGGGTACCGGTGACGGTAAGCGAGGTACTATCGAACCAACTGGATCGTGAGTCGTGACCCACCGTGGAACTTTGTCACATAAAGTGTCGTAATGATTTTCCTTTTCAGGCAGTACGATGTCACTATGACATTTTCTGTGACAAGGTTCCACGGGGGGTCACGATTCAGTTGGTTGGATAGTACGTCGAGGTCATTAATATGTATACACTTTGTAACGCATGCAAGATTCAATCAAAACGAAGGTCAGTGACTAGGGTTGAAAGAATGTGTACTAAACATCATTTGATATTAAACACCTGCGGGGTAATCACTAATCACGTAACGTTATTGTACTACCGTTAGAGCATATTTAATGTCAATTTTGACGTATATATCTATGAGCTAATGTCGAAAAATGACATTAAATATGCTCTAACGGTAGTAACTACATAAAGTTACGTGATTACTCCGCTGATCGGTGAAGTAATTAGCTGGTTTAAACCCAATAATAGCACGAAAAGTCTAAAATTCCAACCAACTTAAACTTTCGCATTTATCTTATACCTTTGAACGATCAATTCATGTATATATATTTATTTGTTTCGGGGGTCTCGGAAACGGCTCTAACGATTTTGATGAAATTTGGCATGTGGGGGTTTTCGGGAAGACGAGCAATCGATCTAGATAGGTCTCACGCCCGGGAAAACGACGAGCAAAGCTCGTTCGCCCAGACATTAATATTAATATTAGGACAATGGCAAATTATTAAAATTAAAAACATGACAGCACTAAAAAGCAAGTTTCATAAGAAGAACTCAAGGATTCTATTTTCTTCGCAGTCGGGGGACCTAGTGTTCTGGTATTGTAAGTATGTTTAGGTCCCCCGACTGCAAACAAAATAGATTTCCTTGAATTCTTAATTATGAAACTCTGCTTTTACCTTTTTAGTGCAGTCGTGTTTTTAATTTTAATACTTATTATTTTATTTACATTTTTAATACATGTACATTATATATATATATATTTCTGAAATCGTGCAAATTCCTGCCTTCAAATGCTTCATTTTGATACCCCATTTGCAAAGATCATTTTTTTTTTCTTCGGAACACAAAATGGGAGTCCACAGTCCGCCATATTTTTATGGCAACGTCTGGGGCCTGTACCACAAAACTTTGCAAGCATACAATTCGACAAATTTGTCAACTTTTTCTATGGAAAAACGTACAATTTTGTCGAATTGTACGCTTGTAAAATTTTGTGGTATAGGGGCCAGATGTTACTCGGGATGACGTAACGTAAGGATTCCAACGATACCTCACACGTCTAAGATCTAAATCGATTATCATTGTAATAAGCATATTTTTGTGAGAAAATGGCTGACTGTCGAGTTTCTTTCGGCGTTTCTTCTCGGCAGTGGCCTCTGTGAAACGCTAGTAGGGTTTGACTTGTAAAAGTGCCATTGCGGCCTACTTAGAAGAAGAAGAAGAAGAAGAAAAGTATTTACAGAATAAAGTTCATTTATTTTATTTATTTATGATGAAGACGTTGAGAAATTCTGGGGGAGCGACGAAACTCACATAGTCCTTTTTTTGGGCAGTCGTGTAAAAAGAACAATTGATTTGATGTTAGTACATTAATAATCGACTAGTTTTTGCCCGTCACTTCGACCGCGTGGAACTCGTTCATCGCGATAGAATATAATTGCTTTTATTTTTATATCAGGCGCTTACCTAGTTATCGCTCTTCCATACAAACTTCCACTCCCTTAAGGGATGATTTCCGGGATAAAAAGTATCCTATGTCTTTCCCCGGCACTCGAACTAAACTAAATCGTTTCAGCGGTTCAAGCGTGAAGAGGAAACAGACAGAGAGACAGACACTTTCGCATAATATTAGTATGGATATTTAGTAGTGCATCACGCGAAGCCGTATTAACACGTCATATTAATACATTTCGGTCTGTACATATACCATAACATTGAAATATTACTTTAAGGCGATATATCGATAGAAAGAGACACCCTTTGTTTTTCGCTCACGACAAAACGGGATGCAACCCTCTCCGAGAATGGCTTTTTTAGACAAATCTCGTTAAATATCTGACTGTGTGCAGGTTTATTAAATTTACTCTTGTCAGTACCTTTAGATGAGGTAAAATACCATCATATTAACTTAATCGTGTTTTTTAATAATGCGTTGTTTTAGTAGGCTGAGAAAAAAAGGAAAATCAGCCCCTACTGTTTGCTAGTCTGGGCAGGACAGCGTTTCAAAGTCTCCAAATTTCTCAGTGTAGCGGCTTAATATAATTGAAATCTGTATTAATCGAATGAAAACTCAGTTTAAATATTTTGTTGGAAACATTGTATGCGTCAAATTGATGATTTGAAAGGGCGAGCTAGCCAATATTTACTTGTGTTGTGCAAACTAATATCGAATATTGCCGGGCAAAAATGAAATTCAAGTGCCTGAATATTTAAAGTTTGATTGATGTAGGCATTTCGTACACCAAAAGAATGAAATGTTCCATCAATAGATAACCGCAATCTCAAAAATACAAGTTTATTAAAAATATACAAGGTTCAAGGAAATTGAAATGTGCCTGTATAGGTTTTTCGCTCTTGTTAGTATAAAAATATTAGGAATAAAAAGGTACAGTCGACGCCACAAATATGTTTCCACTTTTGCACCTTATTCCATTGTTATAAGGTGAAAAATGTAAACATGACGTCGACTTTACGTGATTCAATTTCCTACACTGTACGATTAACTGACGCATAGGTACTTACTGATATTAATAAGGAATCTATACGCTTGTTTGCAACGACGACTAAAAGAAACAACTATATCCCATCAAAAACATTACATGTAAAAAGATGCCAGTCTCGCAACACAGTTCTACTACAAAAAAGTAATGATGGCCAAGCCATTTTATATATTTAAAAAAATAAAGTAATGCCGATGCAAGTCGGTGGAAATCTTGTTCTGTGGACACCCCGCCGGTGCTATTGACTAAAATATAACCGACTTGGTTTAACATTACATATCATTACTTTTTTGTAGTAGAACTGTGTTGCGAGACTGGCATCTTTTTACATGTAATGTTTTTGATGGGATCTCATCTCTTTTTGTAGGCAGTCCTTCTTTTTTCTTTTCAGGTACGACTTGTAACGAACATTCAAACTGCAAAAGTAACTTTGTAATCGCATGTATTTTGTATAGAATTACAAACTTACTTATGCAGTTTGCATGTCTTATCAGGGTCACCAGGTACTCCAGATTTTATAGTTTTCCATTTATGTGGCCATTAAACCCTAACTCTGTACCAAATTTCAGCTCTCTGAGTTTATGGGAAGTACTAGTTCTATTCTTATGATTATGAGTGTGTGAGTTTCGAAAATGCGAAACTTTGCTTTCGCTTAACTTCGGAACTAAATGACCTACAGACTTGAAATTTTGGATTTTAAGTATGTGATTATAGCTTACTGGATATCGAAAATTTCTGCGTTCTGGTCTTATCCAGAGGTTCTCAAATAGGGGCCTGAAAATGCGGCGAAATGGTTCCAGTAAAGGATGGTACGGCAGTGTTTGCTTCGCGCTCGACTTGGCGGGGGCACTGCCGTGCCCCTGATCTATCTACTAGAAAAATAAAAATATCCTTTTTATTCGAAATTAAGGCGCAGGGGTGGGCAAGGCATTCTTCTTACAAACTCTGTGCACGTTTTATTCGTAGGTTTTGGCACTAACGAATATAATATTTTTTTTGGTTGTAAATATTAGATATTATGCGAAGAAAGTGATGTGGAAATTATCAAATATAAAAAAAAAAACAATAAAAAATTTACATCAGGAAATAGCTATCAGAAAAATAGGCATACTGACCAAAAATCATAACTTTAATGCAAACACTTTACTACAGAGCTTACCCTGCCCGTCCTCTTAAGTGGTCGCAACTAAATTAGGAGGCCGGTAATCGGCGCAATGACCTCATCAAACATACGCAATTGCATTTCAAAAGCCGAAAAACGACCCGAAACTCGTGTAAACCAGAAAGCGATCGTTAACCCACCTGTCCAATGGCCTCAGCTTTCTTAAAGGACCACAGATACATTATGTAAATGTGGTCCGACATTCACACCATGGGCACGAACATTTCCCATAGATAACATTCTCGTGCAGAATCGCCATTGCGACACTCGTTTTTGACTTATAATAAAATCATTTAGAAGGAACTATGTTGGGTCATATTGTGTCAATTAGCGTCCATCTAATTATCATTTATTATTATTTATTGATTCCTCAAATAAACACTTACAGTCTAGCTACACGTGTTAACCGAACAGGATGCTGTATTAAATATACGAAATAGTAATTATAATAACTTAAATACTTTTACTTATTTTATGGTACATTAATCGAGCTTGCAGTCGAGATCGTGTAGAGCCGAGTATTGTGCTAGTACTGAGCCATTTAAATAAGTAAGTGAACTGAAAGTATATTTTCTCGTTTTAATGAATTCCAAGTCAAAAACTACTAAATTAGAGGCATATTACTATCAAATTTCAAATCAAATCAAAAATCAGTAAAATCAAATTATTATTTTTTCTGTAGTGTGTCCACCCACCCCAAGGCTGTCTGGAAGAGATCGCTTTTCAGCGACAAGACCGCCTGTTGTCTACCATTAATATGTTTCATTTTAGTCTTATTTTCTTTTTATATTTTAGTGAACAATAAAAAACATGACGTGCACATTGGTTGGCATTGAATAAATAATTATGATTAATTCGGAATGATTTGTCAGCAGCAAAATGGAGGCCCAGGTCACAGGGTGTGAATATCGCAATGAAGAGAATATCGGGACCCGGAATATGAGGATAATGTGGAGGGAATTTCGGAAGGCCGCGGATAATTCGGGAACTGGCTAAGGTTAATGTTGATGCCCGTTTGGCTGCACAAGTTTCTGTAATTGGCTCGTTTGTTGTTCACGTTTGACCCTTTTTCAATGGACTTCTAAAGGAATCGATTGGCTGTGTGTTGTTCAAGCGATTTTCTTTGTTATCGTCCGGAGTTATACTCGCTCATGCGGTATTGGAGTTTTTCACAATTTTGTTTATTTCGTTCGGAAGCGACTCGTCTTTTCTCTACGTATGGTTTTCGCATAATATTAGCTACGAGCGAACCTACGTCTAAATATCGTTGGCTGTGAAAGTGTTAATCCCAATAAGGTCTAGTTTTCCCCCTGGGATGAACAGTGTCTACAGCAAATCTTGTGGGATTAGGAGTGAAAGTAGACACCGTAGTCTTTTAGAATTCAAAGTTCTAACAGAAAATCCCTAAGAGGATGATGATGATAGAACTAACTTTTCTCGCGACTTCACTTCGTGAATTGTCGTACTGGATTCCATTCCCAACTTCGTCCCCTTTAAGTTTAGTTCTAGGGCTTAGTTCTCTGAACAAAAAGTTTCTATCCTAATTAGGTTATAGATATAATTTAGAAACCTATAAATCGCAAAAGTGATCTTAGTCCGAATGATAGATAAAAATTAAGATTAAATAAATTTATTAGTTTGGTTAAGATTTGAAATTAAACCCGCCATTTTTACAATTCTGTTTTGTGCAATAAACTTTAATGATAAAGGTTATTTTATTCACAAAATAATTTTAACTTAAGAAAGATCCACATGTACCGCTGATATTAAATTTCCCTATACCTTAATCAGAAGCCTGAATTTCCAAGTAAACAAAGCGCAATTACAAGCCCTCGGATTTTCCGTTCACATTTTGCCTCAACTTTTAATTGGTTTGCGTATCGAATTTATGCAATAACATACGGAGCGTGGGATTAATCTATTAATTCGGTCCCGGTCCGAGCCCGATTAGAGAAAAAAAACGAACCCAACAAAGTCGACGGGATGACGTACGTGCTTATCTTCTTTGTTCAAATGGTGGAGTTGCTGCCTTTTTTATATACAAAGACGGTGGTAATTGCGACCCAAAGAGTCTAGAAATTTCTGGAAGCAACTGGTATAAGCGTAGAACTCAAAGGGCTGCCATAATAGATCAACGAGTGGTTGAGGCTGCATACATAGAAGGCCCACAACTAACTGTGGTCAATTGCGACAACAGTAGAAATACAAGCGCATTGCTGTCCCTTTGTTTGCTTGATTGCGTTCTGTTGACAGTAAGAGACATTTTTTTTAATTTAATCATTTATGCAGGTCCGTCTCAAGTACTCTCAACATATCGCATCTTTGGGAGCCCTGGCAACCTTACCACCAGGCTAGAACAACTTTCACTGCGACGCGACGCAAGTAGAGAAAATCAGCCTCCTCTTTCTACTTCGCACAGTTTGAGTGAAATAGGAATCGCTGAGTCGCGAGGGATACGACTTAACAGTAAGTTTTGCTAGCCCTCCAGGAATACAGCACCACGTACCTAATAGAACGAATTGTAGTGTTATGATGACCCGTCAACCATCCAACCCTGCAAAATTGAGCTAAGTCAGACGTTGAGAAGCTACTAATAAGCCAAGAGACTTTCAAATTGTAATTGATTGAATTTACGTTTCCGTAGTATCCGCGCGTGACGAGTTAACATTCGTTTTTAATTTTCATTAACGCGGAAAACATCCAATTCTACGAACGATCACGTCTCCTCTTTCCGCCTTAAGCTTGGCTGGCAATCAACGTCGTAAAATTCGCATGCTTTGCTCCCTTTTTTCCATTCTCAAGGACCCTAATTCTCCGGAATACCTCAAAAGTTTCTTTCAGTACCATGATGTCAATCGTCTCCGTCAGTTTCGCTCTTCAGGCAACCTTTCCCTCTCTATCCCACTTCACCGAACCGGTTTCAGGTTTTACTCGTTTACCATTCAAGTTGCTCGTCTCTGGAACGGTCTACCCGTTAAAATCAGGCAATCTCCGACCAAGATAGCGTTTAAAAATTCTCTCCGTAAGTTTTTCGCCAGCAGAACCAAATATTCCTAATCACATCATCATCATCATCATATCAGCCGAAAGACGTCCACTGCTGGACATAGGCCTCCCCCAAAGAGTGCCACAATGACCGGTCTTGCGCCACCCGCATCCAGCGGACTCCCGCGACCTTTACCAGGTCATCAGTCCACCTTGTGGGGGGTCTACCCACGCCGAATATTCCTAATGTTTTTGTTTAATAGTCTCGTCTGTATATATTATATATATGTGTGTGTGTGTGTATATATATTATTACTATTTATGTATTAGCATTAATATGTAGGATACTTAGAATATATGTTTAAATTTTGAAGTTGCACCGCCCACAAACTCTCTGCTTTGCCCTAAGATTGACTGGTAGATAATGCTTATGGCATTAAGTCCGCCTTTTATACCATAAGTTTTACTTTTGTGCAATAAAGATTAAATAAATAAATTCTACACATGAGTCTCACCCCATAGATAACTTTAGCATCGCATTCGCGTTTTAAGTTTCAATCTGTTTTGCGCCCAAGAGGGAAAAATACAAACAAAGAAGCCAAGCCGACGGGGTGAAGGGTGGGCTTATCTTCTTTTTTCAATTGTTGGAACTGCTGAAATGGAACTGTAAGTACTTGTAGTTTTTCGATGGATGAGTTAGATAACTGTGCTAGTTTGGAGAATGCAGTTCATTTAATTGAATAAATATGTATTAAAGATCGACCGCACGGAAGCTTAATGTACGATGGCACCGTGTTTAATTGTTTATGCGTAATGACGCGTTTAGGTTCAGCAGGAGAACTGAGTTGCGTTAGGCGACTTCCTGATTTGTCGGTGCGGAGGCAGTACGATATGAGAAAACTGTCAAATGTCAGTCAACTCAGCACTGCTTTTTACTGCGCCCCTACATTTAAATGAGTGCTTCCTGACTGACGCGAGATGCGCGGAAGCGGGACGATGCGAAGGCAGTACGGGTTCGCTTCTGCGCATAATATTACTACTGCGCAAATGTAATACTGACAGTATTCTGTGAAGTGGGAATCTTTGCGACGTCAGTAAATTTACGTCAAAAAAGAAAGTGACACATATCGATCTCGCCCCGACAAGTCAAAGTCAGTAACTCGCCTTAAAATTAAAATAAAAACATACTCAAAATCAATATCACTAAAGAATCGCTAGTCTTTTTTATCAGTGTGTCATACATATTGATTATTTCATAGTCATCATTTACTTATCATTGTGTTTTACATACATATTGCGTATTTCATACACTTCGCACCTTTAGAATGAACCAAAAAATCTACAAATTTAGTTAAAATCATAGAACGAACACTTACTTGACAAGTAAGTAGGTATACCCGCGTCGCGTCCGTCATTAGTGTATACAACATATTGAAACGAAATCACGATACGTAGTTTGGATTGTTCCAAAAATAATATACTATTACGTAAACGACGTGAATTTTTCAATAAACATACCCCATAGACATGTAGTTTTATTAGTATTCCATTCTTACTTTGTAATAACATACTTGATGTAACTGACGCCTGGATGACTTTGACGCATATTACTTACATGGAATTTAAAACTTGCTACTTACACGTAATGAGAGTTTCGTAACAAGTAAAAGTAATCTTTTGATTACCTGCGTCTATCGAAGTGCAATGTGAAAACTTAAACACTAAAACGAGGTTTTCGAAGTCATTATTAAACTTATCAAATATTATCTATGAACTTCTAACCTACGTGTAATAAATTTTATGCTCTCGTTTGGAATGTTATTCAAAGTATTTTAGTTAGGTTAATGTGAGTGACAGTTATTTAGAAACAGTTTTGTGTTTAATATGTTAATTTTATATTTGGTTTAAATTTCTAATTAAATTGTATGCTCATGCTCAAACTACGTTGTTTTATAATATACTCGTAACTCGTAACACAGTAAACATCTATCACTTTTATTAAGATTATTGGTGTTTAAATTATTTTAACATGACGTTATTTCTGCCATTTTTCGCAATATTAACATTACAATTTGTTAAATGTACAAATTTTACCACTAATTAATATAAAAAAAAATTGTTTGATATTCAACTTTAACGAATTTTTCATTATTGTATTTTTTTATATATGAGACTGGTTTCACTATAGATTCTCTGTACAACTAATTTTGTATTAGACTTAGGCGAAGTAAGGAAGTCGCTTTAAAACTCTATTTAACACTGGTGCCATCTATGAACACAATAAAATATGGTACAGTCAAGGGCACCAATATGTATACACTTTTGGACCTTATTTCAATGGAATGAGGTAAAAAAGTGTATACATTATGGTGCCCTTGATTGTACAGAGGGTGTCCCCTTGTTTTGCTGAAAATGTCTCATAGAATGTACTGTGTCGCGAAAATTTTCTTTTTTTTTTCAGAAACCTTTAAGTGTTCAGGTGCAGCTAAAATGCCATTGTGTAGAATCCAATTAGATCTACCAGAAGAATAGATAAGGTTAGGTTAGAACTGCGTCCCTTTCGAAAAAAAGTTTCTTTATGACATGAAAATTCTGCGAAACGATACATTTTGTGCTTTTCTGTCTGCAAAACCCCTGTACAATTTCTATGCAAGGAATATAGTAAAAAAAAACAGATTGTAGTTAATTGACCGAGTGAAACGAAGGTCTTAGTTTTAGCTTCGACAAAAATGCTTTCGTATGTCCGGGTTTCCGGTTGTTCTCCTCTACAGGTCGCATTTCTTAACCGATTCTGGTGAAATTTTGTGAATAGGTACGAAAATTAAAAGAACGTTTTTTGTCGAGTCAATTTTTGGAAATTTAAAAAACAAACTTTTTATTAATGATTTCGTATTTTTCTGCGGCCGTTTTTTCCTCTACAGGTCGCATTTCTCAAGCGATTCTCGTGAAATTTTGTGATTAGGTTTTACGACTAAATAGAATTTTTAGGTCGAGTAAATTTTTAAAAAATTTCAAATTTTTTTTTTTTGTTTATGGTATGTTCTCCTCTACAGGTCGCATTTCTAAACCGATTCTCGTGAAATTTTGTGAGCAGGGAGCCGATTTTTGAGTCTCGAACGCTCGATTTTCACTCGAGATTTGTCAAAAAAACTATGACGTTTTGACAGATGTCGAGTGAAAAGTCGAGCGTTCGAAACTCAAAAATCGGCCCCCAGATTCGGTAACTCCATAGAATTTTTTTATCGAGTCACTTTTTGGAAATTTAAAAAAACTTTTTTTTTATCAATGATTTTGTGTTTCTCCGGCCGAATTTCGATTTGTTCTCATCTAAGGCTCGCATTTCACAACCGATTCTTGTGAAGTATTGTGAGCAGGTTGTTTGATTACATAGAATATTTATTTATGTCTAGTAAATTAAAAAAAAATCAATGGTTTGTCCTATTCTACAGCATTTCTCAACCGATTCTCGTGAAATTTTGTAAGCAGGTTCAATATCTAACATAGTTTTTCGAAATTAAAAAAAAAACACACGAGGTCTACAGCTCACAGAACCACTATTTATTTAGACTACCAATGTGGCGGATCTTTAAAATAATGAGTACTGCTAGAGTAAAGTACTGCTTATCGTAAAATGTATGGCACATTCATTTGTTTCTTGAATAGAACTTGTACAGCATAGTACCAGCTTAGTTAATAAAAACAGAGTAAGAGAATAAACCATGCATTTTACTCTAGGGCTGTGCTGGTGTGTTCTTCGCCGCTGACAGATTTAGGGCTCAAACGGCAACTAAGATTTTGTTTGTGGGTAATGAAAGTAGTTCACAGTGTTCACACACTGTTTTGTTGGCGGCAAGTTACCGCGCTAATAAAAAAATTGGGGTTCCAACGCAATTGCTGTACCTACTGTTAAGTTAGGTATAAATTGTTTTTCACTTCTCATGCTCGAAAAGTGTGTCATATTAGACTTGTGAAGCGGGGCTAAAGTAGTACATTTAAGCCCTAGGGAAAATATGTATACATATTTATGATTCACTAAACATTTTAATTTGACCAATCAAAATACTTCACCTATTAAATCCACCAATCACAGAACAGTAATTTGACAGATTAAAAAATATTTGGTAAAAATATCAACCAACCAGAATAAAGCTGTACTAAAATCGACCAATCAGGAAAGACCTTTTTCAGTTCTTTAAAAATTAAGCGGTGTCTATGGTCAAAGGACTTGCGTCTCTTAAAAGAAAAAAAAAAGCGCGTGTTGCATCTCCTTCTTTAATATAGCAAAAGAAAGGGAGGCGAATACGTAAAACCCTTATCACACTACCCTACCGATAGGGTAGTGTGATAAGGCTTTTAAGCGAACACGCATAGCGAGGCATGGTACTGGCCTAAGAAAAAAAAACATGCTGTCAAATTAGACATACGCCCGCCAAGAGTTAAATTATTCATTGAAGGTGGATAATTTGTGTTTAATGTGTTTTCTCGCAATCGAAGTGAAAAGTAGAGTGTATAACTCGGGTCTAAAAGCCATATTACCACTCGAACAATTTCCCCTCACTACGTTCGGGAAAATAACCATCTGGTGGTAATATGGCTTACTTTAGCCCCTTGTCAAACAATCTACTATTATATGGGTGGACTTACTTGTTTTGTACATTCGGTGTACCCCCTACTTTTTATTTCGGAATTTTGGATTTTCTGACTCAGAATAACGAGTACTATTGATTCTAAAAAAAAAACTCTTTCATTTTCCAATACGTATTTTATGTGTCAGTTTTGTAACGCTCGTTTCATATATATGGCTCGTCACAGAATGACAAATAAAATTTGTATTTTTGTAGTAAACTTTAAATTTAAGTTTACGATAAAGTAATTAATAAAAAAGTTAACCGTAGGCCTATGCATATTTATTGCCGACGAGTGCTACGCGCCGATAACGTTTTCTGCTTTGTAGCGAAAACTGTTTACGAACGGAGAACACGATATCCTGTCCTCTGCGCTGAATTCCTCTGAATATGGAATTTTATGTCACACCTGGCCATAAAGTGGCCATTATCGCACGCTCCGCGCGCGAAAAAACCCACGATAATAAAGAAAGCCTCAGATCGCATAATTATCGCCCTTGCCTTCGGCTCGGGCGTAAAATACCTGCGATCTGAGCCATTCTTTGTTTTATCGCCCTTGGTAAGTAATGTACTATATAATTCCCTCCTAAAAGCATGACCTCGTTTCCCCCCTTGCCTATGATAACGACATTTGCAACATTTTTTTTTCATTTATCTAATGAATACAAGTTAATTAAAATTCCACGGGCTGCCTAGGATGCAAAGGGTGTTAACTGTCCTTATTAGTTAAAAAACGCTCATCTATTTAGGCGATTTTCTATTTAATTAACACGTAATTTAACATTTTATCAATGTTACTATCTAGAACAGGACTATTGCGACCTAATGACATACATTTTAAATGTATTTTTTGGGTTTTTCATTGAGTAATATTGATTCAAATATCACTCCAAATCGACCATTTTCGAGCTAAAAACAGCTTTTTTCCGCTTAAATTTTACTACAAATAATAAAATAAAAAAGGCGATGTTACTAACTAAAACTTTTATAAAATCATCGTATCCTTTAATCACTTTATTGGTATTATCAATATTTTTGGCAACATTTTAGTTCAAAAATTTTAAAACTTGTAAGGCCTCTTAACAAATAATAGCTAGAAGGGAATGCTAAGTCGACGACATTCGTCAAAGTCGACCCCGATTCCGATGGTGTCGCAGTGTAATCAATTGCAGTATTTTGAGTTGAAGAAACTGTTTTGGAATAGTTTTTTTTATACAACAACTGTGGCAAACAAGTTTATGCCCAGCCTGAATGTAATATAAGCAGATACTGCCGCCTTTGGACGCCTGGGACTCCAGAAGAATCACAAGCGCGTTGCCGACCCTTTATTGACGTGAGGATACGTTGTGTTAGCAGCTAGAAACTTATACAAATCCCTCACCAAGGCCGTGGAATCCAAAAACACCTCAGTGCGTATAATAATTATTGATTAATTACTGGCAAACGTACGTACCCCAGTGTCGGCATGTGATATCGAAAAATATCTACAGGTTAGAGATAGAAATAAGACACAAAGAAATATTGAAGTACTAGTGTGCCTGCGACTTCGTCCGGGTAAACTTCAATCCCTATCTTACTCCTCCGAGATAATAAGTATTATATATGTTTTCAGGATAATAGACTTGTCACATACCAAGTTTCATCACAATCCGATTAGCCGTTTTTGCGTGACTGAGTAACGAACATCCAAACATCTAAATTTTCGCATTTATAGATGGTACAATTTGAAGTTAAAATACTGCTTATTTACTATAATATACTGTTTTTAGCTTGGCTTCGAAGGACGCGCTGAGGATTGTTAATAAATATGACAGGTCATTTCTTATCAAATCTTCGTCAATTTATTTTGAATATTTTTGCTTTAGAAGACATTCATTTCAGTGTAAAAATGATGTCTTCTTCGAAGAAAACATAATGGACCTCATCAGTTATATTTAAATTAGGTAACTTATCTAAAATATTGAAACAATTTTAGAAAAACATGAGATGTAAATCTATTTATGTAAACTAAGTCGTTTTTCTGTGACATTGTCCTCTCCTTTCACATAACAAGCACTTTTAGGCCGTATTTTGCCCAAAATTTTTGGGGAGTGCCTTTCGTTCGATTTCGGAGCCACCAGAAGCAAATCCACCTAGTGTCTTTCCCGGTTGTGTCCTAAGGACTAAGGTCCGCTCTAACACCTAATCCCAAGATTTAGCGTAGGAACTAGTTTTATTGACTTAGGATTTTCAATATAAAATTTTCATAAAGAAATGATATTTTTCAGATATAACTTAGTTGATTTCAATACTTTGTGAGCTTTTTTAGATATACAACAATATATCAGTGATGATTATTGTATAATCCGAGAGAAAAGTTTGATAATTATTTTATGTCACACCTGACCATAAAGTGGTCATTATCCCACGCTCCGCGCGCGAAAAAACCCACGGGCGTGACATAAAATTTTGTACTTACCACGGGCGATAATAAAGGAAGCCTCAGATCGCATATTTACATCGCATAAAATACCCGCGATCTGAGTCACTCTTTGTTTTATCGCCCTTGGTAAGTAATGTACTATTGTATTTGTTTACATGATAGAACACGTAAGAATACATAGACTTTATGTCACACCTGGCCATAAAGCGGCAATTACGGCACGCTCCGCGCGCGGGAAATCCCACTTCCTGACCAGGGGGTGACATAAAACTTTGTACTTAACACGGGCGGTAATAAAGAAAGCCTCAGATCGCATATTTATCGCCCTTGCCTTCGGCTCGGGCGTCAAATACCTGCGATCTGAGACATTCTTTGTTTTACCGCCCTTGTTAAGTAATGTACTATTATAAAAATGTGCCCTCGTTTTTGAATCTACAAATTGTACAATACTTCTCACTTCCCATATTTGCATCCCAGCCTCGCTTGAAGTATGCCCAAGAAAGAGTTGGTATCAGAAGTTTAAAGTTCCCTAGCCGCTGTCAGATGCACACAAACATTTGGAAAAGCAAACTCAATTGAAAGTTGCGTTTTACTGGACACCGTCAGGCGACCAGGTACCTACTCCGGAATAGAGCGGCAAACGGCAAAGTAAGAAGTTAAAGTTAGTGGGGAGACTTGAGTATTTGCATAATAGTAGTCACTTAGACAACTATTGGTAATATTCATAATATGTACAGTACCCGGCAATATCGGCACATGCGGGGCACATTGCACGTAGAACCGATGGCCGTTGGGGCCGAAAGGTTCTCGAGTGGCGACCACGGACCGGAAGGCGCAGCGTGGGTAGACCCCCCACAAGGTGGACTGATGACCTGGTAAAGGTCGCGGGAGTCCGCTGGATGCGGGTGGCGCAAGACCGGTCATTGTGGCACTCTTTGGGGGAGGTCTATGTCCAGCAGTGGACGTCTTTCGGCTGATATGATGATGATGATGACCCGGCAATATATATTGCACGTCGGGCTTTGGAAAGAGACAATTAGCTGTGTGTGCGACGATTTCCGAAGACTGGCAAACATCCATCAATTATCTTATTTATTTATTAACGTGTCATGTCAAAATACTACACTTTATGGACTTTATTAGTTTACGCCAATTCAGTGCCATGTAAACTTTGGATATCTATAGAGAGCTGTTACAACTACTAGAAAAAGTATTGTCAAACAATCATGTATCATTTTGTACATCGAACAATTTGGAGTTGAGGGGTTTCACAACTCTATATTATATATTTTGACGACGACTGACAAACGTCACACAGGTAGTGTGAGACAACGCTCTATGGAGCCGAAATTAGCCGAATCTCTTTCCAAAGGTCGACGTGCAATATATATCGGAATCTCAGATTAATAAACAAATGCGTGTCGGACTTAGCATAAGTTAGGGTTCCGAATCAACCGAAAAAGAAAATTTAAGTTGTTTTTATTAGGCATGAATTTAAAAATTTCGAATAAAAACCTTGATTTTTTAATCAAAGTGAAAATTGAAAAATTCAACACCACAGGTGGGATTTGAACCCGGCTTAATAGATGAGTGTTAAGATTGAAAAATTCACCACTACAAGGGATACCACGGTGGCTCAATTGGTAGAGCAATGGACGGATTCCAGAGGTCGTGGGTTCAAATACCACCTGTGGTGTTGAATTTTTCAATTTTCACTTTGATAAAAAAATTGAGGTTTTCGCTAGCGGACGCATCCGCTTAACAAACATATTAAAAATCTTCATTGATCAAGGTTATTAATATGTATGTTATTATAACATATTTGCTGGTAAAATATAATATAACCCCAGCGCCGCGTTGCGTATTTTCTTATGCACCATTTGTACCGTGTTCTTTAATTGAGGTGCGATATAGAATACTAGTTTTTGCCCGCGACTTCGTCCGCGTGGAACTCGTTTATCGCGATAGAATTGAAGTAATTGCTATTGACTTATATCAGGCGCTTAACTACTCATTGCTTTTTCATACGAACTTCTACCCCCTTAAGGAATGATTTCCGGGATAAAAACTATCCTATGTCCTTCCCCGGGACTCAATCTGTCTCTATACCGAATTTCATGTAAATCGGTTCAGCGGTTTAAGCGTGAAGAGGTAACAGACAGACAGACACACTTTCGCATTTATAATATTAGTATAGATTTCTATCGTATTGTATTATACAGTTTTAAACATGACTCACTTTTTCACTGACTGCCCAAAAAAAGGAGTGTAATGTTTTATACTTATATATTGCACGTGTCTTTTACAACAAAACATAGATTGATACAGCTAGAATATTCCCATCGTCGTTAAGCTAGTCTCTGGAGTGCAATGCCATCAGATGCGGTAAAATATTATTCCATTGTGTTTCGAACCGTATCGATACTATTGAGAAAGAAACAATTCATTGTCGTGTTCCAATAGATATATAAAGAAAACATAAAACGTTCTTTCTGAACGTTCTTTGTTCTTTCTTGCGAAGGTTCGTTCGTTCGTTCTCGATATTCTTTATGCATTATTATATTTATTATAAAATAATACTTATTTTTCAAGATCCAGAAACAGTCTAGTAGGTATGGGTGGTTTATGGTTTGTGGAGCATTTGAGGATTTAATTTGTTTGATGAAAAAAAGGAAAAAAAAGCTGTATGAAACTATATAACTTTCAATTGAAGTAGAGGTATCTTGAAACCTACTCTAGACGAGCCGAGGTGGTTAGAAGGTTTTTCAAACCCTTAAATACATAATGCGAAATTGCTGTATAAAAAATATTTCACTTCATTTTAATGTGTATATGTATATATGTCGCAGGCAAATCGTATAATCCGCCGTATTACATTATGCCCAGGCGTTTTACAAAACAGAGCTGTTTTGTATTACGGCGGGTCAACGATTAGGGGGATTGGATATGGCTGGATGAAAGGCCGCCGTTATGTGTTCGGCGATTTGCGTTCTTCAATTCGTCTAGCCGTAATGCAAAAAAGCGGTTCAGTCAGATTGTATAATTCGCCGTTCGCCGTTACGGCTAGCCTTTTCGCAAAATAGCGTCGTTTTAGCTGTCACCTCTTTGACAGCTTTTAGTTCCCATTTCTAACACTCGCAGCGCTGTTTAGCAATGACAATCCGGCCATTTTGTAAAACGGCTAGCCGTAATGTAAAACGGCGGATTATGAAATCCGGCAAAGACAATCCGGCTAAACGTGAGCCGCCATATTGTAGAACGTATTGCAATGACGATCCGGCTAAACTAACCCGCCGTATTACAAAACGGCTCTGTTTTGTAAAACGGCTCTGTTTTGTAAAACGGCTAGCCGTAATGTAAAACGGCGGATTATACAATCCGGCTGCGACATATATACTAAATTATATCGAAAGTCAGTATTGAATGTATCTAAAGTTCATCTTCTTCTACCTAGCGTTATCCCGGCTAAAGTATGGTATCTAAAGTTAGTGCAAAATATGTTCTACAACGTTTATGTCCAAAACCGCGAAACGTGCAGAAACACCTCATTTTCCAAACCGAATGTTCTCATTCAGCAATTCTCATTTTCCTGGTAATCTCATATCTTTAACATTCAGTTTCGCTAATATTGACATTGTACGTTGCAATGATTGCGGTGTGTTTTTTTCGTCAGTCGTTGTTGATTTGTTTTATATATATTTTATTATATATATCCGCATCTCTCAAATACAACAAAAGTTGTCTTTAAAATTTTATGAATTGCCATATCACGTTGGTCGTTATGCCACGCCAATGAACCTGGCAAATTATGAAAAAATATATGGGAATTGTCATCAAAACTTCCGGGCCTGCGTGTTGAACGAACTGTCCTTTTATTGATATTCTACTTACCAGAGGCATATCTTTATTTAAAGGAATATCTTTGTTCATATTTGGTATGGGACTGAAGGAAATGCACTGACAAAGTATGACATCTTTATAGGTTGCACGCCATCAGAATCTTTATTCATAGGAATATAAAGACATTTTAAAAGGATGTACTCCATAAATAGTAGATTGTTAACCAAGGGCTGAAAGCCACCCATTTCTGCCGAGATATTTTGGCGCTCGAACGAAGTGAGAGCGCCAATAGTTCGAGGCTGAAATGGGTGGTTTCACCCGAGTTAAACACTCTGCTTTTCATTTCGAATACGAGGAAAGTAAAATATTTAAAAATAAATAAATATTTGTGGACAAACTTACACTAAAATCGACCTAGCCCCAAACCAAGCAAAGCTTGTACTAACGCGACGATATACATACATGAATAAAGCATACTTGAATACATAGAAAACACCCACAACTATTATACGTGTTCATCACACAAAGAAATGCCCTGACCGGGAATCGAAACCGGGACCTCCAGCTTCGTAGACAAAAAAAAATCAAATATGCACATTTTCGTTTCATTTTTCACAAAAGACAAGATGTAAAACAATATATTGCCAAATCTAAAAATTAGGAACTGTGTTAGCTATTTGCAACGCGAAATACTACTTGTTAAATTCAATAACAATATGCACAAACATTTTATGAATCAGTGAAAAAAACATTTTGGCGGGAACTGTTGACTGACGTTAATGGTGTTTGTGTATGGACCATTTTATTTAATTTATTTTTAATAAAAAAATAATCGGCTTACGCTCAGACTAATTAGACTCGATATTAAATAATAATGCCTACTGAACGAGATGGTCATATACAACTTTATATAAGAGCGACAGAGAGACATATGATTTGTTGTCCTTGTCATAGTTTCCCTTTTTTTATCTGCCACAAACTATCGATATTAATTACGACTGTGGCAAAAAAAAACAAACAAATGAAGGAGATTGTTTATGGTAACAGTCAGGCATTTGAACAAGTATAGGATTTCTGAAGAATCTGTACTATGTGGCTGTATAGGTTAGTGCCGTTGCCCAATCTAACTCCGATTCACCATACAATTTTTTTTTAATACTTTTCTGCTCTAGAGCAGAAATGGACCACTTTCAGCACGCTACTTAGATGAACAATGACCCACTTTCAGAGTATGAGAAATGAAAATATCTTTATACTCTTCTGGGTGATGAAAAATATTTGAAAATACACTCTAACGCTTTGACAATTAGAGTCGTGTTCAGATATTGTGAGCACCTCGTTTGCTCAGATAAATCTTATGGCTAGAACTAGGTAACAAAATGAATGTATATGTGTGGTAATGTATCTTGGATTTACTTATTTGTTTGTTTTTTAGAAGCCAAAACGCGCTTTATTTTTTAGTTTATTATGTGGCGTGGTAATATTTTTGTAGTCGAGTAAACAAGTTAGTTTCTTTGAAGTTGTTTTTCTCATAGATGTTTCATTGTGTCAATTGTTATTGTACCAAGGTTAAGTAGAAGGTACCTATGATTGAAAAAAAAGTCGTCCGGCATTTTAATAGTAAATATATTTTATAGGCATTTAGTTTTAACATAGAGATAACCGAAACTAGATCAACAAACGAAAATTACACCCCACTTAAAGAAAATCCCTAATTCAGAGTCATTAAGGACTCCTCTCGCATTTGCTTCCGTGGCAAAGTGCATAATAAATCACATAGAATCGCTGCGCTAGTTCCCTGCGCCGGCTAAGTCGGGCGTCGGCAGCATTACAGAATGGATCCGAGTGCACTTATTGCCTGATGGGTGGTCTGTTGCATTAGGTATTCGATCACTTAATGACCGATGTTTGGAGTAGAGTGCCCAATTAAACGTTCAAGTTTGTCAGCAAGTTGAAATTGGAATGCAAACTATCTTCAATTCTGAAATTTTCAGGATATTCCACAATTCTATTCTACGATTTAGATAGTCGTGGTTTAAAATGGAGGTTCTTTTATCATCTCCGTTGTCTTTCTCCATCTGTATTTCTTGACAATGAGGTATTATCTAGGCACCTATCTTCAAAGTAGAGTAAGTTGGTTAGTATATTTCTAAACCAATGAGCTTCATTAGAGGCCTGTTATTACTTACGAGTATTTTTTTTTGTATTGTATGTCAAATAACAAAATTGAAATAAAAAAAAATCATATAAAAAATGAAACGTGGAAACAATTATTAATTACAGCAACATGATTAAGCATGAAATAAAATATTGTAAATTATGGTAGAGTAGAGAGCTGTTTTTACAGCGTAAAAGCTTACTTAGAGTTAGGACACACTTAATTATAGTTAGGTATGTAATTTCAGATGTATGTTTCGTCCCTAAAATGTACATATTAATTTATTATCTGTCGCTAAAATGTTTGTTAAATTATTATTATATTATTCCTCATTATTAATGATTGACATTTTAATTTATTTTTTTATTATAATTTAATAATTCATATTGTCAAATTTGACATGTACACTTTTTTTAAATAATGATTTGCACGCCTGCTTGCAGGCTAGATACACTATACCACATAATTTTAAGAAACAACTTATTTAACTGTATCTAAGCAAATAAACATTTCTGATTTCTGATAGAATAAAGGCTTTTTTTTATTATTTACTACTTACGAGTACCAAAAGCTGAGACTAGGGTTAATCGCTGGACAGTTAAAAGTGTATCTTATCAATTGACTTTTACCACTGATTATTCAGCGGGGAAACGTCTCAAAGAAAACAAAATATTATGACTGAAAAGAAATCCTGAAAAGGTATATGAAGTTTCTAATCGACCCGTACCAGCGTAGCCAATGTAATCCATTTTCTTCCAACCCCTAAGTTAAGTAGGATTCCGTCACATTTGATAGAATTTATTATTGTGGACCATTTTCACTACTAAGTTAGCACATCACATTCTTAACACGATATTACAGACACGCTTCGGTAAAATGTATTTACTTTAATCGAGACAGTATTCATTTATTCCCGGTTCTGTAATGACCTTAACTATTTACCTAACTCAGGTCTTCACTAACACAACACTAAGGCGACTTACTGATTTGTCGGTGCGGAGGCGGTACGATATGAGATAACTGTCCAATGTCAATGTCAACTGTCAGTCAACTCAGTACCGCTTTTTACTACGCCCCTACATTTAAATGTGTGCTTCCTGACTGGCGCGAGATATGCGGTAGCGGGACGATACGAAGGCAGTACTAGTCCACTTCTGCGCATGATATTACTACTGCGCAAATGTAATACTGACAGTATTCCTTCAAGTTGGAATCTTTGCGACGTCAGTAAGTTTACGTCAAAGAAAAAAATGTCACATATCGATCCCGCCCCGCCAAGTCAGAAAGTCGCCTAAGGCTTCAGACCTCTAGATTTTTTACCATGCGAATAATAGCACAAGTTTCCTAAGGACCTGATTGCTCTATCTCTTATAACAACAGGTTTATTTCCTTTTAAATCACTTTTGGTCACTCCCGACTTTTGCTTGGGTAATACATTCTGAGGATTAACCATATATACATTATCTTTGCATTGACACCAGCATTTTCCAAGTCGTTCGGCGCAATGATAATACACTTTGGAGCTCAGAAGCTTTTCACCATCGCTTCCAGGGATTTTGACATTTTGTGTATTTTGCTTTGAGATTCCTCCGGAAAAATTTGCTGTTACATACGGGCATCGAACACTATTAACCGTTTTTTTAGGATACATGTATGTTGATGACGTATTCTGTGCATCTTTATGTTTAAATATATCATATTCTGCCTTCTTTGACAGTGCATATGGTGGCAGTTTATAACGGTGCCAGAAGATGCTAGCGGGAGCATTCGCTATAGCTTTTTGAAATGGATGTATTGATGCCAAGCTGTATGTAATGTTATCTCCTTTCTTACCCAAATTAGCTAATAATCCTTCATTGTATTGACCCAATACTGCATATTGTTTGCTAGTTTCTCCTTTGTTGGGTGGAATACCTATGGCATGCTTATTCATTTCTTGTGGTGCTTTTGGCGGGGAACGAATATCTTGATACGGATATTTTTGAAATACTGGCATAGTGGCTTTCAATCCATTAGAATGAGTATATTTAACGCTGCTTGAGAGATCGGCAGGAAAGCCAGGCTTTGCCACTGACAATCGCGTTGAGAATCTTTTCGCATTACTATTTTGATGAGCCGGTAATTTTGGTGGTGTCTTCTTTAATGATTTCCATGATAATATACCGTGAGGTAATGGTCCGGATGCCTCAAATAATCGTTGATGATTCCTCGTCCATCCATGGATTAGCCCGAAGTTGTTCACGGGTTCTGCCATGTTCCTTCGTTCAACGTATAATATAAAAAACACAAGTAGTAGCTTCATGACCTTCATTTAATTTTTTTTATGAGTGATCTTAAATTCATCTGCTGTCGACTGAAGATGTCGAGTGTTTGGTTGAACTGCGATTTAAAGTTTTGCGCTGGACCGTTTGTTGGTG
The DNA here is from genome assembly GCA_951800055.1 of Cenopis cana. Lineage (NCBI taxonomy): Eukaryota > Metazoa > Arthropoda > Insecta > Lepidoptera > Tortricidae > Cenopis > Cenopis cana. The sequence continues at coordinate 20,475,028 of OX637476.1, read as the reverse complement.
AATGCATGCATATACATAACATGTTTCGAGCGGGTGGATATAGGATGATTTTTAACAGTATTTTTTTTGAAAGAAGCTAATAATGGAAACTTCTAGTAGCATAACTTAACAATTATTTTCCTCTTGTTTCGAATTCATTACATTACATACATTTAATAAATTAGGAAGATATAAAAATATATACACCAATTAAAAATTAATTAACCCTGGTCAGCTGATATGAAACCGTTCATGAAGACCTTATCGTCGCAGCTAGTCCAAGCCTCAGGAGACCCCAAAGCTGGCGCGTATCTCTCCCAACGGATAGCTCTCGCGGTTCAGAGAGGTAAAGCCGCCAGCACGCACCGTTTTGGGGTCTATGCCGCATCCAGAATTTTATAGAGAGGTTTTTTTTTATTCGTTTTTATATTGTCGTAGTTTTAAGTCATTTCATGTTGTTATTTATGTTGTTTTCGTTATTTATGTACCTATACATTTTGAACACTTTCAAATAATAATGTAAAAAAATATTAAGAATGTTTGTATAAACTAAAATATACATTAAAATGAAATAAACAACAAGCTAAAATAGATCATTGCTTAAATCTAAGACACAGGGTTAAAATTTCGGGCAATATTTTCCACTCATAAAATCATCTAAAACGCTCACTTGATTTTGGATTTGCCAATTCTAGGACATGTACATTATTTTGTTTTGCTTGACGGCTATAGTTGTCACAATCGACTTGGGATATGAGTGGGTAAACTCATTTTGCCAAAAATAATAGGGATGTCGACTCGAAATTTTTTATTACTTCAAAAAAAAGAAGACAAAACTATGCTAAATAGTGAAAATCCTATTCAAATATCTCAAAAAATAACGAAGCTACAACGGTTAGAATGTTCGTAGTTAGAGAGAGAAAGTGCTACCTAGCCGTGACGTCACTGTTAAGTAGCGCCATAGTAAATGACAATCGTTCAATACATAGGTGCGTTTTGCGGAAAAGGGAAAGAACATACCCACTCTTAAAACTTTGAAGACTTATAATTACGTAATTATTAATTTTTTTGAATTACTTTTTTCGCCATTTGATTGACAATTTGAGCCTTTATGTAGAAAATTTGGATTTATTGATTTTCCCTATTGATCAGATAAAATTTATATCATCCTGTCGACAAAGCTAATGAGGTATGGTCAGAGTATATTGATAAACTCACGTTGGATTTCATACAGCGTGTGAATTTTCCCAAGCACATCCATTCAATAAACCTCTTTTACAATTTTGGTACTCTGAGTGGGAAGCTGGCCACCAAAACAAGCGCGTGCGACTAATACAAAATTGATTATAAATAAATACCTTTTTAGGGTTCCGTTGTAAACAAGGAACCCTTAAAGTTTCATGTCCGTCACGCCGTCCGTCCCGTTCAGTAACCATTAATACTAGAAAGCTGAAATTGGGCACAAGTGTACATATCAATGACGCCAACAAAACGGTTGAATAAAATCTAGAAAAAGAAGAATTGTTTTTAGCCCTTCCCGTAGTGGTGGTGCGATTTTTTTTTTCACATGGGGTGTCGTTCGATAGCTCTTTTAGGAATATTGTAAGGTTTCTAAAACCATTTTTTTATTTAAGAATCTGTTGGCGTGATGTATTTTTTGTTGTGGTACTCCCCTGCCAGCTAAACGGTTTTTATCTTATATCTTTAAACGAGCAATTCTTGTATATTTATTTATTTATATATTTATTTCGAGGATCTTGGAAACGGCTCTAACGATTTTGATGAAATTTGGTATGTGGGGGTTTTCGGGGACGAGCAATCGATCTAGCTAGGTCTCATGCCCGAGAAAACGCCGAGCGAAGCTCGGTCGCCCAGATATTTAACATTTAAGACACTAATATTCTATGTCTCAGACGGTTTTAAAAAACTTAAATTAGGGTCTACCCAGCCCCAGGTCTCTTAGTGATAATATTGAATGTAACTGTCAAGCTGTTGAAGTGGGTTCGAATCCCGGTTTGTACCAATGAGTTACTGTTAACTTTCCGGTGACGGAACCATACTTAGTGAGGAAACCTGCATAGGTATTTAAAAGTGTATGTGAAGTCTCCTTGATACAATTATATATTACGCCAGTAGTAGTGTGTGTGACACAAGCTACGACAACAATCATCAGCCTTTCGGTGGTAGGTATGCGGTCGTATTCTCAAAATCATTTGAACTGGCCGAGTTGTATCAAATTAGTTCGTTCAAAAAGCGACTCTACTATTCATCCAAGAAGATTCAAAATCGAATGACAGATTTATAAAATATCGGACATTTTAAATAATTTCAACTACAAGTGTGATTGTGTCGTCGACAGTGACGTCACTTGTGTCATTATCCAGATTATCAGACCTTGATTTCTTAGACCATGGAAATCTCCATCCCACACTGGGTCAGCGTGGGAACTACCGCCCATCCCCTCATCTACGAGAGGAGACCTGTTACCAGCAGTACTTCTCTGTTATAAAAACTCCCACTCACAAATCCCAATAAATCCTCTTAAAGCTTTAACCTAAACGCATTTATCTTCGTAAAACAGATTTCTTTAACACGTTTAAAGCGCAATTAGCACTCGCAGTTAATTAATAATGGATCTCAAACACTTAGCGGCAATTTTATAGTCTCGAGTGGTGGCGATTAGTGTCTCGTTTGGCCGAGTTCAATATTCACGAGTTAAGAGGTAACCCTATTAGAAAAACTTTTAAATACTTTTCGAGAGGTTCAGCCGTCGTTAGTACACCCCTGAGAATACTAATCTTTAGGCTTTAAATCGTTTTATTTTGTATTTTTAATGATACGGTTTTTTAAGGCCTTTTTTGAAACGCTGGACTTTAATAGAATTTTCCGTCGCGCATACTAAAACATCCACTTTTTAAACTGAATTATGTTGAGTGCTACAAATATGAACTTTAATGTAATGTAAGAAGCATGGACGTACCTATTTAATAGTTCAACCATAATATAGCATCAAATAACGCATCGCATAACGCTGAGTTGTGACCATTTCGTGGCAAAATTCTGTTTTGTAATTGTAAATTCTGTTGTCACGAATAAATGTTTCTTTTCTTTTTTTCTTTTCCTAAATAAGAACTTTTTACAAATGTACATGAAATAGGTAGGTGAGAAATAGGTCTCAAATAGTCTCAATCAATAGCCACTCGTAGAAACATAGGCTCATATGAGCACGGAATAAGGTACGGGCACACTGGCTATTTCATTTTAGCTTTCCGCTTTATCGTTCTGTAAAATAAAATAATAATGCATTTTATATCAGACCTGTACTTATTGTAAAGCACTTGAAATGACATTGGAATTTAGTGAAAGATGAACGGAATTTATTATCGTTGAAATGACGGGTGACTAAAGGGCTGGCAGCTATTTTGGCCAAAGGATTAGCTTAGCAATACACAGAGATAACGTAGCCAGTAATAGGGAATTGGGGGAAATTTATGTCTTGGGTGCGAAGATTTAAGTGCGCGTATTTTCGAATTCGAAATCTATAATTAATATATAATTCAATAAAAACATAACTTACATGCACATAAGCTGTTAACTATTGACCACCGGATGTACACAACTACCTATTTTGTTAGATTTTTTAGATTTAGTTTAATCGCAGTTAGTTATATAGGTTTTTATTTTTTAATGTTGCCGTGTACATTTTATTGTGTTCTAATATCTTTTACTTGATTTATTATGCAATCAAGCTGATATTATCTGACAATAACGACCCCATTGAGCATGGCACCACAGCATGGGGTAGATCGCCCATAAGGTGACAGACCAAACAAAGCTGCAGTTAACAGATCTGTATTCTGTAGAATTAGGAAGAGTAAGAAAAAATGGCAATGGATACTTAACCAAACTCGTACTCTGTCACTACAACTGATGATGCCGACAACTCGTTCAAGACCAACTACTAGGATATCTCCTAGTATTATAGGTAATAGGTTTACGCGGGCTAGTTTTCCGCAACTCGACGTCGAATGCGCCTATTTTGCGTGGTGGGTTGACAACGTTACTCGTGCCAACCCAATTCTACCAGAAAGCCTAGCAGACCCTTGACGTTGCCGACGACTTCTGATAGGGACCTCGGTGATCCGAGGTGTTTTGCCCGGTATGCTGCCACCCCAGGGCATCAGGATCACGTGGGCGGCTGTCTCTTCACCCACCCAGGCTCTGCAGAGAGGGCTATCTGTAACACCTAAAGTGAAGAGGTGCTTGTTTAGTAAGGCGTGACCAGTAATGGCCCCCGTTAGGAGACGGAGTGCTGGCCTCCTTAGCTGCATCAGCTTCCTTGACAATCTGGGGTTGATCGCAGGGAGGGCCTCCTTGGTTTGCCTGCAGGTAATTAGGTTATGCCAGTATTTTTGGTGTTCTACCTTAGTGTGCTGTCGCAGTGTACTACGCAGCCATGCAGGAGGTAGAGGTATTATAGGTTCTGGTCCCTCCACCCTAGAGTCTGAACCCTCTCTGGCTAGTGCATCCGCTGCGTTGTTACCGCGTGAATTGCTGTGACCTTTGATCCACTGCAGGGTTATGCCGTTATCGGTACATACCTCCGTCAGGATCTTGTGGCACTCATGTATCAGCCCTGATGTTGTTGTGTGGTTTTGTAGGGCTCTCTATAGATCTCTATGGATGAAGGGATCTCCTAGTATTTTAAAAACAAGAGGGCGAAGTCGAGGGTACCAGACCACGTGGAAGATCGCTGATAAGGTGGACGGACAAAAAGCGGCAGTCGACGGTCCCCTATACAAAATGCACCAAGAGGGTAGAAGTTGGCGAAGAATGCCATCGCATTGTGAAGCAGGCCATAAAGTCAACGTGACGACCATGACCAACTCTGGCCAAGAGTGAATCGCCAAAGAAGAAAAACGTGTAAGTAAAACTGCTACGCCAAACAAAACTGGATTATTTAGCAACTCAATAAAGAATCCTCATCGATTTTATTAAATAAATAAATAATAATAAATAATAACGAGAACCTCGTGAAGGCCGAGAAGGACAAACTCAGCAAGTACCTAGACTTGGCCCACGAGGTAACCGCCATGTGGGATGTTGATTCAACGACCATTGTCCCGATAGTCGTTTCTGCGAACGGTCTAATAGCGAAGAGTCTCGACCAACACCTCAAGAGACTCTCGCTAGATGGCTGGGTCAAGGGTCAGATACAGAAAGCGGTACTCCTGGACACGGCGCGGATAGTCAGGAGGTTCCTGTCTCTGTCGCCCTGACCACCGGTAGCCTAGGCCCTGCCTCGCTGCCGGCGGCACTCTAGGTTAGGTTTTTATAATGTTTTTATGTTTTGTAAATGTATTTTTTATTTTACTTTTTATAGAAATATTATAATAAAATCTAACCTGAGAAATAAAATGAATAAAGAATATATAATAAAATTATTTATTGTACACAAAGAATTGTTACACACAATTGCCATATACTAATACTAGTTGTACATAAGTATTATATACTAGGTCAGGACTTCCGTCCCCTAAACTAGGTGTGGACCTGTGTCTTAGGGGATTGAGTTCGTAAAATACAGAGTCGTATCTAACTTGGTTTGGACAGTGTAACAGCAAATGAAAAATAACAAGTAGTACTTAGAATAGTGTTGACAGCAAAAATTATGCTACGATGTAAAACATTTACTTTATTAACAATACTTAATAAAACAAAACCTCTATTGTATGCTCAGCTTAATTTCGTATACGGCACGTAAGTCAGCATTCCTAAGTTATTCCCATTCGTTCATTTCGTTCAGCTCATTCATTCCAGACGGAACGGATCGGTCAAGTGCGGTCGAAGAGTCATTATCACATTCAACTGAGCCGTTGTTCATGAGGGGAATGGCGTCTATTTATTGACGACCACTTTAGCCTAGTTGGTAGTGACGCTGCCTACGAAGCTGGGGGTCCCGGGTTCGAATCCCGGTCAGGGAATTTATTTGTGATGAACACAAATATTTGTTCCCGAGTCTTGGATGTTTTCTATGTATTTACGTATCTATTTATCTACCTGTATAAAAATATATAATATAATATATATATGTGAATGTGTAATTGTATGTATATCTTCGCATAGTGCCCATAGTATAAGCTTTGCTTAGGTTGGGACTAGGTTGATTAGCGTAAAATTGTCCACTAATATTTATTTATTTATTTATTCCATAGATAGTGACGATGGCTATGCCCGCGACTTTAGTAGTATAGCCATCGTAAATCGCAAGCTCTTGAAGGACTGTCACACAGTTAAGTATTATTATCACGAGATACGCACAACATTGAAGCAGTATCGCCCGAATATGGATGCATATTGACGCAAACTCTAAACCATTCTGAAATCCGCGATAACATTGACATTCCAATAATGTCATTGTGGTCACTTTGTAAAAGGATAGGTTTATGCTCCACTCTCTCACCTCCGCAACAAAATTCTATTTAATTTTGGGAATCAATCCAAGATTACAACTCAATACTTACACCAAAAATTTAATCTAAATCGGTTCAGAGTCATAACCGTAAGTTTATAACAATATGTGTGTACACTTTTTAGCAGAATCATTTATTAACCAAATATAGAGAAGTAAGACATAGATAAATCCAAATCCGCTACGCAGGCTTCGTCAGGTGGATACAACCATGAATCAGCAACAGGCGTCGTCATACATGTGTGTGTACATATATTCTTTATGAAGTAGTTTTATACATTACTAGTTTTTGCCCGCGACTTCGTCCGCTTGGGAATCGTTCATCGCGATAGAATTTATTTGCTATTTTTTTATATATCAGGCGCATACTTAGTCATCGGTCTTCCATACAAACTTTCACCCCATAAAGGGATGATTTCCGAGATAAAAAGTATCCTTGGTTCTTCCCCGGGTCTCAAGCGAGTTCGATGCTAAATTTCAACTAAATTGGTTCAGCGGTTTAAGCGTTCAGAGGTAACAGGCAGAAAGACAGACATAATACTTTCGCATTTATAATAATAGTATGAATGCTATGGACAGGTATTTAATCTAAATTATTTCACTTGATTGATATGAATAAGTTTGTTGAAGACAAGAGATTTATCAGAAAAGTTATGACGGTTCAATTAGATTAATATAATCAGAATATACGCTGAAGTATCTACGCTGTTCTTAGCATTTAATGTCTTTCTAGTTTATTAGTACAAATAAAACTTTATTACGTACCTTTATTTTATGAGTCTAACTTAGTAGAAGTGAGGACTTTTGATGTATTTTATCTACACCCATTGCAGTACTTAAATGGGTCATTTTCTATACTCGTTTTTTTTTGTGTCCGAGCTGAAAATCGTATGGTAACATGAGATAATACGTACCATTTATTTTTTTTCATAAAGAATACGTGTTTCCACGTTGAGGTCCACTCAAATTCACGGACTAATTTGTTTTTAAAATACATTAAAAAATACCTAAACGCTCAAATTAAGACTCCGTGCCCTGTCCGGCATCGAGTTTTGAATCAATCAAAAATTCCTATCAAAAACTGTACATTAGAATCACTGATTTCGTGTCAAAAACTTTAACTCGATTATATTTACTATCACTGAGCACAGACACTATTCACTTCACTGTGGTGAATAACTTGTAATTGATGTTTAAAAATCGTCCGAGCGCGAGAGTTAAATTTTGTCGGCAAAATTCAAAGGTCCCTGGCAGCCATCGTTTACATTTGACCAGCTTCGCGTCCTGCTTCACATGTGCTCTCAAATGTCAGCTATTATATATAAAAAATCTATATATTGCAAACCGCATTAAGTTCGAGTAAACCACCTAAGTACTTCGGTTTCTGGGTGGGCGACAATTTTTTTGCTTTTGCTTGCAATTTCGGTGGCCCTTAGAAATTCAAATTTTACATAAGTAATCATTAACATATGTATGCATTATAAAGCACTTTGGTGTCTCTATATAATCGATAACTTAAAATATTATTAACATGCGATTTGAATTTTTTATGATTTTTTTTATATAGATTTCCAATTCCCGTGTCCTAATTCCCATAGCTTGTTTACCCAAAACAGCTGATTTTGGGACACGGGAATTGGGAAGGGTGACTTATTTTGTTAATAAACCTCATTTAATAACAATAATTATGGATGAAATGCTTAAATAAATATAATTTGTACTAAGTATATCGATTAGAGTTATAGTTTATGCATTTATTTAAAGAAAACAGGCCAACTGCTACAATTACACTTAGCTTCTTAAATATTTGAAAAGAGTGACCCATGATTGGTAAAATTAGGCTAAATAACTTCGATACAACTGAACTTTATAATTCTTGATAAATTAGATGGTAAATAATAATTTTAATACAATTTTTTCTAAGAAAAGGCAATTCCCATGGACAGATAAATTCCCGTGCCCACGTCAAATTTTCAAATTGTAATAACTTCCGTAATTTTATAAGTATAAGTACCCCGTAAGAAAATTTGTGTTTATTAATTTTTTTATCAAATTATCAGCATAGAATTTTCTATGTATTATTGGTATTTCTAAATTCCATGGGAATTGGACAAAAATGCCCGTTTGGTGAAATTCACTCAAATCCTCTTTAATGTCTTCAAAAACCGTAGGTAAGGACCAGCTTTACAATATACCGAGCCCGTTGCTCAGGCGGATTGTTGGGATCAAACTGGTTTCATGTTTTCCATTACCAAAAATCATTATCATTATTAGTTATTGAATCTTCAAAATACATACCAGTATTTTTTGTTATCAATATAATTAATTAATTAATCGTATGGCAAATTATTTAGAACCGTGAGATCTTAAAGAAGACAGTACGGTTGTCAGTTTTTGTTGCACTTTTAACACCACGGGGTCACGTGTAGGGTAGCGGTGGGTACTTTCCCTACGGACGTCGACCCCCCTTTGTCAAGTGAGTGGGCAACTTGACTGTTAGAAGTTCTCAAGCCGCCCGAAGGCCTCCAACTTGGCTTAACGACTGCTGCCATAGACTGCTGTCGGGCCGTGCTGCCGGGATCAACGGCTTAACGTGCCTTCCAAAGCACGGGAGCGCTCAGTTAGTTACCACTCAAAGCGGTCACCCATCCAACTCCTGACCGCTGCTCACGTTGCTTAACCTTACGTATCGCACGCGGCACGCAGGCGCCGCTGAGCCACGAGCGCTCCAATAATGTAACTCGCCTACCCATTTCTCCAACCCTAGAATCCATTTAATCAACAAAATTAACTTTTCCGCCCTCTAAAATCAGAAAAAGTATTACCAGTAAAAACCGAAATGTTTTACGCGCGAATGTTTTATTGGACAGCACGGAGGCAAATGTAATCTGGCGTAATGAAATCGAACCCAGTCGCTGATTAAAATGTTAATGCGAAGGGGTAGCCACCATTTCGTCGTATAACAAGTAGGTATTGCAAAAATGTCGGAGAAACGAGATTTACGTTGGCTATATGGATTTATAGGTGTGCCAAAAAAGTCTAATTACTATTCCATTTTACAAAATATCGCCGGCGCGGCGTTTGTATTTCTTAGACCTTTTTAAGGGGAGGTATCCCCAACGCAAATGTCCCGCTCTAACACGCGTGAGTTTATAATTAACCATCCCGCACTCTACGCAAGCTCTGCGCGCAGTTTTGTAAACATTTAGCTATAGTCATTAAGCCAATCATTCTATCAAAGCAAACCCTGCGAATTTGTCTATAACTATTTACGATCTTTAATTGAGTACAAAAATAAAACGTTAAATATCAGTAATATAGCCGTAGTATTAAAAATACATTCCAAAAAGGGGTAACTTCGCGATTTTTTTCTATCGAGTGAAATTCATCAGGTCATGTAACTGACTGCGATTTTGACTAGACAAGATCCTTATGTAACACATATATTTTTTTTAGATTTTAAGACACTTTATTCTATGTCTCAGATGGTTTTTAAAAACTCAAAAGTGGTAATACACGGCCTTAAGGCACGAGTGAATCTCCTGTGTGAGCTCTTAGCGTCGTTTGCCCCCTGGCTAGATGCTTACTGTGATTTTGTACTGTACTGTATCCTTTAATTGAGGTGTGCAATAAAGAGTATTTGTATTGTATTGTGTTGTAGATGCCCTGGCCGGAGTGGCCGGCCAAGATAAATCCCAATTAAAAAAAATAACTTTTTTGCTATTGGAGGTGGACGTAGATCGCCATCTAAGGTGGATCTCGCTTGCCTACAAGAAACATAGGTATCATGCGTCATTATTATTAAGTATGTCCTTTATATGTGTAACATAATTTCGTGTATTATATATTTTAGGGAACAAATAAAATGATCACCTAAATAACTTTTGATATCATCAAATTTTCGAGCCCTAAAATAAGGTTGAACACTCAAAAAAATTTATCGATCAGCAATTCCGAGTCACCAAAAAAATTCGACCTATTTTTGCAGCACTTGCACCTATTTTACTTATTGCGTTCCTATAAATTTATAATCGCATCAAAAAAATTGACAAGTACCACCAAAAACACTAAACTACCACCTAATCTCATGCACCTTTTTTCATTAGAATTGCATCCAAATATTATACACATCGCATGCTACATTTTAGTAAACAGTTACAAATTAATTGTTTTTAGAAAGTAAAATTCTAAATTAATTTAAATATCAACGCGCAATGTGGCTGTGTGAAATAATAACACGTATACTGCTATCTCACTCAATCAAATACGAAGAATTGTCTGAAGCATAAAACCTATTGATATGTCGTTAGAGTGAAAGGTACCTATTGCTGTTTCATTCTAACTACCTATTGCTGATGGTTTACAAACTGCAAGAAGTTTTATTATTAATTTTTTAATGCGTTGACGTGAGCGCGTTTGATTGAAAACTTTTATTTGAAAATGAGTTTTGTTGATTTATTAAATTGTTACTTTGTTATGAAAATGGATAAAGGTCCTCAAATGAGTTTAGTTTATTAATTTAGATAGACTTTCATGGAAAAATTAAAGGAAGTTAATAGGTAGAAATAGGTATAGGTAGGTTTAGGTTACGTTAGTTTTGCATCGGCCCGAAGGGCCAAAACAACTCAAAATAGGAGCTCCGCGCCAGCGGAGATCCGTCAATACTGTTCCAATGTCCACTAGTTTGAAATAAAAATAGATGTCATAGAAAAAAACTACTACCTAGGCAAATTGACGATTATCAGCGAATAGAGTAGAGGCAAAAACATCTGAGAACAAATAGCTGTATGCGACCAGTAAGGAAAGCACTGTTGAAAATATATTAAATTAAATTATGTTATGTACGTGTCTCATTAAAGTTACAGAAATTTTGAAGCTTCTATAAAATAAAATCATTTAGCGCTGTCTTGCTCGCACGCGGTGCGACGTGCGAGTGAGACGGACCGTATGGAAAACCGCATCAGTGTGCTAGCAATGAGGTTAGACTAGATTGGAACTGCTTTGCGCGTCGGGCGTTAAAAAACAATTGCCGCGTGAAATTTGGTGATCATGTAGTATTTCTGGGTATCGAAAGAATTATTTGGGTGTAAATAATTTTAATAGGATTACGAGCCCTGTAATATTTGGATGTAAATTATATGAAATTTGGTGTTTGAAATTAGGTGATCATTAAGTATTTTTGGGTAGTGATTAATTTATTTGGTAACAATTTAATTTAATAGGTTATCGACATGTTACTTCTTTGAGTTGCACTTTATATTTAAAAGGAGTTGAAAATTTGGTGCGAATCTAGTATTTTTGGTAATCAATGTAATTTTTTAGAGCATCATTCGGCAACTAATTTGGTGGTTCGTTAAATGCTACCCTATATTTTATTCCTAGTCTTCTTTTATTTATTTGTTATATCTTTTCCTGCGTGAGCTCGGAGCTGGTGCAAGCTCGCGAGAAATTGCGCAGGACCGAGAAAAGTGGCGTGCTCTTGTGTCGGAGGCCAAGACTCATTTTGGGTCGTCGTGCCAGCCCAGTTAGTTAGTCTTTTCCTAAAATTGTTTTAATTAATTTAATTTAATCTTTATTTCGGACTCATATCCGTAAATATTGTTAGTAATCTCGCGTTTAAGGAAACAAGCTCCACGAAGCACCGTTTCAAAAATAATCCTACTTTGATAACCAGGTTCAAAAAGCCTTGCAAAATGTGCTGGTATTTTCTAGAAAGGGATCAGGTTTGCGAGCGTTTATCCTGGACCATAACCGTTGAGCACACACTAGTGTGTGCTTTTAGTATTACTTAAATCACTTACTGTAAAACTACGGGTTAGGGCGAATAACAGGGATGTTGACACCGAATAAGAAAATCAATAAATCCAAATTTTCTCGAAAAAGGATCAAATCTCAATCAAAAGGCGAAAAATGTAACTTAAAATAATAACCTACCTACATAATTTTATTGTGAGCCTTCAACGTTTTAACACAGGGCATTTTCTGTCCTATTTCCGCAAAACGAACCATTGTATTGAACGATCGTTACTTACTATGACGGTCGAGGTGACATCACTGATCTGTAGTATTCTGTAGTGCTTTCTCTCTAACTGAAAATATTATAGATATAAGATAACACCGTTTCACTTATATTTGTGCAAATTAAATTTGCGAATTTTATATTATTATTAAGATTACGGGGAATCGAAAAAAGGGTCTTAAAGCTGCGGTAATTCAAAAATTTCTTTATTTTAATTTATTAGGTACTTAAAAAGTTTTTTAACAATGTTGAATAGGTAGTTAGGCGTTCATTATTTAAAAAAAAAATCGGGGCTGCCTGGCGGGTAAATATCTCAAAAACCTTTGAAAGTAATGAAGAAAGCCAGCCTTCTACGACGTCTTCGACTCTAACGCCGAGCTCCAGGCTTAATCCATTTTTTATGTATATAAAAATTTTATGTATATAATTTTTTTTATGTATTTATAAATGAGTGATTAGTTTTCAGAATATTTCATTCTTAGCATAGTATATTTTATTATGTAAACTTTACTGTATATTTAATAAATCATCTATTATTTCAATGGACCATATCACTTTATTGTGAAAATACATTTTCAACTTAAAGTAGATACTGTACCTACCCAAAACAATGCATAGATTTAGATTTAGATTTATTTATTTCATAATATAAATTACATTATAGCTTAACTTAAGCTAATTTACAAGAATTTACATTATGATCGTCAAATAGTGAATATTATAATAATTATGTCAGGTATATCATATAACTGTTATTAAACAAGTGTACCATAGCGAACTATTAACTGGCACATAAATCGCTGATTCTTACTTAAGTACGCTTGTTTTCCAACGTCGTAGTATAAAAAAATATTTGCAAATAAATTCTGTGTAATTTACATAGTGAAAAATTAAAAAATTCAACGCCACAGTTACCCTGAGTTTACAGTTATTGTGGTGGTGAATCTTTCAAACATTACACAATATATCGTACAAGGAGATACAAGGGATACCCATGGTCATTCAGTTGGTTGAGAGCAATTTACGGATTCCAGAGGTCGTGGGTTCAAATCTCACTTGGGGCGTTTAATTTTTTCACTTTGATTGAAAATTATAATTTCGTTAGCGGACGTATCCACTTGACAATTTCTAAATTCCGTGTATTGCTCATACAGTGTGTATTTTTGATATTACCTCAAACTGTAACACGTTAATTTTAGTGCTATGAACCAACACTGGAACAAATTGTTAATGTAGTGTCAACTACTAGAGCGTAATTAATTTTTGATTTTTTTTCGAGCAGCAATTTATTGCGTACACTTATTTGACAGTCTTGACACATGACAGAAGCGTGTTCAGCATTGTAGTTTACTTCTTAATAAAAATAAGATACATTGCGTGCTGAATTATTTTATAAGGAAAAAATGATATCGTACAATTTTAATAATTTATAGAAAAACATATTCATTAGGGCCTATACTAAGACCTTGTAAAGTTTGAGGTAGTATCAAAAATAAACGCGGTATAATTAGTGCGCCTTGGCGTGCCCCCCTTTAATATAAAAAAGTTGCCCCCCTCCGCGCCTAATATTGCCCACTTGATTGGTAATTCCAGGATTCATACCGTCAACCTCCGGATTGAGAATCCCGTGATTTACCCCTCGGCTACAGTGGCTAGCGTCATTCCCGGAAAAAATCCCGTTTTTGTCACAAACGGCCCAGTGAGATTAATTAAATGAAAAAATGGACGGAATAAGACGTAGTTACGGCAAGATTAATAGCGCCTAACAGGATTATTAATCGCTGGACATTTGGTGTATTGTCGGCTTTTCCTTCCTCTTTGTTTACTTTGTTTTTATTTGAAGTAAATTATTATATGTGTAATTGTGTGTCGACATTGTTTGGAGAAAGTTTAGATTCATTTTATTAATTAACCTGTTGCCTCCCAGCGATAAAAACAAGCGAATAAATAGATATTTAAATACATAGAAAACACCCAAGACTCAAGAACAATTATTCATGTTCATCGCACAAATTAAAACTTCTCATCACCCAATTTAAACCTTAATGCGCAAAAAATAAAGTTTTCATTTCAGCAGAGGTTACGGCAAGCGTTTTGTTATAATCAGTAAAGTGCAGTGAGCACAGCAGTGAGTCACAGTGAGAACAAAACCAACCGCGCGAAACGGAACGCTGCGCTGTGTCGCCAAGTTTACGTTTATGATTCAAGCGCCAGGAGGTCAATTTAACACTGACGTTTGTAATTCAAATGTTATGTTAATTTATATCGCGCGCTCGCTTCGACGTGTTCCAAATGCAAGTCACAGCGAGTGCACGATGTATATCTTGATACCAATTTTTAATGCGAAACGCAAGTGTCCAATCGACTCCCAGCTCACGTTGTGTTTATGGTTAATATCTGTGCTTAGTACAGAAATAATGATTTCTTGAGAAAGCTGAAGCTATGTTGGCAGTTGGCGCTTGATACCATAACCGTAAGTTTGACAGTTTATTTTCTTATTGCATGTACGTTGCATGATGCTGGCGCTACGCCGGGGAAGGTCATAAACCGACTTGTAACTTTAAGTTTAAAAAAAAAACAAATTGTCATTCGTTATTTGACAGTGGCTTTTCGGTAAAGTAAAACTTCTTGAGGATACACACTGCCAGGGAAATACCTGGTAGTGTTGTACAAGTTTCTTCTATTTTTTTATGCAGCAATGTCCGTCGACATGTTTATTAATTTTATTATTCGCTCTTTTGTGCATCCAATTATACTGCAACGTTGTTTTATCTCTGTTTTACTAATGTTACCGTGTGTTATTCCAGCATTCACTTTTCTATGAACAAATAAAATTATGCAACCTGATTGTCAACTTGGAGAAGATCCAAAATCGAGAATTTATCATAATTTCATCGAAATCCGTTGGCTTTGGGCAAAGTTTCACGTTTAATATGATTCTTTCTTTTTAGACATTACTTACATAAAGGAAACTCAGTAAAATAACATGTTCCAGCTTGTTATTCTGTTCTACATTCTGGATCAGGATGAATTATGTATGCCTGCTTAAAATTTTAGGTCCGTTTCTTTTGTATTTTAATTTAATATTGTAACTTTTGTTTAATGAGCCGAAATAAAAGGCTTTATTTTTTAAAAAAATCTAGTATTATCTCGTATACTTACTATTTATAGAGAAATACATTTAAGCTTAGTAGGTACCTATTACCACCTTTAACTTTTAGGTTACAATTAAGTAACTTTTATGTTACATTAAGCCATTATAACTTTGCACAGAATTCATAAAATGTATTTAGTTGAATATTTAAATTTTAACCGATGTATGCCGCTAAAAAATATGTATCGAATGAATACTCTCATAAATATGTACCAATACCTTAACTCACCGACATAAGAGCTATGGGACATCTTTTTGAGCAAGTTGTATGCGCCCATATTTTGACCACTTGACTGTACATACATTATAGGTATGACTGTACATACCTATAATAATATACCTAATATAAACGACAAAAGAAAATAAAACTTCACTTTCTGCAAATATTTGAGTCGATTATTTTACACCAATATTTTTTTACCTGCGATATCTAGGTATGAGTACGATATGAGTTAATTTTTTTTTAAAGCTGTGCAAGCAATTAAAAATGAAATCCCTCAAAAACCGTCGGTGTAAGTCATCATGAAAAATAATTAAATAATTAATTACAAATATTTAAATATATTTGTGGACAATCTTACACAAATCAACCTAGTCCCAAACTAAGCAAAGCTTGTACTATGGGTACTAAGCGACGATATACATACTTATATATATATAGATAAATAAATACTTAAATACATAGAAGACATCCAAGACCCAAGAACAAATATTCGTGCTCATCACACAAATAAATGCCCCGGCCGGGAATCGAACCCGGGACCTCCAGCTTCGCAGGCAGGGTCACTACCAACTAAGCTAAAGCGGTCGTCAATGTTTAGAAATAAAGGAAAAATTGAAAAACTTAGGCACCGAGCAGGATTCGAACCTGCGACTCTCGACACTCGCGGCCATTTTCAAGCCGGGTAGTAATCGCACCTATAGCTCAGTTGGCTAGAGCGACTAGCCGCGAGTGCCGGGAGGTCGCAGGTTCAAATCCTGCTCGGTGACTAAGTTTTTCAATTTTTCCTTCATTTCTAAAAATTTGTAGTTTGCGTCAGCAGCGTTACTGCTTAATACAAAATTAACTAACTAATTAACTGAGCTGGCACGACGAGCCAATATGAGTCTTATCCTCCAACACAAGAGCATGCCACTGAGCTCGGTTCTGCGCAGTTTGTCACAGACACCATCCATACTAATCATTCTGAATGTGAAAGTAACTTACCTTCTGTTACTTACCTTATAACACATAAATCACTAAACGGATTTGCATGACATAGGTAACTATTGGGAAACGGGACTTAATCGCGTACATTATAGCTAATTAACCTTTAATTGTAAGTCCTGTTTCCCCATAATTATGCGTGAAAGTCGTGGATTTGCATTAAATTTGAACAAGATACACTCAAGAGCAAAAATAAAGGGTACACTTTCTATGGAAGTTCAATTACAAAGTTTATGCATTATATTGGCTCGTGAGTGTAGTTAGGGACCACTGGAAGAAAATTAAATGTCTTTCCCCAGTAAATTCTCCATTAATAGAATTAGAAGAAGGTTGGGTATTTTAATGGAAGTGCGATAACTGATTTTGCGCCTATCTGTTTAATTAGATATATTTGATGTTTGATTTTGTATAGGCGTTTTTAATTATTTCTATGGCGATGAGGGTGTATGTTACGCGGGGTTATACTTAGTTTCACAGACAGAAGTTTCATGTGTAGCTTTATTGTTTCGTAGTATTCGCATTTAATAGAAAACATTTTTTTAAATGGTCTCAATTCCAACCTTACCTACTTTTCAGATAGATCTAAATCTAGACACGCGGCAGCGTGTCAAGCCAAGTAAAAAAAAAAGAACTGGCGACGCAGCGAGCGGCCGTGTGTTATATTTCACTAACCATCTGGTGGCACGTTTGACCCCTACGTAACTCAAAATCTATTGAACGCGCACATATGAAATTTCGTACGTTTACTTACAAGTTTTAAATTTTGTTGATTTAAAATTTTGACAAAAGTATTGATAATACCAATAAAGTGAATATAGGATACTATGATTCTATTAAAGTTTTAGATAGTAACATTGCCCTTTTTTGATTTTATTGTCCGTAGCAGAATTTAAGCAGAAAAAAGCAGATTTTAGCTCGAAAATGGTCGATTATTAGGAGTGATGTTTGAAACAAAATATCTTAATGAAAAATGCAAGACATACATTTAAAATTTATTTAGTGAGGTCGCAATAGTCCTGTTCTAGATAGTAACATTGATAAAATGGGCTAAATACATGAGCATTTTTTACCTTATAAGGACCCTTAAGATCCTCAAGGCTAACCAGATGGGAATCTGAATATAGCTCAATCGGTTATTAAGATACATTGGGTTCTACTAGATGGCATTAGCTGTACCTTAAAAGTTTACGGTTTCTGAAATAAAAAGCTTAAAAATTCTGCGAAACAGGACATTATAATTTAACATTTTCTGCAAAATAAGGGGATACCGTATACACGGCCGAAGTTGCGGGCTAAAGCTACTTTAACATAAATCCATCACATCTCATTACTCTCTTCATGTAAATTTCCATATCATAAAAAGTGCGTGATCCAAATCACCCACAACCCACGCTCCGAACGTTCAGGATGAAAATTTGCCTACTTACCGTGACGTGCCGAATCGCGACCTTGTTAAAGAACCACGGTCGCAATTCCACAAATAAAATGGAATGTAATGCTGATTTGCGTCCTGTTTTTTCATGTTCGGTTTCTCGTGTGCGGGAGTGAAAACGACGTTAGCAATCTAATCGTAGTTAGTTAAAGAATAGGAAGCTCATGAGGCTCTGAGAGTGAGGGCATTAACTCTCCCACTGCCGTGCCGAGAGTTTTTTGAAGTGAAAACTTCTTTAGCGGCGCTGAGCACTTTTTATGCTGGAGGAAAATTGTTAAACTCGGGACGATGCTTAAGACCAGATAGTAGACCCCTCCTAGTATCGTGATTGCGATTTTAGGAGGGGTCAACTCAGCTGGTCAAGTAGCTGGTCTTGCAATACGACAACTGCACTCCAAATTGAACCGTAATCATAAGACTAAAAGTCCCAATTTAGAGTGAGCGGCATGTGTCGTTGCGACACTTGTCCGCTCATTTCAAATTGAGCTTTTTACGCATACATTTACGGTTCAACTAAGTCCAATATCGGTTAGCCACTCCGACCGATTTCCATAAAGATCACATTTCAAATAAATTCTCATGGAAAGTAGTTCTTATTGTCCCTAAATACGGTGATAGTTCACGTCAAAATATTGGTAAAGTACGAACAATTTTGAATTTTTAAATGCTCTAAGATATATGTAGATGGATTATTCGAATATGAATATCTTTGTTATTTACTTTCTTTGTCAACGTCATTGAATTTACACTTCTGACGGCACTCCCAGAGTGCAACCCGTTTTCAGGGTTCCGTAGTAAACTAGGAACCCTTATAGTTTCGCCATGTCCGTCCGTCCGTCCGACTCCCGTTTTTCTCAGTAACCGTTAGTACTAGAAAGCTGTAATTTGGCATAAGTATAGATATTGATGACGCCGACAAAACAGTAGAATAAAATCTTGAAAACAAATTTTTTTAGGGTACCAATCATGGTGGTAGGATATACGATGAATTTAAAAGGAAAACTATCACAGCTAAGTAGACATTACTAGTTAACGAGTAATAGTCGAACTTCAGAAATGTACTTTGCAAAAGCAAACTTTAGAACAATTTCCATTGATACCTTAGATAATGTTGTTAATTCTGTCAAAAACATAGTAAATATAAGTTTGCGAACTTTTAAGTCCACATAATGTAACGGGTGGATGACTACGGAACCCTACCTTGCGCGTGGCCCGACACGCACTCTCCGCGCCTTAAAAGTCACTGTAGCCATAGCCAAGCGGTTTTCGACCTAAAGGTCGTGGGTTCAAAACCTGGCTTGTACCACTGGGTTTAAAAATAACTTTTTGTAGGAATAAATTTAAAAATTAAAAGAAGCTGTTCGGTGTAGGACCTGTCTAACCCCAAAAAGGTCTAGTTTTCTATCAGATGATTTTCGATCAAATGGCAGATGCTATTGGAAAGCTAGTGCCAACGCTAAATATAGAAATTAGGGGCTTTTCGATAGGGAACAAATAAAATGATCACCTAAATAACTTTTGATATCATCAAATTTTCGAACCCTAAAATAAGGTTGAACACTCAAAAAAATTTATCGATCAGCAATTCCGAGTCACCAAAAAAATTCTACCTATTTTTGCAGCACTTGCACCTATTTTACTTATTGCGTTCCTATAAATTTATAATCGCATCAAAAAAATTGTCAAGTACCACCAAAAACACTAAACTACCACCTAATCTCATGCACCTTTTTTCATTAGAATTACATCCAAATATTATACACATCGCATGCTACATTTTAGTAAACAGTTACAAATTAATTGTTTTTAGCACTATAAATATTTTAGTCATTTCCAAAATGTTATAAATTAGAAAGTAAAATTCTAAATTAATTTAAAAAGCAACGCGCAATGTGGCTGTGTGAAATAATAACACGTATGTCTGCTATCTCACTCAATCAAATACAAAGAATTGTCTGGAGCATAAAACCTATTGATATGTCGTTAGAGTGAAAGGTACCTATTGCTGTTTCATTCTAACTACCTATTGCTGATGGTTTACAAACTGCAAGAAGTTTTATTATTAATTTTTTAATGGGTTGACGTGAGCGCGTTTGATTGAAATCTTTTATTTGAATATGAGTTATGTTGATTTATTAAATTGTTAGTTTGTTATGAAAATGGATAAAGGTCCTGAAATGAGATTACTTTATTAATTTAGATAGACTTTCACGGAAAAATTAAAGGAAGTTAATAGGTAGAAATAGGTATAGGTAGGTTTAGGTTATGTTAGTTTTGCATCGGCCCGAAGGGCCAAAAGAACTCAAAATAGGAGCTCCGCGCCAGCGGAGATCCGTCAATACTGTTCCAATGTCAACTAGTTTGAAATAAAAATAGATGTCATAGAAAAATACTACTACCTAGGCAAATTGACGATTATCAGCGAATAGAGTAGAGGCAAAAACATCTGAGAACAAATAGCTGTATGCGACCAGTAAGGAAAGCACTGTTGAAAATATATTAAATTAAATTATGTTATGTACGTGTCTCATTAAAGTTACAGAAATTAGAAGCTTCTATAAAATAAAATCATTTAGCGCTGTCTTGCTCGCACGCGGTGCGACGTGCGAGCGAGACGGACCGTATGGAAAACCGCATCAGTGTGCTAGCAATGAGGTTAGACTAGATTGGAACTGCTTTGCGCGACGGGCGTTAAAAAACAATTGCCGCGTGAAATTTGGTGATCATCTAGTATTTCTGGGTATCGAAAGAATTATTTGGGTGTAAATAATTTTAATAGGATTACGAGCCCTGTAATATTTGGATGTAAATTATATGAAATTTGGTGTTTGAAATTAGGTGATCATTAAGTATTTTTGGGTAGTGACTAATTTATTTAGTAACAATTTAATTTAATAGGTTATCGACATGTTACTTCTTTGAGTTGCACTTTATATTTAAAAGGAGTTGAAAATTTGGTGCGAATCTAGTATTATTGGTAATCAATGTAATTTTTTAGAGCATCATTCGGCAACTTATTTGGTGGTTCGTTAAATGCTACCCTTTTCGATATAACCGAAAAGAATGATGTTAATGAGTGATGCCACGTATTTTCGTCTTTGGAATCGTGCCCCATGATAGTAAATACCGAGTCACGCGGCCACGATAGTCAACTTTTAATGGCACGATTAGTTTGATACGTTTTGAGGGGAGTTTTTAAGGAGCTATCAGTTTATAAAACGAGTTTTTCTGTAGTTTTTTTTATGGGGATAGAAGCGGAAATTGAGGACTATCAAAACTAATGACACGCAAACTTCACCTGTACCTAGTTTTATAGTTCTAATTTAGGGAAAACACACTGAAAGCGTATTTGACGTTGTTAAATGAGTGCCCTATTATGTCAATCACTTTTTTGTATGAATTATTAGAGCTGCGTATTAGCGAGATGGCATTCCATTGTGTACAATTAATCTATTTTTTTAAATTAAAAATGGAATCATTGATTGGTCAGCATATAGCCAGGGGGCAAAGGAAAGACCGACGGTGAAGCGAGCTCACCCAGAAGATGCCTATTCACTCGTGCCTTAAAAAGGTCCAGGTTATACAAATACAAATTCTGACTTCATAAATTTAAACTAACGTGAGATATAGTTACACTTAATAAGAGAATAACGGTTGACACTCACTTGGAAATGTCACTGTTTGCGACATGTTTCGGACTGCAATTGGAGTCCTTTATCAGGTTTAGTGATGTTACAATAACCGACCGCGCATCGCTGCTCGCCGCCGCGCGCGTAGTTCACGGGCGGAGGCGGGCGCGGGCGGCGGCGACGCGGCGCAGTCCTCTGCTAGAGTTGACACTGACTGCTCTAACAAATTGACTAGTGTTGGCAACCGAGT
Organism: Cenopis cana; assembly: GCA_951800055.1. Classification (NCBI taxonomy): domain Eukaryota; kingdom Metazoa; phylum Arthropoda; class Insecta; order Lepidoptera; family Tortricidae; genus Cenopis; species Cenopis cana. The sequence goes on along the minus strand of OX637476.1, from coordinate 20,452,886 downwards.
GCAGCACCAGCGCCACCTGGCGCCACAGCGGGCGTCTTCCAATCAAGGAATCGAAGGCGCCATCTAGACGATGACGACGGAAACTTCTTCGTGACGTTTTAGTAGCAGTAGAGGGGGAAAGACAGGGCGTCTATAAAAAGGCCAGCGCAAGCGGCAGAGCTCTCTTCTTCGGAATATTCATGGGCAAGCATAGGCGGGAAATTAGGCTTTGTATATTTTATTTGATTGAAGTGTTGTAAAGTAATTAGATTAATATTTTTAATAAACTTCTATTTCGTCTTAAACTTCTGTTTCTACTTAGTAAAACCAACCCTCGTAGTGGTAGATTTAATCAGAACTGGGGATTATCAAACGCCCACCATGGGTAAACGGAAACGGACGAAACGAGCACGTGGTCGTGCGCGTTCTACTTCAACTTCGAGCAGCAGCAGCAGCAGCTGTCGGACGAGGACCCCGTCACCTCCTCCACCGAGACACAAAAAGGATAAGAAGAAGGCAAAGGTATCACGTAAAGCTGATACCTCAACTGTGAGTACAGGAAATGCTTCTACTGTGCTAAACAATATTATACCTGAATTTGACCCTTTACGAGACGATATACGTGCTTGGCTTAATATTATTCAATCTTACGCTAAAACGTTCGCATGGTCAGATGACGTCGTTAGGTATCAGGCGCTTAACAAATTGAAAGGGTCTGCTAAGACCTGGTATGATTCACTGTTGCGTACCGAAAACCAATGGCCTTCGTGGCGTTGGGCGGATTGGCGACGAAGACTGGCTTCTAGCTTTCAAATACGACGTGATATGTTCCAACTGCTAAAAGAGATAGTAGATAGAAAACCGAGTGACAATCAATCTCTGTACGAGTTTTATTTTGAGCAAAAAAGTAAAATAGATCGTTTGTCGCTAAATTTCTCGGAAATGGATATAATTTCAATAATTGTCGGTAATATTGGTGATTCTGGGATAGGAGCATCAATTGAAGCCAGTAACTTCACAACGTGCGATAGTTTGGCTAGTTTTCTTCACGGGCGTGTTTACAAATCTAGAAACTCGAAACAAATAAGTTCAAACATACGCGATGCGCAAAGTAAGTTAGGTGGGCAAGTGCCCACAACACAAGCTGCAAAAACATCTACAACGGGTGGTACAGCTCAAACCGTTCCTTCCAATAATAGTCAGCCTGTAAACCAAACACAACGAAAACCAATTGAATGTTATGTATGTGGCGGTAATCACAAAAAGGCAAATTGCGAGAAATTAAATCGTAAATGTGACTTTTGTGGCAAGCGCGGGCATGAAGAATCCGTATGTTTTCATAAAAAGAATTCAATGAAATCAGAAAAACAAGATGTACAACAAGAAACCAAATTTATTTCTACCCTCGATCCACGTAGTAAATTCATTAAGAAAGTAAATATTGGTAATTTCTTTTGTGACGCGTTTATTGATACGGGGAGTAGTTGTTCATTAATATCTCAATCAATTGTAGACAAATACTCCCTGAATCGCACTCCATTGCCTGCCCCCGTCTTGCTACAAGGGTTTACAAAAGAAAATTCGAAACACGTTCACCATAAAGTGATACTTGATTTTAAATTGGATTCAGTGTGTTTGAGCAATGTTGATTTCTATATAATTGATGATTTGACCGACTGCGAAATGTTGATTGGAAGGAACGTGACTGAGCGCTCTGACTTGGTATATTCGCGGGTGGGAGATCGTCTCCAATTTGATTACGCCAAAACATATACCGAATTTTGTAACAATATCGGAGAATTTGAATTGGATACGGACTCCCATCAAACTGAATTAACCGCGCTCTTTAGGACTTATAGAGATTGCGTTGCAACTAACACTAAAGAGTTAGGAAAAGTTGTCAATCATGAAATGTCTATTGAGGTCACTAACCCACAACCTATTCAATGCAGACCCTTTAGGTCATCACATGCTGACCGAAAGATTATTAGAGACATGGTAAACGAGCTCTTGGAAAACAATATAATCTGCGAAAGTAACTCGCCGTATGCTAGCCCCGCGTTACTGGTTAGTAAGAAAAACGGCGAGAAAAGGCTCTGCATTGATTACAGGATGTTAAATAAAGTAACGGTTAAAAACAAATACCCAATGCCACGTATCGAAGATCTTGTCGATAGGCTTCAGGGCCATAAATGTTTTACTAGTTTGGACTTAAAGAGTGGATACTACCAAATCCCAATGAACAAAGATTCAATTGATAAAGTTGCTTTTATTACGGAAGATGGTCACTATTCCTTCCTTAGGGTCCCTTTTGGACTGGTAAATGCCCCATCGGTATTTCAGCAAATGATGAACAAAGTTCTGGGTAATCTCAGATTTGAGAATGTGATATTGTATTTAGACGATGTGTACTTGGTAACAGAAACGGTTGAAGAAAACCTGATATTGCTCGAACGTGTTCTAAAAATATTTCGGGACAATGGTTTGACGCTCAATCTAAAGAAATGTCACTTTTTCAAATCTGAGATAGAGTTCTTGGGTTACAGAATAAAACCAAACTGTGTCATGCCAAACGAATCTAAGATAGAAGCTGTAAACGGTTTCCCAGTTCCAAAAACCGTACACCAACTTCGACAATTCCTTGGCCTCATAAGCTATTTTAGAAAGTTTATAAAGAACTGCGCTATGATCTCTGCACCATTGACGAGATTGTTGAAGAAGAATACGGTTTGGACATGGGACACTGTCCACGAGCAAGCGTTTCAAACTTTGAAACATAAACTTACATCGGATAGTGTGTTAACAATTTTTGACCCTAATAAGGAACACGTGTTATACACAGACGCTAGTAGGGAGGGGCTTGCCGGCATTTTAATGCAAGTTACTGAAGAAGGTGAGAAACCTGTGCATTACTATAGTCGGCAAACCAATAATTATGAAAAGAACTACCACTCTTTCGAGTTGGAGTTGTTAGCCATTGTATGTTCGCTACAAAAATTCCGGTTGTACCTCCTAGGGTCTCCTTTTAAGATCGTCACCGATTGCAGCGCCGTTCGGCATGCTTTAACTAAGAAAGAGATTATTCCCCGGATAGCACGTTGGGTATTATCGACGCAGGAATTCGCGTTCGAGATTACACATCGTGATGGGACGCGAATGCAACACGTAGACGCGTTAAGCCGCAACCCCGTGCCCTCCGGTGAAAAATCTGAGACTGAAATAGTTTTATCAATAACCGAAGCAGATTGGCTATTATCGGTTCAAATACAAGATCCTGAATTGAGCCGGATTCGTTCAATAATTGAGTCAGGAGATGCCGATAACAATAAAGAGATTTTTATGAATTATGAGGTTTTAGGGGGCAAAGTCTACAGAAGAACGTCCCAGCAAGGACGTCGCTGGGTGGTCCCCAAAAACTGTATATGGCAGATTATTAAGTGTAACCATGATGACCTCGGGCATTTTTCTGTAGACAAAACCGTTGAACGAATAGCCTCTCTGTATTGGTTTCCTAGAATGAGACACGTGATAAAAAAATACATTAAAAACTGTATTAATTGCATATACTACAAGAAAAAAGGTGGCGCTAAGGAGGGTGAATTATATCCGTTGCCAAAATATGCGCGACCGTATCATACACTCCATCTCGATCATTTAGGTCCTTTTGTTAAGACGAAAAATAAGAACCAATATTTATTAGTAGCTGTAGACGCATTCACAAAGTTTGTGTTCGTATTTGCTGTTAAATCCACAAAAACTTCGTGCGTCATAAAAGAACTTGAAACTTTATCCAAAACTTTCGGGAACCCTAAAAGAATCATAACCGATGCTGGCAGTAGTTTTACCTCAACAGAGTTTACTCAGTATTGCTCGAATAAGAACATACACTTACATACGGTGGCAACTGGCATGCCACGCTCGAACGGCCAAGTCGAGCGCTTTAACAAAACTATTTTAGATGCGTTAAAAACATTAGGCGCTAATTCATCCGAGGATAGATGGGATCAGTACATAAAACTGTTACAGCAAGGCTTAAATAGTACTATCCACAAAACTATAAAGGCAGTTCCTAGCGAAGTATTTTTCGGATATAGGATACGTACTGACAGTGATAGCCTAGCGCCAGAATCCGACGACTTTCTAATAGATGTGACGAAGTTGCGTGAGAACGTTGATAGTAATATTAAGTCCAATGCACAGTATCAGAAAGAGAGGTTTGATCGGTCAAGAGCTAAAGCACGAACATACGATGTAGGAGATTTGGTTATGACTACTATTCAAAGCCATAACAATGATGGAAAAAGCAGGAAATTGTTACCTGTATTCAAGGGTCCATTTCAAGTCAGCAAGGTTATGGGAAACGATAGATATGAGGTGACGGAGGTAAGAGGTAGTGAAAGGAGTAATAAGAAGTACACTGGTGTGACGGCCGCCGAGAATATGAAACGATGGATTAATATTGACGATTGGGACTTAAATTAAAGGTAAAATATTAATCTTCTTTGATAGTCCATGTTGGCAAGATAATAATCTTCTGTAAGTAATAAAAAATGCACTCGATATGCTAATTTATTTTAATATCATAACTATTCATAACTATCATAAGACTTACATTCTGTAATTATAGCACTGAAGTATCTGATTTAGTAGCTTGAGTAAACTAAAACACAAGCAAAAATTAAAAAAAATGAAATTCAAGCTTGAGTAAAGTTCAGAGTTAAGATAAATGCTTCACAATGTTTATTCTTGCATGACGACATGTGCTGAACCTATGCCTATGCTTTGTAATACCAGTGTAAGCGAATGGTAAATATCGAGTTGATACACCTAAAATCTTAATCGTTGCGTGGCAAGCTTTTAAGTAGGTATCAATCGATGTGATGCCAAGACGAACGTGTTTAAGTGAGAAATCCTCTTTAAACATAGGCGGTCTTCATACAAAGAGAGCTTACACTGTTGCTATTACTTAAGTATGAGCAAACCAGCAATGCCACATTCAAAGAATAAATGATCCCGATTTGCTTACCATAACTTGACATTCACATAGCTTGTTGTTATGTTTCAGTATGTATCTTAACTCGTGAGGCGCCTGGGGCAGTCGCCGAGCAGGACAGCCGTGTTGGCAACCGAGTGCAGCACCAGCGCCACCTGGCGCCACAGCGGGCGTCTTCCAATCAAGGAATCGAAGGCGCCATCTAGACGATGACGACGGAAACTTCTTCGTGACGTTTTAGTAGCAGTAGAGGGGGAAAGACAGGGCGTCTATAAAAAGGCCAGCGCAAGCGGCAGAGCTCTCTTCTTCCGAATATTCATGGGCAAGCATAGGCGGGAAATTAGGCTTTGTATATTTTATTTGATTGAAGTGTTGTAAAGTAATTAGATTAATATTTTTAATAAACTTCTATTTCGTCTTAAACTTCTGTTTCTACTTAGTAAAACCAACCCTCGTAGTGGTAGATTTAACTAGTTGATTGATAGTGACTTTTCGAAGTAAGTGTCAACCGTTATTCTCGTATTAAGCATTTCTAACTTGCTATTCGGCACATTTCGTCTGAACATCGGACTGGTGATCTACCTATTGTCTTTGATGACCCACCCTGAATAGCCACCATTCAGTAACCCTTTTTATACAACTTCCGCTCTTCCTTCTAAGTTTCCTCAAAACTCATTTGATTTAATTTTTTATACTGACGGTCAGAGACCTTATACATCTCTGAGAACATTTAATTAAATTTTATTATTTTCATGTTGACGCTTAAGAGACCTTATACATCTCTAACAAATCTGTGTTGTTATTAGCTTCTCTGACTTACTTCTCATAATATTCTATGATGATTATTGTACCTTTTTATTTTTATTGTGACGCTTAGAGACCTTGTACATCTCTAACAAATCTGGATTAATCTTATTTATGATATGTAATTAGTTTTATTTTGAACTTTACAAATATTATCTGTTGATACAAATAGATTTTGACTTGTAAAAGTGCCCTTGAGGCCTATTTGCAGAATAAATGTTTTGAATTTTGAATTTTGTTCCCAATACCTCTAAAATTCCTTTCTCCAGCACAGTTCACGCTTTATTCTATCGCCCACATAATTCACGTCTATTAACTTGACACAGGTAATTTGATACCTTAAAATGCACCACTGAAGTTACGGTAGCTCGCACGTCACCTAATTTATCAACTCGACTCATTTTTCATCCGCCGTATCCACATTACCATAATGCTTAGTTTACTAGTAGACAAAATGGCTTAAAAAACGAACAGAAACGCCACTCTAGGCTGAGATGAAATAGATTTATTTACTTGGAAAACGTTGAGGGAAATGAGGAAAAATGCAATAGGAACAGGAAACAAGCTGCAAATTTGTTACGTCATGGTTTTTATTTTTGTTGGAACAAAGAAAATGTTGGGCTTGGGGTGTGTTTTAAACTGTTGTAGGGAAAATTTTACTGTCCATTTCTAAATCCAGCATCAAAGCGTAAACATGGATAGTTATTTGGTACTTTCTAGCTTTTCATTGATTAGAGATACTTATAGGTCGAAAAGTGTATGCACGTAAATGGTAAGTTTACCGCTGATATCTGTACCCTTACCATGAGTTTGCAATGTTTGCATTACCGTACTCGCTAGCGAGTGCGTAAACGATTTAATATGGACAAAATTACAGCGCCTCTGGCGGTTACGCAATAGAACTTAGAATCGCCATATTAATCATTTACGCAGTCGCTAGCGAGTATACTATAATAGTACACTACTTAACAAGGACGGTAAAACAAAGAATTTCTCAGATCGCAGGTATTTGACGCCCGAGCCGAAGGCAAGGGCGATAAATATGCGATCTGAGGCTTTCTTTATTACCGCCCGTGTTAAGTACAAAATTTTATGTCACCCCCTGGCCAGGAAGTGGGATTTCCCGCGCGCGGAGCGTGCGGTAATTGCCGCTTTATGGCCAGGTGTGACATAAACATATTACAAATTCATGGTAAGGGCACTGGTCTTATTCCATTGAATATGATATACTTTAACACTAACGCAATAGGGTTTTTATTACATGTACAGTCATTATAATAAATATCATTGTAATAAATACTTTATTGTATCGGTGTTAAGACACAATATTAATTGGATTCACATCACCTGTCATTGGCAAAGTTTCAGTAATAGTGCACGCAAACTAAATATCGGATTCTAAAAGAGTGTGGAAAATACTTGTTCAAATGATGTAATATCATTTTAATCAAACAGTCTACGTCGCTTAGAAGCAAACAATTTAAGGCCGTGTATTACCACTTTTGAGTTTTTAAAAACCATCTGAGACATAGAATATAGTGTCTAAAAATCTAAAAAAAATATATGTGTTACATAAAGATCTTGTCTAGTCAAAATCGCAGTCAGTTACATGACCTGATGAATTTCACTCGATAGAAAAAAATCGCGAAGTTACCCCTTTTTGGAATGTATTTTCAATACTACGGCTATATTACTGATATTTAACATTAAATTTAATTTTTGTACTCAATTAAAGATCGTAAATAGTTATAGACAAATTCGCAGGGTTTGCTTTGATAAAATGATTGATAAGAGATAAGAGATAAGAGAGATAAGAGATAATTTATTTGTAAAACATGAGTAAGTTTACATAATGGTCTTAAATAGGTTTACAATAATGTGCGTCATGTTCTGCCTTTCGGCGTACAAATTCAACAATAACAATAATAATATAGTGCATAATAATAATTAATTAGATGGTTCCTATTCCTACTTCATTAATGCATTAATAAGTCATATTAAATTAAATAAATACGTCAAAAATTCTTAAAAACTATCATCATTTAAAAAGTCATTAATATTATAGTAACATTTTTCCAATAATAATTCCATCATCCTTTTCTTAAACATGTCAATAGTACAATTCCTAATTTGTAATGGTAACTTATTGTAAATTTTACATGTCAAACCAAATACACTTTTATTTAGTAGGGCAGTATTGGTGATTTGGCTTATTATCCTATCAGTATCACGTGGTCTGAGAGAGCTACATACTGCACTATGACGCTGAAATCGGTCAGGGTTATTTTTAACAAATACCGCTACTTCATAGATATAAATTGAAGGAAATGTCAACAACCTATATTTTTTAAAATATGGTCTACTACTATCTAGCAGTTTGAGGCCAAACATCGCTCTAATACATCTTTTTTGTGATATCAAAACATGTTCTCTATCTGTGCAATTGCCCCAAAAAATTACTCCATATCTAAGAATAGATCCTACTAGCGCGTGGTATGCTGACAAAACTATTTCCACATCCACGACCTGTCTTAGCTTATGAAGTGCATATGCTGATGTTGCCAGTTTTGAACAAATAGTTTCCACGTGATATTTCCAATTAAGACTTTTATCAATTCGTACCCCCAAAAAGTTGATAGTTTCTGCTTCAACCAGTACACTTCCTTGATACTCGATTTTAGTCTGTGGAGCAGACTTGCGTTGGCTAAATTGCATTGCTTTGGTTTTTGTAAGGTTAATTTTAAGATTGTTTCTTTTAAGCCAGGAAATAATATTATTTATAGAAGAATTAATGTCATATTCGTATGTCATTTTGTCTTTACATGCTATTACCACTGTGCAGTCATCTGCAAACAAAGTCATTGGATGTTCAACTGCTTTCGGCAAATCATTAATGTAAATGATAAAGCAGAGTGGGCCCAGCACTGATCCCTGCGGTACACCATACTTAACAATGCGACTCTCCGAGAGGAATGAAGTCTCTTTTTTTGTTTTTAAATTTAGCCTAGTTATCTCTACATGCTGGCGTCTGTTACTTAAATAAGATTCTATTAATTGAAGAACATTTCCTCTGATTCCATAAGCATGAAGCTTTACTAAGAGGAGTTTATGGTCCACAAAGTCAAAGGCCTGGGTCATGTCCATGTATATACTACAGACTGGATTCCTTTTATCCATGTTCGCCATGACAACATTAAGAAGCTCGAATATAGCCATAGTGGTTGATCTATTTTTACGAAATCCTTGTTGTTCTCTTGTCAGTAGGCATTTACTTTCAAAATATGCATACAATTCCTTGTGAATAAATTTTTCAAATATTTTTGCGAATACTGACAAGAGTGCAACAGGTCTATAACATTTCATGTCTTCCTTGTCGTCTTTTTTAAACATTGGTTTTATAATAGTAGTTTTTAGCATATCAGGAAAAACACCCGTACTGATACTGAAATTAACCAAATAACTTAGGTGTGGTGATAAATATTCTGCTACGTATTTAACAACTTTCGTTGATACTCCATCATAACCTACACTTTTCTTGTTTTTTAAGTTTTTTATTATTTTATATATGTCCATATGAGTACTTGGTGACATAAACATAGATGCTAATCTAGGCGTTATAGGGCATTTGTAAGGTTCACCGTTATTAGTAAGTTGGGACGCCTTATCTATATAGTAGTCATTAAAGGCATTTGCTATAGATTTTGGATCAGCTATAACAAGGTTATTTAATTTAATGTTTTGAATATGATCCTTGGGACTGTTTATCCTTGTCCTATTTATTACTTGCCAGGCCACTTTAGTTTTATTTTCGGCAGAAAGTATTGCGTTCATGTTATGTAAACGTTGCGAAACTTTTGTTATTGACTTCATTTTAAGTGAATAGCTTTTTAATTTAGCTTTGTTTTCTACCGATGATTTGGACCTGTATTTCCACAGAAGCTTCCTCTTAGTCTTACTGCATTTTTTGAGACCCGGTGTAATCCAGGTAGGTCGCTTCGTAGTTTTAATAGTAATAACATTAATAGGAAAGCAAAGGTCATAAAATAATTTAAATGTCTTGTAGAACTTATCAAAAGCGTCGTTCGGATTTTTTGCACAGATTATCTCACTAAATGAGATTTGCTTCATACAGTATCTAAATTTCTTAAGATTATCAACACAGTAGTCTCGCTTTTCGACTCGCCAGGAGTCTACGGCTAAAACATTTTTCACAGGTATTTTTAACAGTTGTGCCGTGTGGTCAGATAAAGCAAGTTCAATTACATCAATTTCACATGTTTTTGGTATATTGTGGGCAATATTATCTATGCAAGTACCAGAGCTAATTCTTGTAGGTTGCTTAACTTGCAAGTGGAGATTATAAGTTTTTAGGCAATTTATTAACTCTTGGGTGACATAATTATTCTTTAAGGTGTTAATATTAAAATCTCCACAAAGAACAACATGATGATGAGTTTTCCTACTAGTAATATATAAAATTGTTTGAAGCTTTTCAAAGAACATATTTAAAGACATCTGTTTTGATATGGGCACTCTATACACACACACAATTATTAACCTATGTTTAATTAATTCTGTAGCACAGCATTCAAAAACTCCACTTATGGACTGGTTCGCTATTTCTGGAAGTTCTTTAAACATATGGCCGTTTTTTACTAATATGCATGCTCCTCCTCTGTTTTTTTCCCTCATAAAAGATGCTGCCATTCGGTAGTTTTCAATATAGACCGAATTCTTACTACTAGTAGATATATTATGTTCGGTGATACACAGTACATCAATGTTAGTTCGATTATCAAGTAAACTATGTAGACACACCTGGAGTAACTCAGCTTTACTACTAAGTCCCGCTATGTTTTGATGTAGCACACATATCTGTTTTTTAACGAAAAAACTCTTCATTTTGTTGTTGATTTTTTTGTTGATTACTCTCTAGAGTCTCTAGCTCCATTACCTGCGGTGCGTTTATTGAAGGTAAAGAAATCGTGTCGTTAATGTCATCAATTTGCATCAATATTTCTTCAATATCATGAAATATAATTTTCATACCCTCGTTGTTTAAGCACCCCGACCATCTGTTAAACATGAAGTTATCGTAGGTTAAGTTTAGATTACTGTCGACGATATATGCATATTCATGTTTTAAAATGTCTTTATATAGTAGTTTGTTGAACAATTCTATTCTCCAATTATATACATGAGCGAATTTTCCGCAGTTAAACGTAGGTAAGCATATTATTATATTCGTGTGTTTTACTTTTTCTAATTGTTCTTTAATGTATTTCACCAGTTGCAAGTAATTTTGTGATTTTTTGAAATCGTCATCTCCTATAAGAATTATGCAGTAATCTTGTTTACTGTAGTTTATTACTTTTTCTTCTATATTTTCGAGGAGATGCTTTAAACCAACCTCCGGTGTTAAAAGGTGGCAGATTTGAAATTGGTCCCCTAGTGAGCGCTGTGCGCATCTTAATATAGAGTTTCGTTTATTTGAGCTTAATAAGCATACTTTTTTCCTCCACAGCGGAAAGCTGCACAAACTGCTTGGGAGGCTTTGACTGTCTTCATGTTGTTCCGGTATATTGTCAACTAATACACCTTTCTCTAAATGTAAATCCGAGGTTTCGTTAACCAAAGTACACTCCTTTTGTTTAGGTAACGGCTGATCCGCAATATCGGCTTGAATATCCCGATAGATTAAACTTGTCTCAGGCGTGGACGTAGGCCGACTCGTGCGAGGCGTGGTAACTAGTTGTGTTTTATTAAAGCTCGACTTCCCTTCTTTAGGTGAATTTCTGGGAGTCTTTTCACAAATGTGTGTTAGTTTACTGATCTTTGTTGAGTATTCATTAATAGTTTTCTTTAACGTAGAATTCTCAAGAAGTAAATTTTCAATCTCCTGCTCTGCATTTCGCAACTTTTCTTCTAACATTGCTATTTTTCCGTCCATTGTTTCTAATCGCAAGTGTAGACTTTCAGCTATTTCTGGACAGCTTCTGTTGAGCAAACCCATTGGTGAAGATGATGGGAGTGCAGAGTATTCCTTGTCTACATCCTCCGAGTCTGATAACGACTCAAAGGAGTTATGGGTAGGTATATTTATTATTTGTTTTTTGCGTATAGTAACTTTGCTCGGTGTAGGAGAAATGGTAACAATATTTCTATTACCAGATGTACACGGCGAAGACAGCTTTTGGACTTTAGGTATGTTAGTATTGCATAATTTACATTTCCACTTATCCCTCGATTCCTTCTTCATAAGTAAATATAATTTTTTAGATAGACCAGCGCAATCAAAATGGTACATGTTATTACATGCTGAACATTGTACAGTTGTTTTTATGTCATCTGAAGATTTACATGTATAACATATTACTGGCGCCATTATCACTCAGTGTTTATTCGGTAAGTCGGTAGTAAGTCGATTTAGCTGTCTACTTAAACACGCCTCTATTAGCGCTGAACGCAGTTTTGCACAATTTTACTGCTAGCAACACTGTCCGTTGAGTGCGTCAGCTGTCAACTATGACACCCAATCAGCTGTTGAGTGATGCCGTTAATTGATGGTACAGCCGGCTTATTGTGACGTAAAATTAGCACTTGTTTTTCAAAATAGGAGACAAAAACGGTCATCAAAGTTTCTCACCATCATAATTAGTGTCCATAGTGTTCGATTTGCGTTATTTGCTGCCAGGATTACAGTGCAAATGTCTTGATGTACTCCGTGGACACAAACTGGACTTTGTAAGGAATGTTTTTAGATATTTCGTGTTAAATTAACTATAAGAGCTCTTGTTTACAATGTTTACATGGCAAGGCTTAATTGGCTTAATGACTATAGCTAAATATTTACAAAACTGCGCGCAGAGCTTGCGTAGAGAGCGGGATGGTTAATTGTAAACTCACGCGTGTTAGAGCGGGAAATTTGCGTTGGGGATAGGTATCCCCAACAGGGAGGGGAGGTCCCCTTAAGGTATTGATAGTCTATATCCTAAACGTAATAAGTACAATTTTTACGAATTTTTTTTTTTTTTTGATACAGAGAAGTCGCTATCGCTAGTAATAGTGGCTTAAGAATGCAAGATAAATATTGGCCAGGACGACGTAGTGATCTGGGTAGTCTAATGGTAAGGACGTTGGAAACCAGAGGCGCGGGTTCGATTCCCGTGTCAGGCTGCGTGCGGGATGACGGTTAATTTTTCTTTGTATTTGTTCTCTGTATCAAATAACGATAACGTAATAAGTACATAAGTAAATAATAAGGGGTAGAACTCTCTACGGGTTTGCGATTTTGTATTTAATACTTTCTTCGTACCCATCTGAAATAGTTCCGGAAAACGTGAATAAATCGGTAGCTCTAGTATAAGTTTTTTCGAAACATTAACTAATTCGAACGCGTTTGCGTTTTGTCTCAAAATGTATGAAAACGTGAACAACGCCTCTGATGGTCACTAGTGTAAACTAAAACAGCGAGTATAACATTTGTTGCTAACCGATGAACGCGCGTATTTCAAACTCGGTGAGAGCGTTTTCATACATTTTGAGACAAAAGAAAGACTGAACAAATTTCACAATATAAATATATCATATAAGGGACAACATATTGACAAAACTGATGTTACAAGATTTTTAGGGTTAAGTGTAGATAATAAGCTGACATGGCGAACTCAAATTGACAATATATGTAAGAAACTGAATCAATTCTCATACGCCCTATACAATCTAAGAAAAGTTGTAAATGAGTCAGTGGTTTTAACAGCCTATCACGCTTACGTAACGTCGGCTCTAAGGTACGGTATTATTTTCTGGGCAAACTCAGTCGAAAGAGAAATGGTGTTTAAAGCACAAAAAAGATGTGTTAGATCTTTATGTGGCATTCGTCAACTTGAGTCTTGTAAGCCATATTTTCAAAAATTACGTATATTGACACTTCCATGCTTGTATGTATTTGAAGTTGTAATGTTTGTTAGATGTAATTTGCATTTATATCCCAGTTTTAGGAGTACACGTCTCAGGAATAAAGTAGGCGGGATGTCTTCCAAAACAGCTCTATTTAGAAAAAGTGTACTGGGCCCCTAAAATTTATAACAAAGTGCCGAAAGATATTATAAATTTAGATAATATGATAGATTTTAAGAAGAAGCTATTTGATATTCTCGTAAAAAAAAAGCATACTATACTGTTAACGAATTTTTGTTTGACTGCGATTAATGGAACTCGGCACAAGCCTGGCTCCATTAAGAGCTCCATAAGATTTGTATGCCTTACGGCCCAACATGGTGTTTCAACATTACCTACTCTTAGACCTCTGTAACATACCTGTGTTGAACAAATAAATATATGATTGATTGATTGATGATTGAAGGCAAACGCGTTCGAATTAGTTAATGTTTCGAAAAAACTTATACTAGAGCTACGGAAAAGGAGACACGTTTCACAGTGAGGGGGATGAAACGTCAGTTGGAGAGGGTGAGAGTTGTGAGTTTTGAAAACCACACCCAAAAGTATAGTACTTTTATCTCACGAGCGCGGGTTGGCCATTGTTGTAGTTGTGACGCATACGAACACATAGACAACGTGAACTCATGGCTACGCTCAAACTCACATAGACGCTAAATAAACGTATATATCTTCTGAACAGTTTACCAGAAACTATCAGCTGCGAAAGAATGAAGAACGACTTTAAAAGAAAATTAAAACGACATTATTTAAGTATAATAACACGTAAGGCATAACTCTATCAGTGGCGGAGCGTCCATACAACTCGATTCCCACCGGCTTGTCTAATTTTCAGCCAGTCCAGTTCTTCTACTATGCCTCATGAAGAATAAGAAAGGCAAATTATTTACGACTTCCCTAAAAATATTTTTGACGCGCCGCCACTGAACTCTATGCAATTACATTAACTTGTATCTAAATTGAACATAATTATTTGTAATTAGTTAACTCTGTATTTACTGTACAGTCGACGCCATGGATACGTTTGCACTTCTGCACCTTATTGCAATGGAATAGGATACAAATCGTTCACTTCACTGGATACAAAAGTGTAAATGTATCTATAGCATCAACCCTACTAGATCACACAGACAAACTGTTCCGACAGTTTTGTGAGACCCTGATGTTAATTTTATGTTTTTATACCCTGATTATTAAATAAATAATAATAATAATAATATGCATATATAGCTCAACACGCAACCTCTGTCATAGCACACAAGTTTGAAAACTTTATTAATTTATGTTTATTTTCCCCATACATTGATCAGAGTAATAATTTATTCATTAAATTAAAACATTCTCGGACACAGTAATCATAATCCGCAACGCAGGCTTCGCCAGGGGGGCACAACAACAAATCAGCAACATACTGTCGTCACTTACACATCAATGATGATATCCGCAACAGGCTTCGTCAACCTTAAACTCTAAACATACTCGGTCAAAAGGACCATCCCGGATCGTAGCCGGCCCAAATGTCCCCATGACACTGGCAGCGTTACCACACTGAACTGCCAGGGAAATCCGCTGCACCAGATACGATCCGGAACGAGGCTCGCAACCCCTATCCCTCAATCGTCGATCCAGGTCTTTAACAAACTCCTTTGCTTCCGAACCGCAAGGCCCGGCCGTCTCAACCGCGACCGGAACAAAGTCATACGTTGGACGTTGGTTACAAGGCAGAGTACTTCCCATGGTTCAGCCTGGCAGCGGACTCTGCGTTTGGATGCGATTGGATCCCTAACAGCTTGACAGCACAATTTGGCAGCGTATGTAATCAATATACATTGATTACATAGTATATGACTTCTACTTGCAATCTCAACATCAGTTGCCCAATGTTTACCAACAGAAAAAGCATAGTATATGGCTCTGCGGTTTCCGCTCGTTTGATGTGGCCCATCTGTTGAATTCTATTTTAATCACTGGTTTCTCTAAATTTACGTAATCTGTGGTAGGTCAAACAGTGCGTGAAATCTTATTCAACGTGACGTGACGTTGAATAAGGGACCGAACAAGTTATTGTCAAAAGTTTCGTTTATGACGCAAGCTTTTATTGAAACAAAGATGAAAAACAAACAGCTGAGTACGTGTCGGGCTTCGCACATTTAGGGTTAAGAACCAACTTTTTATTTAGCAAGCAAAATTAAGTTTGTTTTAATTAGAAAAATAAGGAAATTTAAAAGGAAACCTGAATTATCATCATATAAGGTATTTGCTGGTAAAATAAACGTAATAATAAACATTATCACCAAATTTCAAGTTCATAGGCCAAATGAAAGAAAACAGACGTCTGGCAGACGACGGACGGACAGACACGTGAGTGACTGCAATAGGGTTCCGGTTTTTGACCGTTGTTAATTTGACATTTAATACTGCCAAGAAAAGATTTATAGTGTAAATATTAACTAACCAACTTCAAGAATTCAGAAAATACCTACAGAACTTGAACGAAATCATAATTAAACCCCTGGGCAACCGGGAAAGTTGTTATCGATCGGTGAAAAACTATCTGCGAGTCAATCTTACACTTGCATTCTGCATTCTAATTTGGTTTCTATGAATCAGTCAAAATATTTTATTCAAAATAGTACATTAATGTTACAGGATAATTTTGAAAGGTCAAAAGTTACATTTATTAACACGCTTTTATTAGGTCGACCTGTATGTAACTATGTAATGGAATCTAAGGTAACTAATTTAACCATCTTCCAAGCATCGTAGCGTCATGAAAATTGACAGCTGTATGTGGTTCTGATGACAATACAATAATATGGTACTGTCGAACTGATCTGATGATGGAGCCGGAAGATATGAACTGGAACTTCATGATGGAACATCGTATCATAGCTGTGTTTAGATTTTTTCGAAAAGTCTTGCAATGAACTTTGACCACGATTAGGTTTCAAGGTCTGATAGGTCGACCTGTATGTAGCTATGTAATGGAATCTAAGGTAACTAATTTAACCATTTTCCAAGGATCGTAGCGTCATGAAAATTGGCAGCTGTGTGTAGTTCTGATGACAATACAATAATATGGTACTGTCGAACTGATCTGATGATGGAGCCGGAAGATATGAACTGGAACTTCATGATGGAACATCGTATCATAGCTGTGTTTGGATTTGTTAGAAAATTCTTGTAATGAACTTTGACCACGATTAGGTTTCAAGGTCTGATGATGAAGCCGGAACATAGGCACTGGCATTCCATGATGGAATATCGTATCATAGTCGAGTTTGCACTTTTGAGATAGGTCACGTGATGGACTTTGAACACGATCAGGTTTCAATTAACACGCAAAGCGTGTTTTTCTAGTGTTTTTAAATATTCATTTATTTATAGAATAATAATCACCTTGAAGTGCAGTCGTTATATAAACAGAAATACTATAATTCATGAGCTTTCAGTTTATACAACATTACTTATTTACTTACTTGGGGGTTAGCATCGGCATCCCAATTACCCAGATAGAAAGTGCTGTTTCGTGTAGTTTCACGTCCATCATCATATTTATCACAAATCTGGCTGAGCAAATGTTGCAACTGCGATCGGATGATACACCAATAGATGCGTGTTTTTAATAAGATATTAGTAAAAATCAGTATTTCATTTGCAATCAAGTTGAAATGCAAAAATGTAAAATTGACTCCCAGGTTTAATTAAAAGTGAGACCGCCTCCTCCCAACGTTTTCTTGGCTCCATCAATTCAGGAAGTTTGCGCTACTGAATGGAGGATACGGTAAGTTTTTAAGTTTTCTTTATAACTATTATAATTTTAATTGCTTATTGACCCATGCAACTTAATACCAGATCTTTCAAGATAATACGGTAGATGAAACCATTAAATAAGTATTAAACATACGTAAAACATGCGGTATTATATAAATAAGGTGCATTTAAATCAGATCTTTCAAGATATTTAATACGGTAGATAAAACCATTATAGTAGTTTATGCAACTGGTACATAATGAGTGGCATTAAAATACGAGTGTGTTTTATGAAACGAGCCGGAGGAGAGTTTCATAATAAGGTCACACGAGTGTTTTAATGCCTACTTTATCTACATCCATATATTAAATCCTCTTTCATGTGTTTCATGTGGGCACGTCTCGCCGGCGTGCGTCATGTTTACCTCGACAGGCCGGCCCGCAGCTGTGTCCTTAAGGTTGTACGTGATCTCATAAGAGTATTATATTTGGTGTTCTTATAGGGGTCGCGCGCAACCGCGAGAAGCTTCCTGCACAGTATATTATAATATACTGCGGGGACTTATCTACGGTTTTTGAACTTATTAAAGAGGATTTACTATATGGGTGTAGATAAAATATTAAACATCCGTAAAACACGCGGAAATGTTTACAAAAACAAATAAATAAGATGCATTTACTTAAGACGCTAATCGATCCGTAATAGGTTAGTAACAATGTTCTTAAATGCTATGTTAATATGATGAAATTTAATGCTATTTTGAAGATTTTTTAATCATAAATTACCTACAACATAAATAAATAAAGATGAAAAATTGTGTCGGAAGTCAAGACACATTTTGGGTCGTCGTGCCAGCAGTTATGCATAATATGCATTAAATATTAATTTTGACTTAAATTACAGCAATTGAGAACTATAAGTAGTAGAGTAATAATTAAAATTGATGACAATATAATTAATGTTGATAATAATGTAAGTTTAAGTTAATTTAAGTTTAATTTTAAGTAAGTAATGTAAGTTTAATGTAATGTAATGTGGGCTCTGAAACGTGGTCGCTCACTATGGGCCTCATAAGGAGGCTCAAAGTCACTCAAAGAGCAATGGAGAGGGCTATGCTTGGAGTTACTCTGCGAGATCGAATCAGAAATGATGAAATCCGCAGAAGAACCAAAGTAACTGACATAGCCCGAAGAATTGCCAAACTTAAGTGGCAGTGGGCAGGCCACATTGCCCGGAGGACCGATGGCCGGTGGGGCCAGCGAGTTCTCGAGTGGCGACCACGTACCGGACGACGCAGTGTTGGAAGGCCCCCCACGAGGTGGGCTGATGATCTGGTTAAGGTCGCGGGGATCCGCTGGATGCGGGCGGCCCGTGACCGCCGACCGGTCTTTGTGGCGCTCTCTGGGGGAGGCCTATGTCCAGCAGTGGACGTCGTTCGGCTGATTATGATGATGATGATGATGAATGTAAGTTTAAGTTTAAGAAATGATACTTAATTTGTAATATTGCATTTGTAATAAGCACATTATTGTACACTACTTACTCGAAAAATCTGTTTCTTAAACTATGTTCTGGCAACAAATGCTTTGAATTTTTGAATCTTTATTGAAATTACTGCACTTAACTTATTGTTTTCTTCGTGATGGAGTGAATGAATGAATAAGTATATTTAATTTTTATCGTTTATTATACTAATGGCTCGAGGTGAATCAAAAAGTAAAAATAATAGGCACGAAAATTACTATAGTTTCTAAACTTTGATAATTCTAATGGATACTTCGCCGTTTCGTTTATTTATTTGTGTTGTAGTGCACTCATTTCTTAGAACATTTATTTAACATTTATTTGTGTCTTACGTTACGATTACGATTGGAAGTACATTTATATATTGTAAGCATTATATTTGCTTCTGTCAGGAATTTTGTCTTGTAACTTTAACACTCCTCGAAACAATTCATGTTAGCAAACTAACTAAACAAATAAATAACAAGTACAAGCGCAATTAGTTCGATATTGAGGCAACCTTAATAGCAGTACAACGAAGAAAACTAGGCACTATACAAGACCCAGGGTTAACTAGCTAGGTACGGCAGAGAGCTCGGTAAAGTTCCGCACTAAATAACGGAAAAGGTAATGATACCGTGCGCCGTAAACGCGATTCGCGATAACGAAAGAAAAACATATTCATTAGAACAACAAACGTTTTAAAAGCGGAATTTGAGAGGGTTGCTTTAATTTTACAGTTCAACGAAGTTCGTTAATTGGATTTAGGTAATATTTATCGGTGTCAGGAGAAGTAGGTCAGAAGGCTTAGATTTTTAACGAAAAGGAATGGCGAAAATTTGAGATCGCGTTTTTAACTTGTATACTTCATTTTAAGTTGGCCGATTTGTTCAAGGCATCGGTGCTAAATGCAACATAGTTTTTACGTACTAGAAGATTCAAAATCCAATACTATACCTAATTCAATCCTTTTATGAATAATTATCTAGCAAAAAAGGTGTCAATTATATATTTAATGGCGAGTCGTGAGATTAGAACACTGACCTCCGTATTTATAAACGTCCGTCAAGCCTATTTTAGCTTAATAGCCGCTAAAGTTCGTTTGTCCTTATCTATCATTTTGACACATGTGCTTGTGAGACAGTGACAATAGACATTATATTTAGCAGAGATTTCTTAAGCTTTATGAATAAGAGGGTGAGAGATTTGAAAGGGTCACCACAGTTGAAATGATAATAATTGTCTATCCTCTGGTGGCTCTGGTTTTAATAACGGCTTGTGTGCATATAAGTTTTCTGTGAAACGGCACCTCTATCCTGGCATGGAACTCATTGCTCAGCAAAAGGTAATGGAATTATTGGCGTTGCAGTAATCCGGTATATACAAATACGAAATTATGAGCATTCCGTTTTGAAGTATCATAAACGGGTTACTCACGCCTTTAACGTCGAATATCGCTCAACATGTTACGGACCAATACGTGGTCCTTAATCATGTAAACTAGCTACGACGACCGTTCATTTTATTTCAATATGTCTGAGACTTAGGCGACTTCCTGATTTGTCGGTGCGGAGGCGGTACGATATGAGAAAACTGTCAAATGTCAGTCAACTCAGTATTACTTTTTACTGCGCCCCTACATTTAAATGAGTGCTTCCTGACAGGCGCGGGATGCGCGGAAGCGGAACGATGCGAAGACAGTACTGGTCCGCTTCTGCGCATAATATTACTACTGCGCAAATGTAATACTGACAGTATTCTTTCAAGTGGGAATCTTTGCGACGTCAGTATGTTGACGTCAAAGAAAAAAAATGACACATATCGATCCCGCCCCGCCAAGTCAGGAAGTCGCCTTGGGGAGTTTTTATTTAACGTTCCGTTTTGGTTCATAAATCTACTAACCTGAAAGACTACTTGCGACCGACAGCTCGAGTTCTTTTACCAACTCGAAAGCAAAATACATAAACAAACCCATTTTAGACAACTGTAACCTTATGCAGCTTCAACACACATGCACTCAGATGCACTCATCCATAAATTTTATTCGCAACCGGTCTGAGCATAAGCAGGAATAAATAATAAATCACGCGTTATTCAACAGAAACGTAACAAGTAAACACGGCAGACTTTTACAAATGCACGAAATCTTTTAACAGTATCGTTGTAAATATTTTATCCGTAACGAAACACATTTGTAACGTAACGGTAGCAAACCACATGCAAGCAAAATATCGCACTGCATTGTGCTCAGCTGCGAGTGAAATACGACTGTGTTTTGTAGCGTATACAGTTACTATTTGTTTGTGAGTGCCGGGATGCATTTATTATTGAATATGCACCTACAATTTATTTGACTTTTATAGCTTTTAGGTTATGTTGGGGTCATGATTGTGTTTCGCGTTTTTTTGAGTCTTTTGAATGTAAGGGTTATATAACTTTGTGGTAACCTGGAGCCAATAGAACTTGAAGCTATTTCAATAAGTATTTTAGTTAGTAGGTATTACTATCGTTAGCACAGCTAACTGACCATTCGTGCACTCTATGTGCATTGTAATAAGGCTCACGTATGGTCAGTTAACTGTGTTGGTGTTTGTACTAGTTTCTCCCGCGTAAACTTCCACGCCCTATTTCACCTTTCGAGGGATGACTTTTGGGATATTTTTTATACGTGTTTAAATTTTACTTTGGCAAAAACTAGTAGACTGCTCTCGGCTCTCATAAAATTATATATTCTTTTCTTTTTTGATATTTACAGTGGTACTTATTTATTGTAGTCGGACCACCCTTCCAGCCCTAATGGGGATGAATTAACGCTTCCGCGCTACAGGCCCTTTAAAGGGCCCTTTACTGTGACCCCAATTACTGAGGACGTGATGTTTTCCCGGATCTTTTCAAAAAGACGTATCAACTGACGAATAATGTTACCGTTCCCCTATTTTTAAAGCGCGTTGAAAAGGTTGGATGAACAAGGAAGTATGGATGTCACAATACCTGTGTTATTTTTGTGTTGGTACTTGTGTAGATACTGTAAAACATCTGAAAGAATTCTTTTATTGGAAGCCAAAAATGTTTTTATAAGGTTGTACTATAGAGTCCATGATACAATGTTTTCATTTGAATTCAATTCAAATGCGTTAGTTACAGAGTGACTTAAAAGCTATGTCTTAGTACTAAGAACTACTTAACATATGCCAGAGTATGAGAGTAGTACTTATCCAATGCCACAACTTGAGGCACTGAAATCGCCCAACAATTCAGAATGCCGTGCTTTGGTGTATATATACTTAGTCATGATAACATTTTTTTTTGTATTTCGTAGTCATTAATGAATTGTAGGGGTTTCCCAAGCATTGATCTCCTTAGGTTATATACTTAGGTTTTGTGGTATAAAAAAAAAAAAACAATAATCAATATGAAATTTCAGATACCTCTAATAGTACATGTACAGTCGTAGTAGATTGCCATTTTAGTACGGGGTAATTAGGTTTAGGGGGGTATTTTTGGTCTAGGGACTTTCGTGAGCGTCATCCTGAAAGGTGTCCGAACATATCCCAAAAGGTTTCAATTAGTAATTATCAATGTCCGGGTTTATATGAAACTTGGTCTATTTGCACTGAGGTATTTCGATCCTGCCCCCACTGAAGGAGTACCCGGTACTCGTTGGGTTTTTAGAGTGTAATACGGTCTAACCGGATAGTCCGTCATATTCAACTCACCCAGGGGGCCGATTTTTGAGTGTCGAACACTCGACTTTTCACTCGAGATTTGTCAAAAACCTATGATGCTTTGACAGATGTCGAGTGAAAAGTCGAGCGTTCGACACTCAAAAATCGGCCCCCTGGTATTCCACCGGGTGGGATACGAACATATTTTCCCAACGTTAAAAAAGTACAGCTGATGTGCAAGTTAGTACCAGATGAAGAAAGAAATATGTTAGTAATAAAATACTTACATAGTACTTCGGACATCATAGGTATTGGTTGGACACTTAAATACTTCTCTTACCTGAAAAAAAAAACACAAATTGTTAAGTTTAATTTATATCTGGATGTACGAGTATAGTCTATTTCACTATCATGTTAACAAACTCTTCTTGGAGACGTTAATCACTATCACCATTTTCTCTAGGATTACACAATAATCATCGCTTAAAATGTTGTTGTATACTAAAATAATAAGCTCACAATGTATTGTAATCCTAGAAAAAACCGGCCAGGTGCGTGTCGGATCACGCACAACGAAGGGTTTCGGTACCGATACCTAGCAGTCCACTTTTGAAAACGCTATTTAATACCTTGAATCAAAAAAGGTTGTATCTTCATAGGGAAGTCACGGCACTTACGTCCTTTTGTTTGGGCAAGACAGTTTTTCAGTGAAAACTTAAAAACCCTTAATCGCATCTTGTTCAAACCAAAATTCGTTGAAAGTATTTATTATTGTACACCACCTCAATTTTTTATCAGACTAAAATGGAAAACTTTCTTACCAACCTCGATATTATATTTAAAGGCCTATCCAAAAATAACCCTCACAACTACTTGCATTGAAAAAAAAATTTCATCCCCCGGTTACATGTATCCCCCTTAAAATCACTTTTATGTAGCGGTTTATAAAATACACCTTCTTACCAAATTTTATTTGTAGTACTTATAGTCTCCGAGTAAATCGGCTGTGACATACGGACAGACAGACAGACAGAAACTATAAGGGTTCCGTTTTAGCCATTCTGGCTACGGAACCCTAAAAAAGTGTGATAGTGTCTAGATTACAAAGTGCGAGAGTTTAAAATGTTATAAAACCCTGCCAAAAGGTACCCAACCTTAATAAGTTAAACGACAAAAGCCCTTTGTTTCAACTCCATCGCCGTTCCCAGGTCACTTGGACCGAGTTCAAATCACTTTAATTTTATAAACAATCCTACATTAGCGCTTTGGAGATAAGCGGAAAAATCTTTTGTTGGACGTCCATTGGAGTCCAGGCGAGTTTTTCAAATGGACCCGTTAGATTGGTGTGATAGACGAGCCATTTATAACCTGTCCTGCTTTGGGTAAGGCTACACGCCTGTTGTGGAGAGCGAAGGCTGTAGTAATAGATTAGATTAGATTAGATTATTTATTTCATGATAAAAAATTACATTATAAATTGTCATATCAATACGACCTTGGGTTCACTGGATACAAAAGTGTAAATGTATCTATGTATAGCATCGACCCTAGTGGATCACACAGACAAACTGTTCCGAAAGTTTTGTGAGACCCTGTTTTAATTTTATGTTTTTATACCCTGATTATAAAATAAATAAATAAAAAAAGTAAGAAAGTAAGTAGTGAAGTTCACAATGACCGCTAACGAAGGTATCCCCATTGCAAATGTCCCGCTCTAACACGCGTGAGTTTGCAATTAACCATCCCGCTCTCTACGCAAGCTCTGCGCGTAGTTTTCGTAAACATTTAAACATAGTCATTAAACCAATCATTTTGTCAAAGCAAACCCTACGAATTTGTCTACAACTATTTAGGGTCTTTAATTGAGTAAAAAAATAAATGCAAAGTATCAGAAATGTCGCCGTAATATTGAAAAAAACTTTCAAAAAAGGTTTGCGATTTTTTTTATCGAGTGAAATTCATCAGATCTTGTAACTGACTACGATTTTGAATAGATAAGATCCTTATGTAACACATACATTTTTTTTTTAAATTTAAGACACATTTAAGACACACACACACACAGAATATATTCAATATTCTATGTCTCAGATGGTTAAAAAAAAAAGTGGTAAAATCCAGCCTTAAGAGTAAAAGTTTAATGTGAAGTGAGTTGTGCCGCTGTCTCGGCGGCTTAAGCTTCAGCCACACAGAGAGCGGGCGGGCGGTAGCGGCGCGGTAGCCGGGCGGTAGCGGGCGGGAGCCGCGCGGGAGCGTGTCACCGCCGCTACCGCCCGCCCGCTCTCTGTGTGGCTTAAGCTTTATTGCGAGCGACCGGCCCACAAAAGAAGCTAGTTGTAGCGCGACGTTTATGAATAAGGCGACTTCCTGATTTGTCGGTGCGGAGGCAGTACGATATGAGAAAAGTGTCAAATGTCAGTGTCAGTTGTCAGTCGACGCGGTACCATTTTTTACTGCGCCCCTATATTTAAATGAGTGCTTCCTGACTGGCGCGGGATGCGCGTTAGCGGGACGATGCGAAGGCGATACTGCTCCGCTTCTGCGCATTATATTACTACTGCGCAAACGTAATACTGACAGTATTATGTCAAGTGAGAATCTTTACGACGTCAGTAAGTTTACATCAAAGAAGAAAATGTCACATATCGATCCCGCCCCGCCAAGTCAGGAAGTCGCCTAAGGTAGTAAAAGCGCATAGTTTAGTTTGTAG
Organism: Cenopis cana; assembly: GCA_951800055.1. Taxonomy (NCBI): domain Eukaryota; kingdom Metazoa; phylum Arthropoda; class Insecta; order Lepidoptera; family Tortricidae; genus Cenopis; species Cenopis cana. The sequence goes on along the minus strand of OX637476.1, from coordinate 20,427,519 downwards.
CGAACATCGGAATACAGACCACATAGTACATCATCAAACCCGCTACCGCTAATGTTTCCGCTACCCGCTCCTCCGCCCCCGGCTCCATCCTCTCTATAAATATAGGTGGTCTCATCCCAGTCCTACGTGCGTCGAGCTCTTATATCCCTCCATTATATAGACTTGTTGAGTCCCCCAGGTATCTTCATACCTCATTTGCATTTTGGAGCTGTTTATTTGGAAGGTTTATTTGTGTGGAGATTTATCTTTATTTCTCTTAATTAAGAAGTGTTTTAGAATTTGTTGTTAAAAGAGCTAGAAAAGATTTTTTATTAAACGAGAAACGAATACATGTAAATAAAACTATAGTCCCTACGCCCAATATTGGGCAGGTGTCCAAGGCGCTACACTGAGAAATTTGGAGACTTTGAAACGCTGTCCTGCCCAGACTAGCAAACAGTAGGGGCTGATTTTCAGATACATTATTCTTGACTGTATGATTGTGGTACTGACAATAGCGAAACATGATTGCTTAAAATTTTCTCGATAGAAAATAAATCCAAAGTCGAGTCTATATTTTCCTTTTTTGCCTCAGCCTACTAAAACAACGCATTATTAAAAGACACGATTAAGTTAATATGATGGTATTTTACCTCATCTAGGTACTGACAAGAGGAAATTTAATAAACCTGCAGACAGTCAGATATTTAACGAGATTTGTCTAAAAAGCCATTCTCGGAGAGGGTTGCATCCCGTTTTGTCGTGAGCGAAAAACAAAGGGTGTCTCTTTCAATCGATATATCGCCTTAAGGATACAACCGGAAAACGCTAGAAGTGAATTATTATGTAAAAACAGAGGAGTATTAATATGAGTAGGCACGTCTCTGAATTTGAATAAATGCGGTAAAATATGTTTTTCCTTGTACGAAACCAATTGTGATGAATTTTTTTGTACTCTTACGAAACCGAAGTTATCCTTTCGTAACTGGTTACGAACTAAGAATTTTTGTTTTGTGCGATACTAGTTTCTAACGGAAGATATAATTTATTTTCAACACCGATATAAACTGCGGTTGCCTAGTGATTCCAGCATGCGGCTGCCAAGTGGCGCCGCTAAGGTGGGTTCGGATCCCGGCTCATACCAATGAGGGTGTCGCAACTTACGTGCGAAGTAAATATCGTTTGATATTTTTATGGCTAGCTTTTCGGTGAAAACATCGTTCGGTTCGGAGGTCAACGTCGGCCGGGGTCATCTCTTGGATATCCGCTTTGAGTGGTTACTAACTGAGCGCTGCCTTGCTTTGGAAGGCAGGGTCGTTAAGCCAAACTAGGAGGGCTTCGGTCGGCTTGAGAACTTCTAACAGTCAAGTTGCCCACTCACTTGAGAAAGGACCAAGCCCGTAGAGAGCACCACCGCTACCCTACACGTGACCCCTGGGTAGTGCTAAAATTGCAACAAAACTGGCAACCGTACTGACTTCTCGAAAATCTCGTGAGAATTGACTGCTATAAATAAAATAAATGGTTCGTTAAAGAAACCCTACATTTGCGAAATATGTACATAACATATGTGAATACAAGCCCGAAGTTCAAAGTTTTTACTGTTCTGCAGTTGTAAGTATGAAATTCAGTAAACTGCTCATTTTACCTAGAAACAACAACAATTAAGTAGGGAGTGGCTCAATGTTCCAATTAACTCGTCGGCACAATGTGAGTTCGCTGGACTTTGACGTCTTGTTTCAAAAGCGATTGTTGCTAATAAGGCCTTATAAATTTTAAAATGTTTTAGACTCAAATTATGACAAAAGTATTACTAAAACAAATAAACTGATGAAAGGATTTTATGCTTCTATTGGTTGTTATAGATAGCAACGGAGTCATATTTTTCCTTTTATAGTGTGCAGTAGAATTTAAGCGGAAATAAGCAGTTTATCAGTTGAAATTTATCGATTTTGAGTTATAAAATTCGAACAATACATTTCATATTTTAGCAATAGCTCTAGATAAAGGATATAAGATATGGATAAGAGATGGATAAGGGAGATAAAATTTTTAGCCATTCACACAGAGGAGAGCCTAAATAGTTGAGTATTTTTAACTGATCTGAAGAGCCTTTAATAATCTCTTTACAAGAGTGTGACGTCAGAGAAGATGTCTGTAGGTACAGTCAAGTGCAAAAATATGGGTGCATACAACTTGCTCAAAAATATGTCCCATAGCTCTTATGTCGGTGGATTAAGATTTCGGTACAGATATAAGTATGAGTTCTCTGTCTGATTACATCGTTTCGGATCCGATCCCTCAAAGAGACACCGAGCATAGCCCTCTCCATAGCTCGCTGAGCGACTTTAAATTGGTGATGTAATCCGACAGAGAACCAAAGTCATCGACATAGCCCAAAGCATTAGTAAGCTAAATTGGCAGTGGGCCGGTCACATCTGTCTCAGAACCAACAACCGTTGGGGTAGGCGTATTCTGGAGTGGAGACCACGGCTTGGCAAACGTAGTGTAGGACGCCCTCCAGCTAGGTGGAGCGATGACATACGCAAAGTGGCTGGCAGCGGTTGGAAACAAAAAACTCAAGACCGAGTTCAGTGGCATGCCATGGGAGAGGCCTTTGTCCAACAGTGGACGAAAGTGGGCTGATGATGATGATGATGATGATAAGTATGAGAGGATTCATTCGATACATATTTTTGCACTTGACTGTACTTGTGGTTTTAGTTCAAGCTGAGTTTCCTAATATTATTGAGTACAAATCCAATAATACCCAAACAAACATAACGACGAAGTTTATTGACCCAGTCATATCAGTCCTCGCAGAAGCAATAATAGTGTTATAACAACAACTCACTGAAATCCAGACCGTTCAACACAACCCGAATAGTTCCGATATCTCCAGGTTTATTAGTTAGTTGGCAAACATGACCCGGCCAGTGCAAGAAGCCCAACCGGGTCAAGAGTGCTTGCAATTAGTCGATCAATCGGAGCTGGTGCTAACGAGCGCAGTTATGCACGCTGATCTTATTTCAGAGTCAGTTTCGATGACTAAAATCGAAGCAATCTAAATTTAGGTGGCGGATGTAACACCAATCACTGTCATCCCATCTTAACCCTATTTCTACACTATAGGTCAAAAATTTCGAGTCACCATTGTATTATACAATACAATACAATACAAATATTCTTTATTGTTCACCAAAAATTACATAGAAGTTGGGCTTAAAACTAAACATGTTGATGGTATTATACATAACGGTAATAGGTTTTTTTTTTAATATTTTACACTAGTTTTGTTTGCCTAATACACTTTTCTTCGTACTACCCAACTGTATTAGCAATTCCGGGATCCTATCAACACTATACACTATAGGTCAAAAATTTCGAGTCACCATTGTATTATACAATACAATACAATACAAATATTCTTTATTGTTCACCAAAAATTACATAGAAGTTGGGCTTAAAACTAAACATGTTGATGGTATTATACATAACGGTAATAGGTTTTTTTTTTAATATTTTACACTAGTTTTGTTTGCCTAATACACTTTTCTTCGTACTACCCAACTGTATTAGCAATTCCGGGATCCTATCATAAAAATATCAATATCCAAAAATGAAGACGACGCTCCGATAACGCCGATTTCTTTTTTCATGGGTAGGTACGTATCCGATTTAAATATGGAAACGTATTTTTTTAACTGTTGTTTTTGCAGTGTAGATGTAACAGTGCATTAAAGATGCTCATTAACATCAAACGTATTTAGTTATTTTGACATTGTGACATCTAATCCTCCATCCTTTGACATATATAATTTGCCATCTTGACAGTACGGTACTAAGGACTCATCGTACAAAATCTTCACTCAGACAATCCTAGCAGTGTTTTAATAGTACATTACTAAACAAGGGCGGTAAAACAAAGAATGTCTCAGATCGCAGGTATTTGACGCCTGAGCCGAAGACAAGGGCGATAAATATGCGATCTGAGGCTTTCTTTATTACCGCCCGTGTTAAATACAAAATTTTATGTCACCCCCTGGCCAGGAAGTGGGATTTCCCGCCCGCGGAGCGTGCGGTAATTGCCGCTTTATGGCCTGTGTAACATAAAAGACTTAAAAAATAAGGTTCGGTTGTATGTTGTTTTTCAAATTAAGTTGTTATTATTTTATGTCACACCTGGCCATAAAGCGGGCATTATCGCACGCTCCGCGCGCGAGAAAACCCACTTCCTGGCCAGGGGGTGACATAAAATTTTGTACTTACCACGGGCGATAATAGAGAAAGCCTCAGATCGCATATTTATCGCCCTTGCCTTCGGCTCGGGCGTAAAATACCTGCGACCTGAGACATTCTTTGTTTTATCGCCCTTGGTAAGTAATGTACTATTATCAATCATGAAGAAATTTGTGTTATTTATGTTCATTATGTTCATATCGGGCTGCATTATGCTCATTATCATCAAATAGCTTAAACACGACATAAAATTGCAATGACAGGAAAGGTAACTACTGAAAACGATAAAAAAATGAGTGAGTGACCTTCACATACAAGCTTCTGACGTCTGTTTTGCATATTTATTTATTTATCGTATGGCATTTATTTAGAACCGTGTTTTGCATACATTTTCGCTTTCCCTTCGTACATTTCTTACACAGCATGTTAGTAGTTAACGAGACTCGTTAGATTCGCGCATGGAATATTTTCCAATTATGTCTAATGCCTTCCTTATCATTATCGAGAGAGCAATGAATCGAAAAATTGCAAATTTAAAAGTGTAGGAAAAAACAACGATTTTCATTAATCACGTGAACCCTTAACAAGGCTGTTTAGGTTTCATACCTATTTCGTTAAATAAAGAATATTTTTCTAACTCTATATTATCGATGTTCAATTATTCATTATTCTATTTGACAGTCGGATTTTTGTTGTTTTCAGTTGTCATTATATTTTGCACAAACAACTGCTATACCTATTTGTTTTATAGGTATTCGCTATCTAATGCTGTGTAGCATAATATTTTCAAAATGAAAACGAAATACGTTATTTTCTTAGAAGAAGGAATTGGATCTTCAATCGGTAGACTAACACAACAGTTGAACCAGTTGACGAAATAAGATATATTTTGAGATACTCGTATATTGTGATTTCGCTAGCGGACTCATCAGCTTGACAACATTTAAAAGTAAGATATATTCTTATTATTATATTATTCTAAAGAGATATTTCCACGGTTTTCTGGGAAATTAAATAATAGGAAAACATTGGTACTTCATTGTATCCTCCAAGTCCCGACTAAGTTCGAAATAACATCTGTGTCTGAACTTCTGACAAACTTATTTATCGAGAAATTAGGCCGATATTTTGGATAGTTGCGAGACAATACGTAACAGACGACACTTGAAATACGGAGCTATTGATATAATGTGAAAACTTTGACAGTGACATGCATATAAATATTATAAACATAATATTCAATTTGAATATTTCATTCATAGTTCGTATCATGGCAAAGTCATTTTAAATACATTTGTCATTTAGACAATTTTTAGGCTCCCGTACCCGAGGGATCAAAGCGGAACCCTATCGCTATCACTCACGCGTCCGTCCATCCGTCCGTCCATCCGTCCGTCCGTCCGTCGTCTGACACACAGGTTTATACAACTAAACGGTTTGAGCTACAGCCTTAAAAATTTCACAGTATAAGCATCTTGGTGTCCCAAAGCCATACAAATAGTCAAAACTTATTTTTAAATGTTTTAAGGGGGGCTCCCATACTTACAGCTGAAGGGGCGCGAAAACAAACCAAGTTCATTTTGCGGTTGGTTCGGAACCCTAAATGATGATGATAGTCTTGACCGATCTCGGCCACAGCGACTGTATATTCTGGCATCGTTAATAGTGATATTCATGGTGGGTGGTTTTGTAGCTCCGTTCTTAAGTGCGCTCTTGTGTGGCTTACGTACCCAATCTTATTAGTGCGCACTTGGCCGGTTTTTTTTATCAAAGATATTTGTGAGACACAGCGTAACCCTTCAAATTAATGATTTTATTGAAACTCATAAAGTTTCAAATAAATGGATTAGGTCTTTAAATACTTAAATTTATTTTCTGTACATAAGATTCAACAGATAACATTGTCAAATACGAGTGATTGAAAACGAATTGAATAAACGACAAATATATTTTTCACAGTTAACCGCAATTCATAGATACAGTCCTCATATTTTTACAACATTTTCTTCCCATGATCATCTTAAACATAAACACCTTATTGCTTAAAAGCGGTCTCTTTCAGAAAAGAGATGATAGTACTCGAAAAATAATGGATACAACATAACAAATATGTCCTCAGAAAATAATTTTGGTATAAAAAAATAGACAATCATGTTGCCCTTAAAAGGAATAACGTTTAATGAAACGAAAAATTTCCTCTGATAGAATAGATGTCGTTCCTAAAAAACGCTCTTCATCAACTTTGTTAATTACAATAAACGAAGAACCTTTTAAAATTATCGAAAAGCAAAATTTCAACGCGCAGAATCGCTAGAAAATAACAAAGAGCTTTTTTAAAGAAGCAATTTATAGGTATCACGGGGTACAATAGACAAAGGAAACACATTATCTCGATGTTTGGACGAAGGGAGAGAGGTAAAGGGGGCTCAAAAAGCCATTGAGAGAGCTTTAAAGGTTTCGTTAAAAGGAACAATAAGTACAGTTCAGTGCAGTGTGGGGGGCAATTAGAAGCATTGAATCAAAGGGTTTCCTAAGAGAACGGGAAAAGAGTGATAGAAGTGAAATTATCTAACACTACGGACGATAAAAGTACACTACCCACCCGGCAATATATATAATTACACGTCGGTCTTTGGAAAGCGTAATCGGCTAATTTCTGCTTCATAGAGCTACACTACCTGCGTAACGTTTGTCAGTCGTCGTCAAAATATATAATATAGAGTTGTTGAAACCGCCCAAATCCTAATTGACAATATTCCAAAAGTCTTAATTCGAAAACCATTTCGGTAAAAACGTGTGAAGTACACAAAAAACATTTTTTTAGATTTTTTTCTCCGTTAATTTTGGAAAAAATCACAAATTACTGTAAACCGAAAGATGACGTCATCTTCCTCGCTGTATTCAGGGAGACCTTAGTACAGAGTACAGAGCATCAGCTCTGGAGTGGCTCTGGATTCTTGTTGGGAAGATGACGTCATACTCGTATTTTACTTACGCCCTTTTGGAATGACCTACTTTTCAACGTGTTTTTTTTGTATGAAATAATGAGTTAAATTGAAAAAGAAAAAATACGGGTGGCTTAAATTTTTACCTATTTTCTTACTAGTTCATAAAATAAAGTAGTTAAAAATATGAAATGTTGTCAATTGTTCGATGTACATGATTGTTTGACAATACTTTTTCTAGTAGTTGTAACAGTTCTCTATAGATATCCAAAGTTTAGATGTCACCAATTTGACTTTAACTAATAAAGTCCATAAAGTGCTGTATTTTTTTGATATGAAACGTCAATTAATAAATAAGATAATTGATGGACGTCCGCCAGTGTTCGGACATCGTCGTAAACAGCTAATTGTCTATAATAGTCTTTCCAAAGACTGACATTATATTGCCGGGTACTGTGTAATGGAGGTAATTTATTTATTAAAATTTTAATAGAAATTGATACTGAAAAAATTTGCTTGATACCAAATTTAGTGTTAATATTTGTCCTGTCATTTTTACAAAAAAGGATGAAGACACCATTAAAAAGTAGGCAATTTGTTATATTCTCCTTCTTACTCCGAGATAACATTAAAAATTCTCCTATTAAATATCCGCCCTTTTAGAACTTCTGTAAATGATTTGAGAATGTCCGTGTAATTTGAATTAGCAATTAATAAATTAGTTAATACTTAATAGAAACTACAATTATTTTTAATTTAATTACATCATTGGCGCCTGGTCGCCGGCAAATATCGCACCATTTTTATCGTACCACAAAACTTCAAAGTGAAAATAGAAGATAGACACTGCTTCGGGTAACCTGAATATAAACATCGACTTAGTACCTACAGTCAAGGGCATAAATATTTTTGGACCTTATTTCAATGGAGTAAGGTGAAAAAGTGATGACATATTGGTGCCCTTGACTGTACTTATACAATTTTCTTTTACAAAAGAAAATAAAATATTTTTTCATTCAAGTTAATGTCTGATATTTACTCTTAGATTGTCCCCCTCTCGAGAAGTCCTATGCTTTATAAGTAATTGAAAAAAAAAATATCTTCCCTAAATTCTTCAATTTGCCCAAAAGTTTGGTGTAATTTTTCTGGTTACGCTCAAACTTTGTCATTAAATATCAATTTTTCAACATAATCTCAAAAACACTCTTAGTTTGACCTCAATTTCATAAAACCTACTTAACTTCGATACCATAATATATTAACGCATAATATATTACGCATGATATATTAGCAATTTAGAACTTGAAAAATGTTTTGAGCAACAAACAGTTATTCCTAACCGAAATTAACTTCCTGCCTCATATTCATGGCGTAAACGCAAACACAATATTAGTATTGAAATCAGTATCTTCACTTAAGAGGAGGGGTAGGGCAAGCTTTCTCCATACAAACTTTGTGCAGGATTTACTTCGTTTGTGTTTGCATTAAAGTTATGATTTTTGGTCAGTATGCTTATTCTTCTGATAGCTATTTCGTGATGTAATTTTTTTTTTATTATTATTATTATTATTTTTTGAATATTTTTGAAATATTGGAAAAATTTCACATCACGATCTTCGCATATCTAATATTTACAACCAAAAAAAATATTATATTTGTTAGTGCCAAAACCGACGAATAAAACCTGCACAAAGTTTGTATGGGGAAGGCCTTGCCCTACCCTGCGCCTGAAGCTCACATGATATTTTTCTGGCATTGTGTAGTCTACAACTTTTGGCAAATCCGATTAAGAAAAGGTCCGATTAATATATAAACTTTATTAATTAAAGTATAATTATTGGTACAAACTAACCGTGCTCTCGTCGAAAATTTGAAATAATTTGTCATGATGAATAATATTTTTATAATGCATAACAAGTATGTGTGGTAGAACATAACATAAAAAAGGATTGATGAAATTTCGACATTTCATTCGTAAATTTATGAAATACGGAGATAACATGACAGGATTTATTTTTTATACGGCCTACATCCATGTTTAGTTGTATTTACGTCATGTTCGAATACATTTCTGAAGGTCATTCTATAATTTGAGGAATTTCTGACTTTGTGTCTCATCTATAACTTTTGCAATTAGCCTCATATTGATCAACTTAATGGATCTTTCATATGGATAAAGCATATTAGGATCCATTAAATATTTGATAATATATTGACATCTTTAGAATTACAATTAATAACGGGATATTTCCTATGCGTATTTGTGTTATTGAGTATTGACATCATGCAACAAACTTTGCATGAATTGGTAAAGTATCTTGGCGACGGCGAAAGAATCTCGATGAGAATACTTATATTGTGGCGCAGAATGGCGAGAATAAATCAAATCCGCGCAGTGGCGCCGCACAAATTATGCTACATCGCGAACATATATTATTAGAAGTTGGGTGTTCCCGGCTAATTTATATCGCCGCGCGCGCTGGAGTTTTATTGGATACTAATATTTCGTACGTGGCAACGATGGGAAGATAAGAAAACCTTTTACATCTGGGTCGGCCGTTCTTAAATTTTGTGAGAATTACCACAGCCTTTTATAAACATTTTATATTATATTATTGAGACCGCAGTCAATTGGAGCGCTCGTGGCCCAGCGGCGCCTGCGTGCCGCAAGCGATACGCAAGGTTAAGCAATGTCGGGCGCGGTCAGTACATAGATGGGTGACCGCTTTGAGTGGTTACTAACTGAGCGCTCTCGGGCTTTGGAAGGCACGTCAAACCGTTGATCCCGGCTGCTGTCTATAACAGCAGTCGTTAAGCCAAGTTGAAGGCCTTCGGGCGGCTTGAGAACTTCTAACAACAGTCAAGTTGCCCACTCACTTGACAAAGGGGGGTCGAAGTTGCACCACGTCCGTAGGGAAAGTACCCACCGCTACCCTACAGGTGACCCCTGGGTGGTTCTAAAAGTGCAACAAAAACTGGCAACCGTACTGTCTTCTCGAAGATCTCACGGTTCGAAATAAATGCCATACGATAAATAAAAAATAAGTCACAAATCACCATCATGTCATCATCATCATCAGCGCTGGACTCTTGTCGGTGGAGTAATCGCCATTCAATTCTTTTCTCTGCCACTGCCTTAAGCTCCTGATACGACGTTACATTGACCTCCTCCTTAGCTTGGTCCATAAATATTGGTCTTCTGCTTCCTCTATTTCCTTTCTATCAACCTCATTATATAGGCTTTTGTATAACCGGGGCATGTAGGTAACTTGATTTATATTTATGAAATAGGTAGAAATTGATGCAATGGAAGACATGTGTGTAAATACACTGGATGAGCGTTCATTTGACGAATTATTTTATTTTTCATTGAGTTTTCACTTCTGCCGGCACTCCCGGAGTGGTAGTTTTTTTTTAAAGAGTGGCACGTACCGGGGTTCAATCCGCGACCTCTAGATTGAAAGTCGCGTACCTTATACTGCTTGCTTACGGTTCATGTCTCCTAGATCTACAAACAACAAAGTTGGGTCAAACGGTATCTCCTATCTGTAACGAACTGAAAGAAAAAGAATTTTCAGAGCATGCAGCAAAAATGGCTGGCATACCCGGCATTCCCAATGACGTCACGGGAAGTAACGTAACGCCGAACCTTTGTTTCATTTGTAACGGTCATTGGGAGCGTGTGTAGCGATTCGGGCTGTTCCGGTTTCGACGTTTTATTTGCCGGTAATAATCTACGCGGAGCCGAATATTTTGATATAAACATGGAAGTTTGATAAAGTTTTTCTCTTGTCTTCTATTTCACAGTCAGGTTTATCATCATAAATTTAATGCGCTATAACGAGAAATATCGCGTTCTTTGAAACGCTGTTCTGCCCAGAAGAGGAAACAATAGGGATTGATTTTCAGAAATAATGATTCTTGACTATATGATTGTTTTTGACAAAAGCCGAAACATGACTGCTTAAAATTTTCGATAGAAAAAAATCCAGGGTTGAGTCTTTATTTTCCTTTTTTACTCAGCCTAATAAAACAACGCGTTATTAAACGACACAAATAAGTGAATGTGCTCGCTTTTTACCACACATAAACTCTGTGTCAAGAGGAAATTTTATAAATAAATAAAAATAAAATAAATATTTGAGGACAATCTTACACAAATCAACCTAGTCCCAAACTAAGCAAAGCTTGTACTATGGGTACTAAGCGACGATACACATACTTATATAGATAAATAAATACTTAAATACATAGTAGACATCCAAGACCCAAGAACAAATATTCGTGCTCATCACACAAATAAATGCCCCGGCCGGGATTCGAACCCGGGACCTCCAGCTTCATAGGCAGGGTCACTACCAACTAAGCTAAAGCGGTCGACAAAACTGCACAGAGTCAGATATTTATCGAGATTTGTCTAAAAAAGTCATTCCCGAAGAGTGTTGTATCCCGTTTTGCCGTGCGCAAAAGAAATAAGCGTGTCTCTTTTACGGGGGGCGTGGTTTACCGAATCAATAGAGTTAACCCTTAAGAGTTAGACTCTTATTGGTGCCGTTTCCTTGACCTCCTTATACGACACGACTGATAATTGTTTTTTTTATTAAATTTGTTTCAACTATTCTATTAGAAGTTTAATTTAATCAACTATTATATACCTACTATTAATTCGCAACGATTATGGCATTTGCAAAGCAAAGAGTAAAAAGCTATGCGAGCCGTTCGCAAACGGTATACGAATACACTGGTTACTATAACCGTCGGGTATAGTCAACGCGCTAGTTTGTACCTGGCCCCCTAAAAGCTAAAATAAATGCTTTATTCATTAGAGGAAATGAGCGGAACCCACGCCATATGCGATTCCACACGCGTCCGCGTATAACGAGCGCGAGTAAAAGCCTTAGCCCTCGCACATTCAATCTGCGACAATTTGCAGAGCTCTATTGTTTCTTAGACATGATACACAAGCGTGCTGTTAACACGTTCATCAACACTGTTTTTGCGGGGGTGCAAAGCAAGCTTTTTCTTTTTTTTCTAGTCTTCATTAAAGAGCTTATGGCGCTCCATAAGATAAACAACAATTCTGCTTAGCTACGGTTATTAAGCCCTATTATTACTAGTTTAAATAGTGTAGTTGAGCGACTAGTAGTGCAGGGGAGAGTGGAGGGGCAACGTTATCGCGGTCGGTCACCTACAAGATGGACAGATCTCATAAAATCCATGACAAGATGTTGGACAGAATGTGCACGCAATGCAAATAGAGAGAGGTGGAGAAAGCTCGCAAAAGCTGCAATTCATTCAGAAGAAGCCAAAAGCCATAACCACGACCACTCTGACAAGAGTGCACGACTAAGAAGAGAAGAAATAGTGCCCTGACCTGGACCGACAGTGGGAAAGCCAGTGTATTGCAGCTGCCAACATAAGAGAAAACATTGCGTGTGCAAAAAAAAAGCCTTGTAGCTCGATTCCACTGACACGTCAGATTTGGTTGAAGCCACTCAACCAATCTCACTGGAGCGCAAACTCTTAAAGTATTCCAGTGTTTAAACTACCCGCGTGGTCGTGTCGAAGGTTTCCCTGGATTTTCCCCTAGGCCACTCTCCAACCGCGCACTCCTTTGGGACCGCCTATAAAGCCACAGTCAAGTTTAGAAAAAAAAACATCAACGATTATCATTTCAATTTCAAAATTAAACCTAAAGATTTACAAGCAAACAAAGACAAAAGATTCGTCACTCGTTCGTTATAAATTGCCATCCATTGACCATCAATAGCAATTAGATGTAGACACAGACTGTTCTGTTTCAGCGGTGATAAATCACCCGCGCCGAATACCTAACTGCTTACAATGAATGATTTGACAACTCGGCAATCTTCGCTCCTGGGTGATTCTCGGGAAAATGAAACTGGGCTAGAAACATAATTAAAATGTTTTTGATGTTATTTTAAATCATTATACCTACGATGTATGAATATAATGAACATAGGTTTGATAAATAAATTATCCTACATAAAACTAAACTAAATTATAAAATTAAATAAGCCTAAAATATATCTAAAAAATTAGGCGCCCGCGGCATGGTGCCGAGGATGCTGGCAGCATTTCCTCGCTGTATTGCAATTCTAATGCTTTGCGCGAGGAAGCTGCTGCCAGCTCGTCGGTCACCAGTGGTGTCGGTACCTAAGTAGCGCACACTGATGGCTTCCACGCCATCATACGCAAGAGGGTCGCCTCACTGCTAAGACGAGTGAGAGGAAGTGAGAATGGTATCCTGAGGATGTTGGAAGGGCGGTTAGACAGCCCTATGTTAAGGCACTGGGTAGGTATTGTGACAGGGAGAATTAAATAAACAATAATAATAATCCCGAACACCCACAACCTTTCATCTACACATACAGAAAAAATCAAAAAAAAAACACAGACCTATGTATAGAAATTAAAACCCAATGGAAGGTCAACACCGTCAAGACTATTCCCATCGTCATCTCGTCTACAGGAATGATCCCTCGCACCCTGCACACCAGCCTAAAAACCCTTGATATTCACCCACTTACTTATACTCTCCTACAAAAAGCGGTCATCATGAACACGTGCCGAATAGTGCGTAAATTCCTAGCATTAGAACAGTAGGATTTACCATTCCGTACTCGTTTGGCCAAAAGCCCGCGAGTACGGAATTAAAATTGCCTCCTATCGGAGAGATAGCCAAAGAAAACCATAAATAATAATAATAATACTTAATGTTTACTTTTTTACTTTTTTAATGTTTTATTTTTTATTTTTTTATTTTTTAAGTCTTTTTGGCATGAATTAATTAATGTATTAATACCTTTTGGGTAGCTTTAAATATGTGTATGGGCAAGTCTTTGGGTAACTTGTAGGTATGTGTAGTACAAACTCCGAACACACATCAACAGCGCTGAATGTGCTAATCGCAATTATCATCCACCTAGCGGTTCCCGACTGTTCAAATTATAATACCTTTGTCTATAACTTTCAGAAACCCCAATCGTCAATAACTTTCAATATTCTTGCAACAGAATGTATCGTTCGACTGAATGTCGTAGAAAATTGGATTTCGCTGAATATGTACCTATTCGAAGTTTATTGCATCGATTTCTAAGTCTGACGTCAGGTTATCCAACCAACGTTTATTAAACTTTGATCATGTTAAGGAATTATTTGATTTTTTTAAGAGGAGGAGGAGTGGAGTCATAATTCATGTTCAGCAGTGGGCGTCTTACGGCTAATGATGATTATTATGACGATGATAATGGTGGTGATGATTATTATCATTATGATGATGAAAATGATAATGATAATGGGGTGGTGATGATAATTATTTTGATGATGATGACAGTGAATAATTATAACAAAATTTAATCTAACAATCTTTGATAAGAGGTTACAGTGTCTGCTTAGCATTCGGCTAGCCTTGTTCTTATTTGCTAGGTACAGTCGAGGGCATAAATATGTATACATTTTTGGACCTTATTTCAATGGAACAAGGTGAAAAAGTGTATACATATTGGTGCCCTTGACTGTACATTCTATTAGTTTTTGGCTAACAAATCTTTATGTCACACCTAGCCATAAAGTGGCCATTATCGCACGCTCCGTGCGCGAAAAAACCCACTTCCTGGCCAGGGGGTGACATAAAATTTTGTACTTACCACGGGCGATAATAAAGAAAGCCTCAGATCGCACATTTATCGCCCTTGCCTTCGGCTCGGGCGTAAAATACCTGCGATCTGAGACATTCTTTGTTTTATCGCCCTTGGTAAGTAATGTACTATTAAGCAATTGAGCGAAATATTATATTACATCACCCACTAGTTTATTTTTTATATGTGAGCTGAAAAGCACTAATATTGCTATTTAAGTCCAGTGTTCATAAGGCGACAGTACGTCGTACTCGTTACCAGATGTTGCCACTTACCACAAATATAAGAAGCAACTATAGTCTTAGCAAATCTCCTTTATTGTATTTTAGCTTTAATTTTAAGAATGAGACTGCCATCCTGACCTTCTAAACCAGGGGTAAAACTAAGTAAGTCTTGTTTGGATTTGCCTGGTTTCCTAACGATATTTTAATTCACCAAAAAGTGATTGTTAAATGACAATTTATATTTTGTACGGTAATTGGTCCAAACTTGAATTTAAACTTTCGTGAGACATGTTATAACTTTATTTTACTAAACGGTTAAAACCTCCTGATGCAGAACCATCCTGATGAAGAACTCCCGAAGAGTTCGAAACATGTCGCCCGAAGTGACAATTAATACGTGAGTTTTAACCGTTTAGTAAAATAAAATTGGTCCAAACTCCAAACCACACGACTATGGTGAAACCAAAGTAATGCCTTTTGGTAATAGTAGTTTATGCAACTGGTACATAATGAGGGGCATTAAAACACGAGTGTGTTTTATGAAACGAGCCGAAGGCGAGTTTCATAATAAGGTCACACGAGTGTTTTAATGCCTAATTATGTACAGTTGCATACATTACTTTATCTACACACATATTATAACTACTCTAAGATGGGTTCAGAAACCGTTGTAAATAAATACAATAATTGTGTTAATACAACCTTTTTTGCACGGTTGCGGAAATATCGAAATCAGAACTGGCAACCGATACCTGAATGTTATTTTAAAAAGTAAAGAGTCCCTATTCTGATGTGATCATGTCGTTCTAGCTCAAATTTCGTGCGATATATACTAAAAAAACATCGAGCTGACATTTCGCATCGACTGAATTTGAATTTTCAGTGATACTAGAATAGGGACATGTCAAATTTGACATTTAAATTTTGACAGTTTTGTTTGACGTTTTTATATTTTAACATCATATATGAGATTAAAATTAAAAATTATATTACTGCTGTAGCCTTAGCCACAGATAAGAAAATTGCCATAAATTCATTGAATGTTGAAATGAGAGTCATTTTGTACGGTTTCCGAACGCATATTAGAGGATTTATGATATGTGTGTAGATAAAAGTATTTTTTTAACGAATTATCGTTTGTAAAATGTGAGACTATAGTGTAATCTATAGTACATTTAATGTAATATAGTGTAGATACAATAACATTGCCGAGGCCGAGGGTCAGAAAGGGATTGCCTGACGAGGTTGTGGTCAGGCCGAGGCTTGCCGATGGTAGGGGAAGTAGTGTCATCAGGTCCACGGACCGATGCCTTACATAATAGGTAGGTTAGTTAGTATACTTATATGAAAAGAAGGCATTCGTTTTTTTGAGGCCATAGTTGCGTAATTTGGTGGGGCTTAAACCCGAACCCATGCAAAAACCCACGACCAAGTCGCATGCCTTATCGTCCGGCTACACTGCTATGAGTGCAGTCGATCTTCATTCAGGATAACAAAAGAAAACTAATTCTTGAACGCGCACCAATAAATCAACGAGGATATAGATGACAGATTTATTGGCAAGGATATTCGCGGCGACAATGGTTCAACTCACTTATTGGCCGATTTGGAAATGAAAGAGGTAGCCCAAGGACATAAACTGTATACAGATAGAATGGTAATAGGAGACCTTTTTGGTTATGAGCCGTTTGAGAAGATGAGATGTCGTTTAAGTGCTGCTTAACTTGTATATGAAAGGTATGGTAATTGCACCACAAATATAGGAGAAACACGTTACAATATTTGGCAAAATAAATAATGACAACAGATTTCTTACAGACAATCTTTGGGTAGTCTGGGAAAGATCTGTAAGTTCTTCTGTCTCGCTTGCTCATGTAAAGTTCTTACAGTGCTTACCCCGAAGTTTCACCTAAACTCCAAGAGTTGTTTTTTAATTCCGTGGAATACTGATGATTTTTGGTATTGCCATAAAAAAATAATTGCAGTGTTTTATGCAATGCAATAATCTTACAAAAGTGGTGAAAATTTAAGAAGCTTAAAACCTTCAAGAACTAAATTAATTATTTTAATATTTGAATTAGCAAATGTAATTGTGTATTATTCACATGAACATGGCTGTCTTTATTTTGGAGTCCTAGTTTATGTGGTCCAGTTTGTTCATGTTTTGCAAGGGTTAGTAACTTCGTACTAGTGTTCAGTGGAATTAACAACAACACTTAGAGATTTGACGTACAGAGAACAATTTAATTATTTTAAATATACTTCTCACAGGTTATTATTATGATTCGTGTATGCTTAGAGCCTCTCTGAAAAAAATTAATTGTTATTATTTTCACTTAGTTTCTTCCCTTTTGTGACATGTTACGTACACTTCGTTTTATTAACTTTATTTTGGAAACAATTGATTTTCCTATTAAAAGTGCTCTTGTGGACTATTTGCACCATTTTTTTTTTATTTAGTTTTTTTTAAATTGCACTAATTCGCAAATAGATTTTAGCATCATTTTTACATACGTCATTTTACTAAGGAAAAACAAAATTGAGATACGAGTCGTGCGTGTAGGTCTACGGTCTACATATATATTGTAAAATATGAATAAAAACGACGTCAAAAGGCGTCGGCAGATTGCTCATAAAATTGGGAAAAGTTTCAGCAAAAAATCCCGAGTCCCGACGTATCGGCCACAAATATATGAATACCCCGTATTCACCTACAAAAAGGTTCGACATAACTCGTTTGCGACATCGCATTTGAAAGGTAGGTTTTAATATTATTAAATACCCGAGCTTTCCAATCCACGGCTCTGTTTTGTCTATGAAAAGACTAGGTTGTGCGTAAAATAAATGCCTGTATAAATTAGTCTGCTCGTTTACTATGTACATTTGCGTTATTTATTTTAAACCTCTTATGATTTCTTTAGACCAAGGAAAAGTTATATGAACCAGATAAAGGAGGATGTGGATGTCGTGTCGTATCAGGACGTCAAGAGGCTGGCCTCGGACCGACAAAGATGGAGAGAACTGCATCAAGCTGCACCGACAAGAGCTCGGCTCTTAAGATGATGATGATGATGATGATTTCTTTAATTCTTATGTTACAATAAAATAAGTTTCTGTCAAAAATTAAATTTTTGGCACAAGCTTTTATTGCCGACTGTACTTTTTTTCCACAGCAATCAACTACTCGTGGTGACGGTTAGAATGAGCCCAAACACGATAGGTTTATCTTGTGTAGTTTAGGAGTTGCTATGGCCACCTTCTGTCTCCATCATCAGATAAGCTTGATGGTACCATAATATGGCATTGTCACCAAACATAGATACATAATCATGCCAAATTTCAGCTCAATCGGATACCGGCAAGCGATTGAAAATTTAGTTGCAAGATTTGTCCCACACATACTAACAGGGGAAGTCAATTAAAAGCTTGTAAAAAAGATGACAAGTATGACAACTACGTAACTATGTTAAGACAGGCTGGATTGCACCAAACCGTCTGTAATCGTAAGCGGTGTTCGTCAAATCTGATTGTATGGAAAGATTGACAAGTTACTATGGGATGACAGCTGCCAGCGCCATATTTGACGATGACCGCGGGGTAATCACGTAACGATATGTACTACCGTTGGTACGTATTTAATGTCAGTTTTAGTATGGGATTTGACATTTAAATCTATCGTACTAACGGTCGAAAACGTTACGTGATTACCGCGCCGGTCTGTGTTCGTACGTTGGTGCAACTGGCACTTAGACAGCAATTTATACATTTTCAGTTTTCACTAGGTACTCATGCTTGAAAAGTGTGTCTTAATGACTTGTCAATCGGGGCTAAATGTACTATACTTAGGAAAAATATCTCCATATAATTCTTTAAAAAAATTGGCGTTGTAAAAAACACCGAGCAGCCGTCGCTGCGTGGTGGTTGGTGATGGTGTGGATTTTTTTATTGAATTTGGAACTTGAATCCTGATTCATTTCGGTCAAGGAGATGCCGAGATTATGGTGGGTTGATTTAATACCGCTAGATGAAGCTGGACGGAACTGGTTATTAGTTATTAGCCAGTATATTCAATTCAGTCTAATGTGACACATATTATGGCAGGGTTACACTTATGTTTAATATCGAAAAGTGCCTTCAACGATCCATCACAACTTATCATTATCATATCAGCCGAAAGAGGTCCACTACTGGACAATTGGACAATGGCCTAAAACAAACAGTGCCACAGTGATCGGTCCTCCGCCACCAGCGTCATAGCTTGTCACAAAGTTAGTATATAACAACGTTAAACTTCTACGTAAAATATTGAAACCGAGCCCTGTTAGCATAAGCCAATATAAAACACAATCCAAAAACAAAAGACCGCTACCGCTTTTAAGAAACTTGTATAAAAAATCCAATGTGTTGACAGCGTTAAAACTCTTGCCAACTTCGGAAATTGAATTATAACTCTGGCGAAAAACAAGGGAAGCCCAAGCCCTTATATTTTTATTTTTAATCTAAAAACCACACGAGATATCTGGGTGCCTTGGCGTAAATCATGCTCGTGTTTATCTTGAGGCTGCGTACTCTTTAAAATACGTGCGAGGAAAAAGGCAGATTATGCGGCTTTGAGTGTAGCTAATAATGGTGTGTTTTATGAGGTTTACAACCTAACATGCGTGTGGAATAATCTTGGAATACATGGGTATGCGGTCGCGCGAAAAATAGGTTTTTTACGTTATTTACATTGTATTGTACCTAATAAATAGTAGGTATACTTACACCATCGTACATTTAGTGCTTGTATCCTAAAAGAACCCGGATCCGCTTTGACACTTAATCCCAGGATTTCAATTGTATATACTGCAAAATTCGCGCCACAAATTAAAACTCCAAAGACTACGTAAGGCGACTTCCCGATTTGCGGTGCGGAGGCAGTACGATATGAGAAAAGTGTCACAAAGTGACACAGTCAAATGTCAGTGTCAGCTGTCAGTCGACTCGGTACCATTTTTTACTACGTCCCTACATTTAAATGAGTGCTTCCTGACTGGCGCGGGATGCGTGGAAGCGGGACGATGCGAAGGCGGTACTGCTCCCCTTCTGCGCATGATATTACTACTGCGTAAACGTATACTGACAGCATTATGTCAAGTGAGAATCTTTGCGAGATCAGTAAGTTTACGTCAAAGAAGAAAATGTCACATATATCGATCCCGCCCCGCCAAGTCAGGAAGTCGCCTAACTCGCCTCCTTTTACTTTCGTAACAATCACGTAATTTTTTGAGCTCGTACATCCATGTGTTAAGTAAAAAAACTATATTATTTGAATAAAGTGCCTCGCTACTTTACAGAGTCGTAAAACAAACCGTTATAGTAAAACAAAGAAACCACTTAATATTCCAATAAATTTGATAGCAGCATCAAATATAAACGCTGTCACATAACGGAAAGTGATTGGCCCCACTAACCCAAACCCTGAACAGCTATAAAGCATACCTGCCCACGAAACGGCCAGTTACCAGGTTTATCGCACACATAAACGCCTAGAGGCTGTATCTAGCAGTCTTGGGCGATAATTCAAAGATAGTGTTGAGACGAATCGATTTAGGGGGACTCTCCCGCCTCCCTGCGCTGGACACGGTCCAACGTGCCTTACATTGACCATCTATTGCCGGCTGGCCAGTTTCAACGCTACGTAACTGACTTTTTGAAGTGAAAACTTCTTTAGCGGCGCGGTGCACTTTTTGTGATGGGGAAAAAATGTTAAACTCGCGACAAGGGTCACGTGACCGTAAGATCGTCAGATCAGCTAAGTTGACCCCTCCTAATATCATAAGATGGACACGTGACCTGTAAAAGATGGATATTGGTAACAGCACCACCTATGAACAAACAAGCGAAGTTTCTCACAGTGCAGGTTTACCGTGTTAAGTTACAACCGACAGCAGCGTTCTGTATAGTTAGTGCCTTGTATTGTTCGTCGCCGTTATCAAAAATGTGGTAAGTGAAAACTTCTTTATCATGTCATTGAGTTTTCACTTCTGCCGGCACTCCTGGAGCGCAACCCGTTGCTTTTTTTTAATGAAGATTTAGTTTTTTGAGCGCAAGACCCCGCAAGGGATACGGGCGAACTTGGGCTCTTTAAACTTATATGAGACTGTAACTTTGGAATGTATAAAATTAAGACTTGTGTTATATACTTATTTTTAAGACTATTGATGAATTTGTCTGTGTATTTTGTAAAATAATACGTAACCTTACTTTGTGTAGTACCTTTGCTTCTTGTTTTACAGAATTCAATGAGTATTGTAGCTAGTCCAACTTGTCAGGCCCCTAACTCCAGTATTTAAAAAAAATCGGAATCGTTAGAGCAGATTTATAGTTAACTCATTTACATACAAATAAATTGAAACATTTTAAATAACTTAATATCTGTCGCTCCCAATTAAGTACTATTCAGACTCATTTGTAGGGATTGAACATTTCTAAGTATATTATATTAATTTAAAATATATTCATCTTGACTATTACTTTGATGTTACGAAGTAATCTACCGTTCAAAAGATACCCTCTTAAGTTTCCAAATTAATTTAATTTTATATCTAATTTACCAGCTAAGTATCGTTATTCTAAATACCAATTCAAGTAAACTACTTTACCTATATTTATTTAATAGAAAGCATATTTAAGTAATCGTTTATTTAATTTACTGAATATTCACAACATAATAAAAACTCATTGTACAGTCGAATATAAAAATAAACTACTTGTTTCTAATATTTAACCACAATCATTCACTCTATTTCGTTTTCTCCTCAAAATTTAATAATTAACTAAAACTACTGGTGAAGTAACTCCTATTTCTACAGAATGTTTTAAGATAAATTTCACACATCAAAAGAGGTAGTAGAAATTAATAATACTTGTTGAATCACTAAACTTAAACATATAGTATTAAGTTTAAAGACTGTAATTCTGTTTACTGCAGCTAACGATGGCTATTAGAGGCAGGAGTTTTAATTGGTGTACTTTGTTGTATTGCGCTAACTTTTCCAGTCTCCAGGCTATTGTTAGCGTACAGTATCCAATGGTTAAAGGAAATCTTGAAGCAGTTTAGAAGTAAAATGATTGAAACACTTTGATATCAGCATTGCATACTCATAATTTGTCGCTTATGCTCAGTATTTTGATTGGTTTGAATTATTCAGAGAGATTGTACTGTAAAATCTAATGGGGAGCAATGAGTCTTCTAGGAAGACGTCGCTGTACGCCTCCCTGAGGCGTTGTAAGAACAATTTGAGGAATTTGGGGGCTGAACATGGTTGCTCCGATAGCTCAGAGGTAAGAGCGATTGACCGCGAACGACACAATGTCGCAAGTTCAAATCCTACTCGGAGTCTACATATTTAAATTTTCCCTTTAATTTCAAATTTATACTTTGCGTTAGAAGCATTTAGCAGTACAATACAAAATTTATTGTAGGTACTACAGTTACCTACGCAAGCGCAAGCAAGAAAATTATGTGTTTCATCAGCAAAAAAATACCTATACGAGTAAAAAAAAGTTAAACAACTCAAACCATCGGGATATATTTAATACATAATCATCATCATCATCATATCAGCCGAAAGACGTCCACTGCTGGACATAGGCCTCCCCCAAAGAGTGCCACAATGACCGGTCTTGCGCCACCCGCATCCAGCGGACTCCCGCGACCTTTACCAGGTCATCAGTCCACCTTGTGGGGGGTCTACCCACGCTGCGCCTTCCGGTCCGTGGTCGCCACTCGAGAACCTTTCGGCCCCAACGGCCATCGGTTCTACGTGCAATGTGCCCCGCCCACAACATAATATACGCGATTAAATCCTTTTAAATAGTTGTTAACTGGAATTTCGATCAGGCCCGTGCACGACTGCACGTATATACAAGCTAATAACCAAAATAATTTCGTCACAAGAATGAATCGATTATATTATACTAAATAGTTCAAACTCACGTATTAATTCAAGTAATCAATTCTCTACCAATTACTTTTAACATTACACAAACTCCGTTTATCTACACTTTAACTTAATTTACTCCCTGCATCCTGTTTTTTCGAGTTCTCTAACCTGGAACTCTTTTAGGCACGAGTGAAAAGGCATTTATCTGGGCGAGCTCGCTTCACCGTCGGCCTCATCTTCGCCCCCTGGCTAGATGTTGGCCAAGAGCAATCCCATTTCCAATAACAAAAATCTAACTTATTTCCATCATGTGTTTTTCTAACAATATTTTACTACGTTCTGACTAGTCAGCCACGCCGTCTCGAACAGTAGTCGATTCTTTATTGATACTTTTGATACTAACGGAGATATAATGCGACGGAACGGCGTATAATTCATCGCGACATAAGGTCATAAAGCCGTGTTGTTTGTTAGAAAACATATTGGACGTATTTTTAGGTATAATAATGCGATTTTGTTTATTTCATATGATATAAAACTAATGCAAAATTGTTCGTATCAGGAACAAACCCTCTATAGCTAGACTGGTCCCGGAATCCTAGAAGCTAAACTTAACAGGCATTGCATTCCGACAAGATGGGGCAGACCTCTAACCTTGATATCCCTGTTGCTCCTGCGGGCTGGCCAGCACCGCCTTTCACACTCTCCGTAATGAGTCTATAGTATATACGAGTAAATCGTCCACATTAATAAACTGGAAATCACACCGATTAAACCGGCTTGTAAGTGATTATTCAACCTGAGCACAGTCCGCGCGTCCGAACGTAGCGCTCCTATAGCTCCATTACACTCTTATCGACTACTTTTTCTGCGTCTACCCGTAAAATCCGTCAATAACCGACGCTTCGCAATCTACCTTCATATTGAAAGATAACAATGCCTGAATAATAAAAATGAAGATCTATTATTTAGTGGAAAAAGTGATTCCGTTGTGATAAACAACAAGACATAGCATCTGTCTCCTTCTATCGAGTGGTATCAGAAAGTAACAGATGCTTATCTTGTAGTTTATCACGCTATTGGGCGACCATCATAGAACCCCTGAAAAAACAACGACAAAGACAACAAAGGTATATATCTATTTATCTATCCTTGTCGCTCTTATTCAAATTTGTACATCACTATTTCATTCGCTAGTGATATTACTATTTAATCTGAAGCGACTCAAATTTAACGTCTGGGTTTGAAAATAAACACTAAGTGGTTTTACTCCAATTCCTTTAAGTGTTCTGTTTACCCAACGAAAACTAACACACCAAGTCAGAAACAATGTAATGTTCCCTCCAATAAGATTTCGTTTATTGTTCTCCAAAATTGCCTTTAAAACTTTCAAAGGGAAGTCAACAAGAACATAAATTATACTTATGCTTTGGGATTATGCTTATGCTGAACGCAACTTAATTTCCATGTTGTTTATTAGACATCTGTCAGTTTGTTTACCTACTGACTTTCAAAAAGGCGATGAAAGTTTTAAAAAGGCGCCGCGAGACACTAAAGTCGTAAATCAGACAACTCATTTTCGCTGAAAGGCGAAGCTGGAAAATTCGCTATTGTATTTTCTTACTTTATTGCTTTAAGTTGATGTTTGTGCTTCAAATCGAAAGTAGTAAATAAATTAAGGTTGTCAGGTGACTTTATTGTGCAATAACAATAAAGACTTCATATTTTATAGTGTGCAAAAATTATTACTTTTAAAAAGAGCGAGTAACTTTTAGTATACGAGTATATGAGGACGACCGCTTTAGCTAAGTTGGCAGTGACCCTAACTACGAAGCTGGAGGTCCTGGGTTCGAATCCCGGTCAGGGCATTTATTTGTGTGATTAGCACGAATATTTGTTCCTAGGTCTTGGATGTTTTCAATGTATTTAAGTATCTATTTATCTATTTAAGTAATTAATATCGTCGCTTAGTACCCATAGTACAAGCTTTGTTTAGTTTGGGACTAGGTTGATTTGTGTAAGATTGTCCACAAATATTTATTATTTATGTAGTTACAATTTAGTTTCACCGGAGCAGAGGCAGACCAAAACGGAGATGGCGGGACGACTTGGGCGCATTCTGTTCGAATTATTATTATTATTTATTTAATAATAAGTCGAGCAGCTCTCTTCATTCTGCTCGACTTGGCA